>OZ030020.1:11442500-12042500 GCA_964023405.1 Apodemus agrarius | reverse complement strand
TTATTATTATTATTATTATTATTATTATTATTATTATTTGGAGGCTTGGAACTAAGCAAGTAGACTATGCCACCGGCATCTAAGCCTTAGAGATCTGCCTGTCTCTGCTTCCCTCGGTACTGTGATTTTAAGTGTACGCTATCATAGCTGGATATTTTCTTTTTAATATTGGTTCTGGGGTCCAATTTTAGTCTCAAGAACTTTACCTCCTAAGACACCACATAACCCTATTTCCCTCCCCACGGTCTCATTTGTGGATTTTTTTTTCTTGGTAGCAAAGATAAAATAAGAAGGAAAGGAAATCTCAAGTCGCTGGCACTTCGGCTACCAGCTGCACACCTACTGTCCTCATGCTTACGGACAGTCACTGTCTCTGAAACAATGTTTACGCTGATCTAAACGAAGGTCACATCAACCCACGAAGTCAGCGTCCACTGTAAAGCACTCTCAAGTACATACTGTGGAGGCGGATGCCTTCACAAGTAAGAGCAGCCTGAAGCCCAGGCCGTAACCACATTTCACAGGGAGCCAGGGAACCAGATATCTACCCCTCGCTTGCAGACTGCAAGGGAAGACAAATGATCGAGCAAGTCCCAGGCTACGGCAGGGACGAGAGGGGGAGGGCCTGACAGAGGGAGGCCAGGAGAGGTGGAGAAAGAAGACAGAAGAGGCAGGCGTAGAGGCTGCGGAGAGGAGGTGAGCTCGCAGCGTCACAGGCAGCTGGAGTTCTTCACAGAAGCAAACGTGGCTCCTGTGTAGAAAGGGACTGAAATGGAGCCTGACTAGAAACGGCAGAGGGTCTGCTGGGACGAAGAGAGATGGCGGGCAGAGAGGGGCACAGGCGGTCGGCGCTGCCGGAGACAAAGGTGGGACGCGGGGACAGCAAAGGAGGGGCAGGGTCAGACACACCTCGTCACTCCTAACCGAGTGCGGTGGGGTGGGCAGGACACAGGGAGTCGGGAAGGCAGGTTTGCTTCTGGTGAGGCCAGAGTGGAGAGGCGCTGAGGAGGCACCCGCAATTTATACAATCTGGGTGTCAAAAATAGAGGTCAGGGCTGGGAGCCGTCCAGGGAGAGATAAGAGGAGAGGAAGAAGAACGGAGAACACTGGGCACTCAGTCCCGAGGGGCGGCATTCGGGTTGGAGATAAGAGGGGGAGGCGCTGGCACCGGGAAGGGCCAGGAATGGCGAGCCCGGCGGCGGTGCTGCAGAGACTCCATCACCTCTCTGCACTGCCATCCGGAGCGGTGGCGCCCACTTCATCATTTTAATGTGCCACATTGAAACCGGCCAACTCTGAGAGGCCCAGCGCGCTGCGAGCGCTGGGACTGTGTGTGGAGCAGGGCTGGGGCAGACAGCAGGCCTGACAGGTCCCCATCGGCAATGGCAGGAGAAGGGTTCGAACCTGTGCCTCTCTGCGGCCGATCCTTGTCTCTAAACAGAGATAAGCCATGGGACGGGCTGCCTAACAGCGCCTAGCTAGAAGCCAAAGCCGCCTCCTCACAATGACGCATGGTGGAGCACCTTTAGGAGCACACTAGGGAAGTGGGATGGAAGGGGATGACCACAGCCTGCCACTCCACTGCGGGGATCTGATCGCAGACAAGGGAGAGGCCATCAGGGCCCCAGATCCAGTCCCCAGGAACTCTGGTCTGTGTGTAGCTCAGCAGTTGTAGATGTGACTCTCCTTGTCAGACTAACAAACCAACTTGGAACAAAATCTGTACCGTACCTGAGAGACCCACGCTGAAGTCTAATTTCTCTTTGGCTAACAAGACCTGTGTCAGAGTGTGGTGCTGGCGTGTCAGTTCACGAAACAGCCCACACTGAGGTCCCCGACAGGACGGAGGTCAGCTCTGACGGACCACAGGGAGCAGCTCTGAGTACATCTACACAGAGTGCCCAGCCTAAACCTAGACGCGCTCAGGGTTTGGAGGAATGTAATCAGTCCTCTCTTGCGGGCCCTCTCTGTCAGCTCAGAAGGAAAATACATGCCTTCTTGTGCTGTGACTGAAGCCAAAGAGAACTGAAATGAATTTCAACACTCAGTGTTGATATAAGTGTATAGATTTTACTTTAAAATGATCTTCCCTGACAGTCTCCTCAGAAGTACTCCATCCACCAGCACCTTCAGAAGAGGAAAATGGAGCCCATCCTGTCTGCCCCGGCCAAACTCAAGAAGCCTTTTTAAGCATGCTGGATTATCAGAAATTCTGTCACATTTTCTTAGCTGGATTTAGCTCAACCTATCTGAAAATTAAAGCTTTTTCCTTCAATATATAAATATAACAATATGAAAATGAAAACACCTGCTGTATTTTCCTAAGAACTTAGCCAAGACTTGACAAAGCTTTTAAAACGTTAACTGCATTGGTGACTTGCAGCTGGCAGCTTTAAGTGCGAAGAAAAGGCAGCTCAGGAAAACCAAACGGCACGCTCGCACAGAGAGAACGGCACGCTCGCACAGAGAGAACGGCACGCTCGCACAGAGAGAACGGCACGCTCGCACAGTGAGAACGGCACGCTCGCACAGTGAGAACCAGCCAGGGCGGAGGGGGTTACTGTTGTAACAACCTTAATTAAAGACATGACTGTCCCTGCCGTAGGGATGCAGTGTTGTTGATGGCTTTTACAATAAAAACCTGACAGCCTCGAGAAGGTGGTGTGAGCGCGGGAGGAGGGCTGGGGAAGCAGGGAGCACTGACTGCGGTGTGAGCATGGATAGAGGGCTCGGGGAAGCAGGGAGCACTGACTGCAGTGTGAGCGCGGGTGGAGGACTTGGGGAAGCAGGGAGCACTGACTGCAGTGTGAGTGTGTGAGCGCGTGTGGAGGGCTGGGGAAGCAGGGAGCACTGACTAAGGTGTGAGCGTGGGTGGAGGACTTGGGGAAGCAGGGAGCACTGTCTGTAGTATGAGCGCGGATGGAGGACTTGGGGAAGCAGGGAGCACTGTCTGTGGTGTGAGCGCAGGTGGAGGACTTGGGGAAGCAGGGAGCACTGTCTGTGGTGTGAGCGCAGGTGGAGGGCTGGGGAAGCAGGGAGCACTGACTGTGGTGTGAGCGCAGGTGGAGGGCTGGGGGAAGCAGGGAGCACTGACTAAGGTGTGAGAGCGGGTGGAGGACTTGGGGAAGCAGGGAGCACTGACTGCAGTGTGAGCGCGGGTGGAG
Source organism: Apodemus agrarius (assembly GCA_964023405.1). NCBI lineage: Eukaryota > Metazoa > Chordata > Mammalia > Rodentia > Muridae > Apodemus > Apodemus agrarius. The sequence continues at coordinate 12,039,336 of OZ030020.1, read as the reverse complement.
GGCTGGGGAAGCAGGGAGCACTGACTGTAGTGTGAGTGCGGGTGGAGGGCTGGGGGAAGCAGGGAGCACTGACTGCAGTGTGAGCGTGGGTGGAGGGCTGGGGAAGCAGGGAGCACTGACTATGGTGTGAGCGTGGGTGGAGAACTTGGGTAAGCAGGGAGCACTGACTGTAGTGTGAGCACGGGTGGAGGGCTGGGGGAAGCAGGGAGCACTGACCTGCTTGGCGCTCCTCTCGAAGACCACGTACTGCTGGCACTGGTCCAGGCGCCTTTTCCTCATGGTCCAATAATGCAGTACCCTGTTTTCCCGCTGGAAGAGTTCATTCAAGATATCTGACAGACACGGAAAGGGAAGAGAGGTCGGTACTCGCTCTGCATTAACGCGCCTGCAAAGCTGGACTTGCCGTCCTTTCGACGTTTATGCTCACGCCACGGCAAGGCAGGCTGCGCTAAGACATGATGGCGTTCCCGGCTAAGGTCTCGTCAGCACTGGACGCAGATTCCTCATTCTCTCACCCCTAAGTCTGAAGCCAGCGTGGGACAGGAGCGACATCCTTATTGCTATTTTTTTTTAATTTACTGCTGTAAGTGTTGTTCTTATTTTTGTTATGTTTGTTTATGCATACTTTAAACATAAAGCCTTAGGAGGGGAGAAGGAGAGGCCCCTGGAGCCGTGAAGGCAAATATGTCTTATATAAAAACTAAAAACAAGCCAGGCGGTGGTGGTGCACACCTTTAATCCCAGCACTTGGGAGGCAGAGGCAGGTGGATTTCTGAGTTTGAGGCCAGCCTGGTCTACAGAGTGAGTTCCAGAACAGCCGGAACTACACAGAGAAACCCTGTCTCAAAAAAAACCAAAAAAAAAAACAACAAAAAAACAAAAAACAAAAAACAAACCCTAAAACAAACAAACAAACAAAAAAAAACTAAAAACAATTAAAAAAAAAAAAGAAAAGAAAAGAAAAGAAAACTCGATAGCTACGGTCAAAACATTGTGCACATAAAAAACAAGGCAAAACTCTTGGGGACAGGTAAGTCACGGAACCAATTTCCTAAACAGATATCCCAGACTGGCCTGAAAGTTCATAGAGAGCTGGGACGACCTGTCACCTCCGAGTGCTGGAACCCCAGCTGCAGACCAGCACGGCTGCCTTAGGCCCCGAGTGCGGGAATCCCCAGCAGGGCTGGCTTAGGTGGCGCTGGGCACTGAACCCAACACTTCCTGGATGTAAGGCAGGCCGGCTGTGAACTCATCTCCGTTCCCGTGGTTCGCTGGCCGTTTTTGACTTCTATTTGGTGCTAAGGATGGAAATCAAAGCCTTATCTGTGTAAAACAGATATACCATCCACCGCTAAGTTACACCCTTAGTCCCCAAGTAATATAATTCCGAACATTAAAGATGGGGCAGGAAACACACAAACACATGCCTAACGCCACGCAAGGAAAAGGAGTGCTGTTTTATTGGCAGATCGACACTGTTCAGGCTTGAGAGAGGGGCTAAGGCGCGGGCAGGCAGGATCCGGCGTTCTGAGGCGCCCTGGCAGTAGGTAACGGCACAGAAACGGGCACACCATTGAACTCCAGTTTATGTTTTGGACAAGTGGTGCTATAAAAATAATCAAAACCATTGGAGGAAGAAGAACCACCTAGAAGTACAGGTGCCTGAAGTCAGTTACTAAAACACATTAAAGACGCAGAAATCCAGTCTCTAAACTGTGGTTTACAGAGACAACTAAGATGCCTTATGTAAAGTGAAATGCGCTTTTTATAGGGAATGTAGTAACTCTATTTTCTTTGTAAAAAAAATAAAAGATACATACACAGAACACACATAAAGCCCTGTAAGGACTGTAATAGCAAAGGGATTGTGCAGTTCATGTGCATTTGGGCGCCTGTGGTGATTTGAATGAATATGGCCCCCATAAGGCCCTGGGGAGTGACGTTATTTGAAAAAAAAATCAGGACATGTGGACTTTTTGGAGGAAGTGTGACACTGGGATGGGTTCTGGGGTTTCAGAAGCTCCAGCCAGCCCCAGTGGCCCCCTCTCTGCCCCTGATGCACACGTGCACCCCTCGGCTCCAGCACCATGTCTGCCGGCGTGCCGCCATGTTTCCGGCCATGACGATAATGGACTGACTGTCCGAACTATACACGCCCCAGTGAGATGCTCTCCTTTGTAAGAGTTGCTGTGGCTGTGGTTTCTCTTCACAGCAAGAGAACACTAAGGCAGCGCCTTTCAATCTTTTTACTGTAAGATTACTTTAGAAGTTAATAAAACCAAGAAAAAGCTTTAGAAGAGGTCCTAAGACAGAAATTCCATGTCAAACTAATGACGCCTGTGATATAATTTTGTTATATTAGACAATCTTAAAAAGCACTAAGTCCTTCTCAAATATTGAGTTCACAGAATCCTCTGTGCTTGGTAAGAAAGCCCTGCAGTCTGCCTTAGGCTGAGCAGTCCACACTGGGGCCTGTGAGCTCCTCAGTGACCGGGTTAAAGGAGACAATGACTGCCCCTCTCTCAGATCTAACAGCAGCCAAGCGCTCAAGAGAGAAGGAGCAGGCCTTCTGCTCCCAGTCGGCTTTATTTCCAGTTACTGAAAGCACAGGGATATATTCACTTCAATTTTGTCCAAACGACTTTGAAGTTTGAGTCTGTCAAAGTATTAAGTTCCAGTTTTACACCTGTGGAGGCAGTGGTACATGCGTGGGCTCCTCATTCGAGAGGGTTCTCTCTGCTCTCAGCTCAGGCTCTGACTGAACAGTAATAACTATTCCTCGGCACAGTTACCTGCTCTCGGGGATTCGGGGGTGGCTCCAGTTCCTGAGAGATGCTAAGACCACGAGGTCTGACTTCCTGGCCGTATCCTAAGGGATTATACTGGCATCCTCCCTTTAAGACATACATGGCTGTATCTCCTGGCCCTTAGTCTAAGGAGGTGCTTAAGCCCTTTGCCACCAAGTAGAGTGCAAGAGAAACAGAATATTCCCAGCAGTCCACAGCCTCCTTAGTACAAGACACAAGAGTCAAGGCTACAACTCTGGCCTACCAAGCTCAGTCTCAGCTGTGTGAAATTGGCTGAGGTGTCTACATGCTCTGTACACCTCATGCTTCATGTATGTAACCTTCTGTAAACACCAACCCTATTCTATAGTCCTCGGTATAAATTGCCCTAGACCTACCTTTTTCTATGCATTTACAAGTAAATAAATAAAATATTATACTATACTCAAGTTATGTAAAACAGTGTAACAATTTGCTTTTATGAATTACCCATATCTTAGGTGTACAACACTGGAAGTACTTTATAGCCACAATACTGATACATGATTTCCTGATGTAGCTTTTAAAAACGACTTTGCATCTAGGTAAGTGTAAGCAATGGCAGGAACTCTCATCCTCAATGCCAAGCTTTCTGGTCCATACTTAGCTGACTCCGTGTATGACCGCCCCACGTATCTCCTCAGAGTTTGCTCCTGAGCTGACAGCGGGTAAGGCTGCTACCTGCATCGCCGGGCACTCAGGACAGAGCTGCGGTAAGCACGGGGGTGGCATGCTCACTTTTTACTTGCTGTTCTGGAGCCTTGATGTGTGTCACCATGCCCGGCATGCTCACGCTGTTCCTGTGCAGGTATTTTAAGAAGACGTCTGCGTTCCTCCTGGCCAGTGTGCAAGCCTAGAAAACAATGGGGGATGACGTTATCGGTGATGCGATTACAGCTATGGCCATATCACAAGTCTTGACCCGACAGCTATCTGGTCCATGTTGTTTATGACGCAGAGATAAATTCTATTTAAGACTTACAATTAAAATTTATATATATGTTTTTAAGTTTTAAGTAAATGGTAAATATCTATGGATTCCTGGATCTTGCAAGGTCAGATTGTGTTCCAGATCTTCAGAGGACAGGCTGTGAGGCAGGACACTGAGGTCAGCCTCTGACTAAAGAGGATGTTAGCCCCTTTCTTAGTCAAGCCTGGAGGTGACAATATTCCTAGTCACACTGAGTGCAGTCTAATGGGAAACTGGAAGCACATGGCCCAGCTATCCTGGGTCTGGAAAGCCAGACAAGAGCAAACACTTCCAGGCTGGAGGACATCTACCTTGTAGATGAGACTGCCATAAAGACTTTATATAAAGAAGCAAGACGCATCCCTCGTTCTTAGTGGGAAAGCCTCAGGTTCTGGGGAGGTTGACTGTTTTGCATTATTGGGGTAGCAGGCAACTGGTAGCTGCTGATAGAGTTGGCAAGCCATAAGTGACGTCATCTATGTACAGTAAAGCCTCGGTGTGCGGACTGATGGACAGGGAAACCCAGATGCATAGGCCCTTTCTATAAACTTACCCGAATGGCTTTTCCTTTGTAATTCTAGCTGTCTTTCACAATTATATTAACTAAGTGGTATTCAATTCCTACTATGTGGATTTTGGAGCAAGAGACCAAATCTCCAAACTAAAGCACCTAATGGTAGTTTGCATTAGAAAGCCAATGAAAAAGGCTTTTTGGGAGTAGTCGCCAAAGTTTTTTCTTTTTTCTTTTTTTTTTTATAAATTCTCTGTCTTCAATTGAACACAAGCCCACCTTCCTTCCTTCCTTCCTTCCTTCCTTCCTTCCTTCCTTCCTTCCTTCCTTCCTTCTTTTTTCTTTTTTAAGACTTATTTATTTTTTTTATATGAGTGCACTGTTTCTGTCTTCAGACATACCAGAAGAGGGCATCAGATCCTATTACAGATGGTTGTTACCCATCATGTGATTGCTGGGAATTGAACTCAGGACCTTTGGAAGAGTGGTCAGTGCTCTTAATTGCTGAGCCATCTCTCCAGCCTGTCTCCAAAGTTTTATTTGACACAATTAGTGTCTGGAAGCTACAGTGGTTGTCCCATTCCAACTTGCTTAACAACAAAATGTCTACAAGGCCCCTAATGAAGAATCACAACTCAGTTTTCCAGATGAAACAATACTCCTGTCAGTACACAGCCTTTAGACACAAAACATATCATTGCAGGCCACAGGAAATGGTGTCTCTGGTGGTAGGAGTCGGGGTCAGAATGCTGAATCAGTGAGAGAGACGAAACTGTGTAAAGTGACGTTTCTGGCGGGCCAGACTGCTGGTTGTGATGCTCAAAACCTAAAGTACAGTGTGTGGGCAAACATGTATCCAGTGTTTCTGAACGTTTGAGCACCTTAAAAAATGTAACTGTTTCAATGCACAAATGTGACTTATGTGTGAGCCAACAGCAGGTACATAAAAACACGACAAAGCACTCCTCAAAGTCTGCATTTACCCTCTCAGAGAGAAGACACAGGCCATCTGAAAGGGACTAACTCACTCACAGGTGGCTTCCCGGGCAGGGGCTTACACCCGCCCCTCAGCCGCAGGTGCTGGGGTCTCTCTCTGCGTCATCTGAAACACAGTCTATAGCCTGAAGAGGCTGAATCTCCAAACAAGGATTAATTAGGCTAGAGTACAGTGCTTCGCCAAGTCAACCAGCCAATCACTTTCTGTCTGCGGATTTCATGGGGTTGCCAGTTAGCTGTAACTTTGCCTTGGAGACTGCATCATTGACTATACTGATACTGTTCCGGGGCATTGTAACTTCCCGTCAGTACTTATGTGTAGACTTGTAGTTCCTTCTCTGTGAAACCAGTGTGACAGTATGAGTGGGAACAGCCAGTCATCGACGTTATTACCCCATCGCTCTCCACACAAGGCAAGAGTTGGGCCCATGTCTGTTTGGAGCCTCTCGCAAAGGACATGCACACTACACATCTATGTGTGTACCAGCAACCTGCAACACTCGCTTCTAAGTCAGTCAGGAGACCCTGCGGTCCCCCCAAGAGCCAGTGTGACCCCAGTATCCAACAGGACCAGCCTTTTATACCTTCAGGAAGGCTTCCTTTTGCTCCAGGTGCTTGCTAATCATGGGGGTGACGTGGTCGGTCTCGGAATTGGGGCCCAGCTTGTCGGCTCCGCCGCACCAGTCCTCTTCTCTCTTGTACTCCTGCTCCAGGCTTTCCAGAACACTGCAGACCTGAGGGAATAAAGTTCCAGGCTCAGACATCACCCCACACCTGCCACCTCCCCAGCACAGCTGGGAGCAGCAGTGTCACCATCTGCGTTCTGGGGAAGGCAAAGGTGGGAGAAAGACCCCCCCACCCCCCACCCCCCGAGGCTGTCTGGGCTTCGCCTGGCTCGAGACAGAGAGGGATTTCAGAATGGGAATGAAGCCAGAGCTGACCTCCCATTGTCTGGTGTCCTCCATAATAGAGCAAAGAAAACTGTGTCTTCTCAGGTGCTTGTCAGCCTGCTATTATTCTTTGACAGCTAAGGCAGCAAGGATAACTGTAGGGCCTGTCTTTCCTGACTAACTTGGACCTGAGAGACTGGCTCTTGATGGCTATGTCAACGGCAGTAGAGATGTCCCTAAAGCCTAGAGTCGCCAGTCCCTGGGAGCCAAGGGACGGGCCTCTCTGCCCACCTGCTCTGAGGTCTTGTAGAAGGCCACAGAGGCGTTGACGAGCTTGAGGCGGTCTTCCATCTTGAGCATGAGCTGCTGCCAGTGCGAGGCGACCTTCTCCGCACAGTCCCGGATCATGTCCATGTCGTAGTGGTTGGCCTGCAGCATGGCCTCGGCTTTCTGCTGGACCTGCAGCGCGCTCTGGTGCGTTTTCTAGACGCGGGGAAGATGGGAAAGCTCGTTCAGCAGAGTATCGCGCACGGATGGGGCGGAACTGGGCTGCTCTCCCTGGCTCACGGAATCAGATCTAGCTACTACTGGCTAGGAGGTTTTGCAAACATGGAGGGAGGGTACTTCAGGAGGGCAGCGCTAGTCTCGCCCCAGCCTGGCTGATGTTTAATTTATCTAATGAAGGGTGAAAACCACTAAGACGTCCCAGAATGGCACTCAGCTGTGGGGTTTTCCAGTTGAGAAGCAACAGGAACGACTCTTAGCAATAGATATTCTAAAGCTCTGTTGAAGCGTGTCAGGTTGATTATCCCTACTGGCTTTCTCGTAACAGCTACTGCAGGCAAAACAACAAGTGGAAAAAAGGGGGTCACAGCGAATGCTTCTGATTTCCATTTTCAACTGAAGCTCTGGACTCCAGTGAAAAGTGTTTTGAAGAACTAGTGATTTCTCTCTTAAAGAAAAGAAAAAAAAAAAAGAGCAAAGACTTAGAATGTTCCATGCCACACACAAAGCAAAGCACATGGCAAGCCCTGATGCCCGGGGCTCTGCAGGAAAGACGGAGCACACAAGGTACTGCTCGGGCAGCGCCAGAGCCTCAGGGAGGAGAAAACCTTGTTTTCCAGCTGATGTGGTGGAAATGATCCCTTCACAAGAGCCTCAGAGTGAAGAAACCCTTGCGTTTCAGCTGACACCGTGCAAACGATCTCTTACGACACTGACCATGGGACAGATTCCCAAATAACTGACACTTGACCTTGATTACCAATAATCCCTTGGCAAGGCAGCTGATCAGGTCTGCCACACTGCCTGGAGTTGTGGCCTCAGGGACAGTCCACCTCTGTGGCCAATACAGCTGACAATACACCGACCTTAGGCGTAAATTAGTCCTGCCTTCTGTGGCTTTTTCTCCAGGGAACACCTTGGTTTCTATTATCAAAACCCCCTTTGAGACCCTGCCTGCCCTCTGAGGTCACCCATCACAACTATTACCCACACCCAAAGAAACCAATCCTAAAGCACGTAGGGCACCACTACCGGGGAGGGTGGGCTGCCTGGTGAGGCTGAGGCTTCTGGCCACTGTTCGGGGCAGTCCTGACCCTCAGCCCATCAAAGTGAGTCCTGTTGCCTCTAAGCAAGTGGCATCAAGAGTGTAGTCGTAAGCATTATTTGTAACCGTTCCCACCCCAACACTCCGCAAGATATTAAAACACCACACTCAGCCCAGGCTCTGATCGGAGCTCCCTGACTTAAGACAGGTCTAATCAGAGGCCTTGCATCCTGCTAGGGCTGTTTCATGGGACAGAAGTGGGCTCTGATCCCACGGGGACACTCGCCGCATGGCGGTCCTCAGTCCTCTACAGCTGTGGGCTGTTTGCTCTCCCCACAGTCAAGGGTGGGCTGACGTGCAAGTGCTGGCACCCTCTCCTGCTCAGGCTGTGGCTGGCTCCCGCGGGAGGGAGGGGTGACGTCAAGGGTTATCAGGCTGGTCTCCAGCCCACAGGGTCCACCCCTAGACCCCGCCTCACCTCAATGGCATGCTGGAACTGCTCATGCTCTCGCTGCAGCTGCTCCGCCTCCTGCAGCGAGCTGGCGGTAATGAGCCCAGCGTTCAACATGGACTCCCCGTTCCTGATCCAGCCCAGCACCTGAAACGGGATGAAGGGCAACTCTAGGCAGCCGTCCTTCCAGTGCCTTGCGGGACCCCTGGGATGAGGGCGGGGTTGCGAAGTGGTCCAGCATGGTTCCCAACCTGTGGGTCGCGGCCCCTTTAGGGGGTTAAATGACCTTTTCACATGGGGTAAGCTTGACCACCAGGGGGCGCTAAACAGATATTTACATTATGATTCATAATAATAACAACTAGCCATGGAAATAATTTTATGGTTGGGGACTGCCACAACGTGGGGAATGCTAATAAGGGGCGCAGCATCAGGAAGGTTGAGAAGCGCTGGTCTAGACATCCTGGTAGGAAGGCAGCCCTGACCTCCTTACAATCCGACCAACACAGCCTACAATCCCAGCAGAGCTCACCACTGGACACTGCCTCGAGGGCACTGCAGGTCTGTTTTTCTGAAGACAGTGGAGGCAGCGGGTTATGAGGACAGACCAAAACTGTTCAGGCTCCCTGTTCTAAAGCAAACTTGCTCGCTGAATGGGTTCAGTCCTGCTACCTGCTGGTCAGACTCTCACCAAGGCCATAGGGAAACTGGCCACTTGCTCAGTCAGGGCGTCTCGTTTGCTGCACTGACGTCTCATGTACTATCAGCGTTAGAAGACACTCCAGCCCAGGTGTGGGACAGGCTGCACCACAGTGCTCAGAGGCCAAACCTTGGGACTCAGGTTCACATACTACAGGGGTGTGGGCAAGCCTGTAGGACATTCTTAATTACCGATTGATGGGAGACCCAACGCACGGTGGGCGGGGCCACGGTGGGCGGGGCCACGGTGGGAGGTAGCCCTGGGTTCTATAATAAACATAGCTGAGCAGGCCACGGAGAGGAAGCCAGCGAGCAGCACCTGCACAGCTCTCATCAGTGCCCGCCCCCAGGCTCGCGTTCCTGCCCTCACTGCTTCTGATGATGAGCTGTTCTGTGGAATTGAGTGAAACAAACCCTTTCACTGGTCACGGTGGTCAGGGTGTTTCCTCACAGCAATAGTAACCCTAAGACACTACCCACAACCTCTGCCTGGTGCATCATGGGGCCCCGGGCTGGGTAAACATCGCGGCTGACTCATTCCAGGGGTAGACCGGCTTCCGAAAGCCATCTTTATAGTCTTAGCAAAGACGGCTTGTAAGGCGTAAAACTACATCATTCCTTAAATAAATGGTTCTTCTTGAGGCAAGAAGAAACACCCGCAGGTTATAAGCTGTGTCGCCTTTAAATGTATAATACTAGTGATGTGAACGCAACACCAGAGAGTAGCATGCTCCCTGACCACCTGTGGTGCCAGGAGCGTGCGCTCTTCCGTGATCGTGACCTGCGTCTGCACACCAGGCCGTGACTGGGGCTCCCAGCACTTCCTTCAACAAGGCCAACACTGGGTTTCTGTGCCACGGACAGAATATAACAGCCCCACTCCTCCATCGAGACCCCGGGTCTCGAAGACACCACGCTCACATGCTGCGGCTGTGAGCGGGCAGTCTTCCACTCTTTGGCTGGCCCTCCAGGGAGGGGCGGGCTCCATTTTACCATGCAATGCTGTCTAGGGGCAAGAAGGACCTGACCCAGCAGGACATGGTGAATTCTCCCTGAGGCTGACCCTTCAAGACTTCCCCCTCGTTCCGGGCCACGCACCTGCTTCACTTCCGCCTGCAGGTGGCGCAGCTGCACGCACTGCTCCAAGTGTTTCCGGTGCTGCTCAGCCGCTAAGTCCAACTCCTGCTGCTTTTCATGAAGAAACTCCAGGAGGTCCTGAACCCGAGTGGCCATGTCCACATCTCTGTCACAAAGCAGCTCCACACCTGTCAACAGTGGTAAGTGACCGGCGTTTAACTCACGTCTCTTGGTCAACGTCTCTTACCCAATGCACTACCCAGTGTGGCTGGTGAAAACCTGCCCAGGGGGCCACCTGCACTGGCAGCCACGTTCAGGGAGACCCAGGCCAGCCGAGATGCTTCTATACATACATCCAGCACACCAGGGTGTGGAACGGTGCACAGATGAGCTGATCCTCCGGGACTTAGTGACGGGCTAGCAGCTTTTACAAATGAGCGAGTAGCTCAGCCTTCAGGAAATATTTACTTAATTTACTCTGTGTAAAGCAGCTAATGCAAGCAGGATGTTACTGGGGAAACACTGGGTACTACATTTAATATTGGGGCTTATGGCGCCATCTGCTGGACACAAACTAAATAAACACTTTCATGAGTTTTTACATTTCACTTACTATGTGAAACAAAATGAGAAACACTTCCTTTGAAAGAAACCAAGTTGGCAGGTAATGGCTCATTCATAGAAGATGTGGACTTCAGAGTCATCCTAGTGCCCCGTGGTGATGCAAAGAGACCCTGACATCACAGGGGGCCTTTCTTACCGGAGGCCTGGACTTCATTGACATACTGCAGAAGATCCTGTCCTTGGTGGATGACATCAAAGGTCAAGTTATTCATGGTCAGGGCTTTGTCGGCGTGGTGCTGCAGGCGCTGCTCGGCGATCGTCAGATCCTCCGTGTCGAAGTCATTCATCTGCTGGGAGAGCTCCTCATTCCAAGACTCAAGGTCCGAGATGATCTGAGAGAGGAGAGCATCTATGCACGGTCAGGACTTAAAAACCCGCGGCTACGTCTCAAAGTGTGAGTCAGCGAACGGCCGACCATCATGGGCCTGGTGAACCATCGTGGCGGAGGCCAAGAGGGGACCAACGAGCCAAGAGGAGGCCGGCACCTGAAGACACCTACAGACGCAGGGACAGCAGGACACGGCGCTCATGAGTGGCGCCATGCAGAGCGACCTCTAGAACATTCCTACACCAAACCAGAATATGGCCGAAGCAGGTTTTCCATCTGAGTTCTGTTTCCAGGAAATACCAGAGAAAAAGGGCAACCATGAGTCAAGGGAGAAAATGTATTATGTGGGACTCGGCTTCCTTGACAAGGGACCATGATGGTCAGAAGTCACGGAATGCATGGTTAGAGGCCAGAGGAGGAAGAGTTGACCCTACACTGAGAGGCTGGCCACCAAATGCAGGCACTGCCCCTATGTCTCCTGATGGAGGCAGCTGTGTTAACCTGAACACACGCTGTACTAGGAGTGTGCAGGCGAGGTGTTGGTGCTCCGAGTGAGTGTCTGACATGGCCTCACGGTGCAGAGATCTTTAGGAGAGGAATGGGGACAGGCAGAGAGAGTCTCTGAAACATGCGGGCACCACATTCAGTGAAGGAAACCAGCAAAGAAACACGGTCTTGCTAACTGGGGGTGGGGTGGGGGTGGGGATTTCCACACGGGAGCTTTGTCGAGCCGCCCTCCGCCTCTGGATAGCTTTGAAAGCTTAGAAAGAATACTCCAGGGGTCCAGCCTTTCCCGAGAGCCCTCACGCGTGTGTGCATGTGAACATGCACGGAGTCAGTATGAAAGTCTGAGCACGGGACGACGCCTGCAGAGCCTGGGCAAAAGACGGGGGTTTCAGATGCCGACGGGGTGGGGCTTCCCGATTTGCTCTTTTGTTAGCGGAATTTGCATGCAATGTGCGTCAACATGCCTAAATTGTACTTCTTCATAAAATTGATAATATTAAATAATGTTAACGGATCGGCCATGGGAAAAATGAGAAAACGAGATGATATTTGGGGGGGGGGGGGAGGGTTCTTGAGATCAAGCCCTGTTAAGTGTTTTAGCAATGAGTCATGTCAGGAACATGATTTTTAGGAGGAGGGAAAATGACTGTGAGTTAGTTCTACCTTAATGTCTTCTCATGGGAAGTTTCTTTCTCTCCTGTGTTTTCAGACCCCAGGGATGAGGGACACCAGGTGCGACGATGAATCGTATTAACAGAGACGACACACAGATTTTCGACGAGTGGACCCTGTCTGCTTACCTTTACTATCCTAAGGACTTCGAAGGCAAAGTCAGGCCATTTTCTTACACACTGACAGCCTGACTGTGTAGCTGCCTGGAGTGCACGCTTTCCCTTAGTGGGCTTGCTCTGTACTTCCCGTGCACAGAAAGCGTGTCCTCGTGTTTCCTGCTCAGGCTTTGATTAGACTAAATTACAACTAATAGCATCAAGACAAATAAAATAAAAAAAAAATTTTTAAGCTACAAAATGATTCTGGGGGAAAATTTTCAACAAACCTCCTGCTTCTACCTTGTAACTACCTTGTAACTAGTTTCAGAACAGTGCACCACTTGAAACCAGAAAAAAACAGTCCTGTTCTGTTTGCAGTCACCTTGAGCCCCAGGCAGGCCCAGGCCAGCGGGTCTGGCTGTGGAGACTCTAGCTTGTCGTCTGTGAGTCTCAACAGGGACCTGAAGGCCAAGCTTTGGAGAGCTCGGGAGCGGCCGACAGCCTCTGCAGTGTGGAGGACTGCTGCACTTCTTACTGTTAACCGAGGATAACAAGTAGAAGCAGAGAGAAAAGTCTCGTTTGTGGAGGACAGTACTGGAGTTCAGACGAGCATTCAGCCAGAAGAGCCTCCTGGAGGACTCAGCCATCCTGACGGCCACCATGCAAGGGGAGGCTGATGGGCAGGCCAGGAGCGGCACACAGGATCTTCCTAGCGCTAAGAGGACCCAGGGCAGTCTATGCTGTGGGCCTTTGCTGCCTTTGGTGGCACCTCAGGGCCTAGTCAGTCTGTGTACCCCACAGGGGCTGTGGATACGCTCTGACTCAGGGGGGCAGTGAGCAAGTCCCACGATAGTGCACTGCCAGATCCCTGCAGTCACAAGGCTAGACCAGTCTGAGCAGTCTAGAGATGCTGAGTGAGATAGACACACCCACAATCACAGGCTAGACCTGAGGGGCCCAGATGTGCTGGGTGAGACAGACACATACAGTCACAGGCTAGATCTTGTCAGCCCAGAGGTCCCGAGTAAGGCCTCATGTGCCAATCCTGACTGTCAGGGCCTGCCAGGCACCAGGACGCGGGTCTCAGGTGGACCATGAAGTTTTAGGAAGTTCTTCTGACAGTGTGGCCTCATCCATTCAGACTTTCTCTGCTCCGTGACTTCAAGCACAAAAGATCTTCCTCTGCAGAGCATGGAGCCACCCCCTTCTTGCTAAATAAATATAAAAGAAGTGCATGCCTTTCCTCCCTGTACACATCAAATATAAAAGTGCACTTTTGGTAGGAATTATAGAAAAACCAGAGGGCACTTCTGTGGGAGTCGATTTCTATTTCTTAAAATACAAGGTCTATAATCAGTCCCTTGATTCAGAGAGAAATCAGAAAACAGAGGGACCTGTGAGGGGAAGAAGAGGCTCCCTCCCACCTTTACAGGCTTCTCCCTCTCCCTCTCCCTCTCCCTCTCCCTCTCTGCAAGAGGAGGGTGCAGTGTTGTCTACACTCTTCAAGCAGGGCTGACCTGCCCCTGGGGAAGGCAATGGCCGATTCCTGGTCAGGGAGGCCTCTTCTTCCTCTCTGCACCTCGGCCTCGCGCCCCAGGTCCTGCTCCCTGCCGCTTCTTCGGCCCATGGCTCTCTGCCTCCGCTGCCTGCGCTGTCCTCCTGTCCTGTCTTCTCCCCGGCCCCGGCAATCTCCCACCCAGAGTTCAGAGCTGCCCACCGCCGGCCGCTTACATCGATGGCGTCCCGCTCGAATATGCGCAGCTGCAGGAAGAGCTCCAGCTTGATCTTGCGCTCCTGGAAGAGCTCCTCCATCTGGGACTGGGCCTCGTCCAGCTGCTGCAGCACCGTCTCGATGTGGTTGATGGAGCTGTTGTGCGGGGTCTTGTTACTGGAGATGGCAGAGTCCCTGTGCGGGGGGGAGGAGGAGACGGGACTTCAGTGAGACAAACAGGAATTGAATGAGAAAGTCTCACACTGCTAGACACCAGATCCGGCAACGCAAAACTTCAGGGGAGGAAGGCTGGCAGGAAGCTGGACTCTGTCTCAGAAAAGGGAAGACGCCGTCCTCTAGCAAAACACCACCGGCCCCTTCCTCTGGGCAGCCTGTCCCACCAAGCCTGAGGCTGCAGAGCCACGACTGTGCTCCTCACGGCTGTGTTCTGCATGGCTCTCTCATAGAAATCAACTATCACAGAAAACCACACTGGAAAGCCTTAAGGTACCCAGTCACTGTAGTGATCCTCCTCCTCCTCCTCCTCCTCCTCCTCCTCCTCCTCCTCCTCCTCCTCCTCCTCCTCCCCAAGAGGTTAACTTCTAATGCAATCAATGAAACCCTTATTAAGTAGTGTTTCCCTGTCTTAGGGAAGGAACCCACAAAGCTATTGAGTCAGTGACTCTTCCTCAGCTGTCCTGGTGATGTATGAGTTCGGAGCAGGGGGCTACCCTTAAGTGTCCCCCGTGACTCAACAAAAGGAATTTTCAAATCTGCCTCCAAAGGAAACAAAAGCCAGCTGGCCCTGCCTCCTGCCCAAAGGAACCCTGAAGGATGCATCTCTGACACCTCCAGGCAGGTCCCTGGGACCAGAGGACGAGCTCTTAAAAGAGGTTCAACCTTCTCCTTTAGAAAGAAGTGTTGGTAAGGTGATGTTGAAGAAATGCTAATGAAAGTTAAATTCCCACGGTTGTTAGTATTAAGACAATTATGCAGCTGAGAAAACTAAGGGGGTTTGGGAGTGGCGATGAGAAGAAAACTCTCCCGGACTTCTGGAGAAGACACTGGTGCTATTTGTTCAAGGACTGATAAAGGCAGGATCCTGCCGTGCAGCTCTGGGTTGGGGTTAGGGTTAGGGTTAGGGTTAGGGTTAGGGTTAGGGTTAGGGTTAGGGTTAGGTTGTGAGGGGCTAGGTGGGGTGGGGGGTTGAGGCTCACCTCAGCTGCTGGATGAGGTCCTCCCCTTCCTTGATCACGTTGACCGTCACCTGCAGGGTGGTCTGCTGCTGCTGGCCGAATCTCTTGATGAGGTCCTGGACGGCCTCCACCGACTCGGCGTACACGTCGTCCAGGAGCTCCTTCTGCAGCTCCTCCAGCCATGTCCAGAGCTGCGGACAGGAGAGGACACGGCGAGTCAGTGCGAGTCAGAGGCCAGAGCACTCACATGGGGAAGAGGAGGGTGGCCGGCTGCTCCCCGAGAGAGGGAAGGAAGGAAGGAAGGAAGGAAGAAGAAGGGGGAGGGAAGAGGAGAGAGCGTCCTGGAGAGTCCGGCAACGAGCGGGACACACTCACGGAAAGAACAACATGCCACTGCACTGGGGAGCAAAAATAAACCGGCAGTGGAGCGGAAGAGGCTGTCACCAGGGAGAGAAAGGAAAGGGAAGAGAAGGCTGCCCCTCTGCAGAGGCGCAGTCTGAGTGCCGTGGAAACCCCGACTCGCTCAGACGACTGGGACATCCGTTAGGGAGCACAGAGGTGCTCTGAGACCTGACTCCTGCTTCAATATCAGCAGGGGTATGACACGTCACTATGAGACCACCAGGCAGACCCGAGTGAGTGCTTTCGGTCCCTCGAAGCAGAGGCGAGCACAGTAGGTTAAGCTACTCTCCGCCACACCTGTGGTGCTCCTGAGACAGCCAGCCGCCTGTCATGCAGTGTGCTCATCCTACTATGGGAAGGTAGTGTGCTAGCAGCGGGTCTTGGCTCCTCCCAAGTGGGATTTAGAACCCGAATTCCCTATCTGTATTTTCCAATACAGAAAAGCTTAAACTATCAGCTCCGCCTGCCCAGTGGATGGTGAGTCCCACATACATAAAATATGATCTTCCTGTTACTTGCATATCAATAGATGTTTTGAACTTGGTAGGCCGTTTTAAACAAGGAAAGTGCTGGCAAAGCACTTATGACTCCGCCGAGTTACCCACGGTGCTACAAGTCGATGTTACTAAAGATATTAAATATCTGTTAACTTTTCTTGCGTTGTCTGTCTTTGTGCACATTGTCAAGTCTCATACAACAAGAATGTCACGGACACAGTCTTAGATAAAGGCTGCTTGACCAGTCCTGTAGATGGGGGGTGGGGGGAGAGGAGGACCCCAGGTGAAGGAACCCGGCAAGCCCTTCCTGACGTCCTTGGAGATCTGCTGCCAGTCAGGACCTCACGTGCGCGTTCGTTTGGTTGTGCATTTGCTCCCTGCTTGTCAGCACAGTGGCCGAGCTTACAAACGATAAAAAGGACAAGAGCGTCACGATCCTGGAGACCTCCCAGCTGGCTCTGAGATTCCCCGTGGTAACCACTCTTAGCCGCCATAGGTCTTACCGCACTATAATTCTAGACGTCGCTGTACAGCGAGCACTCTGGGGCGGATGCAATCACTCCAGAGTGGAACTGGACAGCAGCACCGCAGCGGCCGCACCCGAATCATACATTAGCACTTTGGTGCACGGTAGTACCGCAGTGGTACTGTTTAGCAGGGGTACTGCCTTAAGGTTTGGAGTAAGACCGCCTGGGATGGAGAACCTCCTTATCAAAGCATAGCTCTGTGGTCCACTTACATCAGCTAATTTCTCTACGATCCAGGTCAGCAGGACAGGAGCTGAAGAATCGGAATGCTCATGGAGGAGTTACCGAGACAACAAGTGAAGGAAGCCTCGGTGGAGCTTGTCTGTGCAGGCAGGTGTGCTCCCCGGGCTAAGCACTCAGTAATTAACATAGGATGGAGCCAGCAATAGAAAGGCAGATGGTACTCCAAGCAATAAACAACCACAACGAAGTGGATCGCACTAGTTTACTAAAGGAGTCAACACAGTTCACCTGCTATGAGGATCAAGTCAGTGGACATCGTAAGCTAGCAGCCTGCCTTCCACCAGACCAGCGGCAGTGCGAGGGTGGGTGGCTAACCACACACAGAACTCACCCACTTGTTTACATCATGCACTACCCTAGCCCTCCACCCTTCCCAGATAGATATTTAGTAACAAGGTGCTACTTTGTATCTGTACTGATTCTATTCACAAACAAAGGAAACAAACCGTTGACGTCACCGCTCCTAAAACCTCAGCAGTCTTCTGCTTGCGCTCACTGCTTTGCTCAGGCTATCCCAGCAAGGCGGCTGCATCCATGAACCGAAGAGCCCGCCCTGCTGGCCAGCCTGCAACCTTGCCTTGGTCACTATCCCTCCTGCGCACAGGTGTTGATCCCGGGGCACCAGGCCAGGTCTGGGGAAGGGTCGACAGCTCTCCCCCCACCTTCACTGTAGCTGGACTCTAGAAACCCACTTATGGGATGGGGGGGGGAGGGGGAAGCTTATGTGGGAGGGGCACCTGCCAAATTCCTCTTTTGGACAAACTTTAGGGAAGGTAAGTTACAAAACACTTAAACAGACTTTGATACACTGATAAAGAGCTAATCAGAGACAGCCTACGGGGTCACCCTGAGGTGCAGCACAGTCAGGCCTGCAGGCAACAGCACAGTGACAGAGGAGTTAATGTTCCTGCCACACGTGCCTGGGGTCGCCTACGACAGCCTGCCTGGGCTCAAATCAGATGAAGCTTTGTTGGTCAGACGTGCTGGCCTTTCCTTACCTGGTCTCTTACTCCGTTTCACCTACAGGCCATGAGTTAATATGAATGCCTATTCAGGGCTTTCTAATAGAGTCAATGAGATTATGTATATACAGAGAGGATAAATCACTGCTAAAAATCAGTCAGCGTTGCTGCCTTTTCTTCTAAGACAATCTCATAATAAGGCAATTCATAAAATTTTACATCTTCTAGAAGTACCTTTCAAAAATGTATCTTCTCAATTATCCAAAACTAGTCACTTAGTCTGGTAAACTTAACATTTAAACCCTTTTACCCCTAAAAGAGCGTAATATACTATTGTTCGAGGAAAGGGTGTAAGAGGAATCTGATGGATTCTATAGAAATTGCTTCCTCTGGATTCTAGGGGAAGTGCCAGGAATATTCAGGGGTCAAGCTTTGCCCTTTTACCCGGCAGAGCTCGCTCTCTCTCTCTCTCTCTCTCTCTCTCTCTCTCTCTCGCATACATACACACACTCATACACTCAAACACTCACACACATACACACACACTCACACACATACACTCTCTCACACACACACTCACACACATACACACATACTCACTCACACACACCACTCTCACACACACACACACACACACACACACTCACACACATACACACACTCATACACTCACACTCACTCACACACACCACTCTAACACACATACACACACTCACACACACACTCACACCACTCTCACACACATACACACACTCACACACACACACACTCCCTCTCTCTCTCACACACACACACGCACGCACGCACGCACGCACGCACGCACGCACGCGCACACACACACACACACACACACACTCAGGCATTTCCCTTCCATATCCTGGACTTTCCGACTCCCGTCACTGGTACGGCATGCTCCCCCACCTGGCCTGCCAGTGCAGTCCACAGAGATAAAGCCACACAGAAGACCGCAGGAAGTGACTCTGGGACGGCACAGATGCCAAGGAAACGGGCTGAGGTAGTGGACTGAGGCTGTATATAAAACGCATGATGTCAAGGGCCTGAAATAGTCTTACTCGATTTGAAGAAGAATCTGAGAGAAAGACCCTTGTGACGCCAACAGAGGACGGACTGATGCATACCCTTCTGCAGTCTGAGTTAAGCAAAGTTTATTTTTAGGCCTTTAAAATGACGTAACACACAATATCTAAAGTGCCTCTGAACAGAGGCATTTTAAGTCTCTAGGATGTCTTAGGCCAGTCGGGCAGTGGTGGCTCCCAGCACTTGGGAGGCAGAGGCAGGCGGATTTCTGAGTTTGAGGCCAGCCTGGTCTACAGAGTGAGTTCCAGGACAGCCAGGGCTATACAGAGAAACCCTGTCTCGAAAAATAACAACAACAACAACAACAACAACAACAACAACAAGTCTTAAGCCAAAGTTTCCCAAGGATGAAAAAATAATTCACTTGTGTGCAAATTGATAATCTACAGTGAAAAAAAATCCATCTTTATCCAACAGCAAAAGGAGATATGCTCCATGCAAATTCACTGCAACCTAGGTTCTGTTTTTAAGGAGAGAACTGTGGAGACACAGTCGAAGGCAACACTGCCCCCTAGAGGCCTTAAAAGGCATGACCAGGCCTTCAGTCTAGTACTGAGAGACTATTACTGAGTCTAGTAGTAAGACTAGTACTTCAGTCTAGTACTGAGCTGGGGTAGGTGTTTTGCAGAAAACTGCCCACAACTGGGCGTATGCATCCAGAGGCATGGCCATGGACCAAGATACAAACCGAAAGATGGTCTCGGGAAATGAAATCACACGGAGAAAAGCTCTGAGACAAAAATGTGCACACCACCTGAGAGGCCTTATCCTTGGCAAAGCCCTTGTGTTCTTTACCTGGAGTTCATAGTTTTATCTATGAAATGAGGTAATTTTTACTGACTAAATCTTCGCAGACCCACAAAGACAGTGTGAGAAAGAGTAAGACAGGTACACAGAGTGTGCTTGCTTACGCCCAGGGCTCTACCCACAGAAGCATTGCCACTGAGACCTGTGTCCCTACCTTCAGCAGGCGGGGTGGGGTGGGGTGGGGAATTAACACAGTGGAGCTGTGCAGGCTGCAGGGGCAGAGTGAGAAGTAGCAGACCTGCTGCCGCTGCTGCCACAAGTCCTGAGCAGAAGCGAGTGGTTTCAGTGGCAGTCTGCAGGTGCGAAGGCAGCGGGGTAACCAGTGTGCACACAGCACAAGGAATGGGCTGGAAAGGGAACCATTCCTACCGCCTACAGGAAACTCCCCCGCCAGAAGTGACCAGCGGTATGGTGAGCGCACATGCCTGGTGTCTCGACGGAGGAATTACAGTGTGTGTCTCCTCTGTGTGTGTATAATACACGTGCACTTGTGTATGGGTACGCAAAAGCTGGAGGGCTTCAGATGCTGTTCCACCACGTTCCCCCTTATACCCTCGTAGCAGGGTTTCTCTCTCAGACTGGAGCCATGTTGGTGGCCAGCAAGCCCCAGTGACACTCCTCCTGTCCCTGCCCATAGCACTGGGATTATCACTGGGGTGTTGGGGACTGGAACAGAGCTTCTCCTGCAGGGGCAGCAGGGGCCTTCATACACTGAGCTATTGCCCCGCCCAAGATGGCGTGGCTGAGGAGCACCTTCTACTCTTGCGTGGTATGCTGAGAGAGCACCATGAGGCATGCACGGGGAGAGGCAGAACAGAGAACTAAGATCGGCGTCACGAAACGTCACCACTGCAGGCGCCGAGGGTCGGTACGCGGAGGGAACCCACAGAGGCGTCACTGCAGCGCCACCTGTGAGAGGGAGCAACGTGTGGGCATGCCAGCCCAAGGGACACCTGTGGGCAGGTGGGGTGAGCAGGCTACAGACAATGGTGACCAGCCAAGGACAGGAGTTGAAGCATGACTGACAGCCAGGGGACTGTAGGACAACTGTGTGACCCAAGGGACTCCGATGATCTGGACACCGTGCATGCCGTCTTATCCCAAGATACCGGGAATTTTTCACCTTTCTTTCTAGTCTACAATACCCCCTGACAAATCAAATCACCATCTCAGCAGCTTGGCCGCTATAAACACTGGGGAAAGCCCTTCCTCTATCCAGGTCATTTTAAAAATGCCTACTATGTGCTGCAAGTGTGCCAGCATGGTAGGGGAGGGGGCATTGTTTGATGTATATAAATTAATTAAAAAAATGACTAATGTCATCCTGAAACAGTTTGTAGCATGTCAAGGTGTAATTTAATTCCTCTATGCCAGGAAAAAATGCTCAAGCCTGGGAGCTATGACCACCACATTCTACGACCTATCCGCCATTCCCCTAGGCTGTTCCATCCCTCACGCTCTGCTGGCATGGCAGAGGACCTGGAGTTCCTCTGACATCTGCTCTCTCCTGGATATGTTGGACTTTCTGAGGTGGGCTAGAGAACTGAACACCTGCTTCCTTCACAGTCTGATTGATTCTTCCCTTAACTCAAGCTAAATGAGTTATTCTGAGCACGACCCTGTGGACAAGCGGAAAACAGCTCGCTCCTTTATTAAACACACAGCACTGCCGTCTGTGTGACACTCAAATGCCCTCATTCATAGTTTTGTATGAAATCATCATCTCACCGTTTATACAACAAAACGATAAATGGAGATATTTCTGTGTGGCACCAACAGAGTGAGTTAAAGGATGTCTGAGTTCATCTCTCCAAGACGCCTCATACGGGCATAAAGGTTCATAACAGGTTAAATGGCACTTCAAAGATCTGGCTTGAAGGTCTCCTATGGAAGGTGACACCGAATGATTAAGCGAGGCTGCCCTCTGGCCTCAGAGCATTTGACGTGAGTGGTCGTCCACTCCTCTGAGCACATCTGTCAGCAAGTCTGATGCTGCAGACAGTTCTGGACCTCCTTCTTCCTGGCATCTTCCACTTGAGACCGTGAGGAGGATAAAGTCTTTCTTGGCTTTGCACCAAAACCCTCGGTTGATCTCGGTAGCCTACAAACCTCTCCAGTCTTTTACCTGTCCCTTTATTCTCTAGATCTCTGTCTAGGACTAACTTCAACCTGAGTAAATACATAAAACTCACCTTCTTAAAAATGTTAGCAACGTTATCAAGGAATTGTGGGACACATCTGTATCGTCGCACTCAGGATACTGAGTCAGAAGGATGAGGCAGGAGGATCGTTCAGGCCACCCTGGGAGACTTGCTGAGTACCTGGGCTGCCAGGACTATATAGCAAGACCCTACTTAAAACACAACAGCAGCAACAACAACAACTACTACTACAACAACTGCTATAACAACGACAACTACTACTACTATAACAACTACTGCTACTACTATAACTACTACTATTACTATAGCAACTACTAATACTATAACAACTACTACTATAACTACTACTACTACTAGTACTGCCACTCCTACCCAGGTTCTTCCCACCCGCAGTCCACCAATGGAACGCATGTGGCAAGCTCCTAGCCCCCTTCTGCAGCCCCGAGAAAGCCATCATGTCTGGGAACCGAGTCTCCAGCTTGCTGAGAGGTCCTGTCTTCTCATAAAATCTCCTCTACCTCATCATGTCTTCCACGTCAGCCAGCCACATGTAAGGAGGAGCCCACCCTAAGGCAGATGCCAAGGGCACCACACAGTGAGCTTTCTGCTGTGAGGATCAGGGGCCCCAGGGCAGAAAGCCTGCTCCTTCCCCAAACTGCTTCTAAGTTTTGTGTTTCGAAAAGGGAAGAGAAAACAACAGAGCCATAACAAAGCCAGACGACAGGCCTGAGCTGTGTGGAGCCACGGCCGTCCTGGGGACCCCAGAGAGTACGCTGCTGGCCATCCATCCCCTGTTCTACCTCTCTGCTGATACAAAGTGCAGTTAGCGAAAAGATATGTACATATCAGAGATACACATGGAACATCTCATTTCTCTCTCTGAGAGCCAAACCCTGCATGATTCATAAAGCTAGTGGGAGACCAAGAATGTTAGGATCCCTTTAAGATAAAGTACAATAACACATATGTTACATTACACATATGTATTCATTCCCCACTGTACACGCGAAGGCCTGTAAGACTACCGTTCCTGAGGGTGCATCAAAGTCCTGCACTTTGGTATGGCATTAACCAGGCTGTAGCACACACAGCTGATGACGGAGCTAGGGGCAGCTGTCTAGTGAAAGGTGACCCCTCAATAGCACTCTATAATTTAAAAAAAGGGAGTCAGGGTAAAGTCATACATTTATAGCCTTCAATACAACATTAAGTTATTTTTTAAAAAAACGCAATACAGTAATCAGTTAATTTAGTGACTACTATGCATTCAGTCTATTAGAGTTGACTATAATTTTCCATAACTGTTTCTAACTTCCGTAGGCCTACTTTTCTTATTTTATTTTATTTTTTACATTTTTTAAATTTAAGCCTGTGTAACCTCATGTATATGAGGAGAACAGAGGGAACTTACAGGAATCCATTCTCTGCTTGTGCTATCTGAGTTCTAAGGAGAAAGCTCTCATCAGCAGTATTTGAAGCAAGCACAGTTAGGGGCTAAGACAACTCTCTGGGCCCTGCAATTTTTATTATATGTAAGTACATTGTAGCTGTCTTAAGACACTTTTTCTTGTAGCTGTCTTCAGACACTCCCAGAAGACAGCATCAGATCTCATTACAGATGGTTGTGAGCCATCATGTGGTTGCTGGGATTTGAACTCACGACCTTTGGAAGAGCAGTTGGCACTCTTAACCGCTGAACCATCTCTCCAGCCGGGGTGGCCCTGCAGTTTTTATTTGTTGGTGCAGTACGTAAAAGTGACAAATTTCTTGACTTTAAGCCATAGTTTTAAATTATTTTTCAGGGTAAAAATGTTTAGGGGCTGGAGAGCCGTCTCAGAGGTCAGAAGCACATATGACACTTCCCAAATATCCCCAATTCAGTTCCCAGCAGCCATGTTGGGTGGCCACAACTGTAACTTCAGCTCTAGGGGATACAACGCACTCTCCGTCCTCCATGGGCAACCGCACTAAGTGTGTGCACACCCTTGTGTGTGCACACGAGGTCTCAAGTGCATGCGCGAGCCCCTCCCCCCATACGCTTCTAAAAAAAATAAAAGAAACCTTTGAAGGAAAAGCGCTTCATGTGACCTGCTCTGAGCAAAGCTCTTCCCCTCTGCACAGAACTACACATTCCTTCTGTACCTGCCAACACAAATGTCTTTGTCATCCTTACTAAGTGAAAAAAAAAATCAAATCAACAAACAGAACATTTATTTTGCTGGGATGAGAAGTATTTGGTCATAAGTGCAAATGAGTCACACAAATATGAATGGCCCAGGAAGGGCCGATTCCAGGAGAATGGGCTCTCAGTGTCTGGAGCTAGAGACCGCGGGTGGAGGCCCAGGTCTCACGGGAGGCTCCGCTGCGGTGTGAGGAACACAGGTTACAGTGAGGAGATTTCTAAGGAAGGGGAGGGCAGAAGCAGATTAAGCAGTTACTGCTCCTCAGAGATTAGGGAGGTTCAGGGCAGTTCAATACACCTCTACATCTGACTTTAAAACTTGGATTATTTTGTACTTTTGGGGGGCCAGGAAGCACGTGCTGGCAGTGACTATAAGGAAAACGTTATTTCTGGAGCTTGTATGTTGGCGTTCACTGAACTGTCTCCAGCCTGGAGCTGAGGCCTGGGCAGTGGAGTCACCTGGCCTAGGCCACTGGGACAGGCAGAGGACTGCGTTACAGGGACCCAGGTGCCACAGGGCACAGCTGCTGCGGGTTACTTTAATGCAGGTTTCATTACCACGGAAACGGTGCAAACGACAGAATCTGTTTTCTTTTTTTTCTTTTTTTAAATTTTTATTTTCTATATTCTATGTTTACATTCCAAAGGCTTTCCCCTTTCCCAGTTCCCTCCCACCATACGTCCCATAATTCCTCTCCCCCCAACTATTCCCCAATCATTCCCCCCACACACACGATTTCTCTGTTCTGGGTCTACAAAATTGGATCCAATCTTTACAGGCCCAGGGTCCTCTCCTTTCTTCTTCTTGGGAATCATTCTAAGACGGGGATGCCAAACGAGATAGGAGAGCCACCAGGCTTGACCTCCGATGCTCAAAGTCAGACCGGGTGCTGCCTGCAGAGGCGCTCGCTTTCCTTGGATTACGTTATTTAACTGCTTGTTCCTTCTTCCATCAGGGAAGTAAGGAAACCGAGTGCTCCAGAAGACAGATGACAATTTAATGCGGCAAGAAATTATATCTCTCTTAGACAGAAATTGTTGACTCCTGAGCACAACATCAAGTCAAAGTCCTCTGGTAGAACCACCTGGGAGATCTCTACCTTTCCCCCCACCACCCCCCCATGCTCACTTTTGTGCTAGGAATCTGGACGCTAGACATTTGTGTCTGGAGAAGTATAGCGTGGCAGGTTTGTTCTAGGAAATCCTGTGTGGATTCTTCCCCACCTGCACTGCACTTACCAAAGGGCCCTTGTTCATCGCAGAGAAGTGCAAACTCTCATGACTGCTAAAACCCGCACAGGACTGCTCATGGCTTCCCTGCTTTAACTGGAAACTACACACATGGTCTTTAATGGGTAAATGGTAGACGTGTGACACGTCCGTGCTGTGAAATGCTACCCGGCAATGAATGGGAAAGAAATGTTGGTACGTGTAAGGAGGTGAACGGCTCTCTAGGATTAATTAGGTGGAAAGCACAACCCCAAACATATTCATGATTCCATTTCTGAAACACCAAAACTAACATAGATGTGCCTGGGTGGTGACTGTTGAGGCTGGGGACGGCTCTAAGAAGGGCGCGAGCAGAACCAGAAAGCTCCGGGCATTCAGGCCTCCTGCTTATGTTCTGGCATGAGAATGACTGTGTGACCGCAGTGTGGACACCGTGGTGTCCACACAAACCTGTACCCGGGATGAAGCATGTGTGTGTACACACACGGGCATGTACATGTGGTGAGCCCAGACAGACAAACAGCTGTCGTCTGATAGGGTGTGGCCTACAGAATGTTCCCACGGAGAGCAGAGCAAGGCCTCTGTGAGCGAGGCCTTGCAGGAACTGAGGCGGCAAACAGGCTGTGCGCCAGAACGACCAACAGTCCGCCGAGTCCGCTGCAGGACAGCTGGTTCACGCAGTAAGCCCTGCACTGGCAGGAACCGGCCAGATGCGAGGCAGGCTCTCTGGCTACCCAGGGAGGGGAGCGAGCTGTGGCCTTCCGCAATGGCGGCATGATCAAGCACTGGGAGCCCTTCCACGCCTCCTGAGTGGCCTTGGTCAGGCTTGAGGCGGCAGCTTGGAGAACGCTTCTGCACGGGAAGAAGCCGGCGACATTCCTTCTCCCTCGGCATGCTTGGGCTCCCCTCCCTGCCGCTCCCCGGGGAGAGCTGAGGCCCGGCTCCAGCGAGAGTGCAAAGGGAAGCTGACCTGCTCCTTTGCTAGGAATGAAAGAAGTCAGACCGGCACCCGGAGACAAAGATGGCTCCAGGTGGCCGCTGGGCCTTTCCTCCCCTTCTGAATAAAATGAAAGCGTCTCTTTCCCCAGGCAGGACTCAGACACAAAACTGCGTCCAGCTCACAGTCAAGTTTGCAGAAGCACAGCCAGATCTCTCTGCTTGACCCAGGCAGGGTGACACAGCCTGTCTCACTGGGGACCAGGGACTCTGAGAACAGGAGCCAGTGTTGGGTCACTGAATCATCTCCAGAAACAAACTGGCAGCAACCCACCTAGTCGCCTCAGATGACCCAGTAATGTCAAAGCAGTTAGTCAGTCAGCCAGGAACCGGTCTAGGGAATGACACTGAAGGAGGAGAAATGGCTGAAATTGATCATATTTTCACTGGATCCAGAAATAAAAATACCAGTCAAGGCACTAAAGCTAAGATCACGTGGCAGACCGATAGGACTTCACAACTTTGGATTAAGTATCTAAGTCCGGGATAGGCTAAGGAGTAGGGACACAAAGGAACCGGACCTTAAACTACCATGCAACACCGATGTCTGAAGCGTGCTGGAGCAGCTGCCGTCGCAGGACACATTTCCCAATAACTAGGTGAGAAAGAGAGCCCATGACAGAGCGGATGTTGGAAAAGTCCATTCAGTAGGAAGAGAGGTCAGAACCGTCATCAGCTCTGATGTGTATAAATGTCACACGTGGTAGGAGAGGTAACGAGGCCGACAGGAAAGTGCATGAGAGGCTCAGAGACCTCCCAACAAAACCCACACTCGTGTTAGGACAATAAACGTCCCGCTATCCACTTCAAGACACAGAGGAAAAGACGCAGCGGGCTGAGCGAAAGATTGACGGGCAAGCATGTGTCTCGCAGCATTCTTCTGAGAGGGGCGTGGCGTCTCAAGAGGACACTTCCTGGAATGCCTCTAACTCTTGAGTTTAAAGGGGAAACTGGGTCTGCTGGATCCAGCAAGGGGGTATAAAAGAGCTGCCTTTTGTGGAAATATGTCCTTTTCTCTATTCCAGGACCGAGTGTCAAATCTGTGTCCTACTCTAGGGTGGGACAGTCTAAGGCCACAGAGCACTTTAACGCTCTTAAACCATATGATGGGCCGGAGGGAAGGGGACTTATGGGACACATGGTGAGGGGGGAACTGGGAAAGGGGAAAGCCTTTGGAATGTAAACAAAGAATATAGAAAATAAAAAAATATTAAAAAAACAAAACAAACAAACAAACAAAAAAAAACCACCATAAGATAGAAGCCACATTTCAACAGAAAAGAGATTAACAGACTTCTAGGGCACAGTGACCATAATTTGGAGGTCGTGGAACAGAATCTTAGGTTGATGACCAGAGAGCTAGCTACCAAGCCTCTTCTAGGTGGGACTACCCCAGACAGCTCGGCCGGCCATGAGTAAGCTTCCTTCTTGACCGGGGACCTTCCAGAATGAGTTGTTATGGGATCGTGTCATAGACAGAAACTGACCGCGCAGGAAAATGGGGTTCCCACACTGAGGAGGATTAAAATTTACCCTGGGAAACTCTGTGCATAGTGAGGGCACCTTCTGGGTCAGGGGGCCTTGTCAGGTGACTTCCACAAAGTTCTATGGCCTTGCCTGTTTCATAGTTATTTCTCAAGATAAATGTCCGAGAAGAACTGCTTTGTACAGTCTGTTAACAACTGTACTGGCTAGTTTTGTGTGTCAACTTGACACAGGCTGGAGTTATCATAGGAAAAGGAGCTTCAGTTGGGGAAGTGCTTCCATGAGATCCAGCTGTGGGGCATTTTCTCAATTAGTGATCAAGTGGGGAGAGCCCCTTGTGGGTGGTGCCATCTCTGGGCTGGTATTCTTGGGTTCTATAAGAGAGCAGGCTGAGCAAGCCAGGGAAAGCAAGCCAGTAAGTAATATCCCTCCATGGCCTCTGCATCAGCTCCTGCTTCCTGACCTGCTTGAGTTCCAGTCCTGACTTCCTTTGGTAATGAACAGCTGTGTGGAAGTGAAAGCTGAATAAACCCTTTCCTCCCCAACTTGCTTCTTGGTCATGATGTTTGTGCAGGAATAGAAACCCTGACTAAGACAAATTGGTACCAGCGTAGTGGGGTATTCCTGTGACAACCTGACCATGTTTTGGGGAGGACTGTGGAAGGACTTTGGAACTTTGGGCTAGATGGTCCATTCAGTGATGAGACCTCTGTGAGATGTTGTGGAGGAGCTTGGAAGATTATGTTGAGAACAGTGCAGAAGATGGAGGCCTGGCTTGTGAAATTTCAGAGGGAAAATTAAAGACTCTTATCAGGGCCATGAAGACTCTGTGGTTCTGGTTAGCTGGGGCTGAAGAATCAGCTGTGAGTAACAAGATACCAGAACCACTAAAGTGAGCCGTTGTGTTACTGGGACTATTGATGCTGGTTAGCTGGAGCTAAGAAATTAGCGGTGATTAAGAAGAAACCAGCATCACTGAGGTGAAATCTTCTGGAAAGTGTTTCCTGACAACACAGAGAGTGTGTTCCAGATAGCCAAGGTTGTGCCTCATGCTGTAGTAGGACTTGGTACTGTGTAAGAGTCACCCAGGTGGTACTGCTTTTGAAGGCATGAAGGCATCATGAAGAACAGCTGAGGCTTGGTACAGTGAGAGGCCATGGAAGGCCATTGGTGAAAGTGTACCCTCAGTTGTAATTGATGGCCCAGGACTGAAGGGGTCATGCAAAAGAGTTGAGGCTTGGAGATGCCAGTACTATGCGATGACCACCAAGGACAGCAGCAGCAGTGGAGTACAGGCAGCTGGAGCCTAGAAGACAAGGTGTGTGCTACAACAGGAAGAGCTGGAGAAGTGACTCAAGCCCTTGGAGGAGCCCAGAAGATCGTGAGTTGGATCCCAGACATTGAACCATTGGAGTTTGAGTTTTGCTTTTGATTGTGACTGTGCCCTGATATTTTTCCCTCTTGAAAGAAGGTATTTTAGTGGAGCCCACAGTTAAGAGACTTTGAATTTTTAAAAGACTTGGAATTTTAAGATATTGGACATTTTAAAGGGGTTGAACTTTTAATATGTAAAGACTGTGGGACTTTTTACTTTATTTACATCTTGGGGATGAATAAGAAAGTAAGGGTTGAGGCTTAATAGTGATATGTTGGTGTGTCAAGTTGACAAGGGGTCAATTGTACTGGCTAGTTTTGTGTGTCAACTTGACACAGGCTGGAGTTATCATAGGAAAAGGAGCTTCAGTTGGGGAAGTGCCTCCATGAGATCCAGCTGTGGGGCATTTTCTCAATTAGTGATCAAGTGGGGGAGAGCCCCTTGTGGGTGGTGCCATCTCTGGGCTGGTATTCTTGGGTTCTATAAGAGAGCAGGCTGAGCAAGCCAGGGAAAGCAAGCCAGTAAGTAACATCCCTCCATGGCCTCTGCATCAGCTCCTGCTTCCTGACCTGCTTGAGTTCCAGTCCTGACTTCCTTTGGTGATGAACAGCAGTGTGGAAGTGTAAACTGAATAAACCCTTTCCTCCCCAACTTGCTTCTTGGTCATGCTGTTTGTGCAGGAATAGAAACCCTGACTAAGACAACAACCCACCATTTTTGATGATGTCATGCAAATACCTGCCAATTTAAAGTGTTCCCATCCATCCTCTTTGTCTTAACTTTCGCTTTCATTTTCAGTTCACTGAAGTTCATCTAAATGCCAATGAGACTGAGCCATGATGTGTGTTAAACATGACTGAAAGCAACCTTCCTCCTTGTATAAATCTATTAAGTACCTCCTCTTGGGGGGTGCGGGGGGGGGGCAGGCCACACAGAAGGACACTGTAGGTACAATAAGGTTACTCAGGAAGAGATAAGTCTGTGGCTAACACGAAGCCCAGACACTTGGAGGAGAAAATCTTGGCTTGTGCCAAGCCTATAGGATACTGTCCCTGGCTACCTTGTAAGCCACCTAGCAATATGGGTCACGCTATGTGCTCCCCAGTAGCTACCAGACATCCCTTTACTCTGGGTGACCTTAGGTATATGCCTCTGGGAGGAAGCAGTTGAGATAATTGTGCCTACTGAGATGGCAGTCATCTATGAAAAGAATGGGCCCTGAACCTTCTCCAGCCTGGGAGAAAGTCACTTCACCTGGGAGACAGACTGAGGCCTTCTTAGCCTGTAGACCCATGGACACTAAAGGTCACAGAATGCAAACAGTCAAAACTGAAGGTGTTTCGATTTCAAAACAGTTTGCAAACCTAGTGACAACACACTGCCAGGCCAGCTACGAAAGGCATTTATAATATTTTTCCTCCAAAGCGATACAGATGTCACTTTGAAAAACAAAAACAAAAACAAAAACAAAAACAAAAACCAACCATCTAAACTTCATCTTATGCAAAATGCTTTCCTCTCGGCTGTCCTGCTGTGTGTGTGTGCATGGTGACAACTGTGACACAGTAGGCAAAGCAATCTGTACCACAGACTGTCTCACGCAAAGACTCTGTCTCAAGGACACCGACCCTGTTCCTAGGATGGCTAAAAGCCACTGAAGACTATTCCCAGAAATTCAGTACAGGCAGGCACCACACTATGTCTCACCACTCTCCCAAGTCGCTGCCCATTCCCCGTGGCTACCACTCCTCCCACCTCTCCCAGGGCACCTAAGACACTCAGAGCCTCATCAGCATGCTGTGTGTTCGCACCCTCCAGCCTGCTCCCGGCTCCGGGCTGGCTGTCACACCTGATCAACTCTGATCCTGTTGCTCTCTCTGCGTTGAGGCGAACGGTGCAGTATAAAAAGGAGTAGCTAACACAAACCAGATAACCCAGGAACACAGAATCCTAAGGCAACCTGACCAGTGTTGTCATGGGTGCTCCAGAAAACGTCAAGAATGGCAGTTTACCGTGGGCAGGGCAGGGCAGGGCAGGGGAGGGGAGGGGAGGGAGGAAGACCCAGCTGGGGAGGACAGAGCCCTCTATCTGGGAATACTCCATCTATCAAGGGTTGGAACCCTGGAGAGGAGGGAGAATGCAGCCCCAAAGGCGAGGCTGGAGATGCGATGGATGGAACCGATGGGTTAAAGCATGTCTTTATAACACCCTGTATAGAGAGGCATGCCACCGTGTGTCAGAGCAACTTGTGAAGGTACCTTCTGGAGCGTTTTTTTTTCTTAGTTACCTAACACTAAACTTGATTTTAATATTATTAAAAACAAAACAAAACAAAACAAAACAAAACAAAACAAAAACCCGGGGCTGGAGAGATGGCTCAGCAGTTAAGAGCATTGACTGCTCTTCCAAAGGTTCAAACCCCAGCAACCACATGGTGGCTCACAACCATCCATAATGAGATCTGACGCCCTCTTCTGGAGTGTCTGAAAACAGCTACAGTGTACTTACATATAATAAATAAATCCTTGGGCTGGAGTGAGCAGAGGTCCTAAATTCAATTTCCAGCAACCACATGAAGCCTCCCAACCATTTATACAACTACAGTGTACTTATATACATAAAAATAAATAAATAAATCTTTTTTAAAAACCCACTTGAAATAAAATAAACCAGGCACAGTAATGCCATTATATAATCCAAACACTCAAAAGACAAAGGCCGAATTACTGCCCGTTTATAACCAGTTTTCATTACTCTGGGAATTCAGGGCCACCGTAGATTTCACGGCAAAACTCTATTTCCAAAAAGAAAATTAAAATGTAACAGTAATTTCTCTAACGTAATTTTATATATAATATAAATATATAATATATATTACATATATTATATATATTATAATTTTGAGCTTATATATAATATAATACATATAATATATATAAGATCTATATTATTTGTACTATATATGTGGACAATATGTGTGTCATATCTGGTACACCTGGTACCTATTTCTCACATCCCTGATTACATTGATCTCTAGAATAAGTTTGTTACCACAGGCACACACAGGACATTAGCACCTGTACCATGTGACCTTTGGTATACTTAAACTCCATACAATGTAATAGAACTTTTGAGAGTAGGTGAAAGTAGTCTGCTAAGACCAGAAGGCCACCATGCTTCACCCCATGACCAGGCAACACGCATAGCACCTCAGCAGCGCCGTCCACAACAAGCAGAACCTGACAATCCTGCTTACCAACTGATTCTCTCTAAGGTTGAAAAACTCTCCTTCTGCTTCCTGGTTCTCTTGCTCATCTCCCGACCCACAAGTCTCCCCGACTATGGACAACCCCACAAAGGCAACCATGCACCCACGCAACAAGGACAGCCAGCTGCAGAAGCAGAAGACAGGAAGATATCTTCCAGGCCTGATGCATTTGGTGCTAATGGGTTCATCTCCTACCCTGCCACCTGTCGGCCAACGTCTCTCATTATGAGAACATTCAGACTCTTTCCAACAGATACAAAGACCCTGTCAGCCAGGTTACATTCAGTCGTTATATGGTGCCTTACCTCTTTTACGTGCGTGTGAAACGACACAGACATGTCCAGCAGGATCTTCCGTTGTTCGACTCGCCGGACAAAATCTTGTATCCGGTCTTCGAGCTGATGGGCAGCCTGATAAATCTCTTCGGGGTCACACTCCCCAGTCTGAGCCAGCTGCTCGGCCGCTTCCAGCAGTTTATCTGCATTCGTGTATGTGTTCTGCCCGAGAGAAACAGAAGGCGAGCGTTCAGCAGAGCAGCCAGCGTGGGGGCCATAACACACGGCAACAGACAACTATTAGCAGTGTTTCTGACAGATGATTTCAGGAGGCGCACGCATCCCCATTGGGACCCTTTGCTGCCACCAAGCCAACCGTTAAGCACTGGCCAGAACGACTCATGACTCGAAAGGCCGTTCGGTTTTTGCTAAGGTGGAGTCGAAAATGCCCCGTGCCCACAAAGGACTCTTTCCGCTTTTTCCTCTCATTTAACAGCAGAATAACTGAGCTTTCCCCTCTGCTTCACAGTACACAGTTATAGAAGGAAAGGAGACTCCCAGTGGCTAGAGCGTAGTCAGTGCGTAAAGCCGCCGCGATGTGGAAATGCGTGGGGACTGTTCTCTGAAGACCATTCTGCTTCAATCTTGATAAACTTGTGGCCGTGGCTGTGCTTCTCCCATGAACAGATAAGCTATAGCCTGTGACTGTTGTCGGAAACCGCTCAGGGACGTCACTAATGAGAGGAGGCGCTGTGTGGTCAGAGCAGCCTGCCCTACATGAGGACTGAACTCCAGCCTATGGCTCTGCTGAGACATCACTTGGCTCATTCATCCTCCTCCTAAACTCCTAGAGCTGAGCAGTTCAAGGTGGCCCGAGGTATGGGAAAGGGGTCCCTGGGGGTGGAGGTGGGGACAGGCTCAGTGAGTGATGGGGCTTGGAATAGGG
Organism: Apodemus agrarius; assembly: GCA_964023405.1. Lineage (NCBI taxonomy): Eukaryota > Metazoa > Chordata > Mammalia > Rodentia > Muridae > Apodemus > Apodemus agrarius. The sequence continues at coordinate 12,005,777 of OZ030020.1, read as the reverse complement.
AAGCGGGACTCCCATGAGACAGAGAGGACTTCTGCATCCGTACTTTTCTGCTGCCCACATCACAACCTCACAGACTGGGTGAGACGCACAAGAAGGTCAACTGCAGCCCATGGTTCTCAAGCCTGGGATCTAAGGGCTACGTCTGATGGTGGCAGTCCCAACATGCTTTGGGGCATTCTAAGAGACAAGCCTGCACATGCTTGTCCCGGTCCCTCTTCTCTTTATAAAGCCACGAGGATTCAATCACAGGGCATCTATCTGCCCTAACGCTAAGACCCACCTGTAGACACCAGCCTGACTCATTTCCCCTCCTACTGCATCACAGCGGGGATTATGTCAACACACAGACCACTGGGGAGGGCACACACACTACACCAAACCACGACACTCCGTTTCTGATACCCATGGTTCCTGTGCATCTCACGATGCAAAGCTGGACCAGCTGATGCCTTAGAGACGCCTCATAACTCCCTGTAACTGCTAACCGTGTGAAGACCAAAGGAAGACAGACTCCTTTGATGGGAACAGCATCAACAGTCCTATCCCAATAGAAGACTGACAAATGGGAAGGCCCAACAGGGTGGGTACTAGACCCCAACACGAGCCCTAGCACCCTGTGCAGACCATAATGAGAAACCTGGCCCCTAAGATGTGAGTCCGACTGCTGCTTGTCATCACCCACGTACCTGCTGTCTAGGGATGTGCCTTGATCTCAGCGGGATTCTGGGAAAGCTCGGCGCGATCCGGCTATCTGATGCATGTTCGATAGCCGGCTCCGCTCCTCTCAGGCTCCACTGGGAAATCCCCGCAGGACCTCCGGCAGCATGAAAAACTTGTTGTGACTCCGAGCCTCCCTCTGGAGGACAGGCTGAAGCCACCAGGACCCTGCAGCTGCTAGACTTTATGTGCGTGAGAAATGACCTTCAACCTGGGACCAGTTCCCTGGACAGGACCACTTGCACCCCTGGGAGTTTTCTAGCTTACTCCTGCAAACCCTTTCGACCTCTGGGTACGACAAGATCCCAGTATTCAGTATTAGGAACAGCATCAATTTTCTGAGCCTCCTTTTCATTCCTAGGACAAAGCAGCAGAGAGGGACTAGCTTTACACACGAAGTGGTTCAGCCCACAGTCCTGTGGATCACAAGTTGAAGATTAGATGGCCCCTGGTTTGCCCCTAGTGTCATAAGGAAGGGGGAAATCACATCTTAAAATAGGAAGCCAGACAGAGATGGGGGTCTAAAATTCTGTCAAAAGTGTGTCTCACTGGAGGCTGGCTGCAGGGGCAACTCTTAAAGGCCTCTTCTCCTAAATTTGTCAGTAGGAGAACCAGACTCCCAACAAATGGCCCCTTGAGCGATAAACAACATCCAACATGTCCGGGGAAAGAGCGGCCTCCAACTTGGGAGACGAGTTAGCACTTAGCCCCACCAATCAACTGTTTCAGGACAGGCGAGGCTGGGGACTGAGTGCAGTTACGAGCCCGGCGAACCCTTTGGAACCCTGTGAGCAAACTTGTTTCTGAAGTAAGGAATCTTGCTTTCTCACTGACCGTCACCTCAGCCCTGAAGTAATTTAGTTCTCTTATTTGATAAGTGAATCTCCAAGTTGACAGTGCTTCCCAATAGGAAACCACTACTGAACTGCCAAGAGCCCTTTTCTATGACATCATCAGCAGAAAGGAACCCTGGGAAAAGTATGGCTGTGAAAGGAGCAAGTGTGTCTTGAATGACACTGAACCACAGTCATTCATTCCCTGTCTCATCTTATACGTGAAGAAAATGGTGCTTGTACAGAGGAGGGAAGGGCGTTCCCTAGTACCGAACTAAAGGAGGCGTGACGGGTGGGGCTGTGAGTGGCGGGGGTTAGGGGATGAAGACAGGGACATTAGCCCTGGCATCTGAAACCCCAGCTAGGCCTTCCTTGCGACAGAGCCTTCCCGAGTCCTTCTGTACTGGACTGGGATGTCAGTGGTTTCCACAGCTCTTCGCCAGACTATCCATATCACCAATGCTGGCTTTTGAGTAGCTACTTGAAACCCTACAGAAGCCCTGTGACAGGGATGACAATTCACTTCCACTTCCCTGTGGCAAACTGAGGTCTGCCAAAGCCAGTCAACAGAGTGGCAGCCGCTCAAAGACCCAAGACCCGTTCAAAGACCAGAGACCTGGCAATCTAAAGCCGGTAGGTGTCGGGGAACTGGAGGGACTGCTCTGCTCCTTTCATCAGCTTGAGGGCCCCCCTCTTTGGGGCATTCCTTTTATCCTCATCAGGGAGATCAAAGGACGGAATATCAAGGGTGGGCCAGGGCAAGCAAGACGTTTCCTCTTTCTTGAGAAACTGCTCATGTTGTGTAACCAGCAGAATCTGGGACATGAGCTGCTGCAATGTCCCTCTTCCTCCTCCTCCTCCTCCTCCTCCTCCTCCTCCTCCTCCTCCTCCTCTCTCTTCCTCCTGCTCTCAGCCACTAGAACCCACGTCTCTCCAAAGATGGCAGACACTATATTTACAACAAATGGAAATGCAAATTTCTACATAATAGAAAGTGATTATTGAAAGCCCTAAAGATGCCTATTCCATTTGTTTTGTTTAAAGACAATGAGCAAAGAAAATATGGACACAAAAGAAAATCTCCAAGGTATTTTAATACTACAGAACAAGAGAAGAAGAAGGAAGGGCCAGTGCGGAGCAAACCAGATGCTGTGGGCAGCACCAACTGCTGTAAACGGCACAAACCCCCAAGGACCACTCTTCATCTGGGAGAGAGCAACACAACAGATACGGGGCATGCTCAATGCAGACATATGCCTCAGAGGGGGAAAGTCAGCTGTAATCGCGGCCTGAGCAATCTAAAATTCTTAACAACAGAGGCCCTGGAGAACTCTATGTGGGACACAAGGCAAAATACCAGCCACGCTGGCTAGTTTCCTGTCAACTTGACACAGGCTAGAGTTATCCGAAAGGAGTGAACCTCAATTAAGAAAATGCCTCCCTCAGATCTAGCTGTAGGGTAGTTTCTTAATTAGTGATTGATGGGGGAGGAACCACCCAGCCAGCCCACTTGTGGGTGGGGCTATCCCTGGGCCGACTGTCCTGGGTTCTCTAAGAAAGCTGGCTGAGCAAGCCATGGGGAGCAAGCCATTAGGCAGCATTCCTCCAGGGCCTCTGCAACAGCTGCTCCTGCCTCCAGGCTCCTGCCTCCAGGCTCCTGCCCTGCTTGAGTTCCTGCCCCAACTTCCTTCCGTGATGAACGGTGCTATGGAAGTGTAAGCCGAATAACCCCTGTCCTCCCCAAACTGCTTTGGTCATGGTGTTTCATCACACAACAGTGACCCCCAACCAGGGCACCAACTACTGTTTACATGTTACATTTGGCCGGAGACACCCATTATTTTCCCAGGGTAGGTGGGTTATCAATAAACTAAGGTCAGCACAGGATAAACACTGGCAACATCATCTACGTTAGGCCCTGACATGCCTGGCTACTGTCAAAGGATTGTCATAGTCAACCTCGTATTTCCAGTCATCTACATGGTCTAGATCAAGGAATGGAATTCTGAAGACCTGTCCCTCCCTTCTTCCTTCCCTCCTTTGTCCCTCCCTCCCTCCTTCCCTCCCTTTCTTTTTAATGTATTTTTACAGAAACCCCATAAAGAGAGAGATTAATACCATTTTACAGTTCAGGGAAAGGGTCTCAGAAAGACTAGGCAACTATCTGAGGGCTTAGACACAATCAGGAAGAAACAGTCATCTCCTTAAGTTTCAGGAAATGTCATCGTGGGCAAAGCAGCCTCAAGGACCTGCCCTTTCTTTTCTTGTCTTCTCTGCGGTCTGAGGACCTGAGTAACTGTGGGCAGGTACTGCACTGACAACCTCAGCCCTGAGGGAGATGCTTCATTAAAACGAGTCCGCCCTCAATTCTCCACTGTTAATTCTAAAGGACTAAAACACAACATATAGTTACATTAAAAGCTAAATTTATTAAAAACAAACAGAAGCTTATTATATACATGGAGAAGTTCAAGTCACATTATAAACGTGGACACACTTGTATGCCCATGTGACACAGCATCCTCCTAGCAAAAGACTGAGCACAGCGGGGACACCACTGGCCTGCTGAAAATGTGGGAAGAGTTTCATTACATGACAAGTTCTCAGACCCTCATGTAGGAATGCAAGGAGATCACATGGCACACACAGCTATCCGTAGACACGCCTTGAGGAGGTTGCCTTGGGGCAGGTTCCCGACACAGGAAGCTCAAGTGCAGAGTCGTGCAAGCGTCACAGAGTGGGACCTATGGAGAGATGCTAGCCCAGAGACACCAGTGTGTCAGGATCCTGCTGCTCTCGGGAGCCAGCAGTCACAGAGTAGGTCTCTCTGTGCTTTTTACATGCCTGTTGTGATCATAGCTTATTAAATTTAATAACATCGACTCAGGATGTTATTACTACTTATTTTTTACTAAGTAAAAATAAATGTCTTTTTTTACTACTAAGTAATAATAACAAGTAGTTTTACTAAGTAAAAGAGCTGCTCAAGGACCACTTTCCCTTCCACCAGTCGCCGTCAAAACTCTTCCCATGGAACGCATTTTCCGTTTTACACAGTAGTACAAGAAAATGCGCTCTAGCTGTGTATGTCACACAGCACACACACACAACAGCCACAGCGGCTCGCTCAGCAGCAAAGATGTACTCACAATCACCGTACAGACAAAGGGCCGAGTCACAGTCGTCACAAGGACGTTCCTGGCCCTGCACGATGGAGCCAGTGCTTCCGAGAAGGCCATCGCAGCATCTGGAACACACGCTGGAGCCCTGGGCACCGACTTCAAGGGGGAAAGCCGGCCTAGGGCTTGCTTCCACCACGTCAGCATGGGAAGTTCTGTCAGGGTTCCTCCTTCCTAGAACACCGGGATTGCTCTACAGAATGAGCCTATATTTAGCCCATTTTTCAGAGAACTGAACCACAGGCTCTCACTGCTTCCTGCTTTAACCTGCCTATGCTCCTAACAAGCCGCAGCTAAGTTCACGGCAAGAAACGCTTTATTAAGCAATTCGCTACTTTAAGATATCTAGGGGACTGGAGTGACGGCTTGACAGTCAATCACAGTGGACTAAGGTTTGATTCCCACCGCCTACACGGCAGCTCATAATCGCCTGTAACTCCACACCCAAGGCTTGGTCTAATACCTTCTTTTGGCCTCCATGGGCACCAGGTATGCATGTGGTGCACAGATACAGATGCAGACAAAATTCACACATATAAAATAAATAAGTCTTTTAATAAAAAGGAGCTCTTAAACAAAAACCGACTTGAAATGAATGCTACAGAGGAATCTGGAAAAGAAAACCCATCTTAACAAAGAGGAAGGATTTGTTTTTCTCTACCTCTGAAACTTTGCATTCCCTCTGGGAATATATTTTACTTACTAAGAGCTCCTACCTCAAAGTTTAAGGTGTAGCAACAGCCCACTGATCCCTAAAATACCAAAGTCTAAAACCTGGACCTGTGATGCCACTGAATTTGAAGCAGGGCAAAGATGAAGGGCTGAGACAGAGCTGCTACCCCGTTATCCTCGCAGTGCTAAAGTAAGACAAGTGACTCTGTTCTCAAGGAAAAGAGAGGTTTAATGAAGAGAGGTTTAAATCCAAATCGTGCTTCCTTGACAGAGACCCTGTCTTGACCTCATCTGCCATAGACATTTGTACGGAATGCAGGGTAGGAGTCACGATTTCTCATGGTTTCGAGTTGTGGCTCTGTGCCTGCCTGTGGAGAAACCTCTCACCCCGCCTATGATGGCGTGCTTCTGAGGTAGAGAGAACTCTCTGGGGAATAGCCTGAGAGGATTAGGTCTTCGGAGCTCTGTTATAGCATGAGCCCAGCAGCAAGCAATGTCCCCTTACTGACTGCCAATGACTTATACAGAGATGATGCTTTTCAAGAGAAGAGTGAGGTAGATATTGGGGGGTCTGCTATAGATGCTGGCAGCACAGAAGGATCCAGGACCTACGGAGTGGCCTGGAGCTGCGTGGAGAGGCAAAGATCAGATCTGGGAGAACAATTACAACAAAACGAAACAACCAGCTGCAGCCACACACTGAGGTAGAGAGTCTGCGTCACTCAAGGACAGGCTGGCTGCACGCAATCAGCTCTGGAAGGCCGGGTTCACTCAAACCTGACCTCTTGACCCTCGGCCCTATCTCTTGACCCGGGGCCAGCCTCCAACCGCCTTCCTTTCTATGCTACAATAGTCATTCTTTAACCTTTGTGTCCTGGCTTAGGTATCACGTACTATTACACACAGCCACTCTGCCACAAGCCACGCCTGCTGGGGAGGCCGAGCCTGGGGTGGCTGCTTGAACCCTTGTGCCTGCCCCTGCATCTGGTGGAAGAGCTGACATGTGGTCCGTGGTCGTTTGAAAGCTAGAGGGTGGAAAAGTGGGCGCAGGTATCTGAGACGTGAGCTAAAGTATTCCTGATATTTCCCTGCACATGCCTGATTTCCACCATAACACGTTCGCTGTGGGTCAGAGGTTGGTCAGCCCTGGAGTCCCTGGGACAAGGAGTAAGAGATGAAGAAGTACTGGGATTCAGGAAGACAGCAGAGGGGACAAGCAAGCACTGGCCCAGCTGCTGACTGGGAACAGAAAGCCGTTCACAGCACACACGCTCACAGCACACACGTTCACAGCACACACGTTCACAGCACACACCTCACAGCACACACACTCACAGCACACACGCTCACAGCACACTCGTTCACAGCACACACGCTCACAGCACACACGCTCACAGCACACACGCTCACAGCACACACACTCACAGCACACACGCTCACAGCACACGCGTTCACAGCACACACGTTCACAGCACACACGTTCACAGCACACACGCTCACAGCACACACACTCACAGCACACACGCTCACAGCACACGCGTTCACAGCACACACGCTCACAGCACACACGTTCACAGCACACACCTCACAGCACACACGCTCACAGCACACAGTTCACAGCACATACACTCACAGCACACACGCTCACAGCACACACGCTCACAGCACACACGCTCACAGCACACACGTTCACAGCACACACCTCACAGCACACACCTCACAGCACACACGTTCACAGCACACACCTCACAGCACACACCTCACAGCACACACGCTCACAGCACACATGTTCACAGCACACACCTCACAGCACACACCTCACAGCACACACGCTCACAGCACACACGCTCACAGCACACACGCTCCTGCCACCTGTGCTTCCTGGGAAACCTTCAGGCAGATTCGTGCTGACAGTTCTGATGACCGCCTTGGACCCAACCCACAGTTTACAAATCCTGTGCTCCGAGCTCCCTCCACACCTGGCTCCAGCCTCCCAGGCACACAATTAACACAACTGGAAATGGACAAGCCAAATGCTCGAAACCTCAGAGGGGCTGTTGTTGTCCCACTGTGAAGTGGAAACCACAGACTAGCCTAATAAATAAAAAGAAAATCATCAAAGGCAAACTCGTTTCAAAGCACTATGATTTACAGGCAATATCTGACTAGATCAATTTCTACCTAGATGAGGGTTACCTCATTCTGCAGATAATTTAACCTCACTAAACAACCTCGCACACCCAGAGAAGGCAGGCTCGCCTCAGGCTGGTTAAGCAGACCTCCCGCCTGGCCACGGGGACTCAGGGCGCTCTCGTACCTGTGCGACTTCCTCGAAGTCCTCATGGCGCTTCTGCAGCGCTCTGGCCCGGTGGAGGGATTTGCCCACGCCTGTGTGTTTGCTCAGGAACGCTTCTCCGTGGTTCTCTATCCAGTCCAGCACCTGCGAAGAAAACAGCCACACGGGCCATGAACACGGCGTCCACCTTGCTCACTAGTTAGGCCAATAGGAAAGGTTCGTTCCTTTTCAAAATCGCTCCGCAGACATGAAGCAAAAGCAAATAAATGCCTGAATGCTGATTTAATTCTCTTTGCAATTACACATTACATCTGCTTCTCCACCGGGACCGTAACCAGCTTTTATATTAAAAGAGCAAATTGTTCTAAGTATAAACACTGCATATAGTGGTGATTAAATTAAATTTCACCTTATCTGAGGCATGACAGAGCCGCCAAGCTGACTGGATTTTGTGTAAGAGGACGGACATGGCTCTGGGCTGCACCAGTCAACATTTTTTCCATGCTTGGAAGCCTCGTAACTCAGGCGATTCAAGCTTAAGTATGCAGGGAAGTGGGGTGTTGTTTTTCTGTTTGTTTTTATCTCTTTTGTAGAAGACACCAAACTAAGGTCACTTCTTAGGAGAAGAAACTCCTAAAAAGCACAACACTAGCATGCCTCTGACCTGGACTTGGAGGATAACGTATCCTATAAACTGTGAGATATCACGACAGCCAGCCAGGCCATGAACTTAGCGCAAGCTGGCGTTCTGTCCTCGCGGCTGGAGCTCAGGGGCACAGCTCACTGGTACTTGAACTTTTGAACTCACACAACACTAGCAGTATCTAACAGAATATTTACATTACACCAAATGCGCCCTTAGTCTGTGCTGGAGAGTGGCAGAAAAGCTACTAAGTGATCTCTTGGGGTTTTTTTTGTTGTTTTTTTTGTTGTTGTTGTTTTTGTTTTTGTTTTTTTCGAGACAGGGTTTCTCTGTGTAGTCCTAGCTGTCCTGGAACTCACTCTGTAGACCAGGCTGGCCTCGAACTCAGAAATCCGCCTGCCTCTGCCTCCCAAGTGCTGGGATTAAAGGTGTGCGCCACCACTGCCCGGCCTAAGTGATCTCTTTAAAGCGTTACACGTACATAATGCACATTTGCTAGTGGGCCGTTAGTGATGGGCTGTTACACTGAACATATCTGACTATGCTATTCTGTCAGGTTAATAAAACAAAATGCCTCGAGCTGGGTATGTGACAGAATTGTCTGCTCACAGCTCCTGAAACTAGTAAGGCCAAGAGTACGGTGCCGCCGTCACGTGAGAGGCTCTTCCTCACAGGCTGTGGCTCCCACCGTCCTCAAAAGGCCTAGGAGTTGAACAAGATCCCCCAGGCTCCTTTTCTAAAGGCATCCTTCATCTCAGTGGTGAGAGCGAATTCCTTGTGAGCTGAGACCCCCCCAAGGTCCTGCACACTGGCGTCACTGTGCTATAGATTACATTCCCAATTATGGCTCTGGGGAATACAACACTCAGGTCAGACTACGGCAGGCACCTAAGCACACGACTCAAAGCAATCTTGGATGGATGTAAACATAGGGCAGATCTGGGCAAGACAGTGGTGCGGGAACCTCCGCCAATGTCAAAATAAATCAGGGTGAACTGCTGGGCCGCAGTGGCTGAATCCTGGGGCGGGGGTGGGGGGGTGGGGTGGGGAGTGGGAATGGACAGGCGGCACAATGAAGGCAGCTGCTGTCCCTCGAGCCACACCTCAGCATCCTCTCCGCACCGTGCAATCCCACAGAGATGATGGCGAACCTCGGCAAACCTCCAAGACCCTGTAGACATCACTTTGGAGTTGTGAGCAGCCGTGAGCTGACTCGGGGAACGGAAGCCAGCCCGGCAGTGGGTGCGCAGGCCAAGGCTACACGCCTCCCACCCTCGCGCCTGGTTCACTTCGTGCCTGGTGCATTTTGGATCCTTACTTGTCAGCGCGTCAGCACTGACAGCCGCCTGTCCATCATCCCTGCTCCCTGGATCCATCTGTATGCTGTCAGTGTGGTCTAACTCATCTACCCGTTCTGCTGATTCTGCCCTGAAAGGTGCCACATTTCCCCGTCTTCCGCACCCACGGCTCTGCACACAGATGTGGTCTGACTGTGTGCCGGGAGGAGGGTCCCTAATTTTTTCTCAGCTTCACTTTCCCTCCCGGGCAGCAGTGACAAGCACAGGCAGCTGAGGATTTAGATGTGTCCGCGGGAACCACTGCAGCAACCACGAGGCAGACGTGCAGCGCACCTGGACCTCTGGCCTGCTGCCATCTTACGTTATGCTCTTGGATGGCACGGGCTGTAAATACTGCATTCCGTCTGAAGGACTGCTCGGCACACACCCTGTGTTGTCGCTAGAATTATAAACACAGCGGGGGAATCTTCAGGCAGACGGCACTTGCCCCCTGCTGCTCAGGAGAGTTGGGTCTGCTGAGGAGACCTTAGTAAGTGTCTCATTCCCCTCTGAAAAGCAATGTCCCAACCCCAGACTGTTTAACGACTGTCTCAGTGAACATGATCAACTCCACACAGGACTGGGGAGTCCACCAGGAATACCCGAAGCTTCGGGGCAGTAGTCTAGACAGAAGGTCACTGACCTTCTGACGTTGGGTGTGGTACATTTCAATGTGTGATATTTTTATTTGTGAGTTCTTCCTAATAAAGTTTGAATAGACAAAGAAAAGTATTTTAAACTTGAGAGAGATTTAAAAGTACAAAAATAACAGCTAAGCTCCAAGCTATCGCCTACCTGTAAGACCGTCTTGAAGGGATACGAAACAAAACCCACAACTTTTTGTAGTATATTCTTTATAGTCCTTAACTTAATAACAATAACAAATCAAAACCAAAACCAAACCAGCCAACCAAACGAACAAAAATCCAGCCACACAAAGTCAAAAGCTTGGCAATTACTCTCAACTTATAGAGACTTGAAGCAAGGCGTGGCTTCACAATGCTGGAGATAAGCATCCGCTGGATAGCTAGAGGGAGCAAATCATCACATTTTAATTTTTTTTTAAAAAACCCTGAGAAAAGTACTTCAGGAAGCGTAGCTTGGAAATAAAATCTATCGTGTGGCTCATGCGGGGTGACAGTAGCCATTTTTCCTTTAGCAATGGTTCTTTCCAATAGAAATGTAAAAATACTGCTGACAGTGCATTTCCAACAAACACAAAAGCACCTGAAGTGACGTGCAGGGACCAAGCACTTTAAAGATAAGAGCAGACGGTTAAGGAACCCTGCTGAAGCTCCCAAGCCTCCCACAAGGCTGCTGTCTCTTCAGAAACTCTGGGTAATTATTCCTTCTTGACTAGGAGACTGCGGATTAATATATTTGTGAAAGTTACAGCATCTTAAAGACACGTGCACAAACCCATCATTTAAATATAAGAAGATTAGCAAGTCATGGGATTTTATCTCGCCAGCCCAGCTGCCATCTCTGATCACAGTTGTAGTCAATGGTTGTCAGTTCTGTGCCACAGGAAAATCCCAGCCACACAAACAGGGCAGGCACAGGTCTGCCTTCCCCCTCAAGCTGAAGAACAAGTCAAAAGTTAATCTTCTTCCTCAGCTATGTGGCTCAGAAGCAGAACAAAAAATCTAGGAGGCTAATCCCACCTTCCTCTCTGTGCAGAAGGCAGGGTGCCAGCATCTTCCCTGTTCCTCAGCGCCCTCTAGTGGACATCTCCAAGGTCAAGGCACTGAAAAGAGCAGCACTTAGGGGCTTCAGCTAAATGAGCAGAAAATGGCTGATGGTTTGTTTGATCTGCCTCCCCCCAAGGAAGTCGCTGAATAATGACAAGCCTGACCATGATGGCGGCAAGTGTGCTTCCATGAACTAACAGTCATCTTGCCATCTGAGCACCAGCTGCCGAGGCAAGCCTGGCACACCGCTGTGCGTACAGTAAGTCTCTGGTTCTTCCAAGGGACCAGGGACAGGGCAATCATCACTCCCGTTTAGCTTTGTTGCTCTGTGGAGGACCAATGTGTAGGGTAGGGAGGCAGCCTCCCAGCTGACGGGCAGGTGCTGCTATTGTGGGAGGGAGAAAAGCACCCCAGCATTGGAACACTTCAGACTGCTGGGGAGAAATTCTGCAAAGCAGAGACTCAAACTGGCCAATTAGCAAGCGCTTGGGACAAGCCCCTGACACATCCTCCTGCACAGGGGCAGGGTTTGGGCTGTCCTCCAAACCACACCCAATGAGTAAAACAGATTTCTGTAAGAGGGCCCTACTCCCTAATCTACCAGACTTTGGGGACTCATATCTCTCCATGATTATTAGTATAAGAACTTGTGTGTGTGTGTGTGTGTGGGGTGTTGGGGACAGAGCCCAGGGCTTCAACAACTGTTTAAAAGACATACTGCATAGTTACTGTATAATGGTATGTTTCTTCTTCAAAGAAGTTTTTTACAATGTAGTCCAAATTATCCTAGGACTCACTGTGACCCTGTTGCCGTCAACAGGAGAGGATCCTCTGTCTCAGCAGGTCAAGCTAATAGTGTTTTCTGTCCTATTGATGGAACCTCCTTCAAGGTCACATGCTACGGACTTAATAAAGACAGTATGTAATTTTCCCCTAAGGGTGCATGGCCTTGTAGTCTCGGGGGAGCTGGATCATACATGTTACAGAAGGCTAACTAAAGTGGGACTGCATCTACACAGCTATGGGGGAGCTGTCACCCATGGCGTGGTGAGAACTTCTGATGGCATGGTTTCCTTTGCTCTTTAAATAGCACGATACACTTGCCTGCTCGCCAACGTAGACTTCAGTGTAACCATACTCTGGGTTATCCTTGGTGCTCTCTGTTGACAGGAGCCTGTAGCTGTTTATATCTCCCCAGGAAAAGGACTCACACAACAAACGCAGTACTTCTGTGTCCCCCCCACCCCCAGTGGGAGGAAGACATATAGGTGGGAAGATTCTAGAATGACCCAGATCTGCTCAGTCACTTAAGAAAGGTGTCCTCATTGTTTTTTTCTGACAGGGTTTCACTAGGCTGCCTAGGCTGGCCTTTGTCTCCTAGGCTCGAGAGACCTTCTTGCTCTAGACTCTTGAGTAGCTGGGACCATTAGCGCAAACCACTGCACTTGACTGTCTGGGAAACAAGTTTTGTAATACAGCTTGTGGAAGGAATGCCTCTAGGGGGTAATTCCAGAACGGTGCTCACATATGAGGTTCCCAGGAGCAAACAGAGGCTTGTGAGGGAGGGGTGTCCCTGCCTGATGAGTATCTGATGGTATGGCTGGCCTCCAAAAAGTAGAACTCGGGGCCGTATGCCTTGCTGTGCTGGATAACTGAACCCCAACACACTCCAAGAACCAGGCAAACTGCACAGGTGAGGCTGGAAAACCAGTCTGAGAGCACGCTGCTTTGGATGCCTGCCAGGACAGTTAATGACCCTGCCTGGACAAGTGCAGGGCAGGAGGCGCCATTGCCTCCACGTGAAAACCAAACTCCAGTGCAGGCTTAAGTGAAACACTGACCAAAAGTCCCAGTTATTCCCTGTTTAATGCAAACAAGCCTTCCTTGAGGGCCGCTCAACGGGAAACAGGAAATGGAAACGTATCACGTGATGGGCAGGAACCGTGGCAAAGGTCCCATTCACGCTAACAGTGGCAAAGGTAAGAGCAGCGAGCAGCCAGCATGTGTGAGCTGGGTAAGCCTGACCAACGAACCCCAATCCCACACCCCTGTCCTCTGAAGGGATCTGGGCCTGTCTTAACTCCCCCCGACCACACCCCTTTCTAGCATCCCACACTGCTTCTGTACAAAGATTATGAGAAATTAACCGCTTGGCTTAACTCCCCATGTACTCCCCGTGGCACAGTCCCTGGGTAACAGTCTGGTCAATGTTCTGGTGAGAATTCTCGTCTAGGAGGGCTGCTGGCAGGAGACAGGAAGCCTTCCCTGTCTGCATTCAGAGAGATCTGCATTCTTCTTTCCTGGAAAATCCTTGCTGATGCTGTTCATAACTCCAAACAAATGAACACTTATGGGATCGCTAACTGGCTTATTATGTTCTTACAGACGCTCTTCGTCTGTACAGCGCTGTCTTCAGCTGACGGCCTTCTCAAACGCTGCTCTCTGCCTCCTCAGCGCTCACCCCTCTGCTAAACAGGACGAAACTGGAGTTCTAGAGAAGCCCTGCTGGCTTCTTGATCCTTCTATCAGCACATTTGTTCGGGTTAATCTTTCTGGTTTGGAGCTTTGCCTCTGCAAGTCAAACCTCTGTAGGAGTTTCCTGTTTTCATTAACAGGTCCAAAGCATTACAAGTCAACAAGTATTCCCCTTAATGGTGATATCTGTCTCTGTGCGATGTTAACAGGAGCATTAGTGTGTGATCAGAAGATATATTCTCCTCCTGATATTCAACCTGATAGTCTGTAAATGCTGGCTTAAACAGGTGAGCTCATTGCCTCATGTAATATGTGCTGTTTTCCAGTTCAGGTCCGTGGTGCCAGATCAGATCACTGATCCGAGACGCTTCTGAAGGGCTTCCTTCTTGGTGCCGGTACACTGTTCTAGCAACTACTCCCACAATACAAGGGTCCCAAACGGCCAGGGAAAGAGACCACCGTGCTGCCACAACACAAGGGTCCCAAAGGGCCAGGGAAAGAGACCACTGCGCTGCTGCCTCCTGGGGGGAGAACAGGGGCCCTGTTAAAAAGTACAGTGGCTCATGAGGGTGTCACCAAATGAGATCCAGGGCAGAGCACATGTCCTTAATCCGTCCTATGGATGGCTCAGTGGAAGAACTGGTGCTCTCCCCCGGCGCTCACTGCCTCATAAGGTGGCTCGGAGGCCGGCTCCACCCCCACACCCTCTTCTCCACTCTCCCCCTGGTACAAAGTAGTAAGAACACCAGAAGGACCACTGCTGAGCCATGTTATGTACATGATCTTCAGAGATCGCAAAAACACCATCAGGAAAAGAGCCCAGGGGACACAACTGTCGCAAGTATTATGACATCACCAGACTGACACTGATGTCCACGGGGAGGATCTTCTATCAGAACAGTATGCAGTAGGGCTCTCCCAGCTCTAAGCAGAAATCCCACTGAACTCTCAGGTTTCCTGAAGATAGAAATCTGAAACCCTTGAACCTGCCTGACTCTGGCACAGGGACTCACTGACATCAGAAGAGGAGACTGGTCTGATCCCAGAAACAACCACTGTGGCTTCAGGCCAGCCTTCGGGACGCTGGTATAGCAGATACACAGACATCTTCGTCTGCAGGACTTGCACACGGTTACCCCCGATTCCCATTAGTTTTAGGGCAAGGATATGAGCTCATTACTGCCATAGCTATGTCAGCTTCTGCGTGCTCCCCAGCTTGAGGTCTGCGTCCTCTTCAGCAGCACACACGGCAGGCTGGGGACCACCAGGGTCACAAAGGAGGTGCTGAGTATGCGGAATGGACAGCCAGACAGTCCACCTGACACATTATTAAGCCCTTACTATATACAGTTGGTGGCACTATCTATCTTAGAGGAACAAGCCTCATTTAAAAATATATGTATCAGCACTATTCACACAGGTCAATAAAAGGGAGAGAGAACAATGCTTACCCCAGGTGTTAGCAGACAGAGCGAGTGGGAGAGCATCAGGTCACAGTCAGAAGCCAGAGCCCCACCCTCACTGGGCACAGAAGAGGAGAGGAGAGGAGAGGAGAGGGGCACCCACCTGCTGGACGTCCTGCTGGAAGACACAGAGCTGCAGCCTCTGGTGGAGCCGAACCTTGCGGTGCTGCCAGATGTTCTCCAGCTGCCGCTGGTGGTGCAGCACCTCGTGGATGACGTCCAAGACATGGTGCACTGCCTTGGAGTAGTTGGCGGAGGCCGTGAGGGAGTCGGAGCTGCCGGGGGTCAGCGGGCGCTGCAGCTTATCAAGCAGGGACTTCCCATCCTGGCTCACCTGCTCACAACACACACAGAGATCATCCGCTTTGCCCAGGCTGCGTGCAGACCATGATCGGGTGCACATATGCTACATGCAACCACATGTAAATAAAATGTAAAACCATCCACCGATTACCCGATGACATCATAGACCCACACATTATAGAACACCGGGTTAAAATAAACTTCCAATAGTGTAAAGCAGGAGACACCGCTCTGTAGCTGCCCACACAACAGAAACCAAGAAGCCAACTCGCTTTGCTAGAGTCAACTGTGAACTGAAGCTTACTTTACAGATTTTCCCTTGAGTTATTATGAGCAAATACAGCAGGTCATCACGGTTTTGATGTTGGATCTTAAACGTATGTCGGGACGAGTAACTAAGTAACCAGATAAAAAGCAAACTTGTTGACGGTCCCAAAGGACAACTTTATTTTTAAAAAAAAATTAAGACAAAACTAAAAACAGTCTGTTTGGTAAATTGACTTTAAAGAAGTAATTCTGATTGGGAGGCCACGGCGGCGGTGTTATACTGTGGCAGCTAATCATCAAAGTGCAGTTCAAAGAAAGCATTTAGACGATCCACAGGAGAAAGGGGAAGCGGAAAACAGGAGTATGTGTTTTCCCCATTTAAGAGTCTTCAGATTATGAACAATTATGCCACAGGCAACAGAAAAAAAGTCACTCGGTGAGACAACACACAAGGAGGTGCACGCAATATGGGGAATCTCAAGAACTCCTCTCAGGACCTTCCTGCTCAACACTCCCAAACCCGAACCCGCCCAGAGTTCTGTCAAGGGAGCAGACAACAGCCTGGATTTCAGCTGGAATCCGGAGGACCTTGGAACAGCTTGCTTGCCCAGAGCCTGCACAGCGCTGCACGAGACCAGCTCTAGGCTAATCCCCCCCAGGATGCCGCTGAGCAGAGCAACAATGTAACACCACCACTGTGAGCAGCAATGTAACACCACTGTGTTACAGTGTTCTCCATGCCTGCCCTAAGGCCTTTGTGGGACTGGCTACTCTTATGAAGGTTTGGGGGGTCTAACCCTTATCTGACACATTTTATAGGAAAACTTAAATGACAGTGACCAGATAAGAAAGAACCTTGTTAACTAGAGAGAATGCCAGCTGAAAGAAAATGTGGTTAAGGCTAGCCCAGAGAGAGCTGCTGCCGGTGAAGCTGCTGTGTGCCCCTCTGCAGTGACTTGTAGGGGAGACGTAGGTTTCCTAAGATAGACTGGGATGAGGACACTCAGCTAAGGAGGGCATCTATCAGCACACAGTGAGAAACTGTCCTCTCCTGTCTTGTCCACTTGCAGTACCACTGGTCTTTCCAGCAACACGAAGAGCATGCTTACGGAGCAAAAGGCACAACCTGAGAGCAACTCACCACTCAGAACACAACTCCCCGCCAATTCCGTCCCAGCATGCACAGTCCCTGATGGACTGCACCTCTAGCGCCATCTTTACTGGTTGTATTCACAACAGATTTCTATGAGTGGCCAGTCTGAATGTCTGCATAGACGCACGTCCTGGGGTGTTTATAAACTGGAACATTCCTGGCCAAAGACCTTTTTATTGTGTCCAACATACTACATCATACACATTGCTTATGAACATTTAAATTACACGTGGGAGATGCAGTTCTCTAAATAATTTATTTCAGGGTTGAGTCAGTAGCGCAGCTCCTGCTATCTATTCTCTAGGGTGCTTCATCTCCTGGGACTCAACAGTTGTTTCATATTACTGACTTCTCACTGAACTTGCTCTGGGAAGACTTCCTAAGCTCTAGGGGAACTCTGCTCCACCCCTATGTCCCGGAATATCATCATTATCACAGACAACCTATACTGGCTAAGTTTATGTCAACTTGAGGCAAGCTAGAGTCATTTGAGTAGAAGAAACCCCTGCTGAGAACATGCCTCCGTGAGACTGAGCTGTAGGCAAGCTTGTATGGCATTTTCTTAATTAGTGATTGAGGGGGGCGGGCCCAAGCCATTGTGGGCGGGGCCGTCCCTGGGCTGGCGGTCCCGGGCTCTGTAAGGAAGCAGGCTGGGCAGGCCACTCTGAGTGAGTGAGGAAGCAGTACCTCCCCACGACCTCTGCATCAACTCCCGCCTCCAGATCCCCGCCCTGCCCGAGTTCCTGTCCTGATGCCCTTCAGTGATGAACAGTGATGCGGAAGTGCAGGACCAACCCTTTCCTCCCCAAGCTGCTTTTGGTCATGGTGTTTCATCACAGTAACAGCGACCCTAACTGAACTGCCACCCATCCACAGGGCCAGGGTGGGGAGAATGCTCCGCCATAGTGGCTCTCACCCTCCTGACGCTGGCTGTGACGCCTTAACACGGTTCCTTATGCTGTGACGACCCCAGCCACAGAATTATTTGTATTGTGGCATCAGAACTGTAATTTGCCACTCTTACGAATCATAACGTAAGTATCTGATACTTCTGATGGTCTTGGGCCAACCCTGTGAGTCATTTGAACCCCCCAAAGGGTTCAAGACCTGTTGGTTGAGAACCACTGTTCAACAACCTATCTGTGCCCAGGTGCTCACCTGGCCGTCAGTGAGACGGCGGTAGCTGGGCGTGCACAGCCAGCCGCCCTGGCTCATGCAGCTACCCCACCCCACCAGCTGACCTGGCACGGGTCCCTTCGCCTCCGTGTCTCGGTGTCCTCACGTGCATTGCAGGGACGACAGGACACCGTTCAGAACTGTGAGAACTGTGAGCAGTAAATCTGCCCCAAAGTCTGAACCGCAAAGCACGGCGCCTCAGCGGACCGCAGAAAGCGTCGCGTTACAGACATAGTGTAGCGCCTCAAAGTTCAGAAAATGTGTTGCACTTAGTCTGGTCCTCCCCCGTTCTCGTGTCTTAAATCTTTGCTCCTTAGCTCTATTTGGGTGCTCTGGAATCTAGAGGAGGACTTAACAAGTAAAGGCAGGTCACCAGGAACAGGTCTCCGAAGGTTATAGCTGGCCCTGTTTGGCCTCAGTCTCCCTGTTCTTGTTTGACAATAACATGAGGAGCTCTGAGCCCTGAACTCGTGAGCCGAGATAAATCTTTCTCCCCTTAGTCTGTGATCACACCTACAGAAGAGCGACTAATGCACTTGTACGTCTAAGCCCTGCACACTTGGGAAGGCCGTGAACGTTTTATAATCCAGAGCGGGGTGGGGGCGGGGTGGGGGAGAGGGGGAGGGGGGAGCATGGCTATCTTCCTCCCTAACAAGTTTCACAGATGAAGATTAAGTTGAATTTGACTAGACTGTCTAGCGAGCGATGCAGGTTTCCCCAAATGTGGCCGGGGAGGCTGGGATTCCAATTATTTGACAGGTAAGCATACAGGCAGCCCGATTTCCTCGAGCCACGCGAAGGCTGCTTCCTGGCCACCATCAGACGGAGCATGATGGGGGGTGGGGTGGGGAGCTTTTCCTCTTACATGCTTACAGAAAAGACCGAGCGCCCCCTGCCTAACAGGAATCCAAGTGCTGGGCAGCAGTTTAACAGAACACAGAGCTTCTCAAAGTGTTGCAGCTTTAGGGCTGTGATTTAAAACTGTCAACGCCTTGCACTCTAGGTAAAACGCACCCTTACCTCAGAGTACGCGAGGGTGATGTGCTCGTAGATGCCCTGGTGATGGTGAATCGCATCTTCCAGGTCCTGCAGCTCCGAGGGAAGGTCTACCTCACCACAGGCCTTACACCACGAGTCCACGTTGCTCATGTACTTGAAGGTTTAAAAAAAAGGGGGGGAATGATTATTCCTATGGATGGCTAAGCCTTTAGGTTGAAAGGGGGGACACTTTACATCAGGGTGTTGATAGGCAGCGTAGCTGAGAGTAAGCAAGTAGCAACCTAGCTGGATATCATCGCAAACGGCTGCTCTGAGTCTCCACTGGGGTGTGGTTCGTGGACTCCATCCCCAGAGGTCGGGTGGGGAGCGTGGGTGCTGATGTTGGAGCATGGCTGCTGTGAATGGGACCCTTGGTCGATGCTGCTCATGGCCCCACAATGTCTGTTCCGGCCCACGCTGAAATCCTGTCTTGTCCCTGCCTTGTCCCCAGCGACGGTGAGAGAATCAAGGCCACTCTTCCCCATGCCCTGTGGGACTTGAGCAGCAGGGGGGTGGATCCGTGGGGGGCGGGCAGTCTGCAGACTCACTATTCCTTTAGCATGCTCACAGGAAAGAGCGAGGACCTCAAACCGCTCAGCTGAGGTTCAGAAGGGCAGGCAGCCTACACCAGGGCGGGGGAGGGAGGGGCAGGAGGAACGTGGAGAGGTGGCCGAGGATGCTCGGCTCGGGCTGCGGATAGACTGCAGACTGCGGTCCCAGTCTCAGTCCACTTTCCCCGGCTGGCACCCACACCGCCAGTGCCCATCAACAAAGAGCGATACATCACTGATACATCACTGCCGAATTCCTTAGGGACAGGTTGTCAGAACCCTTCACAGCTGTGTGTCAAAAGTAAGCACAGGAGGCCCAATTCAATTAAGCCAGTTAGATGGCACACCATTGAAGAGGGCTTTACCCTCTTCAGGCCAGTTCCTCACAGGTCTGTGCGCAGCAGGGAAGGCAGGAGACGAAAGGCAGGTAGACACCCGAGAAGAGAAGCGATTGTTCATGGAAACCCTGCAGTATTAATTACTGTTATTACTCAGGAAAGACGCCCCTTGCAAAGCTCAGGGTCTGAAATCAGGTCACATGGCAGTGTTACCAGACAGACCAAGGTTTCTGCTGGCTTCGAGCCTCCCTTAACCACCACGAGAACCAGGGTTACTTCATTGCCACCTCTATGCTGTCTTCCTAATGCTCTCAAGACAACAGGAGTGATAATAAGATCACCCTAACCTCTCCTCCCCCTACACCTACACCTACACCTACACACACACACACACACACACACACACACCTGCTCCTACATGCTGTTTCCTGCACAGCATGCTCTATACTGTCGATCAGGGCAGGTGGACGCTGCTGACTAGACTTCCCTGCCGCCTCCTTCCCTCTGCTCCACTCCTGCTCTCACTCCCAATTAATAAGTCACTGCAAACCCTCCTCACACAAGTGGGACGGAGCCAGCCACCTTTATAAAGAAGTCATCAGGCCCCGGTCAGCAGTTAATTAGCTCCTAGACAAAGCCACCGTCAAGCACCCCAAACACAGGCTTCCCAGATGTCCCTAAGAAGATCAAAGATGCTTCTTGTGGCACGTGCACCAGACAGACACAGTTTGATACAATCTGATACTAGGAAACAGTAGCAGACCTAGCACGGATTCCTGAAAGAACAAAATACTTAAGGTTTTTTTTTTTTTCCAAGAAAAACTTCCGAGATCGATTCAAAGATGTTTTTAAAATGGGCTTTTCAAAATCAAGACATGCAGAGGAAGCCAGCTCGACTTGCGCAATGACCTTCTCGGAAGGTCACTCCTTCAGGGAACAAACATGACACCTGCTGGCGAAGAGGCGCTATGACATCTACACCCTGGACCTGGCAAAGGACTCTGAGAGCTCCCATCCAATCAACAAAGCGGCCTCTCCTGGCCTCTCTTTCCTAGAAAGGCCCCATCCAATCAACAGCAGCCTCTCCCAGGAGCCTGTTGACTGACTAAAAGGTTAAAAAAAAAAAAAAAAAAGGAAAAAGAAAAGTTTTTTTTTTTCTGAAACGGATGCCAGGCCTGGAGCCCCGGCACTGGCGAGACAGAAAGGAGGGGCGGTGACTGAGGGGGCTGAGCCGCGGCCCTAGCACCGGAAAGGAAGAGAAAGGCAGAGCTTCTAACCCTGAATAAAGCTCATTTTTAACATGGCTTTTATTTTCAAAATTTCTTTTTTATGTACACTGGTGTTTTGTCTGAATATAGATACAGGTGTGTGTGTGTGTGTGTGTGTGTGTGTGTAAGGCTGCCACGTGCCCTGTAACTGGAGTTGCAGACAGTGAGAAGCTGCCATGTGGGTGCTGGGAATCGAACTCTGGTCCCCTGGAAGAGCAGTGATGCTCTAAGCTGCTGAGCCATGTCTCCAGCACAAGATGTCTCTGTCTCTCTCTGACTCTGTCTCTCTGTCTCTGTCTGTCTGTCTCTCTGGTGTTGCCAAACAGATGAAAAGGTATTAGAGTTTGGTACTTTACACACCTGAGTCTGTGGTGAGGGAGGCGCGTAGCTGACGCAGCCTCTGAATGCGTGAACAGTTTCATAGCACACGGATCTACTCTGAGCATGCACCCCGGGAGCTGGGGTCCTCCAGGCAGCTTACTTCCAACCACCCCTCCCTCAATGTCCCTTCTCCCCCACCCCTGAGGGCGACCTCCGCTGAGCACAGGTGGTAGAGGAGACACCCACAGGCAGTAATTCTCCCCGACTGTGAACGCAATGTCCCCTCCCCCACCTCCCGATGGCAAGTGGTTGAGAATGGATGAACACACTAGAGCGTGGTGTTTTGTTTTCATTCTCAGTAATAACTGGATTCTATCATAGGTTTCTCCTCTGCCCAGTAAAACCGCAGGCCATGTGAGCACCTACACACATGTATGATGTATGTACGATGTATGAGTCCAGCTCGGAGGCACCAACACAGAAACATGGAGAAGGCTGTCCAACAAGCTTGACAGGAGCCAAAGCATGCCATGGGTCTCTGAGTGCCGCCAGCCTGCTTCTTAATATGCTGCTGTTTCTAGAAATAGCTTTAACCCTAACCTTCCCATCCCATGAGAATACTGCTATCACCACAAGTCAAGAATTAAGGCTAGGCTCTAAAGAAAAGCATTCACAGAGAAGGTTTATTTACAAAATAAAGTTACAATGGGAATATCCCTCATTCTGTGTCTGTTTCCAAAGGAAATGTTGAAGCAGTACTCTACTCTTTTTAATTATTTCACGAGAATCATGTCTAAAGTCACCCAGATGTATAGTCCACAAGAGAACACTGTGTGTGATGTGCATGGTGTGTGGTGTGTGGTGTGGTGTGGTGTGGTGTGGTGTGTGTGTGTGTGTGTGTGTGTGTGTGTGATGTGCATGGTGTGTGTGTGTGGCATGTGTGTGTGTCTGTGTTGTATGTGTGACCACACATGCATACACGTGTGTGTTCAGGCATGTGACTGCAAGTGCCACGGTATGGGTGCTGGTCCTTGCTCTCCAAGGCTCCTGCTGTTCACACGTAACACTCCAGGTGGGGGGCTGCAGGCGGCTGAGGATCCCCTCCTCCAGCTGTCTTCTTGCTGTGGGAGTTTGGGGATTACACATATGTGCTGGTGCTCTCAGCTTTGTGTAGTGCTGAGATCTGGGATTACACATATGTGCTGATGCACTCAGCTTCATATGAGTGCTGAGATCTGGGATTACACATATGTGCTGATGCTCTCAGCTTCGTGTGAGTGCTGAGATCTGGGATTACACATATGCGCTGGTGTCTCACCTTTATATGAGTGCTGAGATCTGGGATTACACATATGCGCTGATGCACTCAGCTTCATTTGAGTGCTGAGATCTGGGATTACACAAATGCGCTGGTGCTCTCAGCTTCGTGTGAGTGTCAGGAACCTGAGCCCAGATCCTCTTTCTTACATAGCAAGTGCTTTACCAACTGAGCCATCCCCAGCCTCACAGGAACATACATCATTCTAACCATCCATGTTCATCTACTGCATGCTAATGGAAAGTGTAGCCTTATGAGGATATTACGTAAGAGCAGAGCCATTGGTTATTCGGATGAGAACTGACTCTGGCACAGGCCTTGACACAAGGCAGGCTGAGGAGCTTGGGCAGATCCTGCTCGCCAAAGCCTCTGCACAGCGGTGTCTCTGGCCCCACTGACTCCACGAGGCTGATGGACAGACAGAATGAAGCAAAGGTGGGAGCTGTGTGCATATCCAAGAACCCCAGAGCGGCAGGTAGGTAGTTTATTTTTTGACTGTTGAAGCACAGAAAGCTGTTAATGCCATAGATAAAGCAAGGCGGCCAGCGGTCTAGCTCGCTCTGCATAATTGAGTTCGGCAC
Organism: Apodemus agrarius; assembly: GCA_964023405.1. Lineage (NCBI taxonomy): Eukaryota > Metazoa > Chordata > Mammalia > Rodentia > Muridae > Apodemus > Apodemus agrarius. The sequence goes on along the minus strand of OZ030020.1, from coordinate 11,982,157 downwards.
TAACAGGGCAGCAGCGAAGGAAACACGCCCAGCGGTCTAACCACGCGGTCGCTAGCCACGCGGGTGGGTGGACTATGGGCACAGATTTAATTTTCCTTCAATTCACATTTATTTTTATTATAATTTTATTACTTAAATTTTATTTAACCTAAATGGCTTCAACGGCCACACGTGGTGACAGGCTGGCACACGGGACAATGAGCTGTAGACTGTTCTTAACACTGAAACTTAGAGATTTTTGTAAAATAGTAACAATGAAGTCGCTTTAATTTGCTGTTTGAAAATTTAATTCCAAAAATATGGCACCTTGCTGACACAAAGGGACTGTCCAGGGAATATGCCACACGACCAAGCAAAAATAAAGGCAGGTCCCTAGACTATACAACAAAGTCACTGACACTGGAGGCTCACCTTCCTGTCCACAAACTGACACTCCAGCTCGGCGATCATGGACAGGACCAGTGGAGACAGGACGTGAGAGGTGATGGGGAATGGGGACATCTCCGGGAAGCATGGCGTCCGTGAAACATCATTCCCGTTGACTTATGATGTCATTGGGAAAGAGCGACACAGAGCTCACGGAGTCGGAGGCGCATGCTAAGCCGCTCCCTGAGGCGTGTAACCCTTACAGAGAAGGCCGCTTCCATCAGCAAGGCAGGTAACGGGCTACCTGTCTGAGCACTGTGCCCCTAATCAGGTCCCTCATGAACTGTGGATGAGGTTCAGAGAGTTGACTGAGATGGGACCCTAACTCGTGGTGTCCACTTTCGCGATCCTCTCTAGGTGCACTAGGAAACCGCATACGCATAAAGAGAAGCCCATGCCTTCCTGTTCACTGTACTTGGTGCCGTTCTTCCTGCGTTATAGGAACTCCCTGGGTGAGTCCTGTTTGGTTGTGGGGAAGAGAGTAAGGAGCACCTGCACGGCTAACCCACTGCTCCTCCTGCACGCGGTGGGCGGGGCACAGGACTCGTGCCTCACCCAGGTCCGGAGTGCACGCAGTGTGCAGTGTCCGTTTTCACCAGTCCTCTCCTAAGCTCCAGTGCGGTTCCTTCTCTAACTATTTTACCTGTAGAGACCTGGGGCACTATGGCGCCCTCACAGGAGCCCACAGATTTCTGTTCTGTGCCACTTTATCTTCCTTCACACTTCTAAATGGCAGTCATTCGTTCTGCCTGAACACCCCAGGCTCTTTCAACTCTGCTGAGTGCTTGAAGTTTTTAGTGGGGAGCCATGGGTGAGGCGATGCCCCCGTGACGTGCCTATTTCTAGATTATCCTTAAGCAAGTCAGAGCAGCAGCTGACCTCCAGGCCGTCGCCGCGGCTCTGAGGCTCTCCAGACAGACTGCAGCCATTAGCCGTGACTGCAAGCCAGTTGCTCTGTGTGCCTTTCTGGGGGGACCCAGCCCCCCAACAGCAATCCATCATCTCGTGACCTAGTAGCCTGCTCACATCCACAGAGTGCGGCTATTAAAGATAACACAGGTGAGGGGCACACCGTGGCCTTTCTCTAGTGATATCAGATGCCCAAGTGCATCTGCTGTGCACCCTAAGGGTCAGAGGTAGCCACAGGGTCATGGACCGCATGCTAGTTCATGCTGAATAAGAGTCCTGCTACTTTAAACAGCGTTCCATGTGTGGGTTTTGTTTACCTTTGGCTGAGAGATCCACCAGTGAGACCTGAAGGTCTCACGCACGGCTTTTATAGGATGCCATGAAGATGTTTTTCCTGTTTTGTATCCCACTAGCTTCTTGCCTTGCTTCACACTTTAAAGGTTTCTAGGCTGAGATCACTGCTAATTACTGTCTTGTGTAACATAAGGCTGCCTTGCTGAAACCCTGGGCAAGCTGGGGCGTCTGCTTGGTTTTATTGACAACTTCTCTCATCGACAGAGACTGGTTTGAGACGAGAGAGCTACTTTTGCCTTCTCAGAACCAACGTGCCATGGTGCGAAGCCTTCGACAAGCACTCCGCTTCCTCCAAAAGGGAGAAAGCCATGCCAGCAACTAAGCTGCTGTCCCCTCTGCTGCCTTCTCAGTGTCTTCAGACAGGTGTGCCCGAGCTGAGGGGTGAGGTGCATTGTGGGATCGACATACCCTGTCTTAAGTGAGATTCTTTCACCTTTAGCCCACGAAGTAAATGTGGGCTAAGGATCTACATCACTTAGTAACAGTGTCAAGCTCCCTGCCCCCAAACCATTCCAACATAGCCCTGGCTGGTATAGCCTTCCTCTGGATGCAGAAAACCAAAGGCGGGACCTACCGTTTCCCACCCTTACCTAAGAAAGAGAATGGGAAGAGTGCTGGTGTGGAGGGGACTCCTGGAAACACCCTTATCTCCCGCCCAATGCTGCCCCTGCCCAGAGGAGGCACTGTGGTTGAGAGGCTGGGCTTGCAGTCAGGCAAACATCTTAGGACCATGATAGAAGGCCCAGCAAACCAAGGAGAGGCACAGGTGGCTACTGAGTGCTGTGAACATCTCCGTAAGACCCTGATGTGGAAGCTGCGAGAGGCGGTCTAAGCTTGCAGTATCCCAATGCAGATGATAAAGAGAGTAGAAGGAGTGAGGGAAGGGGTAGATGAGGAGGTGGGGGAGGAGGAAGAGGAGGCGGGTGAGGAGGGGGAGAAGGGAGTAGAGAGAAGACAGAGAAAGAGCAGCAGCTACTGTTACAGGCCAAACACTGTTAGTGAGAAAACCTGAAGTGTGAAGCCCCCGAGCCATACAAAAACGACGACTTAAAATAACAATTTCAGAGCATTTTGGATTCTCCAAGTAAGGATGCTTAACCCATGCAGTCTTTATCAGAAACCCGAACACTGACCTATTTCCCATGTACTTCATTTAAGAGATACACAACCTGTATTTACCGTACACCAGGCACTGCAGGGCGCAGTCAAGTACTTGTTTTCATGCTCTAAAATAAAAAGACTAAAGCAAGTATTTTCTTTCTATTTAACAAAAACAAACAAACAAAACCAAAGATCCTGAGAAACAAGAGTTGGGCATTGTGGGCACACCTGCAATCCCGCACCGGGTACGGATGTGGGGTCTTGCCGGTTTGAAGCCAACTATGTGATTCAGCCTGCCCCAGGCCTGCCAGAACTATACAACCTCATCTCCTATGCACCATGGGTAAGCAAGCAAACAGAAGAAACACGACTCTAAAGAGCTGAAAAGCGCAAGCATCCAAGCAATGAGTGAGGCCGGTGGATCTCTGTGCGGGGCTGAGAGCTGGCAGAGTAAACCCCACATGAAGCCGTGAAGAATCGCTTACACAAGACGGCAGGGGGACGGGGTCTGGCTCTCGCCTTGTGGGCTGGGCATCCCGGGCACTGACCTTCTCAGCCTTCTGGTGAAAGATGGAGGACATGTCCAACAGGGTGCTGCGCTCGTCCAAGGCCGCTGCGAACGCCTTCCACTCCTGCTCCAGCTGATTCGCAATCTGCTTAATCTGCTGAGAGGCATAGTGGCCTGACTCCACCAGGCGGTTGGCCACTGACATTATGCGGTTTATATTTACATACACGTTCTGCGGGGGAGGAGGCAGAGAAGAGCTTCACTGAGGGATGTGGACAGGAGACTCTCCCCCCTCCCCTGAGAGAGGCAGAGCCCTTTGTGGACAGCCTTTCCCCAGTCTACGAGCAGAACCACCTGGCACCTTTGTCAAGCATCTCACTCTGGATTCTCATGAGTGCTGAGCTCGGTTCCAAATTCTATTTTTAAAACGGTAGAATTATCAATCAACTCACTGAAAGGCTTAATTGTTAACCACAAAGCAATCAGATGCACAAGTGGGCACACAGAAATACACTGCTACTCACTTCCTGGCTCCCGACCCCGAAGAGGATCCAGATGGCAGGCCCGCTAACCATCACAGGCAAGTGAAGGAACCCGACTCAAACCCAGGAATTCAAACATACGTACTTAGCAGCCAAAGGTTATTTGTGTGAAGAGAAGTTCTCCTTTCTGTACAAACTCAAGCCAACTTTTTGTGCCAGCAGAAAACCTTCGGATGGATCCACTTTATCCCAGGAGTGGGAATTAAGACGTAGAAGGGACGGTGCTACGTTAGGATCAGGATCCTCTGCTCTGCCCAAATCCCCACCTGGGTATACCAGGCGACTAGAAAACTAAGCGTTCAGGCTCTAAGACCAAAATGAAAACGGCATTTTCCTCTGTGCACAGCACAATTGTGTGCATAATGTGATCAGCGTAAGTTGTGCACAGCGTAATTTTACAGTTCTGTGCACAGTGTGATCTTACAATCATGTACTGCCTGATCTTATAGTTGTGCACAGCATAATCTTACAGTTGTGTGCACAGAGTGATCTTACAGTTGTACAGTGTGATCTTACAGTTGTGCACACAGTGTAATAATATGGTTGTGTGCACAGTGCGATCTTAAAATCGTGTACTGCATGATCTTATAGTTGTGCATGTGATCTTACAGTTGTGCACACAATGTGATCTTACAGTTGTGTACACAGTGTAATCTTACAGTTGTGTGCACAGCATGATCTTACAGTTATGTGCACACAGTGTGATCTTACAGTTATGTGCACACAGTGTGATCTTACAGTTATGTGCACACAGTGTGATCTTACAGTTGTGTGCATAGCATGATCTTACAGTTATGCACACTTCTGCCTCCGCTCCTTTCACAGTCTGTTCTAATATTCAACAAACTTGTTGAGTGTTATTTGCGGGATAACATGGAGTGGTGGCACACAATCAACAAATCTTGAACGACTCATGTATTTTTATTTTTGACCTTCATGTATTTTTATTTTTGACCTTGTCCTGTTCCTGTCTGTGAGCCCCTGAGTGGAAGATAAATCTTTGCCTCCTGCTACTCACTACTAACTTAGCCTGTCCAGTTCCTTCCTCTCGGGCCCCTTCTTCTTCCCAACCCTCTGAGCCACACTGCCACTGACCTGCAGCGGCCCCTTCCCTACCTCAGCTCACTGAGTCCTAAGCCTAACCATCAGAACTCTCTCCTTGGCTTCCCCTACACCTTCCTTGGCTGATCCTTTCTGTTATCATCCAACCAGAACCTGGTGGAGTTGGCTTCACACTCAGGTGAGGGGCCGGACAAGCCCCACCCACATTCCTTTGCTACAGACCTTACATGTCCTAAGAAGCAGCAGAGGCAGAGGTGTGACACTAGTGAGAATATGCTCCTGGCTTGTGGGGGTACATTAATTAAAATATATTTAAATAGCTTCCTTTAAATTAAAAGCAATGTGCTATGGGTTTGGGGTGTCCCCCAAAGTCTCACATGCTGAGTGTCTGCTAAGCTTTGTCCATAGCGGATGGACAGCACTAGCAGAGATGCTGGAACCCTTGCTCCCTTCCCTCTGTATGCTTCCTGGACCCCATGAGGCAGCTCTGCTCCACACTCACTTCCGGCATGGGACACACGATTAGTGGCAGAAATAAGAGCCCAGCAAGCCTCACTGAAAGATCTGAACCTGAACCCTGCGTCTTCCCTGCACTGCCTGTGGATCTCGGGCACCCTGTCAGCACGGGGAAACTGAGGCCCGTATCATCTCTGCGCGGGCTGCAGATCTCCATGCGGAGTGACTGAGAAGTAACCCTTCCGTTTTCCTCTGTGCGCCTCCCCTGACCCTTATTTCTCCTTGAAGTGGCTGGATTTGCTAATGTTGTTCTCTCTGGCTCCTCAAGAGAAAAGGCTGCTCTGTAGCCTGTCTGAGAGGAAATGCAGAGGTTCTCACGTAGAATGGTTAGAACAAGGGAAGAGCAGTCGGTTGAAATGGTCCTCCTGGGGCTGGAGAGATGGCTCAGTGGTTAGGAGCACTGCTTGTTCTTTCAGAGGACCTAGGTTCAGTTCCCAGCACCCACATGGCAGCTCACAACTGTCTGGAGCTCCAAGATCTGACATCCTCACTCATACATGCATGCAGGCAAAACACCAATGCACAAAGGAGGAGGAGGAGGAGGAGGAGGAGGAGGAGGAGGAGGAGGAGGACGACGACGACGATGACAGACAGACAGACAGACAGAAAGACAATAGTCCTCCTGGGGGAACCACAGATGCTTATGCATAGATTCAATTCCTTAGTCCTTTTTCACTTTCATTTCCTGAGCAGACTATGCCAGTCTCCGGGCCTCCATTTTCCGTCTTCCGCCACTTCCAGCACAACCAGAGGCACGGCGAGCCACACAGCCCTCCAGAGCCTGCACACGTCTGCCACATGCCATCCCACATGTCACAAGGACCTACGCTTTGACTCTTCTCCTCAAGCTTGTATGTTTTGCTAGAACGAGCATCTTTCTTGGTATTCCCTGGTATGGCTCCTTTAAAGACTGCCTACCTACAGACTTGTCTTTAGTCTCTTAGGCTTTAAGGTTCCTCAAAACACTCCAGGCAATAGGAGAAAGGACCAAAAGGTAGCGGGCCTCATTTGCCAGGCGTGCATGATGGCTGAGGACACGTGCAGGTGTCAGAACGGGGCGAGAGAGGCCCAGAAAGCTCCTGAACTGCTGTCCACAGCACATCCTAACTGAAGCGTAACTGAGAAAGGTAACACAGACATCATGTAGGGGAGGAGGGAGGAAGGGGAAGGGGGGAGAGAAGAGACACCTCTCATATTTTTAGGAGTTCCTCACCTGCTGTAATCGGGTAACATCACAGGTGTTGGTTATGATTTCTTAGGCACTAGCTACATCTTGAAAACTAAAGTGTTTTATACATACAGAGTAAATAACACAATACATCAAAGATAGACAGTGTGCCCACTTCACAGATCAGGCAACTGAGGGTCAAACAGGTCAAACAGATCCTCCAAAGTCAGACAGCAAATGAAAAAGAGTCACAATTACCACCTCTACATCCACTGACGCCCTGAAGACCCCACGTGGCCTGTGTGAGGTGTGGGGGCTCCAGCCACTAACTGCCTCCTGTCTGCTAGAGCCCTTCTGTGGGCCAGGGTCTGTAGGACCCGACAGCAGCTTACCATACAGTTCATAGCGAAGTGATTGTGCTGCGTCTGAAGCTCCATGGCGTGAGGGTGGCTGGTCCCGATCTCCGTGTAGCTGTTCAGAAACAGGCCTTTGTTGTGTGTGATCCAGTCAAACATCTACCAGGAGAAAAAGACAGGCTGGAACCACTGCGGAAAGAGACAGGGCCGAGGGCGTGCACGGGGGAAGGGAGGTGCTTCTCAGAGAGCTCCGAGAACAAGCGGGCGCTTCTACTGCAGCAGATCCCCAAGAAAGTCTCAGCCCACTCCCCCAAGCTAAGGGGACCTCCCTCTAGAAATGCCACACTGTTGAGGCTGGAACCAGGGCTCTCCGATCTCTGCATTAGGGGCCACGCGGATTACCAACAGCTGAGACAGTACTGTCTTTCGCACAAGGCAGACACAGAAACCTGAGCAAGTGCAAACCACGAAATTAACAAAAGCATCTTAAAGGACTTGAGGATTTTAAGCCGACTAAAAGTCCTTTTAATGTACTATATCAAAAATCTCTAATACAGTTTTTACTCTACAGTAAGTTTACCAGCCCACAAAAATACAAAAAACAAAAACAAACAAAAAAACCAAACAAACAAACAAACAAAAAAAACATCAATGACCACCAGCTAAGAGGGACGACTTCACCTACGTTCACGGCTCGCAAACGACTCCTGTTTGCAAGCGTCCCTTTCTTTGACATTGCAGAGACTACAGCAGCTGGCGGTGAGTGAGCGTTCCCTTTGACCAGCTGGCGTCTCCAGCTCACAAGAACAGCGCATGAGAACACGGAGCAGAATTGCTTGGATTTCACGGAAACGTGTTCTTAATGGCATCTCTCTCTTGCTATGAAAGGACACTGCTATAGGTCTGGATGAGGTTTGATGGCTTTGTTTGAGGAGAGAGGAGGAACCAAATCTATATATAAAATTGTTGTACAATCATGAAATTTGTACTTTTAACCAAAAAAAAAAAAAAATCAGCCTTGCCTTCTCACATTTTCTAATGCCGCAGAGCGCTGTGTCGTGAGCGAAACCGGAAGGCTGACATGAGCACAGCCTCTGAATGACCCTTGCTGCGGTGTGATCGTTGTAACACAAGCCTACTGTTTTGCTCCTTCTGTTTCCTCACCTTATCACACCAGTCTCGGCAGTGAGACCCACTGACCCAGCAGCATCCCCCCCTGTCCCTGTCAGGCCGGCACGCCCCTCCCCCTTTACCTTCTCGGCATCCTGTTGGAACAGCCGCAGCTGGAAGCACTGGTCCAGCTTCAGTTTCCTCACGTGCCACATCTGGTGCAGGTGCTGCCGAGTCGAGTGTAGCCTGTCCAGCATGGTGGACACCTTGGGCAAGAGGTTCTGCAGGTCCGCGTTGCCCGAGCCTGAGTTCTTTTTGGGGAAACTGTCGCTGCTCTGAATCCGCTGGAGCAGCTTCTGCCCCTCCAGGTCCAGGTCCTCGATGGGAGCCTTGATCACCTTCTTCTTCAGCTGAGAGTGCTCGTCGATCATGTTCCGCGCCCCCTCCAGGTCCTGGGGCAGCTCCTTTTTGGCCAGGACGTCCTGAAGCTCCTCTAGCCGCGACAGCATGTGGGCTGCGTTGCTAATGTACTCCTCGAAGGCGACTCGGATTTCTATCCATTCCTCATGGTTGTACTCCAGGCAGCCGTCAAACTCGGGGGTCAGCTGGGAGGGATCAACTACTTTGGTGAGGCCTTCTAAGGAGACCATGTTTGTCTTCGGGGGGGAAAGAAAAAAATTATGTGTGAGAAGATGAGCCAGTTTTGCGTGATCGTATCATCCTGTAACTTACCGTGGTCACACGGAGGGCTCCAAAGTTAAAGGAAACCTGCTCATAGGAGATCCGGCCTATGTCCCCAGAATATGGAGGGGAGACTCATTATCAGTGCAATGGAGAACTCTGTGGAATAGTACGTTAGTGAGAATGCCTGGCAGCATGGAGCTGTGATTTTCCTAAGCCCCAAATGAACCAGATTCCACCTGAAGAATGAGAAGAACCTAAGTGGTGGTCTTATTAATACCCCAGGCTTCAGAAGAGGGCTGTTGACGGTGAATTCACAGGTAAAGACACTGGGAAGAGCGGGTCCCCTGTGATAGCCACGCACAAGCCTGTACAGCCTGACCGCTCTCTACACAGCCTGAACCGCATCCCGATTGAACGCTAATGAGGCTTCAGTTTACCCCAGTCTAAGCCAGAACTCTCAACCTCACCTGATGTATTGGGAGGCAGGGGGGGTAGGGTAGGTAGCCCATGACACCAACTAAATGCCTCAGGGAAACCATGAGGCTGGGGTGATAAAATGCAAACACAAAACAACCTGAGCTGGTCTAGAGCTGAAAGCAACACAGACCGGCTACCCCACGTCTGCCACCTCCGCTCAGACACTCCTGACATCTCCGTGCTCGCTGGCGTAAGAACCAGCACGGGGCATCAGGCTGTAAAGAGCGGTCAAGCCTGCACTGCCTTAGACGACAGTGCCACAGTGGGCTTTTTCTTATCCATCTGCTGGACCATCAGTACCTCCATGGAGGCAGCCAGACACAGAGGGACTGGCAACCACAGAGACCACCAGGTCAGTGGGAAAACAGGCAGGCACCTTCAGGAGCCCGGAGTAAGAGAGTAATCAATAACATTAGTAAATACTTGTATGAGTGCGAACTACTTTTTTTTTTTTTTAACTTAAAACATGTATAATTAAAACACATTACACTTTAAAATTTCCATTAAGCAAATACCTAAGACCCGGCAAATCATCTTCAAAATTACTACTTATTGTGTATGAGGATAAAAGTGTGCTTTGTATTTTACTTAAGCCACTTCAAAGTAGTTTCAAACAAACTAAAATCATTTTAATTCCAGATAGGAAAATCGGCACTATGGAAAGGTATTTTAAAATCCCGGGAGGGTGCACAAGGAGACACGTTGACACGCCCAGCCGATGCTGCTTCACTGTGGGATATTATTTACCTTAAAACGGTGATTTGTTTACACCGAAACCTAACCTTCAGGCAGAGACGGCAGACACATAAGCTCTTCCTTCCACCGGGAACGGTTATAATTTATTACAAGAAACTATTCCAGTTCTGTTACAGGACAGGACCCGAGCCAAGCTTCGAGCCGGCTGGAATACTTTCTCCTCTAATCATCCCATTAAACTGACCACATCAAAAGCCTTGTCAGAACCGTGGTGGCTTGAGGAGAAGGCGGCTCGCAGTGGGAAAGAAAATAAATTAGCAGGCTTCGGTTTACTTTTTATAACCATCTGACAGCCGTCGTCGTCGTTGTCCAGGCCCAGCTGAATGCAGAACTCTCAGCTCTAAAAGGCTCCTCCCACTTGTACAAAGTGAAAGATGACATGTAAATTGGCTGACGAGTCCCCCCACTGTTGATGACCAGAGAAGCTCACTGCCCCTGCTATTCTCTCATCTCCAGGATGAAGCAGCCGCAGCCGGTCCGCAGCCACACAGCCCGGTGCTGACAGGGGGAGCTGTCCAAGTGATGGGAACAGGCTTCTCCTCCCAAGCTACAGTGGCCCCGCACCCTAATCCCAGAGAACTGAAATCCAAACTCATGTCAAAAGCCACCACACCAGGAGAGGGAACGGAGGCATCTACTTTAAGCAATAATTAATGCTTCCTATGCACAATAAGACATCTAGGCCACGCTCAATGCTTGGCTTTAAAGACCTGTCATCAGCCCACCATGGTGAGGATGCACCAGCTTATCATCAACCGGGCCTGGGATGTTTAGGATGCGGCTACCCAGAGCGAGCGTTTACCTCAAATTCAAATTTAGAGCTGCCGAAATTCGTCCTCTGCTTCTGCCAGAAGTTGTCGGGCTTGATGATCAGGGCGATGTGGATGCAGCAAGGGAAGGACTCCTGCAGGATCTTCAGCAGCGGCTTGATGGAGTCCCACTTGGAGCCGCGCATGTCCACGATCACCGTGAACCCTCGCTTGCAGACCTCCTCGCTACAGAGCAGGAAAGAGGCTGGTGAGTGAGCTAGCCGGCTCAGCGGCTGGAGCGCGTGCCCGTGCCGTGTGAGGACCCAAGCTCGCGTGCCGAGCACCCACACTCATAACTGGGTGCGTTAGGGTGGAAAGCACTGGCTGCTCTTCCAGAGGACCCAAGTTCCTCTCCCAGCATTCATAGAGTAGCTCCCTGCCATTTGTGACTCCAGTCCCCAGGGATCCGAGGCCCTCTTCTGGCCTTCCTGATTACTGCACGGGGGAGGGGACAGACAGGGTGGCAAAGCACTCAAACAAAATAAGATAAGAAAAACAAACAAAAACCTCAAAATCCCCCCAAAACCAAAAAAACCACTGGGCATGGCCATGCGTTCCTATAACCCAGCACTGTGAGGGGATAGGACAAGAGGATCCTGGGGCTTGCTGACTGCCAGCCTCCGTCCAGGTTCAGAGATGTTCCAGGGAACAAGGCAAAAAACTGTTAGAGCAGGATATCTGATAGCCTCTGACCTTCTGCAAGCACGCCCACACAAGTACATCTACTTGTGCACAAACAAGCATACACATCCCCAACAGGCATGCTCAAGGTGGATAGACTGATGGACCGACGGATGGGGACATAGACACAGACGGACAGACACACACACACACACACACACACACACACACTAGGGGCATAGAGGACCCACCCAATGACCTCAAGAACCACAGTGTGTCACCCTTTTGCCTGGGCACCTCAGCAATCTTGCCCTACCCCATCCCCTGACACCAAAAGAGACTACCAGATCCTGAGCCCAAAGGAATCCAGGCTGAAGAGTGGATTTGAAGAGGGTCCAGTTTCAACAGCCTTTAAGATTTTAACTTTTTTTTTTTTTTTAAGACAGGGTTTGTCTGTGTAGCCCTGGCTGTCCTGGAACTCACTTTGTAGACCAGGCTGGCCTCGAACTCAGAAATCCGCCTGCCTCCAACCAGGAGCTGGAGAGATGGCTCAGTGATTTAGAGCACTGACTCTTCTTCCTGAGTTACTGAGTTCAATTCCCAGCAACCACATGGTGGCTGACAACCATCTGTAATGGGATCTGAGGCCCTCTTCTGTTGTGTCTGAAGACAGCTACAATGTACTCACATACATAAGATAAATAAAATCTTTGAAACAAAACAAAACAAAAACCCAAAAAACAAAACCAGGAAAACACAAACTGAGAATCAGGTAATCCTGCGAGAGGAGGAAAAGGCCGTGTTCTTACTGCACTGTAACGTCACGGATTTATGGAAACTCAGTGCTGGCCTCCAAATGATTCCACAGGTAAGGCTCTCCTCCTATAATCCATCATTACAAGACAGACTCTAATAGTCTACCTTGGGTAGAGGCTGGCACCAGACTCTAACCAGGTAAAGACAGCCTACAAGCCTTGGAAACCTGAGACCTGATGGAATCCCAGCGAGGCTTGACGGAGGTCTGCACCTAGCATGAATAGCCTGCATTTAAGTCTCTGCCCGTGTAATCCAAACTGAGATAACCCACTCTCACGGGAAGTCCAGAAAGCTATTGATTATTGCTAGATGTTGGTAAAACATTGCATCTAAAGCTAACAGTACTCCCTTTCCCACGGGCGTGGCTCCCCGTCCCGTCCTTCGCCCTCCAAAAGCCTCCATGAATGCCAGTTTCCCCTCTGCCCTGGTGTTTATCCCAAACCATCACTGTAACTAATTTTCAAAGCTTCACAAGTGCAAAGTTCACAGGACAGCAACACGAGTCTATGGAGGTGTGTCACATAAATATTCCAGAAAGGTCTGATGTGGAACTCAACAGAGACCTGGTTCACAGGCACAGGGGCATAGTGGTTAAAGCCCAGGTGAGAAAACAGATGGTCCAACAGTCCTGTCCGTGACGTGTCCTAATTAGCTGTAGCTATAACTGGACATATCCTAGAGTCGTCTGAGGGAGTCTCCGTTGAGGGATTTCCCAGGTCAGATTGGCTCACGGGTGTGTCTGTGAGGAACTGTCTTGATTGGTGTGGAAGGGCCCCGAGTCCATGGGAAGCTGGGTGGGTCTGCGTTGGGTAAGGGAGGTCGATGATCATGGGTGAGGGGGCAAGCAGGCAGGCAGCATCCTTCCACCGCTCCTGATCCAGGCTTTTCCTATGACCACCCGCCCTGACTTCCAGTGATGGATTATGACCTGGAAGTATAGACCCTTTCTTCCCAGGTTGCTCTGGTCAGGGTGCTTTATCACAGTGACGAAAAGAAAACTACAAAACTATGCAAGTGTTAATGACACTTAGACAATGTTATCAATAACCGGTTACCTCCCTGTGGTGGTTAATCTTGCCAACCTGACTAGACTAACAGGATTGGTACAGTACACCTTTTGCAGTGTCTGATGGTATTTCCAAAAAAGATGGGGGGAAGGGAAGTTCTGACCTAAGCTCTGAACTTGTCCCTTGAAGGGGGTTCATCATGATGATATTATTCCAAGGAGGTAACTAAACGCATCCTTGCTGTATCCTGTCCTGATCCCGTCCTGTATCCTCTGTCCCTCCCCTTCCTGTCCACGACGACAGGCTGATATCAGGTGAAACTATGGGTTACAAATCAGTCCTGGGGCTGAGGAGACGGCTCAGTAGTTAGGAGCACATAGTGTTCATGCCGCGGACCCAGGGTCCATTCCCCCACCCCACCCCACCTACCCCCGGCAACTCCCAGCCACCTTAACTCCAGCTCCAGGGATCTGCCACCTTTAGCCTGTCTAGGCTCCTGCTCATGTTTGCACACCCCACACAGACCACATAATACAACAACCAAAAAGAAGATCTTTTTAAAACAATAACAACAAACAAACAAACAAACAAACAAAAATCCTCTGTTGCCAGATACTTGGCTTCAGCAATGAGAAGGGTACTAGCATACGCCCCATACAGGTCTCAGCTGATCGTGGCTGACCTGTGGCTCCAACTCTCACGCTGTAGCTCACACTACTCCCCACCCCAGGCAGGGCCAGTACCACCACATGACTAACACTGCAGGCACGTGCATCAGCTGTCTCCTGGACCCACTCATCAGGCCCAGTATCCCAGGTCATGGGTATTAAGCCTCCTAGGTCTCTAGGATTCCAACTGGGCTGGGAACATCCAAGGTTCCGTGTATTGAGAAAGTGCAAGGCTCGAGATGGAGCTGGTGGCAACCCAGCCCAGGAGGAGGCACGCCTGCTTGCTAAGTCTCCGGAGCGTGTACCCGGCTGAAGCGACCCACTCCAGGCCCACAGCAAACTGAAGCAAACGATCTTGTTTGGTTCACTGTGAGAGTTGGAGAGACTTCATTGATAGGTCAGTCTTCACTGAACTACGATATTATTAAAATTAGCTTGCAACTGATCTTTCTCCTTCTTAGCATGGTCCTAGCGGTATGCATATAAACTGTAAAGCTTCTCTTGAAAGAGGCTTCAAAGGAATCCCTTTTAACTCAGGCTTACCAACAGGAGCAAGAAGAGAACATACTAGAAGCAACTATGCATGGTTTGTACGGCTTACAGGAGTAACTCTCTGTCCCCTCCTAGTAGCTTCCCCACAAAGGGGCAGTCAAAGCACATGACCTGAGCTGGGCGTGCAGAGTCTTCCACAGTGTGCAGTCTTCACACCCAAAGCTAGGCGCCCTAGGAAGGGCAATGACCCACAATCACCCCTGAGCCCAATTGCTACACGCCACAACCAAAGGAACACATGTAGCATGTTCGTTAAGCCCCGCCTCTGCATGACGACAGAAATGGATCTTGGGAAAATGTGCCTTTAATAACTAGGAACTAATCTAGTGGCTTTATGAGGCATCCTATGGTATATTAAGATAAAGAAAATTTAGGTAAAACTTGGGCCCCTTCTGACCTGGATCTTTAAGAAGGAAAAAACTACTTTCTTGAGTTCTGAGATGAAGAAATCAAAACAGTGTGCTGGCTGTCTTACTAGAAAGCATCCCAAAGAAGGGAAAGCACCCGAGAACTTAGGAAACAAACGATAAAGTTCAAGCAGCGATAGCAAAAGCCACCCCAGGAGGCTTTTAATCAGTCCTGGGGCTGAGGAGATGGCTCAGTGGTTAGGAGCACATAGTGTTATATGCTATGTAACCCAGAAAGTCTCTGCTGCCTGTGTCATCCTGGGCATGGGTAGAGAACACTGTTGTCCCAAACTGTTGACATTTTCTCTTTCCACTTTTGTGTCTGTGTCTGCATGCCTCTATGCATGTGGGTGCTATATGTACGCGTGTGCGTGTTCATGCACTATGGAAGGCCAAGGTTGAGGTAGAAATCATCTTGGAAAGCTCTTCTATGTTTATTCATTGAAACAGGGTTTTTCAGTCAAACAAAGAGTTCCCCTGATACGGCTAGTCTCCCTAGTCAGCTTGCAGAGAATCCCCATCTCAGCCTTCCGAGGCTGGCATCGCAAGCAGGCTACCACACCTTCCCTGACGTGTGCACGCTGGGGATGCAAACTCTTGTTGTCACACGTGCATGGCAACTCTCGAAATGTTGGTGACTTCTAAGGCGAGGGAGGAAGTGACCAAATACCACAGTGTCACATGTCACATTTATGTTCTCTGGTGGGACTTGTGGCCAGAGAACAAAGCCTCGTTTACTTAGTCACAGCATGACAAAAAGAAAAACAGAAGAACAAGGCTAGAAGGAAGAGATTCTTGCACCGTGAGAGGTCCACACAAGCAGTCTTACTCAACACTCACAATGACCTCAAGGAATACTGGTTATCTTCACTTTTCAAATAGCAGAAAGCCAACAGCAGTCACCGAGCAATGGTCCCAGGTCATCGGGCTAGGCTTTCTCCATGAGCACGCCTCTCCACATAGTCCTACCGTGAGCCCCACACCGCCTGGCCAAGAGCTGGTTGAGGGGAGGACTACCTTCCCACCTCAGAAGAGTATGGGTGGAATCAGAGCCTACACAGGAAGGGAGAGCCAGGCTCATGCCTCTCACAAATGTCAACAAATGATCACACAAACTGTATTGCAAGCAAAGCTCCCTGTCCAAGAAAATGACCCCACTATTAATTTGCTGATGACACGTATTGATCCCACTGTTCTAGAGTGCTCCCAGGAGGCACTGAGCTTGAAGGACATCAGAGGGGACTCGGCTGTATCCACCTCTCTCCATCAGGACCATCTCGGTGCCTCTCCATTATCACTGGACAGATGCCTTGGTTACTAGTTAATTTACTTTCTTGACCAAAGACAAACAACACGCCATTCCTTGTCGCTTGGGACTGGAAATACAAAAGCAAATCAAGGTGATGAAATGGAGTGACTGCGTTCAGGAGATAAAGGACTATTAATACACCCAAGTGCTGATGCAGGAGATTACATGATGTTTGGGGTGTCACATGGTACCCCAGGGAGAATTACAGAGGAAAAAAGAAAAGGCTGGTAAAATCTGATAAACGGTTAAACTCAGCTATAAGTGGATGGATGTTTGCTGCACCGTTCTTTCTACTACTATATGTAGGCTCACAATTTTCACACACACACACACACACACACACACACACACACACACAAAATACAGTTTGAAGGGTATGTCCCCCAGATGAGCCACAGTGTACACAAACAATTGTATAATATCAATGCAGAGTAAACCTTTTCCACTTGTACCAATATAGACTTTATAACCAGATAACCAATAATCAGCTGTGCATACCTTTCCAATGGCCTAATTATTTTTGTGTCAACTGAACGAATATCAAATTCAAGTTCAGGTGGCAGGCACAGAATCCATGACCCTGCACATGCTAATCATGTAATCCATCTCTGTGAGATAACCACAGCGCCAGCTCTGCGGGCTGTGTTAACTGGTCACTGCAGACACACACTGGCTGTGTCCCAGTGGATATTCTAATGGACAACCCGAAGACTATCCCCAGTCAGTCATACCATCAAGGGCACAGCTGACTTCTGCCGTTGCAAGGCTTAGTACCAGAGGGCACACCTACCTGCCCTGGTATCAATCTGAACAGCGCAGGACAGTCACACACCATGTGTTTTGGTGGATCTGTTCCAGGTACCTCAACTCAACTCAAAACAGAACAAAACAGACAATTCTTAACTCTTTTACACGCAGTTGAATGTGCGGCTGTGTGCGGGTGGAGGTCAGCAGACAGCTGTATATCATGTTCCCTCCTTCTGTCATCAGGGAGTGAAGCCACGCTGTGGAGCTCGAGGACAGTCCGCTTTACCTGCAGAGCCAGCCACGTTGCTGGCTCCATTTACCTCAAGCCCCTTGTGCTGATATCAACTGCAGGAGTCACTCTTCTCCAACCTAACAGAAGCAGCTGAAGCAGGGGGAGCTTTCACAGGGGACCACCAGGAAGAGAGAGGAGAATGTCTCTGTGAGGGTGTATTTCTCCTGAGTCTCTGACTCTTCCTTGGCTATCCACTGCTCCTCACTCAGACTCTCCGGGAAATAGAACACCGCTTGCTCACGGCATTGGTCAACCTCCACACCAAACCCCTGTCACTACTCTGTCAGATTTAACGGCGTCTCCAAAATGGTAAGATAGTATCAGCCAGCTGATAAAGATGTTTAATGCCTCACACACTTCACACTACAAATCAAAAGAATACTTGTAATATATAGAAGCCCGGTGTAAGAAAGATACATGCAGGTTGTCAAAAAGAACAAGTTTCTGATAATCCAGGCAACTGGAACTTGCTGTAAGACTCACTAAGGACCTCCTAGATTCCAGTTCAGCACTGTAAGATCCTAAAATCACAGCGAAGTGGGCATCCAAAGTCGGCCATCAACACTGAACCTTCTGCAATAACCTGCCTTCCGGTTCCCGACCAGAGTGTTTCGAATAACCCAACCATGGTTATAAAAGTGGCAATGAAAATAACGATCGTGATCTTAACTTTATGTTTGATCTCTTTGGAACTAGACCTACTGTTTAGCTGTCTTCTAGAGAGAGGCCACACCCTTGGAACTTCAGAAAACTTTGACAAGGCAGTCACGCAGAGCTTACCTGGGAATGCAGGCTAAATAGGAAATGAGCCTCCTGAGATCCTCCTGCCGTATTCTGTCGTGATTGCTGCGGGCTGGAAAGGTTAAAATGGGGCCTCCACGCTTATCTCTACCACCTACAAAATAAACATCGGGAACAAACTTCAGTGCGGCAAGATCAGACAGAACGCGCTACATGCCCTTGCAAATCCGGCATCTCCATCCATCCATCCATTTCAGGGCTGTGGCTAACCCTGCCACGCGGTCAGGAAGGAGGTTACAAAACCTAGAGCCTCTGTCATGTTTGCTCATCTCATGCTCTCCTGGCACTCAGAAAATGTCTGGGCTCTAAGGGGCGACTGGAATATTTCACCGATGATAGATATTCTTCTGTTTCTCCTAATGTACAAGTTGGAGAGATGTGTACTTGGGTACTCTATAATACACATGCTTTACGGACCTTAACAAGCCTTCCTCCCTTCCTCCCCTTCTCTAGCTCCCCCCTCTCCAGCTCCCCCCTCTCTAGCTCCCGCACACTCTCCTACTCGGGGAGCTAAACAGGAGAGGAGGCAACAAGGCAGAGAGCCTAAGGTGGGTGACTCCCAGGGAACAGCATCCTCCACTCAGAGCTGAGGCCCATGAACTCACCAGCACTGTGGCAGCACATTGTAAGACCAGCACAGGTTCAACCCAGACGGTGTGCTGGCACTAAGAGGGCAAAGTGGACAATAGCACCCATACCTAACCATGAAGCTACTGCAACTGATGTACGCTTTGTTTGGCAAATGAAAGATCAGTTTTTCCCAGCGGAGTCTTACTGGGTATAGGACCCACAAGCCAGGGCAGGCCTCCTGCCCAGGAGTAGTAGGGGGCCAGCACAAACTGCTGGTTTATTTTTGTGGCCTTTCTGTTTTGTTCTTCATTGTTTGGGCTTTGGGGGGGGAGGGGCTCTTAATTGGTCTTTTGCTTATTCATTTTGATTTTTGTTTTCATAGGTTTGGGGGGGTCTTATTTTGCTTTTGTGTTTGTTTTATTTAGGAAGAGAAAAAACAAGTTGTGGGGTAGGGAATTAGAGAGGATCTGGGAGGAAGGAATTGGAGGAGAAAAACATGATCAAAATACATTGCATGAAAAACATTTTCAAGAAGAAAAAGAACATACAAAGGAAATCAAGGTGCACAGAAAAACTGAGAAGTAAAGCCAGATTAGTTTAAGGGTCGGAGAAAAGTTCCATTAGGAACAAGGGGACAGCCAGAAAATTTGACCTTGACATAATGGCAGGAAGGTTTCTCCTGGAGTCAGCATAGCCTGGCTGGTCATGGAGGTGGAACTGTCACCTTTTTTATTATTTCCAGCCAGGGTAGAAAAGCATAGGAAGAGAATTCAGCAGTCCCAAGTGGATCCTTCATTGAGTTCTGCAACTCTGATAATTTCTCTTCAACTCTCAGACTTCAAGCCAGGAAACTCTTACTATTTATTTTCTCTGCACCAACAAAGCATTATCAGAGGGAATATTAATGTGGCTTTTACAATGTCCTAGATTGACTTTTCATTCATTCTAATCAGTAATGAGACTTGATGGAGACTGGATCCTTAAGCTGATCCATAAATACTGTCCAGCCACATAAGTTATTTATAATATAAATTCAATGGGGGCACCCCTGGATCTCGGGCACCAAACCACATGGTGCCACAGTGTGGCTGCACAGGCTGCACTCCTGCCACAGTGTGGTTGCACAGGCTGCACTCCTGCCACAGTGTGGCTGCACAGGCTGCACTCCTGCCACAGTGTGGTTGCACAGGCTGCACTCCTGCCACAGTGTGGCTGCACAGGCTGCACTCCTGCCACAGTGTGGTTGCACAGGCTGCACTCCTGCCACAGTGTGGCTGCACAGGCTGCACTCCTGCCACAGTGTGGTTGCACAGGCTGCACTCCTGCCACAGTGTGGCTGCACTCCTGCTACAGTGTGGTTGCACAGGCTGCACTCCTGCCACAGTGTGGCTGCACAGGCTGCACTCCTGCCACAGTGTGGTTGCACAGGCTGCACTCCTGCCACAGTGTGGCTGCACAGGCTGCACTCCTGCCACAGTGTGGTTGCACAGGCTGCACTCCTGCTACAGTGTGGCTGCACAGGCTGCACTCCTGCCACAGCGTGGCTGCACAGGCTGCACTCCTGCTACAGTGTGACTGCACAGGCTGCACACCTGCTACAGTGTGACTGCACAGGCTGCACTCCTGCCACAGTGTGGCTGCACAGGCTGCACTCCTGCCACAGCGTGGCTGCACAGGCTGCACTCCTGCCACAGTGTGGCTGCACAGGCTGCACTCCTGCCACAGTGTGGCTGCACAGGCTGCACTCCTGCCACAGTGTGGTTGCACAGGCTGCACTCCTGCCACAGTGTGGCTGCACAGGCTGCACTCCTGCCACAGTGTGGTTGCACAGGCTGCACTCCTGCCACAGTGTGGCTGCACTCCTGCTACAGTGTGGTTGCACAGGCTGCACTCCTGCCACAGTGTGGCTGCACAGGCTGCACTCCTGCCACAGTGTGGTTGCACAGGCTGCACTCCTGCCACAGTGTGGCTGCACTCCTGCTACAGTGTGGTTGCACAGGCTGCACTCCTGCCACAGTGTGGCTGCACAGGCTGCACTCCTGCCACAGTGTGGTTGCACAGGCTGCACTCCTGCCACAGTGTGGCTGCACAGGCTGCACTCCTGCCACAGTGTGGTTGCACAGGCTGCACTCCTGCTACAGTGTGGCTGCACAGGCTGCACTCCTGCCACAGCGTGGCTGCACAGGCTGCACTCCTGCTACAGTGTGACTGCACAGGCTGCACACCTGCTACAGTGTGACTGCACAGGCTGCACTCCTGCCACAGTGTGGCTGCACAGGCTGCACTCCTGCCACAGCGTGGCTGCACAGGCTGCACTCCTGCCACAGTGTGGCTGCACAGGCTGCACTCCTGCCACAGTGTGGCTGCACAGGCTGCACTCCTGCCACAGCGTGGCTGCATGGGCTGCACTCCTGCTACAGTGTGACTGCACAGGCTGCACACCTGCTACAGTGTGACTGCACAGGCTGCACTCCTGCCACAGTGTGGCTGCACAGGCTGCACTCCTGCCACAGCGTGGCTGCACAGGCTGCACTCCTGCCACAGTGTGGCTGCACAGGCTGCACTCCTGCCACAGTGTGGCTGCACAGGCTGCACTCCTGCCACAGCGTGGCTGCATGGGCTGCACTCCTGCTACAGTGTGGCTGCACAGGCTGCACTCCTGCCACAGTGTGGCTGCACAGGCTGCACTCCTGCCACAGTGTGGCTGCACAGGCTGCACTCCTGCCACAGTGTGGCTGCACAGGCTGCACTCCTGCCACAGTGTGGCTGCACGGGCTGCACTCCTGCCACAGCGTGGCTGCATGGGCTGCACACATGCCAGTATGGCTCTGTAGGCTGCACTGGCATTTTCTCATGGGATCTTCACAATGAGCCTGGCAAGTGTTCTCTCTCAGCCTCAGGTGAAGCTTCAAGAGTTGAAATGATACAAAAGGACCATGGACTCCGGCCGCAGGTGGACCACAAACACCAGTGCTTGGGTTGTTCTCTAAAGACAGCGAAGAGGCAGACACGTGAGCAAGTCAGAGGCTCCTGGTCATACAGGAACGACATTTATGAAAGAAGGGGAAAGGCCACCGACAGCAGCAAGTCACCTTGAAAATGTTCAATACTTTTACAGTAATGCTAATGGCTATAGTTTTTGAAAAATCTCTTATCCCTAAGATAGGACATATTACAGTTTAATGTTTTTCATTTCCTAATGTCTTTAAAAGTCTTTTCAGGAAAGAGAGTGGGGAGAAAAGAACAGTCAGCTTCCATAATGAAAAGTGTTATTATTTAACACTTAATAACTTACATAAATGTTTGGGTCTGATAATGGTGATGTTTTTAAGTTATGTTTTATATGTTTTTATGTTATATATATATATATATATATATATATATATATATATATATATATGAAATACTCATAAATAAATGATATGACATTTGGAATTAGTATCAAAATTATCCAGAGAAAGGGTGGAGGAGAAGATAGAACAGGATAGTCAGACTCTGGAGACAGCCTGGGGATCTGGGTCCTGCTCTCTCGTCTGCTGAGGCTGGGATGTCGTGATGAAAGGCTTTCAAGAATGCTCTTAGAGCTGGAGATGTGGCCCAGTAGTAGAAGACTTCATGAAGTGCCCTGGGTCCAATCCCCACAGCTGCAAGGCAGTAATAACAAAAACAGAAGTGCTCTTAATTAGCAGCTGTCTGGGCCCAAACCGCAGGAGCTGCAAGCAGCAGCTGACACTGCAAGGACCGCCTTGGTGCCCTCTCTCACCGTCGGAGAGGCCTGTGCTACTCGACCTCCTGTAGAGTCCCCAAACCTCACACTGTACTTTCTGAGCTCTAGATATGTGTAAACTGTGCTTCTCCTGCATACTTCTCATGAAGTGTAATTAAAACATTAGCAAAAATAAGAAAGTAACAGTAACTAAAAAGACAGAACCTTTGCAAGATTTATGAGTATGGTCTCATCTCTCTGGAAAGAGTCAAACATTTTACTTCAATGGGCACATATGCCTCTGAGTGACAGATGTGAAACAGAGCAACGGTCCTCAGATGTAGCAGCAGGAGAAGGAGGCGGAGGAGGAGGAGGCGGAGGAGGAGGAAGAGGAGGTGGAGGAGGAGGAGGAGGAGGAGGAGGAGGAGGAGGAGGAGGAGGAGGAGGGGGAGACCTCTTCACTGATTCAGTCTTACTCTATTTGTGCTGCTATTATAAAACACCAGGAACTGGTTAGTCTACAGAGATCAGAAATATATTCTCTTATGCTTTTGATGCTAGGAAGCCCAAGGTCAAGGTGCTGGTGGACCGAACTGCCTGGTGAGGGCGACATCCTCCACCAGGAAGGAACTCTGAGCCACCTTCCCCATGGACTTCACCTCATCCACTGGAAGGAGCTCTTGTGGCTTAACTCTTCAAATCATCATACTGCTAACACCTGGCCTTGGCAGGTGTCTTTCAACACAGCATCCTCCTGACTTTAAACATCATATAGATGTGACCTTTAATGTCCTTTAACGCTGTCCTAAGAATAAAGTGTATTTTGAGAAGGTCATGTTCAAGTTCAAGAACTCCTACCTGGCTTTTAGAGATGTCAACCAAATAAGCTTATCTCAGTACCTCAGAGTCACTCATCAAGTCTGGCCCACATTATTACAGTCCCTCTAGCTCTAACCAGGTTTAACTGATAAAGGCTCTTCCACTCATTCCTATGCAGAATCTTTTATTTGGAGAGGGTCTCACTGTGTAGCCCAGTTTATCCTCGAACTTGCAGTCTGTCTGGACATGCCCAGCTCCTGTACTTCCAGGAAGAGCAGAGGTCTGCATGCCCAGGAGCAATGGGCAGTGGGCTTCCTTCTCAGACACAGGCTCGGTGTTCACCAGACGGACCTGAGGAATTTCCTCACGGTGCCTCTTGGAATCAGAAGTAGAATCTTCTAGTTACTTTAATTTGGTGCTAGCCACTTGCAGTGTCAGGTCTGGGCCTCGGCCAGTCCCTGTAATTAAGAGACTTGTGTTCTTACTGTTACTGGTTGGCAATTCTAGGGAATGAACCATCCTGACTTCTGAATTACAAGCCCCACCATATACGCAGAGCTTTTGCAATGGGGTCACAAGATTCCCTAACGCGTTACAACGGAAGTACAGAACGATGTGGATGAGTGAGTTCCAGGGTGGAGGAGAGGAAGAAAGGATGGAAATGCTCTAGAACCACACGTGTCAAAGGCTTCGTGTTGGGGCTCCGCTAAAGTCTACTTTTAGAAGTACCGGAATGGTATGCAAATTTACACCATAATAAGAGAGAGACAGAGACAGAGAAAGACACACACACACACACACACACACACACACACACAGAGAGAGAGAGAGAGAGAGAGAGAGAGAGAGAGAGAGAGAGAGAGAGAAAGTTAGAAGTAAAAATTATTTCTGGGAATATCTTTCTTTGGAACTTTTCCTAAAAATACAGTATACGTAATCAATTTATTTTTACAATTTCCCACTCTTCCTTTCATATACAAGATAACAATAGCCTAAATTGTCATGAGCTATTTCTGGTCAGAAGCTGGGAACTACTAGGAGTGCAGCAGCACCTCTTAACTCTCTGCCTGCTGGTCACTGCTCTGCTGGCCCTGATGATTGAAACTGCTCTGCCCTCACCTGCAGTCCCTGTAAACCACCTCTCCCCACCTAAGCCCTGGATCTGCAGAATTAAACTTTCATGGAAGTTTATGAGATCTGTGCTTTCGTATGTTGATTAGTTAAAAGGCAAGAAGGTTTAGGTTTTCCAGTAAGTTAAATAAAAATGCCACGATGATAAACTCTGAATTAACTGCCTAATAACGGGATGAAGGTCAACAGAACCCAGCAGGCACGGCCGTCCGCCTGTCTGGACGTGCCCATCACCGGCACTTCCAGGAAAAGCGGTGGAGCAGCAGAGGTCGGGGTGCCCAGGAGCAGATGGGCAAGTGGGCTTCCTTCTCAGACACAGGCTCGCCATTCTAGCTGGACCTGCCGGGCTTCCCAGTGATTCCTCTTGGGTTTGGAAGCAGAATCTTTTAGTTACTCTAATTTTTAAGGACAAAACCAGTAAGTAGTTCATAGACTGGCACAAGCCCTTAGACAAACTGTCAGGGACAAGTTGAACAGAGTTGATAAACATTGCTTTCAAAACTCAGTGGGTTGTAATCCGTGAGTCAGTCTGTCCGTCCATCCATCCATTTCCAACAACCCGACCCCCCCCCTCCTTCTGTCCACTTTCACATTCCTTACTAGCCGGGCAGTTTCGCTGATTTAGATTCGTCTGTCTGTCTGTCTATCATTTATCCTTCCTTCCATCCACCCATCATCCATCCAAGTATCTCCAACAACCTAAGCCCCTCTTTCCGTCTATTTTTATGCCCTTTACTAACTGTGCAGAATCATTACTAATTAGATTCACTTCTCCAAAATCAACAGACAGTATAAATGAGTGAGCAGAGGCAGGGCGACCAAAGACACCACGGACACTTCATCTTAAACACACACACACACACACACACAGAACCACATGCCCTTAGGCCGCCCAGGAGCACCAAGGTTACTGCACTGTAATTAAACCTGAGAGGCCGCGGGAGCCTGCCTCAGGCCAGCACGGGATGCTTGCTTCAGACAGCGCAAGGGGTGGGTACCGAGGGAACAGCATCCTGCAGGACCGCCCAGGAGACGGGGCACTCTCTCCCGTTCACTGGTGCCATCTTGTGAAGCTGCACACGGATCCAGGGAGCAAGCTAAAAGGCCTGGAGCAAGGCCTTTCCTGTGCAGAGGAGAGAGGACAGATGTCCCACAGGCAGGGGGCAGGGCTGTCAATCTCCACACGGCGGGGGCAGGGCTGGCCATGAAAGGAGGGCACCTTCTTAAGAGGAGGCATCAGCTAGGTGAAACTGCAAAGACTTTACAGACACCTGAAGACGCGGCTGCCGACAGCCCCAGCCATGGGCAGCCCGGAAGGAGAAGAGGTGCAGGACAGGAGCCTTTCCTCTAAGACAAGGGAACGAAGAGCCCCGGGAGGCAAGACACCGAGGCTGGGAGCCCCTGAGTGTGCGTGGGGTCACAATCCCAACTGCAGAACCACGAGCAGCTGTTGCACAGACCGGCTCAGGCAATGCAGCCCAATGTTTGCAGAGTGACAGACAGTTTGATTGGCAGCGCTGGCTGGGTTACGGTGTACACGCCGCCTTAAAGGTGCCTCGGGCATTAATTTTTCAAGAAGAAAGGCGTCTTAAGGGCCACCAAATGTCGGTACTTTTAAAGGCCGTGGCAAGTGAGCGGCTTTAAGCCAACTCCGGGGTCAGAGCAGTCAAGTAGAGCAGGTTAGAAAGTCAGACTTTACCTGACAGGTAGGCGACTTTTTCCTTCAGAATTGGCAAAACGTCCATAGCTTTCATTTCATCATTTTTCCGAAACCCTGAAAGACAGAGAGAAAAGCGTCACCGGGCTGCCTGACTGACAGGTAATGCCCATGTTACCCAGTGCCAAACGTCAACTGTCATCATAGCCAACGAATCAATTAGGGAACACGTCCCCGTGTGAACACACTTGGCTGGTCCCAGCATTTTCTTCCATTTTAAGGCTGAATAATGGTCTTTATTACACGCCATAGGCAGTGCCCCTAAAGACTGTCAACCACGCTAGCCATGATAATCTGTCCCCGGAAGACACAATATGTAATCAGTCCCAATCATTTGCCAAATCTTCATTTTAACCTTGTGGAATTTAGGTAACTGCCCGAGAAAGGGGCAGCATTAGCAGCGTTTTTTTTTCTTTCTTTCTTTTTCTTTCTTTTTTTTTGAAAAGTCTGCTAGTTGTAGCACAGCAAAGCCTCTAGGGGGCGCTCGATGTCTCCTCTTAGTCTTCCCAGCCTGGTTAATAACAATCCTTGCCTGGCACACAGAGAGGATTTTGCAAAACCCACACTGGCCAACGCTCCTTCCTGGCTCACTCCTCCTAAGCTTTGGGGGTTGTACCCTACAAAGGTACATCAATGGCTAAGTCAGCCTGCTGCCACTCCAACTTCCGAGGTGGCCAGGGTCACGGACTTAAAAAAAAAAAAAAAAAAAAAAAACAGAAAATCTTAGAAAGCCGTGTAACCATCCTATGGGAAGTCATAATGCAGCCAGCCACTTAGGACAAGCCAACGTGTCCTTTGAGCTGCAGTCCAAACACGCCCAGCCCGCCCACCAGGAGCGTGCCCTCCTAGGAATGTGGGATAAAGATTCTCTTCCTCATGCTCGCGCCTTGGGCTACTGTCTTGAACTCTAATGGAGGTCACCATTCTGGGGCTGGTGCCCACTACAACCAGCAGCTCCTCTGCATTGCTAACATACCCTCGGAGAAACACACAACAGCCCTCCCAGGCCTGTTTTGCTCAGTTTTTGGCAAATAGTAAAAGAAAGGGATCCGAAATGTTATCTTTCATGTTCACAACTGGTGAAAGGTGTGGCCTGCGTAAAGAGTATTAAATAAGACTTCTAGTGTGCTTCTGGCCCAGTTCCGATCTATCTATCTACACACCAACTCTCGCCGGGCGGGCACACTGCCACGCACCTGTAATCCCAGCAACAAGGAGGCTGAAGCAGGAGGAACCCTAGGTCAGGGCACCAGAGTTCAATCAAACCCAGGGTGTGCACTTGGAGGAGGCGCGGTGTTGAGTTCACCATTCCTTACTCTGGCTGGTAGAGGACAGAGCCCAGTGTACAACTGGGGTTCAACACCAGCTGGGGTAGGTGAAACAAAGGGGAGAGATCTGGGGAAAAGAATCCCCAAAGAAACGGCCCAAGCTTCCAGCTTTTTCCCGAGCCTCACGTATGAAAAGACAAGTTCCACGTGGTCCTTCTGAGGAAAAAAAAAAAATCCAGCATTTAAGCCAGGCAGGTGGCAACAGACACCTTTAATCCTAGCACTGCAGAGGCAGAGGCCGGCAGCAAGGACCAAAGCTCTGAGAGAACCTTCTGGCATGACCCAGCCAGGTATGGGTAGACTTGAGTGAGAGCTCAGGTCTCCGGGTCACCAGGCCACTTCACTTTCTGTGTCAACAACCATCGTTGTGCGCTGGCAACCCACCAGACGGGGAAGCAGCTCTGATTTCTAGAAGGCAGACACCAGAGCCAGAGGGCTGCGATTTCACCCCAGGTGCCTCCAGAACTCTTGAATGGAGTCAGGCTAGTTCCAACAGCTCCTCGTCCATCACGGTAACTCACTCATGCCCGTGGGTAAAGATGGCGGTGCAGCTAATGCAGAAGCGTCAGGCTGATGTCAGCCTGAAACCAAGGCAGGAGTCGGTAAGGTTTAGAAGCGGCCGGCGGGAGCCCTATGAGATCGGAGTGACCTGCGCTATAGATCAAACCTAAAGGTGTCTGACGACAGAATCCTTTTCTACTGTTCAGGGTGGAGGACGAACACGTCCAACAAGCCAGTGTTCACCCAGGCTCTTGTCCGTGTCCTAGAGAATAGGAAGACGGAGTGTGCAGTTTTTTAAAAATAAATTTTCTTAGAAATTTAAAATAAACAGCTTTTTTCTATACCCCATGGGTTCTATTTTATTTATTTTATTTTATTTTATTTGTTTGTTTGTTTTTCGAGACAGGGTTTCTCTGTGTAGCCCTGGCTGTCCTGGAACTCACTCTGTAGACCAGGCTGGCCTTGAACTCAGAAATCCGCCTGCCTCTGCCTCCCGAGTGCTGAGATTACAGGCGTGCGCTGCCGCTGCCACCGCCACCACCACCCGGCACCCCATAGGTTCTAGACTACACTCCAGAAAAGCCTGATGCCTAGGAGTTTCTTGGCTTGTGAATTAAAAAGTGATCGGGAACAGTGGGGGGAGGGGGGAAGAGGGCTTATGGGACTTTTGGGGAGGGGGGATCCAGGAGAGGGGATATCATTTCAAATGTAAATAAAGAATATATGTGGGGAGGGGAGGCTTTAGGTGCTAGACTCAAGGGCCTTCAAATGGAGGCATTTCTTCATCCTGGGGCCACAGGAAGGTTACCCAGCCGCAAACATTTGGAAGAGATGCTTCTGAGACCCTACACCATCTCTCTGTCCCTGAGACCAAGGAGGAGCAACACTTTTACTTCTGGGACCAAGAGGGTGTGCGGATGGACAAGGGACTGCACGGAGACGTCGGCAAGATTAGGAGAGCGTGGGCCAAAGGAGTGGACGGCAGGCACGGGAGGGCACTGCCAAGATTGGGGGCATTAAGTTGTGCCCATTTTCTGAGCTTTTAAGTTACATAAAACTCACAATAAAGTGAGCAGAGAGGTAAAGAAGCCAGTGTAGACGTTCAAGAAATGCTACTCGGGGACATGGTGGTTCCCAGGCAAGGACTGATGGACGAGGAAGCACTACTCTTTGGGTCAGGCCTACAATGTGTACGTTGAGGACGTTCGTGTGACGGCATCCATCTGCAGTTGGGCCTTGGTTAACACGGAAATGACGGTAAGGAGGGCTCTGTGAGGTCCTAGCTTCAAGTCCACTCTCCCCTCGCACCTTCCCCTTCTCCACATGTGAATATTTAAATATCTTGATAGATTCATCTTAAGACAGCTCATCCCTGATGTTAAACAACACGGTGGATTCTGTTACATAGTTACGGTGAGCCTGGGATAAATACTAAGCCCATTCTCCTGAATCTCTCCCGCTTCAAAAACTGCAAACCGTGAGGCAAACGGATATCCTCCATCTTCCTCTCGCTTGGGCAGCTTGCTTTACACAGAAGTAGGTGTGAGCATCCAAACCCCTGAGTGCCAGGTGTAAACAAACAAACAAATGAGGTGAGTCTGTCCCCCCTGCCACTCGCCCAGTGGCCCCAAGGACTTTCTATTTGCAGTCCGTAAAAGATCAGCTCTGGGTATTGAGCCTTCAATCACACTATGATTACAGCTGTAAGAGGGAAAATCGCCCTCTTTGCCTTGGGAGGAAACGTCCCACAGTTGTCTCTGACAATGGGAAATCTTTCAGAGGAATCGAGGTCTGGAACGACAACAATGCAACAGTGCGGCCAGGGCAGCGGTCAGGTGGACTGAGCACTTTCAGTCCTCAGCCCCCGTGTCAGGACTGCAGGGCCGTTCCAACTGAACCCCAGCTAACCACAGTGCTCACTGACTGGCTCACCACGGCGACCCTCCATTTTCAACGTCAATCAACAAGAAAGGAGCAGCGGTCCTCCATCTTGTTTGCTCCCAGGAGTAGCAGACACACCACGGGATCCCTCCAGGCTGCGTGAGCGCCCACTCAGCTTATTAACCCAGCAGCACTTCCCACCCACGTGGGTGTGCACGCAAGTCTAAGATAGACCTAATCAACTGCGCAGAGAGTAAGAGTTTTGGGGCTGGGGAAATGGTTCAGCGGTTAAGAGCACCGACTACTCTTCCCGAGGTCCTGAGTTCAATTCCCAGCATTTCAGATGGGGTGGCTGTAATGGGATCTGATGCCCTCTTCTGGTGTGTCTAAAGACAGCTGCAGTGTACTCATACATACATAATAGATTATATATACATAAATACATATGTATTTATGCATAAATACATATATACATAAATAGATTTTAAAAAAAGAGTATGTTTTTAGACTAAAACAGCTTCTTTTACTAATCCACTAAGGACTTCTAACAGATTCTAATCATTTCATAACTGTTCGTCGACTTAATTTTTTTTTCTTTTAGGAAAACGTGGTATTTAAAAGCCCAATTATTCCTCCACAGACAGAGCTCCCGATAAAGTTGTGCCTGTGCCTTGTTTGGAATTGTCTGCCAGTCGCCCACAAACTGCTTCCCGACCATCTCCTGGGCCTCACAGCCCGTCAGCTACCCCCGCCTTACATGCATTAAACCTTAAAATCGCCTGTGGGAAAGACTGAAACACTGCTTATGGAAGCACAGGTTATGCCGCAAATAAGAGTAATAAATAAGGCGGCGCTCTAAAGCAACCGCAGCGAAAATGTTAAATCGTAAGCTGGTAGCTTCTCTCGCTGACGAGCCTTGGTGGTAATTACCGAATTTCACTCGTTAGGTAATTGGCAGAGCTCCTGAACACAAAGGGCAGGGCGATAAAACTCCACATCTGCGTGGTGGCCCCGCCCTCGCACTGCTGGCAGAGAGGGTGACGTCACCCAGGCTGAGCCAGCCGCTCCACTGCAGAGCCCGCAGGGCTGCCGCCCGCTCTAGTGCAGTGTTAGCGCGGTGTGTGGGGGTGGGGCCGGGTAACCGTGCAAACCTCTAGACCAGTGTCACAGGAAGGAAGTGTTTGAATGAGCTGGAATCTTCTGTAAATGTATTTAATCGTGAAAGAATGTTAGAGAACAAAGGTCACATTTTCACCCCGATGCTTACTAATAGGTAAAAAAAGGCACACACGATCAACTGATGTTTATGTCATTTTTACAAAAATATGACCCACCCCCATTGGATACGAAAATGAATCACAGTCATCAGGAATGTAGATATATTCACAAACTACCACATGAAAATGCGTGACAAAATGGATTCTCATCTTTAGTAATAATCACTCCTGCTTTACCAGCCACCTGGTTGGCTAACCCACCGTGTCTTAGACGGGGCAGCCTGTAATGACATACAGCAACGAAGAGCGCAAGCTTTCCTGACTCGAGGAAATGTCGACGTATAGCGCTGGCGTTGCATTTCTCACCCACAAAATATACAGGACAAGCTGAGCTACCAAGAAGAAGAAAGGCTAGCTGAGTATTACAAACGCCTTAAAGAAAGGCTAGCTGAGTATTACAAACGCCTTAAAGTAAACGAGGAGATCTGTCATCTCTGCTGGTGTTTTTAACTATGCATTAATGGCACACTGGAAATTGATTCATAATAGAATTTCTGGACTAGAATAGACTGGAATTAATTCATTAATTCATCCACACACTGGAAAATAATTCATAATTAATTCATAACAGGCCAGTTGTCCAAAGGGGTTCCAACTTCTGGTTTCATATATTAAAAAGAAAACATGTACAAGAGCGCCTTCACCTTCTGATCCCAGACCAACACAGAGGCATACAGAGAAACTGTATTTCTCTAAGTAACGCAAAATAAAGCACACAGATACCTGCCCCCTGTCTTTCTGTACCTCTCTGTCTGTGTGCCTGTCTCTGTGTGCGTGTGCTATAAAGCCTGACAGCAGATGTCACGCTAATT
Source organism: Apodemus agrarius (assembly GCA_964023405.1). NCBI lineage: Eukaryota > Metazoa > Chordata > Mammalia > Rodentia > Muridae > Apodemus > Apodemus agrarius. The sequence continues at coordinate 11,950,417 of OZ030020.1, read as the reverse complement.
ACATATGTGTATCTCACTTATGCACACACGTACACAGATGGCTCTGTTAAGCCGACCTGATCCACACATAGACTGCTTTGCAGAAGAGCGCAGGGAGTTGGACCCGGGTGATAATGTGACCCCTGCGCTGTGTGAATGGACACCAGCCCAGCCAAGATTGACTGCTAGGTGACATCCCGTCCATCACTACACCAAGCATCTCATTCACTTAAATGGCCGCGCCTGGCTTCCCTCGCCCTTCCACACGCTCCTCTTCCTCTCCAGCATTCCTCAGGTGGCCTCGCCGCATCTACAGCCTCCTAATCAGTGGCCAACAGCCCTTCTGACCCCACCATGAGCCTCCAAAAAGGCTTCTTGAACACATCTCCTTCTGCTGCTCTCCCTAACAGTTTACCATGATGCCTTTCTGTGGCTTCCTGATGCCTTCACATCAGACATAAGACGTCCTGACATGACATAATCCTTCCATCTGCCTCCTGTGCAGCCTCCCTTGCCAATACTGATCCTCTCCCCGAGTGAAGATAAAAGAATCCCAACCACATCCTCAACTCCTGGCCCTTTGAACTCCTACACACACCACTAGAACCCCACTCCCATCATCCCTGCTCCCAGGAATGTATGTGCACGCTGCACACACTGGGAATGCTAGATTCATAACCCACTCAGCTCCCGCAGCACCCAAGCCTTTGTCACAACCTGGAAATGGCCTAATACTGGTCACGGGGTCTCTGGGCACTGAATCCCACTGTGTGGGGAGCACAGCAGAAAACTGGACCAAAGAGAAACCTCAAACAGCCATCGGGTACACAACACCCTTTGCAACTGGCAAATTTCTATGCCAGGCTTCAGGTGGGCTCCTGAGCAGAGTCCACAAAACAAACAAACAAACAAATCACAGACCTAATCGTAGTCCAAGCGGCTGACAAGCTCAACAGTGGCCAGGCAGTTAAAGCGGCTCAGGCTCTTGCTGTGTGGCGGACTTAATGACTAGTACAGACGGCACTACACTTACAGCTGCATAGATAGTCTAAGAAAGGAAAAGGTTTCACTTTGAGGTTTTTGCAATGTAATTAAAACATTATTTTCTGCCCTAACCACTACTGCCCTCACCTATGATGAAGAAAGGCAGGGCAGACCATGCCAAGGAAGAAGACATAGGAGGAGGCTCATGTTGGCACTTCCACAGCAAAGAGGGCGCCGGGGCCACGGGGAAGCGGGAGCGAGCTGGCACCAGAGGCTTGCTTCTCCGCAGTTAGCCCGGTTCACCCAAAAACCACTGCAAGGGGATGCTTTAGTCACGAGACTCTGTGGCCAGCCTGGGCTTGAGGGGATGAAGCCGCGTCAACTCCACACAACTCCAGACAGACCTTCTTTGTTTTACCCGTCAGCACATACGTGCCCCGGTCCCTGAGCCCCAGAAGGCTCCAGTGGGACAGCTGACAGTACGACACAACGCGTTTCTGCCAAATGTTTTCGGCGACAGGAACGACACAACTTAAGCTTCTGTGAGTGCCAGGTGTCGCCAACAGGCTTGCTGCAGCCACGACCGCCTGCCTGTTAGTGACCATTACCAGGAAAGACAGGAAACAAATACGCAGATCGGAGGCTTCTGGGGACTTCAGATCCCACAGGACAACGGACTTGATCCCAGCGAAGAGCCCAGATTTGGATTTAAGCTCCAAATCGTATTACATTATACATTAGTAAACCTTATGGATTAGTCTAGTTGATCTCCACACCAGTGTCGCTGACCCCCACACTGGCTCCTGCCCACTTCTTTGGCTTGCTTGTAGTTTGAGACAGGGTCTCTCTGTACACCTGGCTATCCTCCAACCACCAAGGAGACATCTGGCTCCGCTAACATGTAAATTCTCAATTCAGCCTCTGAGACTTGGGTTATGAATGGGGACGTCCTTCCTACAGGGGCCCTTCCCCAGGCTTCGGGGGCCTCGCCTATCTTGTCAGCCTCTGCCTTTACTATACTGTGCACAAAGGATTCCCATTCCTGAGGAAATATACTACTCAAGGCTGAGAGTCTTATTAAGTCATCAATTAATTGGAGTGGCCACAAGTTCCATCGAGACAACACTTAGATCATTATCTTGTTTATATATAAACCAAAATTTCTAAATATTCAGAAAAATTAGGATAGTGTAGGTCTGCTACAAATACACTCCAGTAAGTCATGGACCCTTAAATGTATCAATAAGGTAAAAAAAAAATGTCATGGATTTAAGTCCAACATGAAGCTCACTAGAAAGATGCATCTTTAACAATAAATATCCAAGACTGTGGCAGGACTTTGTGGCAGCCAGTCCCCCTATGGAGCCTCGAGCTGTTTGGTTCACTCCTCGCTCATGTTCAGACAGAACATTTACACACACTGATCTGCTAAGCCCTGGGGATTCCCCAACCTGTCCAGTCCCTGTTTGAAGACGCTTATCGTCTAACAGGAAACAAAACACGCACGAGAGCAGAAAACAGCCTTGACGCCACACCCAGGCCGGTCAGTCTGACAGATGTGCATCTAGACACGCGCTGCTGTTGCTGATCTGAGGTGGAGAAGCTGTGCTTAGCCGGACAAGCTCAGCCGCCACCACTTTCCACCGAAGCACTGTATCGTCACCGGCACGAAAATAAACCCAGGCGACCAAGTCAAGACTCTGAACATGGAGACCCAAGAAGCAGCTGGCACTGCCCTTCATGCTTAAGCCAACCTACTTGTCTTGATGGCTCTGTCCCTGCTTTCTCAGTGTGCGCTGCAGTTCATCTGTGCCATGAGGGGCCAGTCACAATCAAGGCGGGCCATCCAGGTAACTCCTGGCTGGGGGCCAGAGAATGTGGAATTGTGTAAGAAACCTATTGAGGACAAGTCAGGCTTCGGAACTTGTTTGACTTTAGGTTGAATTCTCAACACTGAAGTCTGACCTTTCCTTCCAGGTTCTTCTATGTGCTGGAAGAAGTGACTGCTGAAGAAATAGCAGCCCTGAAGTGATCCTGCAAGCTAATGGCTTCCTGTCCAAGCAACAGGACCAGCCTAACTTTGCTCATGGGTAATGAACCTGTCCAGCTGCCTCAAGATTATAGCTTTATTCCAATGTGGGCGGCATGCAGCCTTGAAAGCTAAAGCCATTAATTTACTCACACTCACTCAAGCCTGGGGCCCTGCCCTACACCCATTTCAAAGCAGGGAAAATCGCATCCGACAGGTCTGGGTGACTTACTTTCCTGCTGAATCCGGGTAAGAGGGTTAAGACACTACAAAGCATGGCGGCTGAGGAAAGCCTGCTCACGTTAGCAAGAGAGAGAGAGTACCGTTTCCCTTCTCTACCCACCCTCAGTCCACCATCCCCTCACGTCCTGCGGCTGTGTCTCAAATCCTCTTCCCACACTCAGATAAGCAAGGAAGGGCTTTTTAAAGACAGAATAAAATATGGCCGTCAAGTAAACGATCTAGTAACATTCACAGGGAAATAATTGTGTGTTTATGAGATACACATGCCACCTGCATGGGTGTCCAAGGGTGTGTGGGTACATATATGTGCACACAAATATGGAAGCCACAGGCTGATGTCAGCTGCCTTCATTGCTGCCCTCTATGTTATGCATTGAGGCAGGGTCTCACACTTGAACACAAAACTCTCCCGGTTACCCTAATCTAGTGACCACCATGGGCATCGGCGTTCATGTGGATGCCAGGTAAGCCTTATGCTGCGGGGCAAGAGTTCACCCACTGATCTATCTCCCTAAACTGGAAAATAATATTTGCTTAAGAGTGGACCAAATGTCGAATGGCTGGCCTCCCTCTTGGTAACATGAAGCACCACACTGGTCCAAAGTGGGTACTAAGGCCAGCAGTGTCTGAGCTGGGAGAACAGGAGGGGTGCTACTCTAGGAATCCTCTGTGTGAGGACTCGGGTAGACCTGGGGATATGACCATCCTGCCCAAAGCGCATCTCCTGCCTTGATTCTCTCCGGGGATGCTGGAACTTAGTACATCAAAGCAGAGCAGGCTCTACACAAGCTAGCCCACAGCCCCTCGCAGCAGGACTATAGACTCTGGGCAGTCGTGGTAACCATCTTGACATGAGAGAGTACGGCTGAGTTATCAAAGAGGAGCTCTAAGGGTGGAATATTTTCTTACTATTCTACCTGGACACTTGGGAAGGGTAGAGGCCTCTCTCTGGTGGTTGTGGCCACTGACTTCTCATGTGGGGGCCACAGGGCCGCCTCTTCCCTCTTGTCATAGTTCTCTTTCAAGACACTGTGGGGGACAGGGCAGAGAGAGAGATGCAGATGTCTACATGCTGTGTGATAGTGTTTCTGTTTTCCTGTTTCTTCTCTTAAATACTGTTACACGTCACCATCGGCAATCTTTTCAACTAAGAGCATAAGGAATCCTTTCGCAAACTTAACTTAGTAGGAATGCAACGCAGAAGGGGCGTTTAAGTGGGGGTGGCATGGCCACCCACTCACTGACACCTCTCACTTCTACAGTGATGCTTCTGTATCATGGCTCTGTATCATGTAAGACCTCGGCAGCTCCCCGCCCCAGGCCCTGCATCTAGAGGTTGTAAGCTACTGCCGGAAGAACACAAGGTGAAGGAAGGGGGCGGTCAAGTAGGGTTCCGCCGCAGCCGTGGGCAGAGGGGAGTAGCACTGGATGTTTGAAGTGTATCTCAAGTTCAGCGTGAGTGTCCACTCCAAGGCAGGGCTCAGGAACGAAGCTGTCTGGGCCAGCTGCCTGCCTCCATGGAGTGACACTGGCAGAAGCGAAGTGTCCCACACCTCCCATGTGAAATGGGGAGCCTGAGATGGCTTCACCTCCCGCCAGGCTGGGTGTAAGGACAGACGGACGGACGGATGGATGGATGGACAGAAGGGTGGAATCGAGATAAGGTGGAAAGAAAGGGCGTAAGACATTGGTTCTCAACCTGTGGATTAAGACACCTTGGGGGCTGAATGAGCCTTGCACAGGTATCTCGACATCTCCTGTACTTCAGATATCCTGCATATCAGATTGTACATTACAATTCACAACAGTAGCAAAATTATAGCTACAGAGTAGCAATGAAAATAATTTTACGGTTGGGGTCACCACAACATGAGCAACTGTATTATAGGGTGGCAGCATGAGAAAGGGTGAGAACCGTTGCAAGGTTTCTAACTCTACAGTCTGGTCGAGGCTTCTTGACAACTTTGAGTGAGTAACTCTAGCCAAATTAACAAATCTGCTGTAAATCTGCCAATACAGAGTTACTATTACTTTCACAGAGAGACATGTTACCTTAACTCCTTCCCCACCTATAAATCTGCAGTTTTCTGGGACTCTCATAAACGAAACTATAAACTTCATTTGCAGAAAGGAAAAGAGTCTTAGCTCATTTTTTAACCCCCGTGACTTACGGTTTTATCAGCCTGTAAAACCTACCCGATAACCTTACCAAAGATATCTTACAGCCTTATTTACCAGAAACTAAAAAGAAATAAGATCAAAGTTCTTAGCAACCCTTTGAGGTGTAATTTCAAAAGTCATCAAATGGCTACTCTTGAGACGATTACATACAACTCTCTTGTGAAGCACACATACACCTTCCTTCCTCAAAGACCACACACACGCTGAGCACATCCACACACCGGACACACATACACACAGCACAAAATGCTCACACTTATGAACCTAGAGCAAAACCTCTTATGGAATCTCAAGTCTGCATTACATTTTTGTGGCAATGTCAAGAGTCCCGATTTCACCTCAACAAGGGTCTCTGAAAAGAACTTCTCCAGGGCTCCTGCTCCCAAGACTTCAACTCCCAGACCCACTCAGCGCCACCCTCAGCATGGTCTGAGGAACCTTCTGTTCATTCTAGATTAGCATTCTAGAAGGCAAGGGATCGTGACTTACAAAGGGAAACAAGACCTGAGACATGTCACTGCTGAAGGCCACCCATTCCCCAAGAAAGACATATTTTAGAAATCAACACGGTCATGGTACATTAACCTTGAACATCCCCTTGTGAGACTGACTAGAAATAACCAAGCAACGCATGGGGCAATCCCAACAGGAGAACCCCTCCGAGCTCTCCTTAGCGATATCCTTCCCCGCCCATCCCACCTGCTCCAGGGCCTCTTCAGGCTCCTGTCTCTTTCCATGGCAGAGCACGACAGACACAACCGGAAATAAAAGGTGAGCCTAAATCAAGTCACCTGTCTCTGACCTCTCTTCATCTGCTGCACACAGGAGCTTATAAGCATTAGTGTCAGGAACTCCACTCCTCCTTGAAGATGGAGAGATGGACACCCTCCCACCCACCCCCACCGCCACTGCCACCTCCGCCATCATCACCACCACCACCATCACCACCGCCACCAAAAAAAAGTTTTGGCATCTGAAACTTTTATCTGGCTGTGACCTCCAGGAAGCAGGGTGGCCCCAATGGGCTTGTTTGACTCAGTTTCCCTTTATGCTCCATTTAAAATAGATAATCAAATAGAAGCAGGCCCTTCCCTTTCCTTGGCTTCATTCTGCTGAACAAAACAAATGATGCCCTTGGTACCCATGGCTTCCACGTCATGCCCCTGACCCACTCTACAGACAGGACTCAATCAGAAAACAATTCCTTAATGTGATGAGAAAGCACACTAAGTTTTTCTTGAAAGTCAGACCAGGAGGTTTCCTGGAAGCTGGTGGTATGACATCAGTCAACTCTGCAACCAAAACACTATGCAACCTTCCAAACCTTAGACCTCCGGGAAGGACAAGGGGTTGTTGCTATGCTATATAGTAAATCGACACTCCGAGTCCCAGTGCTCTGATTACTCGATTACTTACGTAACAGTAAAAGAGAACGGCTTTTGAGTCAATTAGTCAATTGCTGTAAGTCTTCTAGTCCACCAAGATAGACCCCTGCCGTGTAGGAGCACCAGAGTGATGTTCATACATGAAGGTATGTGTGTATGTATGTGTCACGTGCACACGTCTACAACCCCACCTTGTTTAAGACCACCAGCCCTGCCAATACCTCAGAGGCTCTCACCCGGCCACTGGCTCTAGACTGACGTTTAGGATAAGCACTCGTCCTTGCTTTTCTCTGCAGCTCCGTTCTTCTGCCTGTCTTTGGTCTTCGCACGTGTGCAGTCACACCACGTCCACCGCAGCCTGCCCTGACCCACCCGCGAGCTGACCTTCACTCCGTGTGATGTCACTGACGCCCAGCACCTGCTGGGGAACCTCACTGCACACTGAGCTGTCCCCCGAGCCTGTTATTATAAACGCACTGCAGTGGGCAGAGCTGGTTATGTACCTGGAGCACTTCTGGGTGGAAGGTGAAATCCGTGTGCCTATTTATCAAGTTCCTCTCTACTTCCTCTCTAAAGTTTGTCTCAACTATAAGAGAAGTCATTTTCCATGGATGTAACTATTTGTTGCCCTTTACTAAAATAACTTTTTAAAAAGAAACGAAAAGGAAGTGAGCAGATCAATGCCCAATAAATTGATCTGCAATCTCTTCTAGGTTCCAAGCTCTACATTGTGTTTTTGGATTTGGCCATCCCCGTCTGACTGAAGGAACTTGATATCACAGATGTTTCCCTTTCTATTTTTGTCCTAACTGAATTCCCTTACTGTCTCCACCTATCTCAGATCCTTGACACTAACTGCCAAGAGGGAACTGTCAGGGATCTGCGTGGAGCAGTGCAGGACTTCCAACAGCCGTGGACTTCCCGAGCTGCTGGGAAAGGCATGTTGTTTCTCAATTTCAGGAACAAATTTTCTCAGATTAATAATGCTATAAATGGGTATTGTGGTCCCAGGGAGCTCATAAATTCCTATTTAATACACAATAACTATTGGTGTGAGTTGAAGCAGAGACAGGAGAGCAAGCTAGAAACCTCCCTGCCCTTCTCCTGTAAGAAGGGCCATCCACACCCTCCCGCTCGCACAGTGTCCTTCTATTATTACAGGAGCCTCGCCTGATACTCTGCTGGAGGGAACGCCTCATCTCCCATCACCCAATGAAGATGTCTTCATACACCCCAAAAGTCTTCAGGACCCTGAACTGATCTGTACGGGCGCCAGCTATTAACCACGGCTCTGCCCATATCACAGCCACATAGTCCATGGACATTCATCATATTAGAAATTCAATCTGAGGAATTTTCAAAATAACTATGTTGGGGCTGAACTTAACTGTTAAAAGCAGAGGACCCCAATTTGATTCCCAGGACTCACAACTGTCTGTGACACCAACGCTAGGGGGATGCCTTCTTCTGATCTCCATGGGCACGGCACGCACACGCACAAACACACTTGGGCATATGCAATTAAACATATGTACTGGCTAGTTTTGTGTGTCAACTTGACACAGGCTGGAGTTATCATAGGAAAAGGAGCTTCAGTTGGGGAAGTGCCTCCATGAGATCCAGCTGTGGGGCATTTTCTCAATTAGTGATCAACTGGGGGAGGGCCCCTTGTGGGTGGTGCCATCTCTGGGCTGGTATTCTTGGGTTCTATAAGAGAGCAGGCTGAGCAAGCCAAGGGAAGCAAGCCAGTAAGGAACATCCCTCCATGGCCTCTGCATCAGCTCCTGCTTCCTGACCTGCTTGAGTTCCAGTCCTGACTTCCTTTGGTGATGAACAGCTGTGTGGAAGTGTAAGCTGAATAAACCCTTTCCTCCCCAACTTGCTTCTTGGTCATGATGTTTGTGCAGGAATAGAAACCCTGACTAAGACAACATATAATCTCAGAATAAGTTCTTCAAACACAATAGGTCCAAATCTTAACACAAGCATTTGAATAAAAATATTAGTTGCCATGCCACTCCCGACCCCCAAAACAAAAACGGCCTTCAGGAAGCAGGCCGCTGCAGCGTGCACTTGAGACCCCCTTCAACGTCTCTCCGACAGAATCTATCTAAATACACTTTCATCTTTCACTGCTGTGTTGGCTGTGCCGACTGTGAAAATAGCTGTGTAGTAGTTTGAATAAGAATGGCCACAAATAGGTTCTTATATTCAAGTGCTTAGGGAGTGTCGCTGTTTGAAAAGATTACCAAGTGTGGCTTTGTTGGAGGAAGTGTGTCACTAGGAGTGGGCTTTGAGGGTTCAAAAGCCCAAGCCAGGCTCAGTGCTTGGCTGGCTGGCTGGTTGGGGCATTCTCTATCTGTTGTCTGTCTCTCTCAGTCTTCCTCTCTCTCTCTCTCTCTCTCTCTCTCTCTCTCTCTCTCTCTCCCTCCCTCCCTCCCTCCCTCCCTCCCTCCCGCTTTCAGATCCAGATCTACAACAACTCTCAGTCGCCATGTCTGCCTGCATGTCCCCATGCTCCCGCCATGGTGACCACAGACCAAACCTCCGAAACCATTAACTACCCCCAGTTAAATGATTCTGTTTCACGAGTTGCCGTGATCATGGTGTCTTTTCACAGCAAAAGAGCACCGACTACGACAGAGAGTAATCACACGGGGGAAGGTTGGGTGTAAAGGGGATACCCCAGACAAGGTGTTGAGGGCTAGGAGATGGCTCAGTAGTTAGAGCACACACTGCTCTCGTGGACGGATGACCTGAGTGCGATTCGCAGCACACACGAGGCAACTCGCATCTGCGTGTAACTCAGGCAACTGCACTCAAGTGCACACTTACACACAATTGAAGATGGTTTGCTTTTGTTTAGCAAGGAGTGGTATAGCCTAGGCCTTTAATACCAGAACTCAGGAGACAGAGGCAGGCAGATGTCTGTGAGTGTGTGGCCAGCCGGGTCTGCGAAAGTGAGTTCCAGGACAGCGAGATCTACCTAGTGAGAACTTGTTTCAGAAACAAGGTTTTAATAACTTCTAGGGCTGGGTGCTTTGCTGTATCTAAGAGAATCAAAGGTAGGGAGTACGCTGTGCTATATGAAGCATCAGAAAGGTCGGTCTTAAAACTGGTACCTCATCAAAGGCATTAGCAGAAGGAGGAGGCGTGGCCACCTCGGCTTTCTGGAGTAGTCCTGGTACTCGGGCATCCTCCGCCAATGAGTTACAAAGTCTGGCTTTCGGCAGGTGTGGGGCAGCAAATCTGAGCAGTTGTCCTAAAACCAACAAACCAAGGAGGCCAGACGAGTGACTAGGTGTGGCTGCAGAGACGCGGAAAGGAGCTGGTGGAGAGCTGCTGTGAAGGAAGAAGGACTGTCTGCGTGCACTGCCCGGTGAGCGCGCCCGGCATGCTCAAATGCTGTGTGTGCAAACATGCTCCGTCTCTTAGGTATGCAACACTGCGAACAGGACGCAGGTTTACAAGACAGTTCTGAGCCAAGAAATCGGTCCTTGGATTTTATACACATATTTGTTGATAAACAAAGCCAAACTGGCGGCTTTTTCTTCAACGTCTCATTTTATAGGATCGGGGGCTCGAGAACTGTCCCTGTCCAGGCCGGACGCAGACACCTCAATGGCCAACCCTAGGTGCAGAGCCACATGGCTGGCAAAAAGACAAGCACAGTCCATACAACCACAGTCACCATGACACCCGCCTGGCTCCCCTCAACCCTCAGCCTCGCCTGACAGCCACCACTTACTCTACCAAGGAAAGTGAAGCTAAACAAGGTTTGACTTCCCTCCTGCCATCAAACACCTCTAAGCCTAACAAGTTACTCTCGAGTTTCTGAGAGGAGACAGATGCTTTTCCTCCAAAAGCCTCCCAATCACCACTACCACCATCACCACCACCATCATCATCACCACCAACAACCATCACCACCAACAACCACCAACAACAACCACCACCACCACCACCACCAACCATCACCACCACCAACCACCACCACTACCACCATCATCACCCGTCGCCTTCTGCTGGTACAGCTTTAGCTGTTCCGCATGCCCAGACCCCAGCCACTCCCAGGGAGGTAAATCCCGCCCCTCAGATGACATCCCTAGACAAGAGAGAGGTGACACGTGTAAAACACCAAAACCTAATGGACAGAGCAAGGACTCAGGAAGCAGAAGGCCACCACATCCTCCTCCCCCCACACAGCCCCAAGCCTCCACCCACCCACAAGAAAGAGAAACCTTTCCAAGAAACAATGCAGCACGATACACCCGATGTGTATGTGGCCTTGGGAAGGATCAAGGCCCAAGGGCAGCTGGGAAGAAGACTGTGCTGAGCCCCAAGCCTCCTCATCACACCCACTCCTTCCAGCTCCAAATTCTCCAGACAGGAGGGCACTTCGGGGACCCGGGAGCAAGGACCCCGATTCCTGCCTTATAGGAGTTATTTCCGTCACTCTGTGTGCAGCCCATAAGTACTAACCAAAATTAGTCCAAGACCGCTTATCGGCAAGGTCCCTGGAGACACGGGGCCAACAGCCTGGGCTGTCTCATGGTGTTTTTAGAAGCTGCTCTGCTAATGTGATCCAGATGTTTGCACTTCAAAAACTGTCGCCATGACATCAGTGAAGCCGTCTCATTCCTTTAAGATTGTGTGTGTGTGTGTGTGTGTGTGTGTGTGTGTGTGTGTGTCAAGTTGACAAAAACTAGGGTAATCTGAGAATTGGCCTTTGGGCGAGTCTATGAGGCTTTTCTTGGTTCATTACTGATAAGGGAGTGACCGGGTCATTATGGGCAGTGCCAACCACCCCTGGACATGTAGTCCTGGATTCTCTAAGAAGCAAGCTGAGCAAGCCATGGAGAATGAGGTGGGAGGCGCTTCAGCCCTCGCCCTGGAATCCCTCAATTGCTGATGGAAGCCGATACATCAAATCAACCGCTTTTGCCCACAATTGCTTTTCATCAGTGTTTCGTCACAGAAGCAAGAAACAAATTAAACAGCGTGCCTGTGTGTATGTGTGTACACTTCATGAGTGCCAATGCTCACGGAGACTGGGGGAGGGTGTCAGAGCCCCTGGGACTGGAATTACAGGTGGTGTAATCCACCTGACGTGGGTGCGTGGAACTGAACAGAGGTCCTTCGAGAGAGCTGGCAATGAGCCACTTCTCCAGCCCCTCCTTGAAATCGCCTAAATCTTATGATGGTGCCACCCGGTCATTAAACTAATACTACTGGGAAAATTAAACCCTTGTATACAGAGCTAGTTTGCACAACTAAGCCTCAATTGTCAGGGCTTCCCGGACCCAGAGACTATTATTGACTTATTGAAAAAGAAGGCGTCGAGCCTGGGTGCATGGATCCATGTCTTTCTAGCCCTTCTCTGACTCCTCTGCAGGACCACTTGAGACTTGGAAGGGCCAGAGCCATCATTTCCTCTCTCCTGGCTGCAGTTTCCTCCTGGGTGAGTCATGCATTTCAGAGAATGGTTGGAGAATTCAACGAGAAAAAATGCATGAAAGCCATCTAGCACAGAGCTGGGCAAAATGTGCTCATCGCAGCTGTCATGTGGCTGTGATTGCCACAGGATGCAGTCACGACAGTGGAGAGGGGCGTGGCCAGAGGCAGCACACATGGGGGGAGGGTTCAGGTGTCGGAGAGGATGGGCTTGTATGTACATCCAGCTGAATACCCTTGGGCATGGCTGTCTCCCTTCTGGAGCCAGCTCCTCCCGAGACCAGTCAGAGCAAAGCAAAGGGAGAGAGAGAGAGAGAGAGAGAGAGAGAGAGAGAGAGAGAGAGAGAGAGAGAGAGAGAGAGAGAGAGACGCTGCAAGTCCAGAGTTTCACTCTTCTAATAATGAAGCAAGTGGTTGCTATTGGCAACCAAGAATTCCTGCCCTGCCCCCCATCCCTGGTGTTAATTCATGGGCTCTCACGGAGGTTCCACAGCTTTGCACTCTCCGGCCATTTTTCTGGTCATAATTTTCACCAGTGCAATCCCTCCTTGAAAGCAAGAGAGCCTTGTTCATATTCCTGTGACCCCCCCCCCCCAATGTGGAGGACAGCCTTGACAAAGGAAAAGCAATTTAATTACGAATGCACGGTTGCAGGAGACACTGGCAGCGGAGAGGTATCCGCGTGAAGACGGTGACGGCACGCTGCCCACGTGGCCAGGGCTAAAGGGATTACATCATCCCCTTTGTGCGAAGATGAACTGCAGGAGGGGCTGTTCAGTGCTTTAAGCACCGCAGGGAGCTGCCGCGGAGAGCTGTGCTTCTGTGGAAAACCACCCTTATTTGTCTTCCGTGTCAAAAATAAAAACATGCCCCTCCAAAGAGGATATAATCAAGCAGGTTGGATTTTTCTAACAGGCTCACATTCATTGGTTTCCTGTGTCTTGTCAAACGCACTGTTTTAGGACTGGGGTGGTCTCGGGAAGGAGGTAGGACAGTCCTGTTCTCACTGCGCACGGACGCCTGCTCCCCATTCTGTGTGGCGTTCACGGCCAACAGAAAACGGAAGAGCTGGCGTTAGGGAGCAGAGCTGGGCACAGCCCCGTGCAGGGCTACTTCTCTACTCATTTACACTGACTCCATTAAAATTATAAATAAATAATAAATAAATAAATAAATAAATAAATAAATAAATAAATAAAAGCTGGGGCGGGGACGGGGGAGGAGCCAGCTCAGAAGGATGTTATTACCAAGAAGCCTGCTCACAAAATGTATCCTGTAAGCCAACACCTGCCCCTTACAGTCATCCGAAACCTCATCATTATGTCCAGAGCCGGGGGTGCAGCACAGGATTTGTGCCTATGGGCCCGGGTCAGCTGTGTGATCGCAACAAATGCAAATTAAACTTTCAGAAAGGAATAAAGGAAGCCAGAACCTATACTCCATCGGTGATTCCCTTCTCCACAGACACCCAGTAGGTTCAGATGTCTTCCGATCTGAAATGATACCCACCCTACTCCGCTCCCTTAGAATACTGACACTTGGACGAAGTGCTGGGTAACTGAGTCAAAAAAGAAAGCCCCGTGGTTGGCTGACCTCAGGTTTATAACAACCACCTCAGCCACCTCAGGATTGCAGGATGGTGAGAGCCAGAGATAATCTGCAGCCATCCCATCCCCAGGTCTGGTTTACAGAGCTGTCATGAGAATCCTATCTCGCTGTATGTTGCCTGCCCTGGGAAGAAGCCTGCAGCCCGAAGCCAGACAAGAGCCGTTTTCCAAGGCTGTCTGTCTACCTCAGCCTGCGAACACCTGAAGAGAGAAGTGCATCCCCTCCACCAGGGCCCCAGTGCTTCCCCTATGCAGTCTCCAGCTCACACCACCTGGAGGGGACCAGACTCACAGGAAAGAACATCGCCTTCAGGAAGCCAGCCTTTGGAAGAACTACCGCACATTAATAAACTCCTTAGAGCTTCTAAGCAGGCTTGCTCTGAGCTCGGACGGGCAAACCTTAAAACCCTGAACATAGTGCCTGGCACACTGTGCCACAACGGAGCCAGCAAACGTCAGCTCTACTGACGACCATCTGCTCCAAAGCAGAGCCCAACTCAGGATAGGTAGGTGAGAGGTACCCAGAAGGCAGGCTCAACCCCGCAAGATGCAGAGAACAAGGCTGTGTGTCCGCCCCCAAGGCCCCGGCTTCAAGGACACTGCCAGGGTCCTGTGTGTGTATTTAATCTCACAGTCAACACACAATTAACCAGTTGAGTAATGAATGGCTTGAATCAATTCATCTAACCCTGCTAATCTATTCCCTGTCACTTTGAACTGGCAGCGGATGCTTCTGAAACCCATCCAGGACACTTCCCTGTAGCAATGCTAGACAAAAGGTCCTGCCTGCCGACAGCACGCTCATTAGCAGATGCTCAGGTTTCACATCTACGGCTAATTGTTTTAAAACTACAAATCGGGGGAAAGCTACAGATACACATCCATGATTTCTCCAAAATCCTTTGCCCATTTATTTTGGTATCTTGCCAGTTTCTAATGCTGTGGTTTCCTAAACACAAATACAAAACCCACGGATATTCCTTAAACTCAGAGGTCTAAGTAAAATGGTAACAGATACCCTACCTTTTAAGTAACATAATCACTGTTGGCAAAGCAGTAGTGACATTTTAATGTGTTTAACAGTATGTGTGTGTGTGTGTATGTATGTATGTATGTATATACATACATACATACACACACACACATACACAGAGAGAGAGAGATAAATAGGTGATTGATAGATATAACTAGATAAGATGTTAGACAGACAAATCAAGTGTATAACTTGTAAGCAAGAAATCTACCACAAAATCATAAAATTTAGTGTCTTTACAAAAGAGAATAAGATAAAAAGAATCAATCCTTTCTTCCCTATGTGAACTCATGTTACCATAATAGGATTTGAGAACTAACAAAGCTTTCCTTGAAGCCGTGTTTTGCCACCTTTCACCATAATGGAATCCTACGTCATTAAGACGTCTCCTAATTCAGACTGATGATCTCCATAATCCTGAGGTTCACATTCACACAGCAAAGTAACAGATAGCAAAAGCAGCGGCCGGCAGCTAACTTGGCGACTGAGAGTTGAACAAGACATTTCAGTTTCTTTCCTTGGCTCAGGACCCAAAACCAAGGGCAGAAAGGGAAGATACCATACATCCTTAATCCTGGTGCCAGGCCCATGAACAGGCCTTGCTGACAGGCAACTCAACTGAGCACACCCCCGAGGCATCTTGGCTCAGCATGCTGAGATACAGGGAGGAGAGAGGGTGGCAAAGACAGTGGGAACGCTGGTGGCCATGTTCAAAGGCACATACTGCTGATGTGGGCAAATGACTTGGGGCGAAGGCCAGGAGAGATGCTATGAGGGGCCAGGGCTTCAGCGGATAGGTGGGAGGAGGGTCACTCATCCACGGTGTGCGTGTGTGTGTGTGTGTGTGTGTGTGTGTACGCGCGCGCACGTGCCTTGTGTCTATGTGTGTCTGGTGTGTGTCTGTGTCTGTGTCAGGTGTGAGGAGGCTGAATAATAGATGCAGGTATAAAATCAGAGCAAAGACACACAGAATAAGATTAGCAGGTGACAGCCAGGCGGTGGTGGCGCACGCCTGTAATCCCAGCACTTGGGAGGCAGAGGCAGGTGGATTTCTGAGTTCGAGGCCAGCCTGGTCTACAGAGTGAGTTCCAGGACAGCCAGGGCTACACAGAGAAACCCTGTCTCAACAAACAAACAAACAAACAAACAAACGATTAGCAGGTGACAGCCCTCAATAAGAGATGCCACCCTTTCCCTTTTTCGTCCGCAGTTCCCATGAGGAAGCAGAATGAGCCAGGACAGTGAAGGTTGAGACAGAGCAAAGCTGAGGCCGAGGATACCGTGACACCCATCACTGCCACGGAGGGCAGAGATGGGGAATGAGCATGGGCAGAGCACAGAGACTCAGAGACAAGAGGGAGGTCCTGGCAAAGAACAGGTTGGGCCCCTTGATGACCCAAAGCACAATTCCGGGGCAGCCAGAGAGAGCTGCCAGTCACTGCTGCGTGATCTTCCTGGGGAGTCACCCGGAGTAGAGACAGAAGAGGACCCCGCTCCTGGCCTTTTTCCAGTGACTCTAGTTTGAAACGGTGATCTTGGGGCTTTACCAAAGGCTTGCAGCTCTAAAATACAACACTGGGTAAGTTCTAGAAACACATGACCTCCAGCCCCTAACTGACCACTGAGCCTCGCCCACCATTTCAATGCACAGTAAATCAAGTTTTAAAGCTGCAAGGGGTGCAGCCTCGGAATGAAAATACTGCTGATCTTGAGTATTTGCTATCTCCAAAGGGCTTCCAGCTTTAATATGAACGGTCACTTCCCGATTTGTGTTGCCTCAAAAGGAAATGGGTGTTTGTCACTCCTGATGAGATCGCAGAGATGGTTCAAGAGAGAAGAGAAATGAAAGTGACAAGGAAGTTGCCTGTTTCTCTGACTCCGTCATTAAGGAAGTTACTGTCCACAATAATCAAGAAATAGCCAATACGTACTCTCACACTAGGTAGCTCCAGCCTCGTTTTGCTTGGAATCATTAATGAAACATTCAAGGATCAGCATGGAATCATCTCCTGGGAAGGCCAAGCACTTGGACAACTGGACTTAGGCTCAGCCAAACTCCGAGTCAGCAGTCGTGAAAACGTGTCACGTCACCAGCCGTGGGTTCCCTGCACCCACCACAACTTCATTTCCCAGGCCGAAAGCGTGAAGCCAAACTATCATGGCCTGTGGACCCCTCACCTCTTGTTTTCCCCAGGGATAGACAGTAAGTCTACTCAGGGGATAGGGCCAGTCTGCCACAGTGTCCTCTGCAGAGACTACTGACCCCACATAGAAAACTGTGCGCCTGGAGGCGTCTCCTATTCATGACAGTAGAATTGTCCCCAGCTTGTTCTCGGATCTCTGACTGTGGGCACACCACACTGAGCCACGCAAGCCCAGCTTAAGAAAATAGGACTGCTGTTAACAGCTGCAGTCTAAACAACACGAGCCTTTCTCTTCTAACTGAAACACGGAGTGGGGCGAAGGGGACTGTATGTACTGCCCTGAATAAGAAGCTCTGTGGTGTCGAAGAGAGCCTGGGCCGTTAGAAAGCTGTGCACTGATCCTATCGTGCACATTCAAAAGAATCTTCTGGTTGAAATAGGAAACCTCAGTGAGAGGAGCGCTCAGATTCCTGGGCTTTACTCACGGCGAAGCTGTGCCAGCCTTGCGACAGGTGAGAGAGACGCACAATAACCCCACTTAAAGGCTGGGACAAACGGACAAAAGGGCACAGCGCAGAATGGGAGGGGCCACCCACAGGTGCATGTGAGGCAGCCCCACAGTGACGGAGAAGCTGACCGCGGCAAATGTTGTCTTCTCTCTGACCCCAAAGGCACACTGGCTTTTCCAGGCCCGATGTCAGAAATGTGTCAGTGTTTGCTCAGAGTTTTGACACACAATTCCCAGTGGTAAAGTAATTCAATGCCGGAACAGTTCTCTCTGTTCTCTGTCCATCTCAGCACCCCCATCCCCCCCCTCCACCACCACCGCACCCCCACCCCTCTACCACCCCCACCCCCGCCCATCTGAAGCTGCCTCCTCCATTAAGCTCTGTATTTACTTGGAGGTGCTCACCTCTTGGCCCACCTTAGATTCTGTGCCTTCATCTGCGCCTCCCCTGGCTGTCCTAAGGTAGCCACACCTGCCTATTACCTGACCTAAATCTCACGTTCCCTGTGCTTACAGCTCCAGCATCTGCAGCCCCCCTCTGGAAATCCCACCCACCCCTCATTACTCCAACCCAACCAGAGCCGAAGGCAGAGCACGGCGCTCCTGGCCAGTGTGATGGTTAGAGGACTCACCGCTTTGCCATGAGGGATGCAACTGGAATAAATGTCATTCCATAAGTCTGTAAGAACTTCCTATCTATTTCAGTGACAGAGTCTTACCCTCAACAGCCTTAATACCATAGAGTGCTGCTATAGTACGGGGCAAGATCATGTCTAGGCTATCCCGAATCTCACAACCATTGAAAAACATTCCACAGATTTAGAATTCAGAAAATGGTCCATACGATGTTTACTTTTAGTTATTCTATACAGTCTCACCAAAATAAAATAAAATAAAATAAAATAAAATAAAATAAAATAAAATAAAATAAAAAATAAAATAAAATAAAATAAAATAAAATAAATAAAAAAAAATCCAACACCTCTGCCAGCCTTAAAGGAAAGCGTGTGGAATGCTGCAGGTGGGGGCAGCCTTCTCCATGACCGCCAACCACAAACAGAAAACCCTATACATTTTCTGTGTCAAGTCATAAAGTAAGAAGTGAGCATAATTTCAAAGTGCATCTCTGAAACCGGTTGTTTCAAACATCAAGTAGCTACATCCGATCCTGTAAGCATCTTTTGAAAGACAGGGATTCCCCCCAGGTGTTAAGGTCTTTAAGGTCTAATGAGACGGGTGAGACGTCAATCCTTGGGTTTTACGTCCCTGGCTTTATGTTATATAGATAACAAGCCCACAGCATTATACATTAACGTGCCTTGCCACTGCCAGCAGTAAACAGTGCAGCCTGGCTTTGGGCTCTGCCTGAGTCACCCCTCCCTGAGAGCACGCCTTCTGCCAAGCACGGCCCCACATATGGCACTGGTGCTGCACCGATGAGTTTGCTGAACAGAACAGAACAGAATAGGCTCAGATGAGGCCTTTGCTGGCTTCCCACAAGTACCTTATTGGGGGCTCGAGGATGCAGACATGCCTATAACAGAGTCAATACCACCACCACCACCACCATAACAACAACAACAACAACAACGACAACAACAAACTGTATGGAACTAAGAAGGAAACTGCTAGCTCACAGAAGCCAACGGAGTCTCTTAGTAAACCTAATTACATTCACGGTGAGTGTCTGAATCACAGAAAATGCTAGGGGCGAATCCACCTGCTGATACTGCTCATCTGTGTCTCCATGTGACACACCTCTTTCCAGAAGTCACGTTCTCATTAGCTCCAAATAGTCTCAGAATAAAAGAGACCAATGCATCAGACATATGGGAACTCCTTCTAATCCATCACCATAGACATACAGAAGAATGAAATAAAGCCTCCTCCTGCACACACACAAGTGAGGTAGGGAGGGGTTACTAGCATTGAAGAGTAGCTTCTAAAACTCTTAATTTAAAAGGGTTGCCTGGGCTTGCCACACCAAATGCAGAAGCGTGAAGGGAATATAGACTGGAAAGGACAAGCATCAGAAGAGGCAGGACAGACAGACAGACAGACAGACACATCTAAAACACTAACCCAGAGATAAACCTTAGGGAAACAGCTATACAGAAAGCAATGGCAGTGACTCACACATCACTGGCACAGCCACAGAAAGGGACAGAGCTTGGTCCTAACTCTTCCTGCTTGTACTGAGAAGGGGGGGGTCACCAGCGAGCCTGCGCTGGTGTTCCCTAACACACATGCATGAGTGCACACACACACACACACACACACACACACACAAATGCACATACATGTGTATGCATGCTTACGCGTGTGTACATACATGTACATGTATGTGTATGTGTGTATACACGTGTGTACGTGCACGCATATACATACCCCTTGTCCAGTGAGGTATGCAGAAGGCGAGGGCCTTTGCTTCCCCCTCTTGGTTTACTCTCCAGCAGCGCTGAGGGGATGTCAAGTCGGGCTGCCTGTCAGGACCCTGTGCACCAGTTTCACCTCTAAAGCTGCGTTTGTTAAAGAGTGAAAACACAAACCTGAATGTCCTCTGAACTGGCAGACAATGTGGGCACCTCTCTTGAGGATCCCCAAAGGAAAAACCCACTGCCAGTTTAAATATTATTTTTAAACAAAAACAACAGCCAAGACTTGAGATTTGCCGTTCTATGACAACAGCCTTGTCCCCACACTCAGATTCAAAGGTGACAGAAAGAGGGTCTTCACTGTGTAAGTGACCCGGATGCATGCCAGAGGCCATGCTGAGGGAACTTGAAAACACTGAGTGGGTATGGCGGCCGTCTGCCCGGGGCTGAGGGCACAGACCATCGCCCTCCATCCACATCTGGGACTTACAGCTGGGGCAGCCTGTGGCCTTGGTGTCACCTCACGTTTCCCCATGTGTAAAACCATACCCCCGACTAGCAGGGCAGCGTGGGGAGGCTGGGGCCTGCACATGGTAAGCACTACAACCGACCCTGGGCAGCTAACACCACTATTACTTAAAGTACTATTGGGATCATATCACATAGTTTAAGTTTACTGGAAAAAAAAAAAAAGCTACAGCACTCAAATGTATTGAACTGGTATATATTAAAAAAAAAAAAAAAAAAAAAAAAAAAAACCTGTTCCAAGCGGCCAATGCGCTGTAACCTACCTCACACCGGTGGCACCAGCCGGCTGCAGTGCTAAGGACATTGGCATACATCAGCTTATAAACCTGGACGTCAATATAAATCTATCCACAGAGGGTCTGAGAGAAGAGAGACCCAAGAAACCAGAGTGAGCAAGTCAGTGCTTGCCTGGCTACTCCTCCAGACCGTCCACAGGCAGTTTTAGGATGGAAATCACACCCATATCTGCAGCAAACTAGTGTTAGCCCAGTGTGACAAGCACGCTTCAATTAAGCCAAAGGTTCTCGGGGTCTTCAGAGCGTGCCATTTAGTTCTAAGTGGGGACAAAGGCGGGAACTGTCTGCTTGCTCTCAGCACATCTGGTAAGAAAGCCTAATTCAGCAAATTGTTTTATGGAGCAGAAATTCTGTGAACACACTACAAAATTATATAGAGCTGTAGAAGCCATGCCCACCCCGTCCCTTTTACCGAGTTTCCTTACAGTGGTGCCGTTTAATTCCTGGTGACAGAGTCACATTTATGATGCTCACGGACACACTATGAAGTGGAGAATATGCACATGTCCATATACACCACAGTGTTCGTGAAAAGGGCATTTGCGTTTAATATGGAAGGAAGGTGTTTAGAAAAGTCTTCATTGACAAAGCTATCACTTGTTTGTAATCTGCATGAAAAGCAAAACAGGGAACGCAGACAGACAGCGGAGTCTAAATTCTAATACTGTCATCTCTCTCTCTCTCTCTCTCTCACACACACACACACACACACACACACAAAGGTAACACTCTCCTTTCAGTTGATCACCAGTTTAATTACTCATTCTAGACACCCATGAACGCATAAAAATTCTTCCACAACTCCTAAAAGCGTAAGCTTGCACCATATCGTATGAGGTTTGTCAGCATCTCTTAATAAAGAAACCAGTTTCGAATGGAAGGAAAAATGGAGAAAAGAATCCAAATTTAGCATCCTTCCAAATACAAACAAATAATAAGTTTGCACATCCCTGTATAAGCCAAGTAAATACAAGCCATCTGCAGACTCGTCACTGTCTGGGGCTCAGTCAGAGTCCTCATGGAGCAGGAAGCCTGGATGGAGGATGCACACAGGCCCACCCGCGCCTCAGCCTCACCCTGGATGGGATGGTACCCGCTCCCTGCAGCTCCGAGTCTGACACCCTGGCTGGCTGGTTAACAGATGCTTGGCTTGAATCTGCTTCCAAATGCTTTGAGTGCTGATAATGCTGAAATGCAACTGCTCATAGCAAGGGAACGAATGAGGACGAGGAGGAGGAGGAGGAGGAGGAGGAGGAGGAGGAGGAGGAGGAGGAGGACGAGGACGAGGATGAGGAGGAAGAAGAAGATCTAGCTTCATTTAAGGGAGGGGGAAAAAGCCTCAGAATAGGCTAGGTTCAGCCCTTGGGATCCCCACAGGCATGAATGCCCCAGTCTTTCCCAGGCCTATATCTCGTCATTTATTCCTACTAAGGCTCATTTAACTGACCTCATTTTTATAAATCACTTACATGTTTAAAAAATCCGTTTAAGCAATGTGGCCACGGCTATGTAAATGTAGCAATGGCTACGTAAAGCTACCACACTTCCTGTGCCTCTTAGTTTCTGAAAGCTTGTTCCAACGTCACACAGTCCTATTAATGTCAAGATTATTTGAAAACTTGCTAGTCAAAGACCAAAGACAAAATCCTGGGGTGGGGGGCAAACTAATTTTGGGCTAGAAGAAAAGGCAAGCCAGACTAAGTATGTAAGAAAGACTAAGGACGCTGAAAAACTCAAGGGGCGGTCCAATGAGAAACCGGGATCCTTCGAAGTCTGTGTAACTTGTGTGAATGCTTCAGACTGGAGGAGACGTTCCTTTAGCTTCTGTCACTGTCCCCACTGCCCCAAGAGTGTCCTTTTAGGTCATCTCGAACTTCACAAGGCTTTTCTTTGTGATTAAAAATAAGCCCCTCCTCGGGTCCTTTCTTGATTGCTGAACAGTTTCGGTCACCTCATCTTAGCTCCTGCGCCCTCCCCTTCAACAGTGGGAGAAGGACATGAGTCTCAGAGCCGGACCAAGCTGAGCAGGACATCCAGGTGGATGGGCTCCCGCCACCTCCTTCTGAAGAAGAGGCGGCGGTGTTCAACGAGGCTGGGGAAGATTAAATGATGAGTCCAGGTTCTAATCAATATCCAATCACACAAGGCAAACTGTGTGCTGTGTGCACAGGCCCAGGAGCTCAGGGATGCCTCTCCTCTTGCATATCTCTGCTTCCAATTTCACGCGGTTCTTCAGGAAGAGACCACAGACTAACACTATGGACACTGCGGTCTGACATGGCCAACGGATGCACCGAATTCTACACGTGGGTTTAGAAGGAGGGCAAAGTCACTGAATTTTGAAGAACACTTATATAAGTGCTGGGAAGGGCTGTGGGCAGGGGAGACACTCCTCCTGTGTAAATACCTGAAGAGAAACTCACAGAGGCTCTACTGTCTCTTAGGATTTAAGCCAGGATGTCATTCGTATTTTCTAGAATTACTCTCGATACTGTAATAGTTGAAATCCTCGGTATTTTGAACCTTAACGACTCTTTTGAACACCTTGGGCAGGCTGTTCTATATGTTAATAGACATCAGCTTCACTTTTTTCTGTAACATCTATAACGAAGAGTGGGTCCAACAGGAAATGCCTAATTCTAGGCTGCCCGCCGCAGCCGCAGCAGCATCCACGGTGATGATATCAGGAGCTGCCAGCTCCTCTAGTCCCATACAAATGAAGATATGTAGGTGTTATAATTAACTTGCACAAGTAGCCAGGTGCCCAGGTAGCAGAGAAGAAAGAGGATGTGAGATGGGGTAAGTTAAGTGTATCTATTTAAGACCTAACAGATGTACCTCTCTCAAGTTGCACGATCAAACAAAGCTATTCCCTGCGTCTATATAGACCGCCCATTAGAATCCTACCTTACAAGACTTCAACCAAAAGAAAGTTATTTATTACTTTTATATATATATGTGTGTGTGTGTGTGTGCGTGTGTGTGTGTATGTATATATTTGTATATGTATGTATATATGTATATATATGTATATTTAGTGTATATATATGTATACACACACACACACACACACACACACACACGCACACACACACACACACGCGCGCACACACACACACACACACACACACACTAAATACAGTTGTTGCTCCCCTCCCGGCCCACCTTCCCACTGTTCCTCATCCCATTCCTCCCCCTCCTTCCCCCTGTCTCCAAGAGGTTGCCCAGCACCAGACAGCCCCACTCCCTGGGGCATCTTATTTTTCCAATGTTGCACTCACCCCAGAGGGTGAACACAATGAACCACTCAGGAACAGAAAAGTCTGACCTGGCCAGACCTTCCCTCTGCCTGCCCAGCATCTCTAGGGCAGGTGAACTCCAGGAATCCCAGCAGACAGGACACACCAGCCCCAAGGCTGAGACTGCTCTGACAGTAGAAGACATCTAGCCTTGGTCTACTCACCTCTACTGTTCTAAAGTAATGAGCATAAAAAACTACTAGGTCAAACTAGCATTGACAGCACAGAGGCACTCAACTACTGAACTACTTTGCAAACTGCAGAAACTCCTGCCCAGCGGTGAGCAGAGAGCTCGCCTCCAGCACCTGACTCCATTTTTCTAACTCCCCGCCCCCATACTAAAATCACCTCCATGCCCACTATCTCAAGACACAAGCTCTCTAGACGCAGGGGTAATCTACTCCGTGGCCTCAGTGCGGTCACTATTTAAATCACTAGCCACAGAGAGAAAAACGTATCTTAGCATCTCTCCCATGTGCAGGATTCTGGTGAGAGGGGATCAGGCTGGTTAACTGGTCAGAGCAACACGCTCAAGAGAAAGACACACAGCAAATAATAATGTTGGAGAGAGAGCCGCCAGTCAGAGAGGAATTACCTCAAAATCACACCAGGCATGCCCACCTGGCTTGCTCTGTAACGCGCTCTGATCATTTAACTGGCCGCAGACTGTGTATCGGTGAGATGATCTGCCTGTACGAATACTGGATCACCATCCTTTAACAGCATGGACTCAGTGAGTGCACAGAGGATCTTACACTGCTGGCTTACTTAACAGTGGCCGTGCTCGCTTCCATGTGTCGAGGCTCCAACTGTTGATTGCCACCCAACAGCTGTGGCTGAAGCAGGTGTGCGAGCCCCATGTGCACAGACATCTCCAGAGTGGGCAAGCAACAAAGACGCAATCGCCCACGCCGGCTCAGCCCACCTTCGCCATCCCTGACTCTGAGCCTCAAGACCTATGCAAGACATTTCCTGAGAACCCCATCCCACTAACACCTACAGCAGCCCACGGCATTAGTTCCCAATAGTTCTTTATCTCCACACTGGCAACCGTCTCAGCGCCAAAGGAGAATGTCTCTCAGCCACTGTTGTGAAGCCCGGGGCAGGCAGTTCCTGCTTCCTTCTGGCTGCCTTGTGGAAAATGTGCCAGGTCGCTCACCACTCAATGGAAGAGATGCATTTTTGAAAATGTATTTAAAGAAAATTACACAATTATATGCACGCATGTGTGTGCATGTCTGTTTGTTTTGTCAATTATCTCCATATGAGGCACTGAACCTGGGTCCTTGAACATGTTAGGCAGTGTTCCTCCACTGAGCTAGACCCTAAGCTCAGAAAACACTGCCTATTAAACAGTCTTCTTAAAGTTGTACTGGCTGGTTCTGTGTGTCAACACAAGCTGGAGTTATCGCAGAGAAAGGAGCTTCCCTTGAGGAAATGCCTCCATAAAGATCCAGCTGTAAGACATTTTTTCTCAATTAGTGAAGGGGGCAGGGCCCATTGTGGGTGGTGCCATCCCTGGGCTGGTAGTCCTGGGTTCTATGAGAAAGCAAGCTGAGCAAGGCAGTAAGAAACATCCCTCCATGGCCTCTGCATTAGCTCCTGTAACCTGACCTGCTTGAGTTCCAGTCCTGACTTCCTTTGGTGATCAACAGCAATGTGGAAGTGTAAGCTCAATAAACCCTTTCCTCCCCAACTTGCTTCTTGGTCATGATGTTTGTGCAGAAACCCTGACTAAGACATGGCTCAATCTCTGGGAGTTCCCTGGGATATAACAACCAGTCACACATCACTTTGAATTTTACCCTAAAAAATAAGCCAAATACCCTGGTTCCTACCACACCAGTACTGTTTGCTAGGTGATCTTACTCCTCAAACACTGGCTGAGTCTGCCAGTCCAAATCTGTCCTTTTGTCCGTGAGACAAGAGAAGGTGACCCTCCTTCACAGCACAGCTTTCAACAGCTTCCCCAGAGATTCAGTGCACAGACGTATGCTCACAGATCAGAATGGAGACAATGCACACTTCTGTAGAGTTTCCATTTCGTGAAACCTCTGATCTCAGAACACCCAGTAGCATATTCCCAATGAAGCACTAGCTACATGTGGTCACCACATCCTCCAACAGTCATTTATGTAATCCTTTTGGTTTGCAAAGTATTTTTTCAAAGCTAATTAGCTCACCAGATGTCTAGCCTATAAGGTAAGTGTCTCTACTGCCTATACTTGAGAAACCAAGTCCTGGGAAAGGGCCAGTGGATGCTCTACTGCGAGGGCCCAGCGGGAAGAACAAACGCTCAGGAACCATTCCGTTCACTGTATGAAACTGGAGCCTAGATTTGTTTGAATTTGGTCAGTTTTACTTTTAGAATTTGCTAATTTGTTTAAGAGTGTTAGGCAATACTCAGGATGCTTAAAATGGTCTTTTAAAATATCAAAGTTACCTGGAAAGCCTTAGCCAGATGGTCGTACGTGGCTGTCATCCCAATACCGAGGATGCTGAGGCAAGAGGATTGTATGCCCCAAGGCCAATCTGGTTACTGAGACTCTATCTCAGAACGTGTACTTGATACGTTTCACTAATAACAAAAGGTACTTCTTAATATGTACCTTTAGTACGTCCTCCAATATTCTTAAAGGTACATTTCAATATTCAAAACGTCCTGCTTAGATTTGGTTTTGTTTTATATGGATGTCATTTTTCTCTCTTAATTAATTAATTAATTAATCAAGGAAGGAAACTAGGTCACTGTTTTTTCTCAAAGAGAACAAATGCTCCCACTTACAGCCTTTATTATAGATTTAAATCAAAAGCTCCAGATTTCTGTGGTCTTAAACAGATTTGCCTTACTATTAAGACTAAGCCGAATGCGTGCCATGTACACTGGGAATGAAGAAGAGCTGTCATTTTCTTCAGCAGTGTATAGTTGAAGTCAGAATATCCGGGGACTTTGTCTTTACAAACCACACGGCACCACTGGAAATCAAGCAGACACAGAGGCGCAGGCCTCTTAGCCCTCCTAGCCCTCCTGTCGACTGTGTCTATGAAATGGGCTAAGTACCTTTTGTAGCAAAGTCTGCAAACCCTGAAGCATACAATGTTTCACTTTAAACATTACCTGTTACACTCCAAACTGAAACAATGTTTTGCACCTCTGGCCGTAGTGGAAACACCCCCCAACCCGACCCAGACCAGACTGGCCTTCAATTTTTAGGCATCCACCTGCCTCTACCTCCCAGATGCTAGGATTAAAGGCGTGTGCCACCACACCCAGCTCCGAAATAGTTTTCCTAGTCTTTTCCTCCATTTACCACTTCACCGAATACTTTTTCAAGACTGATCTTTTAACTCAAGGGCATAGAATGTGTCCCCACCTCTGGCCAAGCTTATTCAGTTATGGCCCGTTCCTAAAGGTGGCCCGTGTGTGCCCAGTTGACTCCCTACTCTAATGGGCCCTTTCAGATATTTTTAAAAAATAAGCAAAAATTCATGTTTAAATTTTTCACCCTTCAAATTTTTTGATAGTGTGAATTTGTACATCATTTATTAGATGTTTAAATTAACTAAACAGTTATACTGAAAATCACAACATTTTTTTTCTCTCTTTGATCTATGGCTAGGAGGAAAAACACTCTCAGAGCGCCTCTCAACGTCTCTGTGTGCCTGTTATGTGAAACCGGAAGCGCCGGCATCCATTTATTCCCTCAGCAACCATTTCTACCGGCTCTACTGCATGCTGTACCAGCCAACAAAGACAGACAGCTCCAGCCTCATGAAGGCTGACTGGCGTTCGGGAGAACAGAAACATCTGAAACATGAATTCCCCAAACACCACCCAGTGTGGGGCTGAGAGTCTAGAGGAAGACATGGCGGGAGCCATGAGTTAGCACAGAGGCCACGGAGGACCTCTCTACCGGAAAACCTAACACGGAAGCAACAGTCACCAAGGAGGTGGAGACGGTAGGGGAATCACGCTCACTTCAGCAGAGGGAATGGGGACAGAGGCACTGTCCATGTCTTCTTCTAGGAGCTATTTAAGCCCAGAATGGAGAACTATGTACTAAGAAAGACAGTGGTAAAACCTCAGCTCCGACACTTTGACCTGAAGCAGTCACCACCCCTTTCCTCTGTCCTCCACCATAGCATTGCACGTGAGGATAGCAAGACCTGACCCTGAAGGACTGCTATAACCACAGATGTGCTTTTAACCTTGGGGCTGCTGGGGCTGGGGCTGTTATAATTAAGTCTTATCTTTGCCACCAGACTCTTAACACCTGTAAGGCCAGAATCCTTAATGGAATGATCATGCACAGGGAGATTCTCGGGGAGTATTTGCACTTCTGCAAACTACCTATATGTCTGCAGTAATATATCTAATCCTATGTAACTCTGAAAGAGGTGTCACAGTCTTACATATTTTCTCTTTAGTCACTTAGGGAACTCGGAGAACTGCTAAATGAGCAAAGCTGGGAAATGTTTCTCCGGTGCAGAGGCTCCTAACAGACATGCCCAGCACGCCCAGGAGCAGGTGCCAGCAACAGACTGCGAACCTGACCCCCAAAGACAGGCAGCCCGGAGGGCCCACCCTCTGCCCTGGGAAATCAGCGGTCAGGACTCAACACTGAAACTCAGCGATGGCAGCCGGCAGCATCCGCTGGGCACAGCCGCGGTGCTCTAGGGTAGAGCATGCGGCCATACTGTTATCGTTTTGTCTGTCACCAGCTTTAACACTCACAGCCGAAGGCAATCGGCGTCTGGGGCATTAGGCACTGTTTGAAAGAGGACTTTGGCTGCCACAGCTAAGACCACACTGGGATGAGGAGATCAAGCAATCTTGTGACACCTACTGGGTAAGTAAGTGACTGTGTATGGGCTGGTAAGCTTCACCCTCGGGGGAACCTATGCAGACAGGAGTTAGTACTAGTGTGCAGGGAGCTGTGTCCGGTAGGCGGGTGGGAGGCTGGGAGAGAACAGAGACACTGAGGTGGCTATGCCTTGGCTGCCTCTTTCCTAGGCTCCTCTGCACAGGCCTCACAAATGGTTAAAACCCGCTGGAGCCTTGGACCGGGAAGCTGAGAGAGCTGACCCCAGAGAGGGGTGTGAAAGAGAAACCATCAAATGAACTGGAGCAGAGAAGAAGGAACATGTGAGAACAAAAATAAAAAGACCCCAGGACAGCCACTGCAGCTCTGAGCAGCCCAGGTTCTGTCACCTGCGTGTCACCTGCACTGACCGCCCACACAGTCCTCCAGCACGAGTCACGTGGTTATCTGTCCCCACAGCCCTCAGCTCCGCGCTCCTCCGTTCTGTTTTATATTTAGTGATCTGTGGGGGTATCTGCAGTTGTCACAAAGATGGGGGAAGGAGGGTAACCCACCACACACCTACTCCCCATCCTCAGTGACATCATGCTCCACTCCCCCAGGATCTTCTCAGACATCCCCAAGCAGGAGAAATCCCTAAGCTCAGACCCTGACTCCATTCTGCTTACGAAGAGGAACCATTTCCAGCACCGTTTCTAGACTCGACAGAGCAGTAACTACCAATGGCCAGAGGGAAGGCTCCACTGTGGTTTGGAAGCAAGCACTGCTCCCCCACTAGAGACAGTCATGGCCTTGGGGGTAGCATGGCTCACACTATCTGAGTCACCAGTGGGAACATCTGCTAGCTCTCGAAGCAACGGGGACCAGCGCAATCCACACTGTGAAGGCAGAATGGCTATCGAGCTGTGCTCTGCAGACGGGCCACACAGAGCCACATATCTTCAGGGCTTCTTGAGGCAGCCTTCTGTCATGGAGTGGAGCTGAGGCCTCCAGCCATGAAGGCAGGCTGTGTTCCCAGAGCACGTCTGCACTCTCAGCACCCATGCAGAGTCACAGCTAAACACTCATACAACAAATAAACGCGCACAAATGCCATCTTCTTCCGCGTCGTCCCTGAGAGCAACAACGCGGTGCGGGCGTTCTGGGGACGTCCGGGTTGTACGTCAGGCAGTGCACCTCGCATCGTAAGCAGAGTGCTAGGTATGAGAGTGTTATCACCAGTCCAAAAGTATCTTGACATGTTCCAATTTTATCTTAAATGTATTTTTAGCATTTAGATACATATCACAATTAATTATAAATTGAAATATGAAGGAGATAGGCAGGATCTATTCTGGGTCCTTTTAAATAGACCTGAATTTGCCTTTCATTTTGTGTGCACATTCCTAAAATTCTCTTGACTAATTTCTGGTTTGTCCCAGCCTACAATTAGAATGATTCAACACTATCAATTACAATACGAGATGTTCAAACCACCTTAATAAGAAAGCAAACTTTTTCTACCAAGTAAAATCTTATAAGGTCAAAACCATGCTACAAGCACAAGGGGCAATGAGACACGGGTATCGAGGTCACTGAAAAGAACTCGGTTATCATCAGGCGTGATCTGTACCTGTTCCAGTTCACACGTGGCCTCCTGGTACAGCTCAGCACACCGGGGACTCTCAGAAGGGCCCCGAAGGCGGTGGGCCGAGGGGGCTCGTTCCGGTCCTGGGTGCTCGTGGACGCCTCCCAGGAAGCTGCAGTTAAGCTGTGCACCTCCTTCCCTGTCATTCCCCAGCCGCCTGTCCTCAGAAACGCCTGACACACTTTTGTCAATCACAGGCTCACATGGTCGGAGCTGCAGACCGTTTTCCGGGCTTCAAAAATAGCTTATGCTCAGCACTCCAGTTGAAAACATCAGGGAGGGCTAGCTGGAGAAGGTCTCGATGTGTGTGTGGTTCTCTTATTGTGAGAGCCATCAAGGACTGTCCTGACACCCCACAAAACAGACCAGACCCAAAGCTCTGGGGGCGGAAGGCAGCCCTGCGACACAAAACGCAACTCCCCGCACGAAACCTCCACAGGCACTAGTGGAGTTCAACAAACAAACAAACAAACAAACAAAAAACCAAAAAGCACACATACATACACCTTCTCCCCCCCCTTTTTTTTTACCATACTGGGGGGTTGGCTTCCTCCATTAGGAGCTCTGCGTGGGCCTGCTTGCTGGCCCACAAAGGAGAGCCCAGGCACAAATGAGAGGCCTCCATGAGAGGATGCATGCTAACTATTAGAGGCAGCTGCACTCGCTGTGAACTTCAGATGTGGTCAGTGTGCGAGGGGCAAAGCTGGACTCTGGGCTCTACCTGGTCAAACCTTCCTCTCTGCCAGAAACTAACTTCCACCTTGTCGTCTAGCCCCTCGTGGCCGAAGGCTAGTGAATGCTGCTTCAATCTCCTGTCTACATCACTAGCCCACTTAGGAGTACGAGTCTCCACCAAATGACCTAAACCCCCTAATGTGACTCCGTCAGATGGATGCAGTGTCCCTCCTGGCTGAGGCTTCAGGCCACCACTCCAGGCTCGGGGCGAGCCCTCACACGGGTCTTCCTTCCTCACGGAGCCATCTTTCCTTGCCACTTCCTGCACAGTTTAGAGGATCATGGTCCTGAGAAGACAGCAGTTTCTCCTCTGCTGGCGGCACCAGTTATATCACAGGCCAGGTCCTTGGCCAAATTGCCTAGCCATGGTCTGTACAAGGCAGCCCATATGTGTCTATACCAGTGTAGGGGTCGCCATGGTCCATATAAGGCAGCCCTTAGTAATTGTACCATGCATGTCCCTTCCCTTACCATCAGTGTATTTACCCCCTGCTTTCTCCTCACGCTGGGATCAATGGGCAATAGCCTCACTTTAACCTTGCAGACTTCAGATGACTTCGGAGACAGTGCCCTAATACTTGTGACACAGTATGAGCTGCTGCCATCCGTGCACTTCCTGAAAGCTTTAAGGACAGAGCAGCCTGATTTCCCTGAAATGGGAAACATATCACGGAAGCGGAAGGTGGGGGTGGGGGAATACAAAACAACCTGGCTGGCCCACTGCGCTGTTAACATAGTGCAATCTTCTGTTCCTTCACATTTTCCCCCAGAGCTGGCCCATGAGCCTCTGCTCATATTCCGAAATCCAGAGCGGACTCTTCTGCCCAGCAGACAGCACTGCCACTAAGGATGGCGTGCTCCACCTGTGCTCCACCCCTTGATTGGAGAAGCAAAGCTGCGGCCAGCACGTGCCCCCCCCCCTTCTGCCATCTCTGCCCACAGTGAGGTCAGCAGGGCAGGGTGCTGGGCTACCAAAGCACTGACGGTCAATGCGGTTACTGCGGGCACCGGGCTTCCAGGGCCACGGATGAACTAGAACTCTGTGAATAGAAATCCTGTATCTTCCACTTTCCTATAAGCACACGATCTTAAAATGAAGCAATACTTTGTTTTTACACAAAAGAAAACTACTTTGATAAGCCCTCCTCCCATCTGTCTGGTTTGAAATGGCGTTCGGGTTTTTGGTTTAGTAACTGGAGACTCTGTAAGTAAAAGTTACCCTCTTGCCCTGGGTGAGTCCCATTGGCGACAGGAAGCTGCGTGCCACAGCTCTACTCGGTTTCCAGATTCCGGAGGTCCCTCCGCTCACAGTACAGCTGTGTGCGAGCAGGGTGGTGAGCCGGGTGGCCTGGCTGGCATCTTTGCGGAAGCCAAGCGTCCTTGTCCCTGAGCAGACAGACCATCATCGTCTCCAGC
Source organism: Apodemus agrarius (assembly GCA_964023405.1). Classification (NCBI taxonomy): domain Eukaryota; kingdom Metazoa; phylum Chordata; class Mammalia; order Rodentia; family Muridae; genus Apodemus; species Apodemus agrarius. The sequence goes on along the minus strand of OZ030020.1, from coordinate 11,917,771 downwards.
CTGCTTCTCTGCGTCAAGCCCCCCTCCTCTGTGTGTGCTTCTGCATCTACTGGCCGCTTCCCGAGCCACCTGCTGACCCTCTGGTACCATCACTCCCTTCCGGTCAGGTGTACCAGGCTGAGTGGCACAGAAGTGCGGAGCATGAGGCCCTGGGCCTGTCACTCAGAGGTCCTGTCACTCAGAGGACTCTTGTTCCTCTAAAAGCTGGCAGCATGCCCTGTTCCCCAGTTCCGCATGACTCTTCCATGATTAGTATTTCTGTTTCCGAGCCTACCCAGATCCACTGGGAGGAAAGGTCCGCAAAACAACTACAAAATGATAATGCTGGCACTCAAGTGAAATATGTTTCTCTGGTGAGCCATTCCGCTCTCACTCTACGGGATTCTGTTTGCTGGTACTCGCCTGGTGTCATCTGCTAATACCCCAGGATAGCCCCTTACAAATCATTCACGAAGCAGGCAGACAAGCATCTTCTGCATGTACTTGCTAGCCTTCAGGACTGCTGAGAGCGCTCACACTGCGACTGTCGCCTTCCTTCCGTGTAGCTTTTAGCACCTCTTGTCTTCACTTCATCTGACTGCAGCGAAAGATGGGAGGTTCAGTGTGCTGGGTCCCCTCGCACAGCTCTTCCTCATCGCATTCTGAGTAACCTGAACTCCTAAAACAGCTCGCAACTTTCTCATTTAGAGCGTTGCTGCATCTTAAAGATTAGAGAAAGGACAAACAATGGAATCTCTGCCTGACGAGAACCGTGTCCGGTTAGCCTGAAGATGACAGGGGATTCTGGCTGCGTGTGCTTTCGAAAAAAGTAAGAAACCCATTCTGATTAAACATGTAAATTCTCAAAGGTATGATCTAGCAGCATATCCAAAACTGCTTGCCGGGCATGGCAAAAGCTCCCGCCCCAGGACTCGGGAGGCTGTGATGGGGACATGGTGTGGATGAGGTCAGTCTGCACCATATAAGAAGAGCACTGATAAATAAGGAAGTTATGCTTCGAAACCGTCTATCCTTATTAACACTATTTTCAAAGAGGGCAGAAGATGTACCTCACTGGTGGAGTGCTTGCCTACCATAAAGAAGGCTCAGACTGGGCTGGAGAGATGGCTCAGCGGTTAAGAGCACTGACTGCTCTTTCGGAGGTCCTGAGTTCAAATCCCAGCAACCACATGGTGGCTCACAACCGTTCGTAATGAGATCTGACGCCCTCTTCTGGGGTGTCTGAAGATAGCTACAGTATACTTACATATAATAAATAAAATAAATTTTAAAAGAAGGCTCAGACTTCAATCCCTAGTCTCAAAAAAGAAAAAAGAAATTCACAGGACAAATATAGGTCAGCTGTGGGTCCAAGTCAGAGGTTTTAGAATATTTAATACCGAATACTTATAAAATGCATTAAGGAGATGTGTTAAGACCAAAATTAGAGAATTAGAGCATAAACTGTTCCGCACCTGAAGAGAGGGATGCCCGTGTACCCCACTGAGGTGACAGCCTTCAAACCAAAGATCGCGAGGGCGATGAAGTCCAACACTAGTACAGCTTCCTGGCAGCCCGCGCCTAGCTATGGCTTCCTGCCTGTGTACTTTCAGGGGTTGCCTGATTTAAAGAGGGCAGCTTCCCCCTTCTGTCTATAACTAGATTGGTAATGCTGACAGGGACGGCAAGGACAGTCACTTTGCATCTTCCTATTCTAAGTCTTTCCCTGTGGAACAGGAGACCTGAAAGGTTTTACTGCGACGGACACCAAGCTCCAAGCACGAAGCCGGGCTTCTTCCAGGGAGTTCTTAAACCACACCGTGGGCCCTAGTGTACATCTGACCTCATAAAGTCTGATCTCAACAGGAGGGTTCCAGCATATGACTCCGACTGTTCCATCTTCCTGGGGGAAATCTAAAGATCTCATGCATTTCTTTGCATCCTTCTACCTCTCTTGTCTAGGTAAGAGACCATGAGGGTTACTTTCCAAATGGCAAGGATCTGAGACTCTGAGACCTGGAACTCTTAGGAAGCGATTCTCATGTTATACAGAGGCAGCTGGGACCTCACCTCCACAGGCACTGACTATAACCCTAAAGCTTGGGTGGAGCTCAGACTGAAGTGTGCGCGCCGTGGAGACGGGCCACCTACCCTTCCCTCCCTTGGTTCCAGGTGCACTGGCAGAAGACGGAGCTCTCAAAGTCAGTCCCAGAAACAGCAGCAAAGTAAGACCTCTTTCTGGGACAAATGGCTTCCCAGCCAGGGTTCTCCCCAGACCCCTACAAAGAGCATCTGCAGCCCACTGGGAGACTGTAGAGCACACCCAGGCTGGGGAGCCCTGAGACTGGCAGGCCGGTTAGTGTTCATCCAACAAACAGGCCGCTGGTGGCTTGAATGAGGTGTCCCCGTGGGCTCCGGTTTTTTGAACACTCGGTCCCCAGCTGGCGATGCCGTTTGGGGAGATTCAGGTGCAGCCTTGCTGAGGACGTATGTCACTGCAAATGGGCTTTGAGAGTGTATGGCTGAGCTGGAGAGATGGTTAAGAACACTACTCTTCCAGAGATCCTGAGTTCAAATCCCAGCAACCGCATGGTGGTTTACCACCATCTGTAATATCGGATGCCCTCTTCTGGTGTGTCTGAAGACAGCTACAATGTACTTACATATAATAAATAAATAAATAAATCTGAGAGGCGGGGAGGGAGAGAGAGAGCTCAGCCTGTTTCTTTTTATTTTATTTTTCCAAGACAGGGATTCTCTGTATAGCCCTGGCTGTCCTGGAACTCACTCTGTAGACCAGGGTGGCCTTGAACTCAGAAATCCGCCTGGCTCTGCCTCCCAAGTGCTGGGATTAAAGGCGTGTGCCACCACCACCCAGCCCTCAGCCTGTTTCATTTCCTCTTTCTGTTCCATGCTATGACTGAGACGTAGGTCCTTGGCTTTCCACTCCTGTTACCACTCTTCCCCACCACTTACCTCTCTGTAAGCACAAATCAAGGCCCCTTCTGTAACTTATCAGAGCAACAGGAAAGTAAACACGACAGGAAGGGAGTTAGAGGCAGCACCTGTCCTAGTGGCTTTCATGCTTTCTTGACCTCTGTCCCGGTGAGAAACATTTCCCATGATGCACCTCAGAACGTGAACACATGCACAGCTCCCTCACGCTTCAGGGCTTAATGAAACAACTCCAGGAATGTACAGAGAACTCGGTTATTCTTCCTATCGTGGCTATTAAAAAGAATTGCTGATCTCAGTCACTACCTAAGAAACTGATCGATTTTACCTCCTTCCAGAAACAGTTCTTAAGGTTAGTCCCTACGTGAGAACTGAAGGGCTCTGCATTCTGCGTTTACTGTATCACGGGGAATACTGAGGACGGTTAGGAGCCAGCACAGAGGAGCATCTCACCCGAGTGCACCCGGGGACTCATGCCCAGGGGCAGCTCAGCAGCCCCGCACAGACATCACTGAGCGAGGGGATTACAGCCATTGAGTGTCTCCTAGGAAACTAGAAACAGATACAAACTTTGGGAGAAACAGACACCAAACACACGAGACAACCTTCCCATGGGTGTTGGTAGAACAGTCACCTCAGATCTTCTTTTAGACCCCAAGCTGGGATTATCATTATGAATACAAGGATGGTTCCAGAGACAGAGACCTAAAATACCTCCACCACTGCACAGGCAAATGAAGAGTAATTATAGCAAAAATAGAGAAATCTTAATCTCTAACACACACACACACACACACACACACACACACACACACACACGAAGCACTTGGCGGTACATTTCACCTGCCTGTGGCTCAGGTCAAATTCCATGAGCATTTTCCTTCTCACACAAACAAAGCCACCTCACACCCTCGGCCTCGCCCATGCTTCCTCTGCAGCCTGGGGTCCCTGATTCATCTTGGAAGTTATACTTATCCACATCTGAAGCTGTGATGTTCCTGATAAACCTTGGAATTTTAATGCAGAGCCATGGTTCCATGGACAGACAGACAGCCCAGAAGAACGTGGGGTGCCATCAGCCCAGCAGCCATGTGAGGGTCCTTTCCAGCATCTGTGGATTCCTCCGTGAGCTCTGACTAGCCCTGGGCAGTTCCACGGACTTTGAGTGTCTCCCCAGCAGAGCTGCTGAAGGTGATGCAGGGTTGGGGACAGGATAGGACCAGCATCGGTGCAGTGAGGCGTGCAGAAGCAGATACCAACTCAGCACCAGACAGAGCAGGGAACTGCCCTCCCACCCCTCCAGTCTTCCAAACCATTCTTGCTTATTTATTTATGACATTGATAGCAACATTGTGGTCAGATGCCAGGAGGGCAACTGGCTCAGATCCTCAAATACTACCACTGGAAAACTAAGAATGTTTTTATTAACTGACAGGAGATCGTCACAGTATTTCTTTTGTGCTGTTGATATCAGCCTTTTTATGCGCATCATTATACTTTCATAGTAAAATTATAGAAATCACTTTAATACTCATTACGCACTCCCCGTGTGCCAGGCCAGCACCCTAAACATTTTAACGGACTTCCCCACTGAATCCTCCTGACTACCTGCAAGGTGAGGCACAGAGAGGGCGGGGATTTGCCAGAATTTACACCGCAGAAGGCTGCGGGGCGGAGACTCGACTCCAACAGCCTAACTGCAGATAGAGGCCCTATGCACACTGACCAGTGAAGCGCTTCCCTTTCATTGTGTTAACCTTTCTGCTTTTCAAAACTGACTTGTTTTAGCTGGCTTGTTTAGCTTAACCTTAGGTTATGACGCACGCCCGTAATCCCAGCACTTGGGAGGCAGAGGCAGGCAGATTTCTGAGTTCGAGGCCAGCCTGGTTTACAGAGTGAGTTCCAGGACAGCCAGGGCTACACAGAGAAACCCTGTCTAAACAAAAACAAAAAAACAAAAAAAAAACCCCAAAAAACAAAAAAAAACACGCTGGGCCAGTGTGGTCAGTGGCGCTTTGTTCACTGGCTGCTCTTCTAGAGAACCTAGGTTTAATTCCCAGCACCAACTGGAGTCTCAGACGATCCCACCCCCACCCGGCTTCCTTGGACACTGCACACACACGGGGACACACACACACACACACACACACACACACGGACAGAGATTAATTTTTTCAAAAAACATCTGCTTTGCAAAAGTACATGAGCCTGTCCTGTCCTCAACACACTGCATTTATATCAAGGTTGATGCATAAGAAGCACATTGCTTTTTCAACGGAAGAGCAACTTCTTTACAAATTACCAGTTTAGCCAGGCGTGGTGGCGCATGCCTGTAATCCCAGCACTTGGGAGGCAGAGGGGCAGGCGGATTTCTGAGTTCGAGGCCAGCCTGGTCTACAAAGTGAGTTCCAGGCCAGGCCAGGCTACACAGAGAAACCCTGTCTCGAAACCCCCCCCCAAAAAAATTACCAGTTTAAATGCTTAGTTTCAAATGTGTAGGTCTGTCTGGTTTTCGGTATTTCTCAAAGCCTGGGGCATCTGACTCTGTTAGCATGATGACGCAAAAGACCACTAGATCCCCCTTTTACCTCCTGCAAGACTCTGGTGACAGTGTGTCAGGCTAGGACCACCTGCGTACACTGGGCACTGCGGTGCTCTGAGGAGCCTCCCATGAGCGCAGCCCACTCTGGAGGGCGCCCACACCCAAACGGCTGCCCACGCTCTACTTTACCACTGTCATCTCCTCCTCTAAGTTAGAGAGCTCATCTTCACAACTGCATATGCCTTCGCCTGAGCGAAATGCATTAGGTGCTGGCTGGCAGGAGAGGGTCCCAGAATCCTAGCCACAGTCTGAGAGGGTGGGGGGCGGGAAGAAAGACACTCAGAAGAAGCAAGTCCCACCCTGCTGAGCACCCAAAGCTGGGGACTGAGGGTAAGGAAGTGCTACAGACCTGGGAAAGCCTCCTTTCTTTAAACCCTGGGGCATTCCAGACACCTGCAAGAGGCTCCGATGCCCTGGAACCGACCACACCACACCAAACACACACACACACACACACACACACACACACACACACACACACACACGGCAAAGCAGCAAAGCTCTTTGCACTCTCCCGGACACTGTGTTCTGGTGCTGCTGGTCTTTTGTTTCCATTACTTCGGTTTGATTTCTGATTCTAGGTTGAATCCCCCGCATTTCTAGACCTTTTGACACACTGGCACATAAGGCTAAGGGGCAGGCTGCACCCAGCCATCTGCCATTGGCCTGTGCACTTGGCCTTGAACAGTATTCATCCCACAGAAGCTCGTGCTCACTACCTAATTCTTGGAAGGGGCGACAGAGCTGATCAGAGCCACGCTGATGAGGTTAATGTTCTCCTTAGATGTGAGCCCCAGGCTGGCAATCCACTACTCAAGGTTACTACAGTTGCCAGGCTAGACAAGATAAACAGGAAGGTTATAAAGAGATAACAACAATAACAACCAAAACAACCAAAAAAACAAAACAAAACAAAAAACAAACCAAAAACAAAAAGAAACAAACGAAGAGTAAATGCAGGGACCACAGTTCAAAACCCTCGAGGTCGGTTTCCATAACCCACTGGGCCCGGCGGCCTCAGGATCCGAATGCTTGCAACGTTGCTCCTGTGCTAGCATACAGCAAGTGGATTCCACAGCGATAAGACAACACGGGCAATCTTTAAAGCTAAGAGGCATGACTCAAATCCACTGTAGATGTTTTCTCTTTGCTCTTTGTTGGTTTGATAAAACAGTGACCAAAATCGACTTGGAGAAAGAGGTTTATTTCCGCTTACAGGTTAGATAAGAGTCCATCACGGAGGGAAGCCGGGCAGGACGTCATGACAAGACTCTAAGCAGAGACCACAGGGGCTTCTGCCTAGCTGCTCTCTTCCTATGGTTTACTCCGCTACCTTCCTTATAGAGCCCAGGCCTATCTGCCTAGGGATGGTACCACCCACAGTGGGCTGGGGTCTCCGATATCAATTAAGAATCAAGAAAGCGCCTCACAGACATGCCCACACACCAATCTGATGTGGGAACGCCCTCAATTGAATTCCCTCTTCCCAACGTGTGCTGCCAAGCTGACATCTGAGACTTGCCACCACACAATGCACCGGATAAGATACATCCCTGTCAGTAGTATCAGGACGGACAAGAAACACTTGTCAGTGTGTTGTCTAAGCCCCGCCCCACAGTTACCTGGCAATAACCATGTCTGCCTGACTCACTATAAAAGGGGCTGCTTGCCCATCCTCTCTCTCTTGCCTTCTTGCTCTCCTTCTGTCCTCTTGCCCCTTCCCCCTCTCTCCACGTGCTCATGGCCGGCCTCTTCTCTACTCTCTGTCTTTCTCTGCCTCTACTACCCTCTCAACTCCCCTGCCCATACCCTGAATAAACTCTGTTCTATGCTATACCATCGTGTGGCTGGTTCCTCAGGGGGAAGGGATGCCTCGGCATGGGTCCACAGAGGCACCGCCTTCCCCCACACTCTACTGCACTCCTTCAAACATATTCCTCCTTGCCTAATCTTCTTATAAAACACAACAACACTCAGGAAGCATCTTCCAACGAACGCTCATTGCTTTCTGAGCAGTTGAATATACAAGGCCAACTCCGACAGCTCAAAGGTGAAACAAGCTCCAAACAGAAGATAAAATCCACCTTATTCTTAAAACACTGTTACTCCTCTTCGAGGACACATGTAAACCTGACAGGGGAAACTAAGAGCAGCTAACACAGGACTCCGCTGCTAGTTCTGGACTTAGACAAATCCAGGAGCACAAAACCTGATTGCAAATGTCTGCAGAGGCAGACAACCAGACTGCAGGGCCAGGTGCTATGGGCACGTTCGAGAGCGCTGACAAGAGAGAGTTGTGCTGGATTGTTACATTCCGGAAAAGAAAGTTCCAAACAAACAAACAAACAAACAAACAAAAAACACTCAGCAGGTGGATGTCTGTTAAACTATGCAGTGTCCCCGCTCTGCAGAGAGAATCTTAGAGAACAACACAGCTAGAAACACCACTGTCTCTACAAACTTGCAGATGAGGACAGGTGGGGCCCAGAGGGTAAGTAGCATGCCCAAGACCAAAAACCACAAGTGAGAGTCAGATCTGACTCCCCTCGGGAAAGTGTAAGTAAAATAATCTACTTGGCTCAGGTCAGCAAGGGTCAACACTGGCTTCTACTGTCAAAACTCAACCGTTGAGACAGAAGTGAAACTAGGGACTTGGCTTCTGGAAGCTCACATGTACTCTGGACTAGTGAAATTTAGCCCATAATTGTCAGGAAGCTGCGAATAAAGATTTGTACACATTAAGTCACATGTTCTGTGGGACGTCAGGGATTGCTTGGTATTAAGAATGGGCAGGAAAAAAAAAAACCAAAAAAGAATGGGCAGGAAACTGAACTTCGGAAATTGAAAAGTATCCTCAGGGTCACATAAAGAAACAAACACAAAATAGATTTAAATAAAACTAAAGGGGGGGTGTGAAATCCAAGTTTTATCACTAGCATTTTCTCTAATCGAATACGAGTTCCTAACACAATGTAATACTCCTGTCACTGCACGGCAAGGAGCATTAACTGTGTAACAGCCAACAGCAAAAACAGGCAGTCCTGAGAGTAAGTCACCAATGATTACAAGCACACCCAATCTGCAGTGCGGGAAGATTCCCGCTAGCCACTGGACGTGTTATGGTTTTTTTTGTTTGTTTGTTTGTTTGTTTGTTTGTTTGTTTTTTGTAGGTAGGTGCCTTTAAAATCATGTGTGGTAAGAAACAATTCACATATCAAATGATGCCCAAGAAGAAGGAAGGAGAGGCCCCTGGTCCTGGAAAGGCTCAGTGCAGCAGTGTAGGGGAATACCAGGACAGGGAAGTGGGAAGGGGTTGATTGGGGAACAGGGGGAGGGAAGAGGGCTTATGGGACTTTCCGGGGAGGGGGGGATCCAGGAAAGGGGAAATCATTTGAAATGTAAATAAATAATATATCAAATAAATGAAATAAAAAAAGGAAAAGAAAAGAAACGGGAAGGGAAGGGGAGGGGAGGGGAGGGGAGAAGAGAGGAAAGGAGAGGAGAGGAGGGGAGGGGAGTGGGGAAGAGGGGAAGGGAGGGGAGGGGGAAAGAGGGGAGGAGAGGAAGAGAGGAAGAAAAAAAGAAAAGAAAAGAAAAGAAAAGAAAAGAAAGGAAAAGGAAAGGAAAGGAAAGGAAAGGAAAGGAAAGGAAAGGAAAGGAAAGGAAAGGAAAGGAAAGGAAAGGAAAGGAAAGGAAAGGAAAGGAAAGGAAAGGAAAAAGAAAGAAAAAGACTGTAACCTCTGAGCCAGCTCGCCGGCATAGATAGGAACAAACACCCTTTTGCTTACTTTCTGCCACCACATCGGATTTTCTAGGTAACTATTTTCAGCACGGCACTTTTCGAAACCCTAAAAGGAAGTGACAATCAATTCTATCTGCTGATTGAAGATCAATCAATGAGCGAGGACAAATGGTTTAAGACAGGTTGTGTGCTTCCTTCCCTAAGACGTTTCCTTCACCTTGGTCAGAAATGAAGAAATAAAACACAACACGTTGACTGGTGTCGCAGACAGATCAATGACGACCTATATCATCACACTGAGATACAGCGCTTGGTTTAATTTATCCGTCAGAGAATAACTAGGTGGACAAACTGGCAAAGGACTCCTGGTTTGGAATTGTAAAAGCTGCTTTCACTGTGCTCTCCCAAACTCTGTGGGGAGCGATGGTGGATAAGCATTTCAATATATTATTTGTCTCCTAACCTTTACAGAACACTGTGGGGTAGATTAACCTGCTTCCACGCTGAGACTGCCGCCACAGTCTCATTGGAGAAATAAAGAGGTAAGAGAGTGCCCAGCGGCCAGTGTGCACTGGTCACAGCGGCCTCTGCCACTGTTAGCTTGGACAAAGAGGCTCAGTTTCAAAAGCACCAGCAACATGTTCCCTAGGTCACAGAGGGTCTCTCAGTTGGGATGTAGGCACCATTATTATAGGCGTCCATTATCCCGAATGCCATGATTTATTGGTCTGTCAAAAACAAGCTATTTCCAGCCTCCCACCTGGACCACGTGGGATTCGAACATCCAACCTGACATCTGGCAGCAGCAGTCCACAGTGGGTGCCCTCCAGGCTGTTCTGGAGCCCCCTGTGGCTCCTCTGGCTCCAGAGGTCACTATCTCAGCACCATCTCCATTCACCTGGCCAGATGGTTTATAACGAGTCGCTTAAAACAGTCACTACATCTTGTGTGCTTTATTTTCTTTCTTCCCTTAAGTACAGTCAGTGAGTACTGTATACTCTCTGACTTGAGGCTTTCCAGAGAGGAAGTTGGGTGCATAGGGAAGGGGGCCAGGATCTCTGGGGTGTTAGAGGAGCAGTGAATATGATCAAAGTACATTGTACAGGATTTGTAAAGAACCAGTAATTAATGGGGCGGGGCGGGGTGGGGCGGGGCGGGGCAGGGGGTGGGGGGAGAGATGCAGTCACCAGAGAGACACATCTAAGCACTGCTCCGTTCTCCTGTTCCACGAGGGCTTAGAACTGCTCTTCGGCTGCCCTGCCTCAGGCCTGCAGTCCTGACTTTCGCTCCAGGGCCTAGGCAGGGCCTTCTTCATTCGGGGGAATCCGCAGGTGGAGTTCACAGTCTTCCTTGCACAATTGCAAAGATGGTCAGATAGCGCCTCAGTGGAGTCAGAAACAGACACTCTAGAAGAGGCCTGAGGGAGATTGCTCACAGGTGTTTACAAGCCCTCCCCCATCTCTCTCTCTCTCTCTCTCTCTCTCTCTCTCTCTCTCTCTCTCTCTCTCACACACACACACACACACACACACACACAGAGAGAGAGAGAGAGAGAGAGAGAGAGAGAGAGAGAGAGAGAGACACTCATTTTAACTGTACAGCCTTTATCAAATCTTTCCAAACCAACCCAACTTCTCAGCCACAGCTCTAACCCTACCCTTACCTTCAATATTCAGACAACACACTGGTAATAAAAGCACGCTTGACATAAACAGACGTGAAGCAGACACTAAGCCTGCATGAGTAGCGGTCTCAGCTGAGGAGAAGAGCCGGGCCTGGAGAGTAGCTGCTGTCCTCTGCTACCAGACAGTCATACGGAGGGCTGGCTCCGTGTTTGGACAGTCATGGGCAGGAACGGGAGCGGTGAGGGGAGATTCAGGGAGAAGAATTTCTCCCCTTTTTATCCAAGAAATGCTTCCAGAAATACTCGTTCCCCTTTCCTCCTCCATGCAAGTGTGCAGGGAAAAGCCCCGCTGAGGCTGCTCTGCGATCTGTCTCGCTGGTGCTTTACAGCAATACGCCTTTCTCAGGTCACACCAAGCCAGCCTCAGCCTGCACCTGAGGCCACAAGTCGCATGACCTGCACATTTCTCCCATCTCAACACCAGCGTCCACGGTCCTACCGTGGATTTTGGTGGTCAGAAGTGAGATGAACACCACACAAACACATCACCAGAAATGCTTTCTCTAAAATTACCCCAAACTAAATCTAAATATAGTGTGTAAATTAAAAAAAAAAAAAAAAACAGAGAGCCCTGCTGCTGCAGGCCTGTTTCCTGGCTGCAATCCTCGCATAATGGCCAGGACAGGGCTCACTGCTCCGGTCTCCCTTCTCCATTCTCCCAGATCTTCCTGTGGGTAAGGAAGGCATAGCCTCTTTAGTAACGTCAGCAATTCTGACCTACCGGCTCCTCCTCAGAAACTCTGGCTGTTTCTATTGGCCCAGGCTAGAATTTAAACTTTGGGCAGGTGTGGTAAACCACCCCGCATGCCTGAGACACACAGGCATGTCTGAGCACATGTCTACTTTTGCTGGGAAGAGGAAAACACTCCCTGCGAGGCAGTGCTGTGCGGCAGGCCAGCCCACTAACCCTGGGCTCTCTGAGAACTGCGGCCCATGCTCAAGGGGGAACAGCTGGTCCCTTTCAGGGAGAAGCTCAAAGGAGGAGGCAAGGCCAAGGACAGGACAGACTTAAACATAAACAATAAGGGAGATGTAGTCTCCCTTTTTAAAAGTGATATTTATTAGATATACATTTAAAAATATCAGCATATAAAACTACCCAAATCAGAAATACAAAACTGTTTTTACTTTTTAAGGTTCCCATAGTCTACACTTTTGTACCATTCTTTTTATCCAGAAAACCAGCTTGCTCTTTCTATGAATGTAACTGATTTCTGTGTGATGTGTTCAGATCTTCATTATGTCAGAGGGACTACATTTAAAAACATAAAGTGAAGGCGGGCGTGGTGGCGCACGCCTGTAATCCCAGCACTTGGGAGGCAGAGGCAGGCGGATTTCTGAGTTCGAGGCCAGCCTGGTCTACAGAATGAGTTCCAGGACAGCCAGAGCTTCAGAGGGAAACCCTGTCTCAAAAAAACAAACAAACAAACAAACAAAAAACCAAACAACAACAACAACAACAACAACAACAAAACCATAAAGTGGTATCCAGCTAGAGAAAAGGGGGTGAACCCCATTTTTGTCTGTAGCTAAAGAATGTAAGGACTATCCTTCATTTGGTTGTGTTTTATAGAAATAATGACAGTGTTGCTTTATTATATCGGCAGTAAAGACAATGGTATCAAGAACACAGCTGTATCATTTTGAAATTATTCCTTGTATGTCCAAACATCATACACACACTGCTTTGTACTAGCCGTACCCCACACACAGACACTAAATTATCATTCAACAAGTTTACCAATTGAACCTTCTAACAGGAGGGCATCCCAGAATAAAACCAGTACAATTCTGGTCTCCTAAAATGTTGGTCAAAAGCACCAACACAGAAAGGGAAGGCAGGGGAGGGGGGGGGGGCTTCTCCCTACAGATTTAGAGTGGAAACCAGCAGAGGCGGGATGGAGCTCTCCAAGGTTCAGCAGAAACCCAGGATGGCTGGGCAGGGTGTGAATTCTGAAAGAACCACCAGCCCAGGCACCAATCGTACATGCGAGGTCAGGTCAGGGATCTGCCTAGTTATCACAAACCTGCCTCTTGGGGCTTTGAATGAACAGAAGCAGTTGCTACCAAACTCTGTCCTAACTAGGCACTACACATAAGCATAAACAATACCCTGTTACCACAATTTTACTTTTATTTCTTTATATTTCACTAAGAATTTTTCCTTCAAATTCCACTTCTATCATACTAATTTAAAAAAGGGAAAGAAAAGGAACTTAAATTTTCACACACACAAAAAAAAAATAGAACATAACCGAGCTCGAAAGCAGCAAGGTATACCTCAGCAAACGCTTGTTCAAATATTTTGCACATTTGGGTATCCATGACGAAGCAGTTCATTGTTTCTTGTATTAATTGCGGCACACGCATGTTCTTTCACAGATTAGTTCCCAGCAGGGGAAAGTTTACAGCAGACCACTTATGTTAGTGCATTTAGAGTTCATCATTCCAGAAAATGTTCTTTCCATCAGATATACCTACATGCACTTTCAACTCTGTTCCTTTAAGCATTTTATACTCAAAAAATATTAAACATGATTGCTGAGCTTTTTAAATTAAATACTGGAAATGATGATGCTTCTTTTTGAGACAGTGAAAGTTCATCTAACTTTCTCTCTCTCTCTCTCTCTCTCTCTCTCTCTCTCTCTCTCTCTCTCTTGTTTTTTTTTTCCGAGACAGGGTTTCTCTATGTAGCCCTGTCGGTCCTGGAACTCACTCTGTAGACCAGGCTGGCCTCGAACTCAGAAATCCGCCTGCCTCTGCCTCCCAAGTGCTGGGATTACAGGCGTGCGCCACCACCACCCAGCTCTAGCTCTTCTCTTTAAGGAAATTACCTTATCATTGTAAATTAGTATCTGTCAAGCTAGAAACTACAGTTCTCATTGAAAAAATAAAAAAGAACATCAAAAGGTTAACCAGACTTGGGCAGTGGCGAGGCTGCGGTGGTTGTTATTATTTCGGTGGCTACGAGGTATCTTCAAAACTTCTGCCTGTTCCTTCAGTGTAGTGGCTGCAGGTGTCAATCTGTAAGCTTGAGCAATTCCTATAAACACAAAGAGAGGTGCAAGGTCCCAAGCTTACCAGGGCAGTAGTGGGGAGAACAAGGTCACAGAAGAGAGGAAAAGAGCTGAGTAAGGGAACTTCGAAGGGCAAAATGCAACAGGACTCCTTCCTTACCAAGTGTGTCATTTTTAATTAAAAAAAAAAAGAACTAGTTTTTTTTTTTTTTTTTTTTTTTTGGTTTTTCAAGACAGGGTTTCTCTGTGTAGCCCTGGCTGTCCTGGAACTCACTCTGTAGACCAGGCTGGCCTCGAACTCAGAAATCCGCCTGCCTCTGCCTCCCAAGTGCTGGGATTACAGGCGTGCGCCACCACCGCCCGGCAAGAACTAGTTTTTTTAAAATAAAACATCAAACAGAGAAGTTGTACTGGTGCTTAACCAAGAGCTTCACCCCTACTGACTAGCGACCTGCACCTGCAACAGTGACCTGCACCTGCACCAGTGACCTGCACCTGCAACAGTGTCTGCACCTGCACCAGTGACCTGCACCTGCACCAGTGACCTGCACCTGCAACAGTGTCTGCACCTGCACCAGTGACCTGCACCTGCACCAGTGACCTGCACCTGCAACAGTGACCTGCACCTGCAACGGCGACCTGAACCTGCACCAGTGACCTGCACCTGCAACAGCGACCTGCACCTGCAACAGTGACCCTGCACTGGCAATGACCTGCACCAGTGTCCTTTCTCCAGAATACACTGGTACAACAGGGGCAAACATGTTACAGGCGTAACCATCTGCCTTTCCATTGGATTTGAGGTCCACTCTCCGAGACGGAACCCAGACCTGACACTGCTAGAGTAGCTAAGAACAGGAGACTACGCGGGTCTAGAGGAAAACCCACTACTATTATTCTGTTACAGTAGTGCTTCTCAACCTTCCTAAGGCTGCAACCCTTCAGTTGCAGCTCTTCATGCTGTGGTGACCCCCAACCATAAAATTATTTCGTTGCTACTTCCTAACCGAAATTCTGCTACTCTTACAAATTGTAATGTAAATATCTGATATGCGGGATATCTGATATGGGACCCCTGTGAAACAGTTATTTGGTCCCCCCCAAAGAGATTGCAGCCCACAGGTCTAGAACTGCTGGGCTAAAGGAACATAGGACTAAAAAGATGACTCCTGATATTCTGCTATACTCAGGTCACTGCCTCGCCCAACCCTCATCGGAGCCGTTTCTTCCTGCGGTGGATGGGAGCAAACACAGAGACCCACCGTGGACAGTGCAGAGAGCGAGAGACTTCAGAGCATTCCGTCCCACTGGGGTGTGCTGTGGTGTGCTCATCAAACCCCGCCCCTCAAGGCTCAGGGGTCTATGCAGAGGAGGAGACAGGAAGACTCTAAGAGTCAAAGGTGACAAACGACTCCAGAACATCAGGACTGATGCACACATGAACTCACAGGGATCGTGGCAGCATGCATGAGACCTGCACAGGTTCGAGACAGATGGAGCCCCAGCTCTGAGAACAGGAAGGAGCCAGGGTCCCGCCCTAACCAAGAAGCTATATGCTTGATATCTGCTGACAAAGGGAAATTCAGTTTCTTCCCCCCCCCCCCAGTGTAGTCTCACTGAGTATCGCCACATTCCAGGGCAAGCCCATGCCCACCAGGTGTACCCAACACAAACAGGCTCCCTGTTTGTTCGGCCGGAGGGGTGGGGGACGGAGACTTACTGTTTTGTTTAGAAAAAAAATAAATGTTTTTTTTTTTTTTTTTGTTCTGGGGTGTTTTTGTTTTATTTACTTACTTACTTATTTATTTACTTTTGTCTTATTGGTCATTAGTTTGCCTTTTTGATGATCATTTCGTATCCTTGAGTTTTGGGAGCTTCGGAGAAAGAGACATAAAAGCAAAGTTGGGTGCATAATGAGGTTGAAGGTTCCGAGAAGAGCTGGAGGAGGGGGAAACATGATTAAATATAGGGTATGAAATTGAATATATTACATTTCAGAAAGGTCTCCCACTTTATTTTATAGTCTCTGAGCTCAACCTCCCATAATTAAAATATACTAAACAAAGAAAGGCTGTGTGTCCTTTTATTATGAACACTACATAGTACCATCTCTGCATCTCTGTGAATTTAAGTCTTAGGCTACTCAAAGAAACAAAGCTATTTAAAGTGAAAATACCTTTAAATGATCTTTATATTTTAAGATTAAATGATGATTACATCCTTTCCCCCTTTCGCATTCGTTCCTCCAGCCCTTCCCAAACAGCAACTAAAGACTGTCTTTGTCTTTGTATGACTAGCTCATTTTGGCCGAATTCAAATTTTAATTTTAATTAAACTTACCAGCCAAAGGAAGAGTGAGCGCACTGAGTGTTGTGACACTATAATAATCTCTATATCTGGTAACAATAAGAGCTGTTTGCCATGCATGTCAAAATAAGACTTTAACCAGCCCTGTTTACTTTCATGATTTTCTCCAACTATGAAACAAGAAAGACAGTTTCTAAGGGGCTTGAAAGGGAAAAAACCAAGAAAAAGGACTGCAAAAGGGTCCTCTTCCTTAGAATAATGACAAATGCCTGAACACCACAGTCACACAACTCACACAGGGCATCGAGAAGCTGGCACAAATGGGAAGGGTCTTCACAGGGGAAAGCGGGACATCCCCGGCGGGCTGTTTCACTCAACAGTCACCTCAGTGGGCTCAGGCAAGTCTCCACCTCCCACCACTCATAAGCCATAAACCCAGACGGGTGCAGCGGTCAGAGCGTGAGCATGCACGTGGTTTCATTTCCTCTCCCGAAAGCAGGTAATGCCCTTCTTAGAACCAGAGGTGTTTGTAAACTGCTATCCTTCCAACATGGTTGACTGTTAATTTAAGTATGTTCACCCACATTTAGTGGGTTGTTAAGCTTAAGTAACCTTATGGTTGTGCAACTAACATTGCCACCCAGATCTTGAATGCCCGTGTTAAAAGAAAAAAACGTTAAAGACAAATTAGATCCTGTGGCGTTTAAGCAGGAATGATTGACAAATCATCAAAGATTCAGACAGCTCTACTCCCCAACTATGAAACGGTGGTATTTGTAGATCAGAGGACACAGATGAGAGAGTCTTATCTGAACTGAGTCTGACCAGCTCTGAATGGCTGAAACTCGGTTGCTGTGATTGGATGAGACCCCACTCCTTGTTCCAAATCTACTCAACTAGGTTCACGCTACAAGGAGGCCTGTATGGAGGAGTCCTCATAAGAAAACCAGAGTGGAGGCATCCTCAGATCATAGCTGTTTTAACATGCACCGCTCCCAGTGTCTCCCCTTGTGACTTTACAATCAAACCCCTCTCCCATTCCTAGCCCAAAGTTACCAAAAAACTACTTGTCTCCCCAGTTTTGTCTGCCACATACACAGGACCATACAATACACAGTATTACGTTCTGGCTTCTGACCAGGGACCTGATGCTAACATGTTTGCCAGGACTGGCGCATATCTACAGCTTCTTCCTTACTGCTGAATACTCTTCAATGCTATCAGTCCAACAGACCACATTTTGCTTCTCCCCTTCATCTGATGGCCATTTTGATGGTTCCTCTTCTAGCTATGGGGATCTTTGCTGGAGCATGTCTGTACTCCCACCAAAGCAGATGGAGCAGAGGAACTACTGATTGTGTGTGAACTATTTTCCGAAGGGACTACAATTCCATGTTTTCACCGTTAGTCACTTTCTCACAATCAGTCCTTTCTCCACATCTTCAGTGAACACTTGACACTGGCACAGTGTTCTATATCCACTCTTTGAATTCCAAAGAGTAGAACAACAGGATACTGGAGCCTAGGACTACTGGGGCCTTAGAGAGGCTCACAGGAATGAACTTCTGAGGTTAGGAGAAATCTGTAGAATCTGACTACAGATTTAGTTCACAGAATGTCACAGACTTAAAAGCCAAAATATGGATCAATTAAACAATATGTTAGTTGTGCAGCCATTTGAAGGTGGTATGGGCTTAAGACAGAATGTTTACAAGGTTAAACAACAGGTCTAAGGGGAGATGAAAGTCTTCTGAGAAGGTCTTTACTACAGAAAGTAAACAAACCAGCTTCAGGAAGTCCCTGAAACGGATCAGATTCACTAGATTTCTCCTTCCCTAAGAGTATCTAAACAGTAAAGTTGGCTGGCAAACTAGCCAAGCTGGAAAGAAGACTCCATAACAAGGCAAGCTGCCTGGAAGAAGGCGGAGCCAAGCAGCCTACAGGAGGATCAGCCGCAGAACTCCATAAAAGAACGACCTTCCAAGTTGCCTGGAAAAGGCTCTGGCCAACAGAACCACCTGGAAAGGATATTCTCCAACGTGAGCTACCTGCAAACTGCCATGTGCTCCAGCTTTGGAGGGCTATTGTCACCTATGCTGGGGTTGGCTCCTGGTATGCAGCTGTCTGAGTCACTGATTTTCCTGTAAGTAACCCCTCACCTATATTCCTGTAAGTAACTCTAATAAAACTCAATGATACACTAAGTCATACTTTGATGGTATTTGTACTTTGGTCTGTCTTTAGTTCTCTATCTAGGGTGAGTAGAAGTGTGTGCATTTTGTCTCCCCCCAAAAAGTCTGTCACACAACAATTTTTGGTTTTGTGAGGTTTTTTTGCTCTTTTTCTTTTTCTAAAGATAACTTCTAGAATACTAACACATGCTGTGTTTTTAACAACATGGTATGAAAAATAATAAAAATACCTAAGATATTGCATGGAGGTATTGTATAGTTTTTCATTTCTCAAAAGTGTAGCTGGAAGGTTCCTCTTCACCCTCTTCCTTTTCCAGAGACAAGAATCTCACTATGTAACCCTGGCACTCCTCAAATTCACAGATCCACATGTGTGTCTGCCTCCCAAGTGCTGGGAGGGTCCCAGTGCGTTCAAGGGTTTATGCTCCTCCGCCTTTAGCCAGTGCCCACCCCAGATACAAGAGCCATCTCCACTCTGAACAAGTACACTGAAGACACAGTGGCTTCCTCCAGCTGCTGAGAGGCAGCTGGCTGGGTCAGTGTTTCTGAGTCAAACAGTGGACTATTTCATTACACCGACGAGTTCTCAATTCCTGTCCCTGTCTACCATGTATTCTGTTATCCAAAGAACCTCCAGTCCACCAACAGTTCGGGGAGACACGTGGTCACTCCATCAACACCCCCAGCACTCAGGCTAAAGGCACACTTCCTGCAGCTGCAAATGACACGAGGTGGCCCTTTGGCTTTTCCTGACCACACCTGTGCGCCTTTGTCGGTCTCTGGATAGTCAGTCCCTTTGCTCCACCAACATTCACATCTAACTCTACTCCAGCCAAGGCAAATACAAGAAAAGGAGCTTAAGAGTGAGGATCAGAAAGAGGGGCACACCATAGCCCTCAGATCTGTAGCCTGACAAACCCCAACAAATCATTTCTAACATACAATGCACATGTCAGTGGAGACAGGATCTACAGAATAACCCAGTGCATGCTCTTACATTCTGTACAGCGCAGGGGTGGAGAGGTGTGGTCTCGGGGTTGATGGCTCTACACTGAATCAGGGCATGCCCATACTTTGTAGCCACTATCCTGCTCTTGTCCCTGAAAGTCTGAGTGTCATGTCCCTAAGGACAACACAGAGCACCTGACAGCACAGTACCCACAATCATCTTTTAGGGGCGGCCTCTCTTGATTCAAACCACTCTAGCCTTCGTGTTTTAATTACTGGATTAAATGGAGATATTTCACTGTACCCACACAAGCACTCCCAGGCCACGGGTCGCTTTACGCTGGCCACCAAGGCTAATCTGCTCACGGTAACTGTGAGCTTATCAATAAGCTGCCAGTCATCACAAAGACCCAGACAACTGACAGAAGAGCGGGGTCACATCCCTGCTCCATACCCGTCCATGGATGCTTCTTCTTGTGGACTCCAAGCGGCTGGCAACAGAGAACCTGCCTTCCAAACCCACTTTGCAGTGTGAAGGTGGATGGGCTGGTGGCCTCTAAGTCGGTGTTTGCAAGGAGAAATGTGGCAGTGGCACAACCATGGATGACACCTTCTTGGTCTTAAGCAAGGCAAGCACCTCTCAAGAAGAAAAAAAAAACCTGGCTGGCCTTCACTAGTCTATCACTATTGACAAATTCGGGCACTTTTACCAAGGTATGCAGCCATTGAAGATACCCATCAGCGGTCTCAAGAAGGGCTACTGGTCTCTGTACATGTACTGCTGGTCTTACTTTCTTATTTAAAAAGTTCCACATAAGTCCTGAGGTATCGTGAAATAGCAAAACAGGAAAAGGGGGACGTCTCCCTGTAGCAGTCTGAATGGAAATGGTCCCTGTAGACCTAAGTATTTGTTCCCAGTGGGTAGAACTGTTTAGGAAGGATTAGGAGGTGTGGCCTTGTGGGAGGAGGTGTGTCCCTGGGAGTGGGCTTTGAGGATTCATGGGCCATGCCAGGCCTAGTCTCTCCCTCATCCCTTAACACCTCTGGTTGTTTACTCAACACATAAGGTCTCAGCTACTGCTCCGGTGCTACATCTCCCTGCTCACCACCGTGCTCCCCATCATGATGCACGTGGAACTCATCTTCTGAAACTGCAAGCAAGCCCTCAATTATGAGCTTTCTTATATAGCTGCCTCGGTCATGGTGTCTCTTCACAGTAGTAGCAAAGTAACTAAGGCACTCCCCTATCATCATGGGCTGATGAGCTCACTCTCCCCCATGAACCCTGGATGCCACTGCTTCTGCTCGTGTTTTTTCCAACAGACGCCAGCCCACACTTCCCAGCTCACTGAGGAGAAGGTCCAAGGCTCAGACAGAGGCAGCTCCCAGTCGAGCAGGCGACTGCCCCAGCAGGCCCCTTCTGCGGAGGACAGGGGTGTGCCCCTTTAGTCACTGAAGCCCACAAGGTCTCACTTTACATGCTGAGGACACTGATATCAGTCTCAGACAGCTGTTTTTGTTTTTTTTTTTAAGATCATTTCTAGAACTTACTACTTCTAATTCTAAAACTATAGAAAGGAAATTTAATAACGCTTAGAGGTACACTGAAAAGCTCATCTCAATGTTTATTCCATGAGGTATAAATCCAGAGAAACAATCGCCTTCGAGTGTGGCTGCAAAGACTACAGTGAGAACTGGGCATGTGCTAGGGAAGCAGAGGGCTTCTGGGAACGCGGAAGCAGCTTTGCTTTGGCTTCCCTCTTGCCTTTTGTGCGAGGTGAAGATTCTAGCCTCCTTACCTCCCAAGAAACCCGAGCAGGACAAACTTACGCCAATAGACCTTAGAGGAAAAGCACTGCCAGGATGAAGACTCCAGACTCTCTCTCTAGAGCCTATAACAGCCCGTGGCACAGGCTCCGGAGACCTTTCCTTTAATGGACTATTATTCTTTAAGAATGTGTTAGAATTTGAGAAAAAAAAAAACATGATCCCATGTCTATAGAAGAGAGCAAAAGAGCCAAGTATTTCCACCCTTTAACAAGAAGGTAAGAGCATGTGGTTCATGCATTCAATCCCGGCCCAGGGAAGCTGAGGCAGGAGGACTGCTGGGAGTAGGGAACTAGCTTGGGCTAGTCAGGTCCACAACAACCTGGACTATAAAGTAAGATTCCGTGTTTGAAAACAAACAGTAGCAAAAAACGGTTAGACATGTGTGATTGGTTTGAATGAGAAATGTCCCCCACAGTCTCATCTCCAGAGAAGCACACCCAGAATGGTGGCCACCAGGACTCTAAGATGTAACTAAGTAAGTGCATTCCAGCATTCCCCTTACTAGCTGGATTCTCTCCTATAAGTCTGTCTAATAGACCTGATGTAGCCCGCAGCCTGCCCCCTCCCCCCTCTGTCCCCCCTTCTTCCTCTAGCTGGCACAGGGACAGCATTGTAGAAGGCAGCCCTTAGGGAATGGTCTGGGGCAACGTGGAGTGCACCTCAAGATGCTAACTGGAAATCCCAGCCACAGGGGCAGCAGAGCTTCAGCAAATTCACCTTGGGCAAAGAAGAGAGAAGGAGCAGAAGGAAAATGAGAGATGGCCACAAGGACACAAAATGCCAAGGGCCCAGCAAGCTTCTCCGGTCCCCTCCGGCTGAGCTCCCAGGGACACCTCTGCAAGAAGAAATGCTCCTGAACAGCGGTGTCTTAGCTACCGAGGAAGGAGCTGCTTCTACTGTTTGAAAGCTGTTCATCCTTGGAATTTTCAAACAACAAGCTTATTAAATCATTCAACAAAGAATATTTTCTTTGAAGAAAGGTAGATAGCTGAATGCCTTTTAAAAGAGAGATGTCAATCAGATTATTTAGCAATTCTTTCTTAATAATTTGAAACCTAAATTTTTCCCCCAAAAGCAAAGGCAAATTCTTTCATTATAAATAGCTCTCCACTGCCTTTTGTGGAACATGGACACGAAACACTTGACCTGAGATGCCTTTTGAGATAAGATGTCTGGGGATGAGGTAGAATAACTACGACTCAAACGGACTTTACTCTCATCAGAAGGATTAAAGGCCGGCTATGCTGAGCAGATCTTTCCAGAGGCTTCCTGGCATTAGTTCCAAGATGAGGGGTAAGATGTTAGGTGAAGACTGATCAGGTTACAAACACTGGTGGCCCTTGGGAGTGAGTTCAGCCCCGAGTGCACAGTGGGCCTGGCTGAAGGGTGTGGCGGAGCTGAGGTTTACACGGTCCAGTCACAGTCATGGTACAACGCAAAGGTCCTCACTCTAATGTGCAACACTAAGATTAGAGCCATCCTAGCAGTGCGCCCAGCACAGCGGCTTCTTCAGAACCCCAACTCTCACTGTCGCAGCTCCGGGGGAAGTCTGTGGTGGGGCTTTCCTAAGGCTGCGGTGAAATGCTAGCACCGTGCATGAAAGGTTAACCTGTTAAATGAAAGGCTTCGAAGATTATCTGAAATCTCTGTTCCTCAATCTCTAAAAATCACCCAAGTTTTTAAAATTCCAGTTCTGTAGTTAGCACAGCTAAACGCCAGGCCCAGAGAGGAAGATGCTGCCTGGGAGAGGAAATGAGTACAGTGGGCTAGGTTTCAAAAGGCCAGGTTCCGGGGCTGGGGAGATAAGCTTAGTAGTTAAGAACACTGGGTGTTCTTCCAGAGGACCCAGGTTCAAGTCCCAGCATGCACACCGCAGCAATTTTTTAAAATCATGTTAGAAGGAAGACAGATTCTCCAGTTTTTAAGATAAGCCACATATAAATATTCATATTTACAGAAAGAACTCTAAAAGTGTTTGTTCAAAATTATAAGATCGTCAAAGGGTGTCTTTTCTTATTTTGTCTAAACCCTCATGATATGCGCTGGAAGACAATTCTCCATAGCCCACGTGTCTGCACATTCCCCCAAGCAGAGACACTCTCTGTTTAGATTGTCATTACTGGGCCACTAGTGAGTACACATAGAGACAGTGTCTTCCTCCAGATCACAGGGTTTGCTTACAGACTTAGAACACAGGCGCCCCTCAAAAATAAAAACAAGCAGGCATACTTCAGCATGAAAAAAACTAGACTAAGTTCAGGATCCCTTATTACAGCACAACCCACAGGGCATGCAAATGTCAACTGGGCTTCCATTCCGCCAAGTGGGAATTGGGGCTTAGAGAATTGTGGGAAAATGTTACCATAACTACTGCTACTCCCGTGCGTAGTAAAGTCCTCTATCTCTAACTCAGGAGTCTCACACCTGATTGCCAGCCAATCCAAGCACACTGTTGTTACACGAGGGAGGGGAAAGGAAGACAAAGTTCAAAATTATCACAGTCCTTGACAAATATATGTTTCTGTTGCCATCTAAGATGCTTATCACTGGCTGGAGACAGGCTTCACAGCATGTACCAAAAGCCCTGACTATTGCTGTAACAGCTTAAGAATGACTGCAAGTTCTCTTTAAAGACAAGGGAGAAAACTGAAAGGAATATTCACCAAGAGGACTCTTATTGCTACAAGACAGCCTGAACCAGGCAAAGGGTATTCTAATTTTCCCCGAGGGCCTGCTCTGAACAGACTGCTGCACTAAAAGCTGAGGGTAGAGACGAAATCAGGACAGACAGGAAGCACCTGGATACATAATTACCCAGCAAGCCAACAAGCTAGCACCAGGTGCTCTGGGTGCAGAGAGGGATCCAATACAAGTGGGAGAGACAAGGAAGGCTTCCCTGGCTTTCTACTATGTTAGAAGTGCAGCACAACTTCATCCTCTGTGTGTCCGCCTTCGTGCAGAGACGTCTTTGAGTTTCAGCCAATCCCACAAGCCTCACAATCACAGGCAATAGTGATCGAAGTTACACAACGGACGCTAGGCATTGCGTAACTATGACTTAACGGGAAAACAGTTTCTGTCACCTGAAACTACCGCCAAGGAGCCCTCATGGCTTTGGGAAATAAAGCCATGCAGTCTGCACTAATTATGAACAGATGCTACGTCAGGCCTCAGGCTCCTTGCCTGTTCATGTAAAACTCCAATGCTGGAAGACGGCTAACTAACAAAAAACAAAGACAGTAGGTTTTCCAGGATCTCTGGACTCATGGCCAGGGCGTGAGTCTCACGCACTCTGTGACTTTGGGAAACTCATCTAACCTCCCAGACAGCAGACAACTCAAGTAGGGTCAGAAAGGTTTGAACCAGGGTATTATGAGTGTCTAACTTTTAAGCGCACACTAATTCTGTCAAGTCATTAGACTTGCCATTCACGCGCAGGTGTCCTGAAAACCATGAATGTTCCCAGCGGACAGGCACAAATACATGTGGTCGCTCGTGCGGCTTAGAAGCATTTGATTCCCAAGCACAGCGCACCTTCACTAAGATTTCAGGAAGTATCTTCCTTGATATGAGAAGCACACATAATCAATGGCCAATATTAAAATGGGGGGATCCTAGTACTATCCCAACCCAAACATATCAGACATACTTACTTGCTTTGGGTGTTTAAGTCTTCAATGGACACAAAGAGCTACATCTGAGTAGAATCTGGTGACACACCACCGCCTATCCTATCCCCAGCTCAAACCGCACAGGCACAAAGGTAAAAGCCATACGTAGAAGACTGGAAGTGTGTCATACATGGACGTTTGACCACTGGGCCTGCGACAGCAACTTCAGCAATATGACTATACAGTGACTGAAACTGTACATAAGAGCCTGCGAGCTCATCCTGCAGGGTAACCTAACAAGAAGCTGTGTGCCTCGGAGTGGGAAGGAACAAAAGTACAGTAAAGGAAGGAATTTTTTTTTTTTTTACAGGATTTGGTAAACATCATGAAAACAACTCTGGAGACAAGAATCATCAGTGAGTATAAAATTGTGGGGATAAAATTCAAGGGGCAAAATCTGAAAAGTAAGACACTTGTACATTCTCCCCCACCCCCCAAAAAAATCCCCATAGGAAATCATGAAGAGGAAAATTAAATTTTCCAATAGTGTTGGTAGCTACCACTTAACTACATGACATAAAATAAAAGTATACAAAAAAAATCAGAGACATAACTGATATAAAAACTGAAAATAACTGGGCGGTGGTGGCGCACGCCTTTAATCCCAGCACTTGGGAGGCAGAGGCAGGCGGATTTCTGAGTTCGAGGCCAGCCTGGTCTACAGAGTGAGCTCGAGGACAGCCAGGACTACACAGAGAAACCCTGTCTCGAAAAACAAAAACAAAAACAAAAACAAACAAAAATAACACTGAAAATAGCTGGGCAGTGGTGGGGCATGCCTTTAATCCCAGCACTTGGGAGGCAGAGGCAGGCGGATTTCTGAGTTCGAGGCCAGCCTGGTCTACAGAGTGAGTTCCAGGACAGCCAGGGCTACACAGAGAAACCCTGTCTCAAAAAACAAAACAAAACAAAACAAAAAAAGCTGAAACTAATGATGTTAACAACTCTGGTAAAATTGCAACATTTGGAAAAATCTATATAAAGGTATATAAGATTTTTATTTGGTTTAGCTTGCCATGTTTTTGCAAGTTAAAAATGTTTATTGTGTATGAATGTATACAGGTACATAGGGTAGAAGACTTTCTGTAACGATAGAAAACTTTCTGTAACGACAACACATCTAAAACACTGTAAGACTATACAGGTTGAATCCAGAAATACTTGGGGCCAGACTGTGTCGTATTTCTATTTTTAAGGTTTTGGGACATTAACACATCCATGATGAGGTTTCTGAGGACTGAGGAGGAGATGGGTCTAAAGGTCTATGTAATCTTTTATCCTATCCTTGCACTTCAGTTTTGGCTATGAGCTGTCACACGACATTAGATGTACATGGTGCCCTAGAAGGGCACTATCCCATTAGCACTCGGAAGCATTTCGCATTCAAGATTTCCGGATTAGGACGTCCAGTCTGCACACCATTCCTGCTGAGTGTGTCGCACGACATTTAGCACTGCCAACTTTGCCACCTCAGTCCTAAATGCTCAGACATGTGCCCATTTAGTTCTGCAGAATCCCTATAAGAACATCATCCATTTAAATACTCATTTCACTCCAATATCAGAGCCTAAGTTCCTAGATGGACTAGATCTAGCCAACCGTCACAGCAGTCTAGCACTGAGTTTAACAATGTATCATTTCTTGAGCCTACCTTCTCCCACTCCACAATGCCACACCTGCATAGCAGCAAAGAAACCAGTTACTATGAGACCCCTGCAGAGGAACAACGAATCCAGTTACTACAATGCCCTTTATACTCCTAACCAGAGACTGAATTACCATCTGCCTTATTTCTTCCACCCACACTCCTAATAAATAAAACCATAAACACAATGGAAAAATAAGCTACCTCTCTCACATTTAGAGACCTGTGCCTATAAGCAGGAACAGCGTGACTCAGGACTATGTGCCACAAAGCGTTTAAGGAACTTCTATAAGTAGAAAGGTACTTGGTAGTGTTGATGTTATCGCTGGGTTTACAACACACAGAGAGAAGCTCAATATTTAAGGAAACAAAAGCTAGATTCCCTAAGCCTAGAGGGCTCACTCGGGTACAGATCTAAGACAGTACAAAAGAGGTAACTCCTGGCATAGGGAGACTACAGGGGCGGAGTCTGAGCCTTGCACAGCCACTGCTACATCCAGAAGGGCCTGGGTTCTTAGCACCATCAGCATCGAGCGATGAACCTGTGAAAGCTGTAAGACCGCGGTAAAGTGCTAACACGCGGTTTCACACAAACCGACCACAGAATCATGTGGAAATAATTAAAGGATGTCCTTGCAACACGGCATTCTCTGACAGCTGGGAACATAAAGCCCATCGGGCGGTAAGAGATTAACTTCTGAACTATCCACCTGCCTGACCGTTCTCTGCAGACCATGCAGTGACTCAACTTTTGCTTTGAGCCATAAGGAGATGACAGCAAACAGCAGTCTATTTGAAAATAGTTGTCTAGACATGAGGAGTCAACCAATTTCATAATGCAGATTACTATTTTTTATAGAGAGATACACATAATTTTAATCTCCTCATACTTTATATATACATAAACAGAATACTGGCCACCTACGATCAATTAGAAAAAAGCGTAAATCCCAGGGCTGGGGGTGGTGCTCAGTGAGGGGTGGGTGCTTGCCCACAATGCATAAGGCCCTGAGGTCACTGAGAAAATAAGAAGTCAGAATCCTCACAAGGGGAGTTCAACTTTAAACAGTCTCATCTGTACAGATGTACCTATAGGAAACCTTTTCCTCAAGCAGCAAACAGAAGCGAAGTGTGACTGTTCTGTAAACTGCTTGCTTGCCTTTTCCAGTGAGAGTCCCTCTGTACCACAAGCTATGTTTATGTAACAGTCCCTGAAGGCTGTATCCAAGCAATCAGACTCGAGGTATACATCACATCAAAGCTCAGAACTGGCCCCCTAGAAATGCAGCCCGGGAAGACAGTTTCCGAAAATCCTTTCCAAATCCACATCCTCATAGTTGCTGACAGGCTCTCAATGTACCTGCCAGCAGACCGTTTCACCCCAGCAGAAAGCTAGAAAGAGTTCTGCGAAGAAGAACCACCGTTCTCCAAATCACAGCTGGCGAGAAGAAGCACATGATGTACCTGGCATTTCCTCCCTGTCGAGGAACAATACTTTATCCTAAACAGTCTCACAAGAAGATCACCTGGAATGTGTACATGATCAGAAAAGCCAGTCAAGCTGGACTGGTGTATGTGCCTGGAACCCTCACACTTGTGAGGCAGGTTTGAGCCACACTGAGCTGTATATACTGAGCTTGAGACCAGCATAGACTATTATACAGCAAGACTGGTTTTTTTGTTTGTTTTTTGTTTTTTAAAAGAAGAAAAGAACAGTAACAACAGTGGTGGTGGTGGTGGTGGTAGTGGTGGTGGTGATGATGATGATAAACTGATCAATTATATGACACTATAGATGCTTTAAAAAAAAAGGGGGGGGGAACCGGGCAGTTGTGGTGCACGCCTTTAATCCCAGCACTTGGGAGGTAGAGGCAGGTGGAGTTCTGAGTTCGAGGCCAGACTGGTCTTCAGAGTGAGTTCCAGGACATCCAGGGCTATACAGAGAGACTCTGTCTCAAAACAACAAAAACAAAAACAAAAACAAAAACAAAAACAATAAAAAAGGAAACCCAAATTTAGCCCTGAAGATAGGGATGTCTTCACAGAACTAATTCAATTAGCAGAACCGCGACGAAGCTGCTTTTACTGTTTTAGTTATTTGGTTATTGTGCTTCATATCAAACCTGAGGCTCCTTGCACTAAGAGAGCTACGGACTCAGCCTTGGTGTGTGCCTTGCACTAAGCAGGCTGTCAACCCTTCTGTCTTATTCAGGGACGTCTGGTTAACTAAGGTCTGAGCAAGCTTGAATTATACACTTTTTATCAACGGCCCTACTGCCAGTTCAATCTACTCTGTCCCTGCGTTATAAACAACAACAACAACAACAACACGATTTCATTCAGAAATAATTTGTACAGCTAATTATTTGGAGGCCTACTTTAGATTTCCAAGAAGTTGCTGACAGAAGATCCCTTCTATTTAAATGAAATTAAAGTATAAGATACTCCTTCCCTTATCCCAGGGACATGTGACAAAATCCCCAGGTATGGTATGGAACCCAAAATGGCATGGAACAGTAGACATGTGCTCTGTGCTATACTAACAGTCAGTCTTATACCAAGATGGCCACCGAGTAGTAACCAGGCGCCTTATGGATCCAGCAGATACACTGTCATATACCTAGCACATTACACTGGAAGAAAAGCTGAGTCACAACTTCTGCAGAGCAGGGGCGGCAATGAGCTCCCATCACACTACCCAGAAAGACATGCAAATGAGAACAGGAATTATAGCCAGGCAGCTGGATCTCCATGAATTCAAAGCCAGAGTGGTCTACTTAGTGAACTCCAAGACAGCTAGAGCTACATAGTGAGACCTGGACTCAAAAATGAATGAATGAATGAATGAATGAATGAGGAAGGAAAAGAAAGAGGGATGGAAGGAAGGCAGGAGGATGGATTCTCTATGTTCAGAATTTCCCAGTTAATATTTTCAGACGACCGCTGAGTTTAGGTAAGGATACGAGAGAATTGGAAAAACAGACATCTCCTGACGAAAGGAAGTACTGTGTATCCCAAATTCAGGCACTGTCTTTTATAGCCACCATCTGCCTCTGCTACGGGTCACATGCCTCACTATATCTGAACACCTGCCTTTTCACATTTAGACACGGTCACATCCCTGATTTGTTGGGGGCAACATTAGTGTGAGCTACAAATAAGCCATTTTGTAAGGCTAGGTCTAGAAACAGCAAAGCCATGAGGTTCAGAACCAAAGCGTCCCTGCCTTCCATAATCTAAGGAAGCATTATCAATTACATTCTAACAATATCACGTTAACATCAACAGACTGCTTTGTTTATTATAAAAGCAGTGGTAAATGACTATTCGTTGCATATACACCTTAAGAGCCATTAAGATATTTGTGGGGACTAATTTTTATTAGTTTCTAGAAATTAATTTAAATATTTGTGAATGTAAAGCGCAGCACACTCACACATAGGAATTAGCCGGATTCTAGCCATGCAGGTGATGGATTTGTTGGTCAACACTGTGCAAGCGCTCTTCTCTTGTGGAGGACTATAAAGAGACAGGGAGGATGAGTTACTGCAGAGACTATAAAGTTCTTCCAGCCAGTGCCCCTTCAGACGAAGAACATGCCGTGCTAGTTATGAACTATACGTGTATCAATCTCAGGGGACAGGTACTGTTAGCTAGCATATGAGGGAATCCTGGAAGCACTTCTGTGGCTATGATGTGATTGAACAACTATGAAACACGGCTAACCACTTCCTTTTAAAAGCTACGGGTGTTCAATGATCTCTTGTGTGTAAGTCGGTCCCCGAATACGTCTCCACAGACTCATGAGCCAATTACTTGTTCTAGAAATCTTTAAGATTTGATGAGTCCTGCTAAAACATAGCATGATCAGAAGTCCACAAGTCACCGCCCCAAACAGATGTTCTAATGAATGGAACGAGCCGAGACAGTGAGATATGGAAGTGTTTATCCTAAAGCGTCCTGCGCCCACATCACCTAACTGACAGGAACTGATTAGCTGCAAACATCAGTGGGCAGAGGTGCATGTGTCTGAGTAAGACAGGGTGGTACAAGCTCGTCATCATGGCATGGGAGGCCTGGTGTTGCAGGGTTTCTGTTGCAGGGATAAAACACTATGACCAAAAGCAAGTTGGGAAGGAAAAGGGATTTTTCACATCACAGTCCATCACTAAGGGAAGTCAGAGCAGGAACTCAAACAGGGAAGCGGACACTGATAGAGGGGTGCTGCTTACTGTCTTGCTCCTCATGGCTTGCTCAGCCTGCGTTCTTAGCACCACCAGTCCAGGATGCTGGCCGGCACACTGAGGCAAGAGGATTGCTTGTATTCAGAAAGTTGAAACCAGAAGAAACAACACAGCAAGAGAGACCCCACAGGCCCTGTCTTAACACAGAACAAAAGAATCATCAGGAAGACACGACAAAAAGAGCAGGAGGCTGTGGGGAAGAATGCCTTCCCACTGCCAACTCCCCTGCCTCCACACATGCTGACTCAGACCGCTGACAGAAACGGTTTTCTCGTGCCCACTCATACTTTGTAAATGATCTCTGATCATTTAACAAAGAGGTGTATCAAAAGTATGTTTGTAAAAAAATATGTGTGTAAGTAGCTGTGCTTCAAGGGCGGGGTGGGGGGTGGGGGGAGAGGTGTCAATATGACACAGAGTCACCTGGGAAGAGGGAACCTTATTTGAGAACTCAGTTGCCCACTAGCCTGTGTGTGTGTGTGTGTGTGTGTGTGTGTGTGTGTTTGTGTGTGTATTTGTGTTTATGTGTGTTTGTGTTTGTCTGTGTTTGTATGTCTGTGTGTTTGTATGTATGTTTATGTTTATATGTGTCTATGTATGTGTGTGTTTATGTGTGTTTGTGCCTATGTGTTTGTGTGTGTTTGTATTTGTGTATGTTTATATGTGTGTTTGTGTGTATGTCTGTGTGTGTATATGTGTTTGTGTGTATTTGTGAGTATGTTTGTCTGTGTGTATGTTTGTGTATATGTTTGTGTTTGTGTGTTTGTGTGTATGTGTGTTTGTGTAAGTGTGGTTGTGTGTGTTTGTATATGTGTTTGTGTGTGTGTTTGTGTGTGTGTTTGTCTGTGTTTATGTGTGTTTGTGTTTGTATGTCTGTGTGTTTGTATGTATGTTTGTGTTTATATGTGTGTATGTAAGTGTGTGTTTGTGTCTATGTGTTTGTGTGTGTTTGTATTTGTGTTTATATGTGTGTTTGTGTGTATTCTGTGTGTGTATGTGTGTATGTGTGTTTGTATATATTTGTGAGTATGTTTGTCTGTGTTTGTGTGTATGTGTGTGTTTGTGTGAGTGTGGTTGTGTGTGTTTGTATATGTGTTTGTGTGTGTGTGTATGCGCGCGCACGCACGCGCACACGCCAGCCAACTGAGCAAGCCATGAAGAGCAGGCCAGGAAGCAGCGCTCCTCCACAGGCTCTGCCTCAGCCTCCAGAAGTTCCTGCTGTGACTTCCCTTCATCACACACTGTAAGCGGAAAAATGAAATAAACCTTTTCCTTTGCACGTTGTTATTGGTCTGTGTTTTATCACAGCAACAGAAACCAAATTATAGAGTGCTGGACTTCTGTGGACAGCATCTCCCTTGGCTTTCTTCAGTGTCTGAATTTAACAATACCCCTGTGGTTAGCCAGGCCCCCCTGGTAGAGCCTAGGTTTGCCACTAGCTGGATGGTCTCCTAGCCAGCCTTAGCCTCAGGAGGACTATGAATTAGCAATGGCTGGGGTGGGGGTGCAGGGGACACCCCCCTCAGAACATCTGACCACCCCAAGAATTCTCTTGCCACAGCTCGGTTCTCTGCATAAACTGACTTGCTGGTCACGACAGCAGCAGCTCCTTGCTGTCTACAATCCCAACAGAGGTGTGGGCCCATTAGAGCTTAAACTGGCTGAGAGGTGAGGCAAAATATGTCCATAAGAGGACAAAAACGGGTTCACTCTGCTCATATGTGAACTTAACGTCCTCAGGGACTTGGTCAGGTGTGCAATCTCAGATGAGGATCAGTCTGAATTACCCCCATGCACATCCTCACTGTATACAAGAGCTGCTCTTTGGTGTTCATGGGATCATCTCCCTACCCCCAACCTAACTCTACAGATAGACTGCACTTACCTGAGGGGAAGAAAAGATGTTAAACATCTCCCTTTTAGTCAGGGTGGAGATTTTATTATGACGTCAATAGACGCAGCATCTGCGGGGTCAGACCAAGTGCCTTGGCAAACCGTTGCAGAAGAAGCCTCGCCCCGGAGAGTGCCCCAGAGCAGGCACGCACCAAGACCTCGCAAGGCTCTCCCTTCACTCGGGCTAATTTAACATTAGACATATTTTACAATAATACTACGGCATACTTAAACCTAAAAATAGAATTAAATATAATGTAAAGGTAAAGAGGCTCTCTAAGCCTTGCCGAACCAGCAAGCTGTGATTGTTCCAAGGGAAAAACTAGGGCCAAACAGCACCAACCTTAGAGACCTATTTGTGGAGAAAGAGGTTCACTACAGTAGGCTA
This sequence comes from Apodemus agrarius, assembly GCA_964023405.1. Lineage (NCBI taxonomy): Eukaryota > Metazoa > Chordata > Mammalia > Rodentia > Muridae > Apodemus > Apodemus agrarius. The sequence continues at coordinate 11,884,674 of OZ030020.1, read as the reverse complement.
GAGCCCAGCTGCTACACAGGTATCTCCTGTGCATGGCAGCACTCTGGCCTGTCTAGGTGTTCATTCCACGGCTGTTTAGCTTGAGCTACATCATTGGGCTCTCCAGACCCAAAACTCCCCAGGATAAGAAGCACAATCTCCACAGACCAGCATGGGATTCGTCCCCTAGAACAAACATGGAACTGGTGAGGGATGAAAACACAACAGAACCCCAGGCTGCGCCACCGATGGGGCTGGGGTCTTCTTCGGGCACTTATTTAATGTGGGTAACAACAACGGGGCACATAACAAAGAGGAAATTAAGAAACAATGTTACAGCTGGGCGTGGTGGCGCACACCTGTAATCCCAGCACTTGGGAGGCAGAGGCAGGCGGATTTCTGAGTTCGAGGCCAGCCTGGTCTACAGAGTGAGTTCCAGGACTGCCAGGACTACACAGAGAAACCCTGTCTCGAAAAACAAGGAAGGAAGGAAGAGAGAGAGAGAGAAAGAGAGAGAGAGAGAGAGAGAGAGAGAGAAACAAACAAACAAACAAACAAACAATGTTATGCTGGGTGGTGCCACACACCTTCAAACCCAGCACTAGGGAGGCGGAGGCAGGAAGATCTCACAGGTCCAGGATAGCCAAGGCTACACAGAGAAACCCTGTCTCAAAAAAAACCAAACAAATAAAAACAGGGAGGGAGGGAAGACATTAAAAAGTAGAAATGTTTTTCACATTAATGAAAATGAGAGAGGGTCTGCTCTCATAAGCTATAGAAAATCCGTATTATTTACTTACACTCATGCCTGCCACTGTGAAACTTAGTGTGTTAATTTACGCTACGTGGTTCAGAGTGCTCACAGCATCGCCCCCCTTAAGCAAGTCTGGAGGCCGAGCCAAGCTTCCCACACCTGCTTCCCTGAGTGTAACCTGGGGATAAATACCGCACGGAGGGCATCAGAGTCGGCAGCAGCCTGGTGAATGTAAGATCCCTGAAACCACACACCACTTACAGAACCCCAACACAAAGTTTGCCCTCTCTCAAAATGCTTTTTTTTTTTTTTTAAAGTTGGGGGCAGGCGACGGGGGCAGCTGGCAACCTTCATAATTAGAGCACTGAGAATTTTACAAAGTTTGCCTCTTGTAAACAAGAAGTGTCATGGTCCTTGTGACAGTCAAGCCTCCGCTGGCCAGAGAAGAGAGGTGTATAGGAAGGCAGCCTCCAGCTCCGACCGGCCGAGAGGAGTTTCAGCCAGCTCAGCTTCGGACAAACCTCCAGCGGGGCAAGCGCACAGACCCCTGTCCGGACACACCAGCTCCCTGTTGTTACCTCAGGGACTCCTTCCTCCTCCCCCAAGCCTCCCCATCTTGCCTCGGTTTCTCACATCAAGAAGCTTCACAAATCAACACCTAACAAGCTAGTTACCCCTCAAAACACTTCCCACCGCACAAGCACCAGTGGTGCCTGTTCCTCGGCAGGAGTTCTGTGCAGAACCAACTGAAAACAGAAGTATAAGTGCCAAAGGTCACTCACCATACTACCATTTAAAAACCCCAGGCAGGATGCAGCTCGGGCTGGGCTGCCCAAGCTGAGGGGAGTCCACTGAGCTCACTCCTGGCAGGTACGCCCTGTAAGCCAATGACCAGCTTCACGCCACACTATGAGGATGAGCTAATCAGAGCCCAGCACAAAGCCTCAGGACAGCACAGAGGGACCACAGAGTCTCGGAGGTCCAGCCGCCAACGAAACTTCTTCCTCGACATCTTTACTCCCTTGTTAAGTGTGGGCTGGGTATTAGATCTGTGACCAGTACGAGAGTCATTGAGGATTAGGAGAGAGGTTAGGAAGTACGTCCCAGTACTTATCAACTGAATTTTATCTGTACTAGAGACCAAAGTTGTCGCTCCCCCCCCCAAGCTCCTCACTCATCCCCACGGGCTGCTCCGGCCAAGAATCTTTACCTTACAACTTTCCTATGTTTACATTTCTTGGTGTTATTTATGCAGTTGCGTTCAGTCTATCATGTCTAAGTATTGCTGGGCATTAATATAATATTAAGCCACGTGAAAATGGGGTATGACAAAACCACAAGACAGTGCAAAACTCCTGTCATTAGGAATTAAGGACTGGCCCGGGTGGTGGTGGCGCACGCCTTTAATCCCAGCACTCTGGGAGGCAGAGGCAGGTGGATTTCTGAGTTCGAGGCTAGCCTGGTCTACAGAGTGAGTTCCAGGACAGCCAGGGCTACACAGAGAAACCCTGTCTCGAAAAACCAAAAACCAAAAAAAAAAAAAAAAGGAATTAAGGACTGTCTTATCCAGAACTAAACGCAAACAAACCCAGCGATTGACTAGGTGGAGCTGAGCCTGCTTGTCCCCATGGGTGTCTCTCTCCCACCCCACCCCTGGCCAGGCCAGTCAAAGGCATCTGCCAGTATGTTCCCATGGGGTAGGTGGGTCCCAAGGATCCAGCCTTCCACTCAATTTCAAATAAGTCCAAATTTAGACTGTGCTCTGGAACAAAGTGAAAAACTATCTTGAAGCATGTTTTTATAGTTCTTTAATATCCATGGGATGACTCACAGTTATGTACCACAGAGGCCAGGTACTTTCATTTCTAAAAAAGGAATATGTTTGAGCGTTGGGGAGGCCAGTCTGGAGCTTGAATGCCTGGTGACCAGGCAAGAGAAACATGGCCAAGCTGGCTTCTCCGGCTGGGCCAAGTGGTTTTAAAGACTAAGGGCTAGTTAAAAATGTCACACTTGGTTGAGGTTACAGTTTCTCTTCCAGAGGTCTCCTGAATCTCGTCAACATTCAAACACTACTCAATGGTGCTAATTAGGCTTGCCTCTCGAAACTCTATTTTACAAGTTATTCAAAACACCCTGACACCGAGCTGCCTAGAAAAATATTTTGGAACTATTTACTATTGGCAGAACCAGGAGTCAGTTCTAACAGTTCTTCACAGACTGAGGACTTCAAAGGAGAGAAAGTCTTCTGTTGACTTTTATTAAGGACTTCAATTAGAGGTTGAGGAAACACACACACACACACACACACACACACACACACACAGAGAGAGAGAGAGAGAGAGAGAGAGAGAGAGAGGAGAGGAGAGAACGAACGAACCTATCTACTCACGGGGTCTGTCCAATCAGTGTTCAAAAGCTCACCATGAAAGCTGGCTACTTCATTTTACCCTCAAGAGAAAGCAACTCATTTGTGTGAGAGGCAATCAGCTCTGAATCTACAGCTCCGCTGTCTACAGAGACGTTGTTTCCAGACTTCCCAGTCTGCCTTAGTCTGTCAGAATATCCCAAGTACAGTATGACAAATACAAACACAACACCAGCAGAAAGCAATTTAAAGAATTACAGACAAGTCTTATATTCCTATCAAATAAACAGAAGACAATTCTATTCCCTATTAAAAATCCTAGCACAGCTACAACTGTTTAATACACACTTGTGTTTTAAGCAAAACGGCATAATGAGTCCAATAATAAATGCGAAGTTTACGGCCCAGGAGGGACACAGCTCAGAAGCAGAGCGTCAGTTGTATGGGCTTGTGTTAGGATTCTGTCTAAACTCCACCCCACATTACCTGGCAACAGCCAGGTATGCTCCTCCCCACAGTTACCTGGCAACAGCCAGGTAGGCCTGACCCAAAACAAAAGAGGCTGCTTGGCCCTCCTCTCTGTCTCTTATTCTCTTGCACTCTTGGGCTCTTCCTTTTCCCGTCCCTTCCCCCCCCTCTCCACGTGGTCATGGCCGGCCTCTACTTCTCTACTCTCACCTTCTCTCTGCCTTTCTCTGCCTCTACTACCCCCTTAACTCCCCTCCCCACGGCCTGAATAAACTCTATTCTATACTATACCGGCATCGTGTGTGTGTGGTCCCTCAGGGGAAGGGATGCCTCGGCATGGGCCCGCTGAGGCACGCCCTTCCCCCACAAGCCCATAGAAAATATTCTCAAGCCGCTTTCCCTTTTTATGATCACAACAGCTTGTCTTTCGCAGTAACTTCCAGTCAGCTTCCAGTCCTGTTGCACTCTTTCTTTGCTGAGTGTTTGGCACGGGATGGGCAATATCGCCAACGTGAGTCCCAGGGTTCCCACCAGGAGGTATCTCTGCAGGATCCCCCACCAGTGAGCTGGGAACCCCCACCAGGTCCACTGACCCCCACACCTACTGTCACTGCTCTACCGAATGACACTGGCTGAGATGGGGTTGGCCAACTGGCAACAAGATGTCCACCCTACACAAGGACAGGGACAGGCAGGCGGTGCAGCCGACGTCCTGACCAGCTGTCTTTAGGAGTCAATCTGCGTACACAAAGCAGGAGCAAGTTCTCCTGTAACCCTCCACCACCGTGTTCGGTCCATCGGGAGTCAAAGAAGAATCTGCAACAGCCTTCACAAAAGTCAGGAGAGCAAGGGGCAGGGGGTGAGCAGAAGTGGGTTAACAGGGGTCAGGGGAGGCCTGAGTGTCCCTGAAAATGATGAAGGTGCCTTTCTGAGCTACAGCAGAGTCCGGGTATGTTTTACACAAAGCCAAGCATCGCAGTCAGCCCCTGGCCCTCCTGCCCTCTCATCCCTGCCCGGCTGTGCTGGCACCTACTGTCCATCTCAGAATCAGCCCCAAAGGTTCTTTTCTCCGTTTTGTTAATTGCCTTCCCCGCCCCCCAAGCACTTTAGCCAAGCTTTATTTTTATTTTTTATTTATTTATTTATTTTTTAACTCGGGATGCTACCAATTGCAAACTACGCCAGATTTAATAATAGCTTTTCACTAGAGGGCGGAGAAATATATTAACACACCAAAAAGTCTCTTTTGAAGGATGAAGAAGAAATCCAGGTTCTGAGCTGCCTGGCACTTCACTCACAGACAAGGGCATTAAGAGTCAGGAAAGCTCTGGCAGGGTGAGTTGTTTTTTTTGTTTTGTTTTGTTTTGTTTTGTTTTGTTTTTGTTTTTGTTTTTGTTTTTTACAGCCATCTACTACAGGAATCCAGGAGCTGAAATCTAGGTGTGCTGAGCCACTGAAAGTCTTCCGTGTGAGACGAGGACCCGGAAGACAGACGCTCAACACTGAACGCACCACAGAAAGCCCACCAAGCTTACTACGAGCGACGTCAGGTGAGAGCAGGCAGCTGCCGGCTTTAAATCCCAACCGTCTCTAGCTCTCATTTAACTAGACGTCTGTCCTAAATGTGAGTATTTTCAATTCTGAACAAGCCCTTGAAAACGGTAGGCCAACCCCAGGCCGCAAGGGTCGCCCGTACAAACACTGCGGAGTGGGAATTACTGCCCCAGAGCCCGTGGCACCAAGGTCTGGGGCTGGGTTGGAAGGAAAATAGCAGAGGCGGTGCCACTCTTCCCTGCCCCACACAAGAACTGTTTGGCCCAACAGAAATGCTCTAAGGAACTGTGTTTCGATCAGAAGGGCGTACGGGACAGGCCTGCCATCACACAGAGAAGCTCAGCACCAACCGGGGTAGCCTGTCACACACTTAACTCACAGCTTCTTTCCCGAAGCACCAGAACCCTGCACACATGGTGCGCAGTGAAGACACAGGAAAGAACAGAGGGTTTGCTGTGAGACCTTACCTGCCTCACGGACATCCAGGAGAGGCTAAGAAGGGCGCCCTCCTCTAAAAGAATACATGTATTGTATTGAGATGATCGATGGTTAGCAGGGGAGACAGGACTCAGTCACATCGGCATGGCCCTGGGTTGTAACAGAGCTACCAGACAGCAAATACCAGCCTGCTCCGGCACACTGCACGGACCCTGATGGTTTTCTCAGTTTAAAGCAACGACAGCAAAAGCACCTGTTCAAAGCCTCAGCCACGGCAGAACTGAAGGGCTAGGATCCGATGACGGAGAAGCTGTGGACGGGCAAGTCTGTCCAGCCTCACACACCCCTTTGTCAGACAGACGCCTGTCCATCTCTCTGCCGAGGACATTCAAATGGAGCTCGGCGAGGGTCAAGCCTCACCTGCCATTGCTAAGGTGGGATTTCCAACCCCCAGCCCCCACTCCCCAGGATTCTGCATGGCACCCCGGGGGAATTGGTAGAGATGGAAGCCACCCGTGTGAACCTGCAGCATTCTCTGGCCAGCTGTTCACCTGACTTTGAAGCCCTGAATCCAGATCCACACAGTCCCTCCCTCTCAGATCACATTTAAAAAAAAAAAAAAAATGCTTAGTATGAAAGTAAACTCTGGGTAGAACAGTAACTTTGTTAAACATTAGTGGCCAGCAGGTTCCCTCAGGGTCACAGAACAGCACCACCACCACCCCCCCAAGGGACTCTGAAAGGTGAGGCATGCTGCTACCAACTTTGTGTTCCCAGGGTTAGGAAGCATTCCTGAATACTGTTCTCTAACTTGTCTCCTTCTCGGTGGGTACCTGGCCAGAACACCTCATTTTGTTTTGAGGTCAGAGAAACATTTAACAAGCAGCTGTTTATATTGAGGGAAAGGACTTCTCACCTGTAGGCTAAGACCACATGTAAGTGCTTAGGGGGATGTATTAATTATTCTGGATTTCTTTTGACTACAAATTGACGCCTCCTTGACACCTCGCGGTAAGGCAGGGGCAGCTCAGCAGGTAAGGTGGCGTAGCTTCTGCTAAGCCTGACAGCCTGAGCTGGGTCCCCAGGCTCAAAAGTTGTCTTAAAAGTTGACCTCTGACCTCCACACTCTGGCTGTGTCCCACGTGTGCCCAGGCAGCAGACACAATAGTTTTTACGTGTTTCAATTGATACCTTCTGAACAATCTTTCGTTAAAGCATCTCGTAGGGCCTTATTCCTATTTGCCAAACAATGCTACCAGAGAAGAGAGCCCGAGGTCTGAGCTCAGACGTTTCTGCTGCCCATGACTCCCCGATGAGACCTGAAGCCTCAGATGCCCCTGCACTATGGCTCTCCAGGCCCCACCCGTGCCCCAGAGCTGAGACACCACCACAGTAAACCCGATGAAACCCCTGCGGAAGACAAAGTGATAACCTCCTGAGTGAGGGCCAGGACTAGACCCCATGACAGCTACACTTACTGGCCTATGGGCCTTAGCGATAAAGTGAGTGTCCTTGACCTCCTTTCCGTCATCACTAAAGGGGAGAGTGCAGTGGGCCACACATCTGTGGAACAGAGGCAGGGAGTGCCGCAGGAGACCTCCACAGACAGCTCAGCAGAGGCGAATTCCTTCCTTAACCTAACCTGTAAACAACCTTCACCGAGGGGGTTCCTGCGATGGCCACCTGACCTCTGCTCGCGTCTCCTGCTGTCCACGCCCACTCTGAAACATGGGATTAAGTAAAAGTGAGAAAGGTTAGGCTGGAGTATTTGAAAGGCACTGGATGTCCCACAGTAAGAAATATTTGCATTCCAGGCATCCTGGAGCCCCTCCGGACACACCCCTCCCGTCAGTCCTCCCTCATCAGGCAGTTCTACAGATGCCAGAACACATGGGATGAACAGCAGGTGCCAGAGAACGAGGGAGACGCCAGGCTCCAGTGTGGCCGGTCATCGGGTGAGACTGACTGTATGCGTCAACTTCAGTCTTCCCAAAGCCCAAACCCTCAGGTAGGTACTGATGCGATTTCAACCACACCGGCTCCTTTGCAGCATTCTGAGACGCTGAGATCTCCGGGCATTTAGAAATAATATGGTATCTGCAGAAAATATGTTGGTCCCATTCTTCTCTTCAAATCAACTACACGCGTGTGAGTACCCACGGAGACCAGAAGAGGGTTTCGGGACTCCGGAAGTTGGAGTTACAGGTGGTTGTAAGTAGACGGGTGGATGCTGGGAACCAAACCATGGTCCTCTGCATGGATAGTGAGTGTTCTGGACCACTAGGCCATCTCTCCAGCTGAGGCTGAGGGTGTGGTCCATAGTAGAGCAGATGTCTATGAAGCGCCCAGCCCATCCTCAGCACAGCACAGCACAGCACAGCACAGCACAGCACAGCACAGCACAGCACAGCAGATACAGGCTCTGTTGGCTGGGTACCCTGCAAATACATAAGAGGCTGGGGAATGGGGCTGGGGAGATCGATGGCTCAGTGCTTAAGTGAGATTCTTCCAGAAGCTCGCTTGTAGGCACAGGTACTTAGGTAGGAACAGGCACAGCCGTCTTCTAAAACTCCTAAAACTCTAAAACTCCTAAAACTCCTTCTAAAACGGTGCCGGCGTAAGGTCAGCGACCCTCTTTTGCCGCGCTCCTTCAAAGTAACCCTTTTATTCATCCAATGAGGACAGGAGGCTCCAAGAGGAAAGAAATGGCAAGCTTGGAAATTCAGGCCACATGGGCTGAAAATACCAGCATGTAACCACTCTCTTATCTAGGTTACTGCAAGAATGTGCCAGAAACCAGGGGGATGTAACTCACAGACCTTTCTACATCCACAGAACAGATCTACATCCGTCCAGCTGGCTGGACACGTGCCCGCACACACCTTTGCCACTCATGTGAACTTAAATAGGCTGGTGTGTGTGTGTGTGTGTGTGTGTACACGTGCGTGCACGTGTGCACACTCCAGGTTGGTACAAAAAACATGTCTCAGCATACATGACTTTGATGTCCTTATATGAATGCTTAAGCTAAAACAAGGATCAAAGAATACTTTTTATTGTTAAATGGGTTTAATTTTGTAATTAATTGAGAATTAGTAAGGGATGAATTCTCTAACACCCTGTAAAGAAGTTGTCAGGGTTTTACTTCGGGGAATCAAACAACTCTCAGGGCTTTCTCTTATTCAGGGGCACCAAGCCTACTGAGGAAGATCCAGGCAGGGGTGCTGACAGGCTGCCCAGGAGCAGGCAGGGACGGTGGCCAAAATAACTCTCTAGTCTGACTCTTGGGCAGTGAAAGGCCTGTTTTGCCGTGCTCCCTGTGCAGGCCCGTGTGGGCGGAGGGAGTACAAAGACCCCCTCGGCTCAGCTCTCACGGAGATGCTTGCTTAGGAAGCAGGCCAGGCCTCCAGTGCTGACAAATCCTGATTCAGGACTCAAGTCACACTTAGCTCACTGCACACAAAACAACCGACCCAAGCACTCCAGGAGCCGGGCAAAGGGAGCGCAGAATGTGCTGGAGGTCCTGTCGGACAGCACACTCCCCCTCCTCCCCCCACCCCCCGCCGAGCCTCTGACTCAGCATCACGTCCCAGGCCCACTCTCGGACAACTGTCCACACCATCATGTGTCCAGGACTGAATCGAGGCAGATGATGCCACAGAAAACTACCACTGAGTCATCGATATCTGACTGTGACTCTCTCCACCTCTGCAGTCAGTAAGGCGGGCCCACCATCCGTCCCGACTTGACAGAACAACTCCAGTTTAAGCCTACTGTTCTAGAATAATTAGCAGCAACACCCTGTTTCGTTCTCAGAAGCATCTCTGTTTGGACAGTAAATCCCATGATGGGCTTAATAATCAGGAGCAAACATCAGCTCCAGGCAGCAACACCTGTCACCTTTCTTTCAGACACCCAGCAGCACGGAGCTTTCTAACCACTCCACATATGGGGGGGGGGGGGCAGGGGAGGGGACAGCCTGAACACGAGGCCAGCTAACATACCACACTGGAGGGTTTCAGCACATGGCCAGCACACGGGACCAACGACCTGACCTCAGCAAACCTCAGGCCAGCAAACCGGAACGCCATTCATTTTCCTCTCCTTTCCAGTCTTCACTCTTGGGCCGACAACCGTCACCTAGGAGTGACCTCCCCATTGACCTGAGCCCTTCCTGGGTGGTCCTAACATCTCACATCCAGCTCCATGGCTTCTGTTCGGCAAATCTAAAGCAGTAAGGCCAAATGAATCCCCTGCCTGAGGTGAGGCTCTGTGAAGGAGAATGGCTTTTTTCTTTCTTTTTTTTTTTTTTTCTTAAGTGGGAAAAGAATTATTCCATGAACTTGGAGTACATTACTCTGGTACTTGTGTTGAAAACAGATTAATATTCCCATTCGGATGTTTGAAAAAATACTTTTGTAAACAATCTGCCACAATTAGGTATTCCTTTCTTTCAGTGGTTTATATTTCACATGCTCAGTGCCTTCAGAGTTCAAAGGACACATTTAGCATTTTTCGTAGTGATTGGAAGTTGAGCAGATATTATGGAAAATCCCTTGTTTTTGAGACAGTCTTACCCTGTAGCTCTGACTGGCCGGGCACTCTGATTATATGCCAGATGACCAGGTTTAAATATACAGACATCTACCCGCCTCTGCTTCCTCGTGCTTGGGACTAAAGGCTTGTGAAGCCACGCTGGGAGGAAATCCCTTTTTAGGGAAAGGGTCCAACACAGCCCCTCATGCCTGGTATTTCTACACTTTTGCTGTCATCTGACGTGAAACATCTGTCCACATGAGGTCTGAGTGGTCCTTGCCTCTGTCCTATAGCCTGGGAGGTCACCAGGTGGGAAACCGAAAAAGGAAGAAGGAAAGTAAAAGCAGGTGGAGGCCTGGAAGGGCGCGGACGGGCTGCCTGACTAATTAATGGCTTTGCACTCCAGGGGTCCCGGGCTAAGGCCGCTCACTGGAGTCTCCCGCTGGGAGTCGGGAGCCGGTTTCTCTCAGGCTGTCCCTTTAGGAGGGTCTCTTCCTATTAGTTGAGGAGAGCTCCTCTGCCTGAAGGGGCTGCCGAGCATCCTTATGCAAATCTGAGGCTTTCGTGAAATACCTGCAGGGCCCTGGACAACCGGAACAAACCAGACAAATGTTAAAGAGGAGCCCGATTACATCTTTAAAAATAATCAAAAGATTTTAAAGGAGTGTAATATTTCATTATCGAAATGAAAGGCTCCGTTAGTTTACTAAGTGCGACATTTCCGAGGTAACAAAGGAGCCTAGGTTCTGAGATGTGCGACAGCCACCGGTGGCGAGCCAGGGACTACTCTGCTGACAGATCTGACAGATCTGCAGGGGGAAGGCTGGATTCCATTAGAAATTCATAAAACACAGCTATCCGTCCTTCCCTGTCCACAAGTCATGGATCTTTACTCCGGCAGAAGCACCTACTCCCGATGCCGCAGCTGTCTGCATGCTTGGGAGTTCTCGCGGACACGGGCGGCTCTGACACTCGGTGTCACTTAGTCATCACCTCCTGGCTCTCTCCTCTCCCACTTCAGCCTCCCAAGAACCTGGGGACTACAGGTGTGAAGCTTCCTTCTGCTCTGTGACTGCTCCCTTCAGAATGAACAGGTTCTTTTTTTAAGGACAAGTTCTTAACATGGGGGCCCCTAAGCTCTGTCGAAGCTGCATCCCGAGTGTGCTTTCTCCTAACCAATCTAAACAGTCAGTGCCCAGAGATGTTCCTCCATCTTTTCTTGCCACAAAGTATGCTAAAGGTGACTGGTGCAAAGTAGACCTCCACAGACAAACAGGAAACGGAAACAAGGTTAAGCAGCTATTTAAGAGCCTGCCAGCCCCTCCCTCCCAGCCTTCCTCTAGGGCAGAGGGAGGCAAGGTGGCCGGCTCCCTCTGGGATTAGCTAAATTCTCAGTTTTACTGCAGTAACCAAGAATCTACTAAGTTAGGTGCAAAAGTTTAGGAACTCCGTGTACATCTACTCAATTTGGGAACTAATAACCTGCCTCCACCAGTAACAAATCAGCAGGGTTAGATGGGAAGCCACATCCAGCTTTCCCACAATTCAGCAGCATTATACAGTGTATCTTTCTTACAAGTACAATGTAACAATGTCTCCTTTGGCAGTGCAACAATGTTGCAGACATGCCTTTTTTTTTTTCACTCCCCTAGAACAAACCTTGGGGAACTTACCTGCGATCCTGGGTGTTTGTTGTTCGATGCTATGCTGTACTTATTTTAGCAGTGCAAACGCACAGATATTGGGGCCTGTCCTTAAACCCACCATCCCTGGAGAACAAGTCAGACACAGGCAATTCTGACTGACATGTGGAACCAAAGAAAGCCTCGGAACTTTTAGGTCAGTGTGGACATTTTCAATTTATAACAAGCAACCAGGAAACCTGAGTGAAACATGAGTATCAGTGGGTGATGTTGGAGCATTACCTGTCACTCCTCCAATACAATGACTCCCCTAACAGCCTTCAAGAGACCTGATTTTTCCTTCTAATGGTGATTTTTATTAGTGTATAACTAGCTGAAAATATCACTAAGGTAAGCAATCTAAGGTAACTAGGGAGGTGTATGTGTATGCGTGCCCATGCGTGCACTCCCTGCAAAGTTTGGATATAGTCTGGAAGCTATTCGAAAAGCTAGCTACACCCCACAATGCAGGCTGCAGAGATCCCACCCACATCTCCACAGATCCTATGGAGATCAGCTCTTCTGGAGTCTGGGTGCAACGCCTGGCTCAACTCTGTACACTGATTTGATCTGTGAATCCACACTTGCTCCCACAAGGTATGTATCTAGCCTCTAGAAGGAAATCTTACCACTCCTGCTGCCCTGCTCTGAATCCCAGCAGCCTAACTGAACCCAAGGGCCTTTAGAGAGGCTTTGCTACAGGGACACAGTACTGCAAGTCACTGCGTAGTCACAACACCGACACAGTGACTCCTCTTACTGCCACCACAAGTGGGTTTTGCCTGGCTGTATAGGGTCCTAATCAGCCATTGTTAAGTGCCCCACTCCATTAATCCAGCTCTGCAATAGAAAGGGCTTCATTTTGCATGCTGGTCAACACCAACTGCCACTTGAGGGTGACTGTCACTCAGAAGAGAGGAGCCTTTGTGTCCAAGACAAAAGGGTCCCAGTCACTGAGTATGACAGTGAATTTAGTGACTTTGTCATTTAGCTCAGTTTAAAGCAAGATGCTAGATTTGTCCAGGCACTGCTACTTCTGAGTGTATAGAGTTTCCTACTTTTTAATCCTCTGAAACAATGTTTGAATGCTACTTGGTTACTTACTCATTTATTCAAAACCTAATGACGGTCACCATGCTTCCTCTCTCCTACTTTTTTTTAATAAGAGTCTTTTAATAAAAGAAGCTCAAGTCTAAAAATCACTGACACAATAGCAACACCAGCAAGCTTTCCTTGTAATGTAACTGATTACTTTATAACAGCAAGATTTGGGGTTTTTTTTCTTCTTACAACACTATGGTAATTTGCTATGTAAGTAATTTTTGCTAAATATAAATTGCTTCATTCATTATGGTCATGCACACTGAAGTAGGAACAACCAAATGTTTGAGTTCGTTGTTTTCTTGGGCAGCACCAGCTTGTTGTGCTTTCAGAGTGCTCTTTGTATCACTAATACCATAGGTTTCTACAACTTCCGAATCCTTACCTGAAAACAATCTCATGATATCTAAGTCTAGGGAAGCATTTGGGTACCATTTAAGAACTGGGATGCTGGGTGGAGCAGTGGTGGCGCATGCCTTTAATCCCAGCACTTGGGAGGCAGAGGCAGGTGGATTTCTGAGTTTGAGGCCAGCCTGGTCTACAGAGTGAGTTCCAGGACAGCCAGGGCTACACAGAGAAACCTTGTCTCCCCCCCCCCAACAAAAAAGAACTGGGATGCTGACAGTCACATTTCCACAATCCTCACCACTGACAGTCCCTAGTATGTTATCTTCACCAGTATCACCTACCACTGAAATTATGTGTTACCTTGTAAATGGCTTGTCGTTTTAATATTTTGATGCAGTAAGTCGAAGAAGGTGATAAAACGTTTTTCTGGAGGCTGGAGAGGTGGCTCAGAGTTTAAGAGCACTGACTGCTCTTCTAGAGGACCCGAGTTTGATTCCCAGCACTCACACAGCAGCTCCCAAATATCCTAGAAATTGGAAGTCATCTTCTGGCTTCCACAGGCACCAGACATGCATGTGATACACAAACATATGTGTAGGTAAGCCCTCATATACATAAAAATAACTAAAAATTTAAAATATAGTTTTCTATCTACAGACACACATACACCCCCCCCCATACACACATACACTATGGCATTTCATTTCAAGGGCCGCACACCAACTTTCCTAGACGTCTTTGTTTTACTGACTATTGAGCACATACTCTGTGCTCACTAGATGCATTAAATGAATGACCATCAAAGACTGTTTAATTAGTAACCACATCAAAGGGTGATGGTTCAAAGTTAAAGATGAGAAGCAAAATAAGTGAAAACAAAACCAAAAGTTTCTCATCATAATTTACCCAAACAAGAAAGAAGCTGAATATTATCTGTTATAAACATTGCAAAGAACTAGTGCTCTCAAATTTTCCATGTCTAATATGAAACAAAACAAAACAACAAAAGCCTTCCAGGACGTGTTACAAAGACAGAAAGTCCATCTGTCTGTCTAACATATGGAATACTCGCTCCTAGCCTACAACTGAGCTCCACAGATCATCGCTAAGGTACCTACGTGCCCCAGGCTCACCTGTCTGGTTCAGAAGCATTGTCTATTTTCTGTTCCATCACTTAAGCCCTGATTCTCAAAACGCCTTCCTGCTTTGTGAAAACTGTCCACCTTCAGCTCTGAATAATAAACCCTTCCTTAAATACTTTAACTACCAGAACCCAGTCTTCATTTCAGCATTCCTATATTATCCAAATATTACCAACTTACAGGTATTTTCAAGTTAAATCTAAAGTGCCATAACTTTCAAATTCCCAAAGTTAGATTTGAATCTACTGGGAGGTGGTCATCATTCCAATAAATAAGTAAATAAGCAAATAAATAAAGTCAGGATAAATCCAATAAAAGAAATTACAATTACACTTGGAAACATTTTCCTTACCCACTACTGCCTGGAATTACAACAAACCAGTCACACTGCATTCCACCACGTGTTTTATGAGACTAAGGCAAACACTCCATCGTAATAAAAAGAATGTCAAAGACTTGATAATTGCCCACAAGAGAAACCAATGTATAAGAATTTATAAAACAAGGCAGCTTATTCTCTTGAGATTTAGTGGCAAAAACAAAATCCAACCCAAGTTTCCTACTTTTCAAATACTCGAGTCATTCATTGAGTCACTGTGAACAGAATCTGGACCCCATGGGGAAGAGACTCAGAAACACTCAGTGAAAAGGAAAGAGGTCTTAAAAAAAAAAAAAAAAAAAAAAAAAAAAAACCTCTGGGGCAGTAAAATAAATGAATCAGTACAGTACAAGTGACAGCTAGTTTTTTGTCAGCCTATCTGATACGAGCTGGAGTCACTGGGGGAAGAAGAAACTCAACTGAGAAAGTGACCCCCACCAGGTCGGTCTGTGGGCAAGCCTGAGGTGACATTTTCTTGACTGGTGACAGATGTGGGAGGGCTCATAATGGGCAGTGCAGCCCCTGGGCACTGAGTGCTATAAGAAAGCAGGCCAAGCAAGTCATGGGGAGCAAGCCAGTAAGCAGCACCCCTCCGTGATCCCCCCCCATCAGCTCCTGCCTCCAGATTTATGCTTTTTGAGGTTTTCTTTAGGGATGGACTGTGGTCAAGACGTGGTAAGCTGAAATGAACCCTTTCCCTCCCCCAACTGCATTTGTTCATGGTGTCTTATCAAAGCAACAGAAAAGTATGTATAAAAATGAAAATGAAAATAGGGGAATTTTCATCAAAAAGGAGAAACAAACAAATTAGACATGGTGCCCTGGGATTATCACGGAAGAGGGGAACACAAGCAAACCCGGTGTCTAAAGCGCTCTCTGATTCTGCACAAAGCCTAAGGCCAGGAAAGATAATCCATGCATCCAACTCAAATAACACAGCTAAACGGCAAAACTCCAACAGCATTGGTGATGTTAAACTCCTGGATAGATCTCTGGGGACACTGGTTGCAAAGCACAGGTGCCGGCTGGCCCTCGGGGCTGACCACCTCTTCAAGGCTAGGAAGTTGTGGAGAGCTCCCCTCCTCAACCTAAGGACAAAGCATGCCTAGGAGGTCTTCCAGACAGATTTGTGTTCCTCGGTGACATTTCCAACATGTTTCGTGGTTACATGAATTTAGCATCCAAACAGTAAACACAGCCAAACCGTGGTGCCCACAGCCAAACCATGATGCCCACCACCAAAGTGAACATCAGGGAAAAGGGTGAGAGGAAGAGGCGGATATGCACACATGCTCACAACACTAGAACGCAATACCCCAATAAAGCAAAAGCAGCTGGCTGTTCTACAAAAATGAAACATGGTACTCCTGAAATCAACCATAAGGAAAGATGAATAGTTCTATACCAAGCACATAATTAATATCATGTTAATCTCGGCAGTTGAGAGTACACTATTGTAGAGGACCTAAGTTCAGTTTCCCAGAACCCACGTTAGGTCACTCACAGCACTAGCAACTCCAGTTAAGGGACCCAACACCCTCTTCTGGACTCCTCAAGCTTCTGCACACGCACACATGCACACACACACACAATTAAAAACAAGATACATATTTAAAAATACTCAGATCCATTGGAGAATATCCTACTTTCAAGATGTGTGAGGTACGGTGGTATACACCTTTACTCCCAGCCCTTGGGGAGGCAGAGGCAACCGATCATTGATAGTTGGAGACCATCTTGTACTTCATGGTGAACTGGCTACATAGTAAGACCATGTCTCAAAAAAAGTAATAATAATAATAATAATAATAATAATAATAAATTAACTAACTAAATTAAAAAAATGGTCCAGCTGAGAACCTGTCAGGAACTCACCAGTGTGAGAAGCCCTGACTTGGAGACTATATAAACTTTCCTGAAAGTGCATTTCTTGCATTCTGCTCTGTAAACCGTAATCAAGTTCAGACTCAGGACATCTGAGGACCCAGCCTTTGAATCAAATAAAGCATTTTGCTACTCTGAGTCATGACTGTTTACACCTGTGAGCACAGCGGTCTCCACAGCTAGCAGGCTTCCTTGCAAACTTTACAAATATTAGAATTCTAGAACGTTTCCAAGGATTATTCCAGCAATTATTCCCATTCTTTAGGGGACTCTGTGACAAATCCTACTGTTAATTCCTTCCCTTTCTGATTCCCCAGGGCTTGAATACACTCATATCGTATGATTAGGATTACAGCGAAAAGGCTTATTCGGGAAGACTTGCAAGTTTTAGGTTGTTCTTTATTGACCAGGAAAAGTTCATAGTTGAGGAAGAAAGGGGCCCACAGCACACTCCTCAGAGACAGGACTGATAGAATAGTTCCTTGCTGTGCAGATTCAAACTCGCCACCTTCCAGGGACCACACGCTCCCTCCAGGCCCACCGAGGACCTCCCCACTTGGCCTACTGGTGTAGACACAAGGAGGCCCCGGTGACCCCACGGCTGTTCCCGCTCACTGAGCCATTCCCAGAAACCACCACACTCCTGGCGAGTTCCATAAACAGGATTGAAACTAGATACTTGTCATCCCTTCTTAAAATACTTTTTCTTTAAGGAGTTCTTAAAATCCTACTTAGTAGAAACAACATGACCTACTTATTAAAAAAAAAAACTGGGTTGGCCTCATATCTGTGTGCGTCACTTTAAAGGGCCCTGTGGCCTGCTCTCAGGCTGACATAAATAAAGCCTCCAGGGAGACAGGAGGAGTGGGGCAAAGTCCCAGAAATGGAAGTGAAGTGCAAAGAAGGGGAGGACAGAGCAGGGCTGGAACCCCCTCCGCTGACGTCTGAACGTGCTCCCAGTCAAACAGTCTCAAGGAGCCCAGGGAGTCTCCCCGCTAAGACATGGTCACTGGAACTACTGCCACAGACAACAAGACCTCAAGTCTTAAAGGAAACCGGGCAGTGGAGGGTTCTTCAGACTCAGCTTCCTGTGACTGAGCCACCCTGGGATCAACCGATCAACCATCAAAGACCAACAGGGCCACACTGCACCTGCCAATCAAACAGGGGGACAGTCTCTCACCAACCTTCCTCAGCTGCCTCCCCCTGCACCCCTCATCTGCCAGAACATGTGCGCTCTCGCTCTCGCGCTCTCTCTCTCTCTCTCTCTCTCTCTCTCTCTCTCTCTCTTTCTCTGTCTCTCTTCCTCCTCTCTGTCTGTCTCTGTCTCTGTCTCTGTCTCTCCTTCCCACTCCCACAATTTTTTTTTTTTTATATTAGTGAGGACATTACACCATAAAATGCCTGGGACTTCTGCCCAGGTCTGCTGACTCAACAGTTACCCCCGAACACCTGACTCCCCAGACAGGAAGGAAACTGGCCCCCGAGACTGGGGATGATACGTCACTCGTTCCCTGCTCAATCGTCCGACTGGACGTGACGAGCACCAACTGTGTCCCAAGCAAAGGGGAACGAACACATGGGAGGAGAGTCGAGCTCAGTGACAATCCCAGCTTGGAGATAAACTACCAGGGAGAAATTATGTGTGCTAGGGCGAAGGTGAGCCAAAGCTATTTTCAGGAAATGATAGTTTAACAAAGGAGACTAAATTACTCCAGAGAAATAATGACCATCAGGTTTATTGGCTAAGCCAAATTTACCAGGATCATCATACATGCAAATTTTAAACTATATAAAACTGGGTAAAGAAGTTAGGTTCAAACAGAGTCACTCACTCGGGTGACTGCCAAAAAAAAACAAAAAAAACAAAAAACAAAAAAAAAAAACAAAAAACAAAAAACAAAAAACAACAACAACAAAAAAAAAAAAACTGATAAGGCCAATGGCAGAGACAGGAGGAGGGAAAAGAGTGGAACAGACCCCGAGTAGAGGATAAAGGGGGCACCGCTCCCCCATTTATGACTGTGGTTAGGAGCTGAAACAGAGTCTATCAGACTCTTCAGCAGTTCTCAGCCTTCCTGACACTCTGATGCTTCGATCCTTTAAACCAGTCCCTCGCATTGTGGTGACCCCAACCATAAAATGATTTCATTGCTACTTCGTAACTGTCATTTTGCTACTGTTATGGACTGTAACGTAAATATCTGATGTGCAGGATACCTGTGACCCCTGTGGTCATCGAGACGCACAGGTTGTGGATCAATGCTCTACGGGACTCTCTCCTAAATTCCTGCCCCAGAGAAAACTCCTAGCTCTGCCTCCGTGTCCTGTGACAAAGATAATACTAAGAGACGGCATAGAACTTACAAAATGGAAACTGAAAAAAATTACAAATTATGTACGTGTTCTAAGGGCAGAGTTAAAGAGGCCATTCCCAGGTACCTCAAATACTCCCCGACCCCCCATCACCACCATTTGTAAAACTGGGCCTATGGCATATGCCACCCATTTCTGATCTTAGGGTGAACCCTGTCAGCTCTACAGCAAAAGAACAAAGAGCTGGCACTGGCAGAAGTCTGAGTATCAGTGTAAGGAACGTGGACTGGGGGAATGTAGCCAGCAAGCCTTCTGTTCTGACCTACGGTGTGATCGCCCCATCTCCTTCCGTATGGGGCACCATCTCAGTGGCAACACTGTCACTTCACCGCTGGGCCCCAAGCTGTGTCTCCTCCTTCGCAGAGCTGTGCACCTCACAGAGATGGCTGACCTCACGCTCTCCACTCCCTCCAGGTACGCTCACGGAAGGGCTCTACAAACTGCACTTACCACGCCTCACTCAATACTGGCTGCGGTCCCATCTCCAAGTATGGATATGTGTTGTCTCTGATGGATATATACCAGCTAGTGCCTTGGTCCTCCGTGTGGTCATGTTGGGAAGTGAGAGGTCCTTAGGAGGCGGGGCCCAGTCACTGGAGGTTCTGCCCTCAGAAGGGATTCCAGTAGTTCTCCTGAGACCCTGAGTTAGTTTTTGTGGAAGAGGAGTGGTCTAGATTGAGCCTGAACTCTGACTCCCTCTGTCTTCCTGTCATCCAGTGATGTTTCCACTGTCAGCAGGTACTCTCCTCATCATACACCACCCACCAAGATGGCGGACAGTCAGGGACCCTCTCCAGAGCCTGAACTTTCAGCCTCCAAAACTGTGAGGTAAACAGACACACTTTCCTGACAAGCATTGGCCTCGGGCATTTCTTTAGCATAACATAACTAGATGGATAGAACCCCAGAACCCATAGCTACCCAAGCTAGGCCTTAGAGGACCTGTCTACATGTGCACCTGGATTTCTTTTCAAAATACGGATTCCAGGGCATCATCCTAGAACTCTGTATCAGATGAAGACATCCTTGTCTTAGAGTCCAGGTGACTGTGCTGGTCTGGATTGAGGACATGTGGGCCTAAGTCAGCAGTCGCTCACCATGCTTCTCCTGGGAACTCCGGTGAGATCCGACGTCCCAGCAGCTCACACTCACAAGGGAAGGGATGATTACAACCCAGAGGAGCCAGAGGGGAGGTTAGCGGTACACAGACACCCTGCCAAGACCAGTGGACCACAGGAAGCAAGCACAGGAAGGACAGGGGCAGCTTCCCAAAGGCAAGGTACGGAGCTCAAATGAGGAAAGCAAGCCACAGAGGAGGACCAGCAAACACTAGGGAGAAGTACTGGACACAGAGCAGGGTGTGCTGACAGGGCCACAAGTTCAAGTTTCCCCAGAGCAGGTCTGCAGCTCAGAAACCCATCAGCCCTTACATGGGATCTCCACTGTGAAGCGGCATTCTGAAGCAGGCAGTTGGGATCCACAGGGCAAGAGCAGAGACCAATTCAGCCTGGTCTATAGTGCTGCCCTCACCTAGAGCTGAGGAAGACACCGCGTCTACCAATGAATGTGTGAGAAAGGAGACCTAATGCGCTATGTCTTTTTAAGAGCATCCCAAAATTCATTTTCACCTTGAGGGCAATTTCAATTACACAGCCTGTGCCCGACGATCATCTCTTTAATTTTAACTTTCACATTATTCCCCAGCACATTTTAAAAGGAGGCCAAAAGAGAACCTGCCTAGTCATCTTGTCCCTTTGGACTATAAACTCCCGCTGGACAGAACATTATTTTTGTCTTCTCCAGCTGTATGGCACCCGGCACACTGACGCTATTCAGGGGATAAACAGCTCGTTCATTACAGTGCCGTGTATATTAAATAATGCCCATAAAGTCCTTTGAAGATGAAAACCACTTCAAGTGCTCACTGATGCTAAGCTAGGCATTTGGAACTATGACACAAAGATGACAGAGTACACGTCCCAAGAAAGTCACCGCCCAACAGGAGGCACTGAGAGGCTCTGCACTGGGGATGCCCTACGACCTGCTCTATGTGCATCTGATGTATACGCCAGAACAGAGAATTTCAGAGTGCTTCAGAATCTTAACGGTTCGCTTCTCTCAGGAACTATGCCCAAAAGCAATTTCAAGGCCTCACAAAACCTTGTCTGCCTTCTGAGATGTGTGCTTTCAAGTGAAGTTAAAAACACTGCACAGGAGTTGTCACCTGAACTCCACAGCAAGAACAAGGAAAGGTCTTGCCACTAAGTGTGTGTGCACACACATGTCGTTCTACAAAGTGACTGCTTCTGTTTTGGAATCTAACCAACTACTCCGTCTCTTGGTCCTCACTAGCGAGCAAAGGGAACGCCACTGTGCAGTGCACAAGTCACCATAATCAGCTATGCCCTTCCCTATACAAAAAAACAACTCACCGGGTCTGAGACCATCAGTGGGAAGGAAATTCAATTTGTTTCATTTGGAACTTGCTAAAAAGTTGATCCAAGATGGTCTACAGAAATCTGACTATGAGCCAGGCAGTATTGATGCACCACACACCTCTAATCCCAGCACTTGAGAGGCAGAGGCAGATGGATCTCTGAGTTGGAGGCCAACCTGGTCTACAGAGTGAGTTCCAGGACAAACAGGGCTACACACAGAAACCCTGTCTCAAAAACAAAACAAAATTCTAAATATGCTACTACACTGTAACCAAAGGTCAGATCTGCCCCATAATCATCCACTAAATCATGATTTCCCCCATTCCTGGACACAATCGCCAGGAACATGCTGCTTTCCCGGGGACTCTGGCCCTCCTTCCCTAGAAGCTGCTCTAGGTCTGTCCCAGGGGCTGTGGAAAGAACCCTCTGAATTCTAGTTCCTCCTGCAAAAGCCAGATTTTCATTGTCTTCCTCGAAGAGGACCACAGAAAACATCCCCAAACTGAAGACTGCTAACCATCAGTGATGAAGTCTACCATCAGTGCCCCTTTCTTTCACTAGTTAGTACTTTAGGTTTTATAAAATTCTCCTCATTTAAACAGTACAGTCAGTGGTTGACATGTTTTGACACTACTGTGAAACCAGTCTCTAACTCCAAAACATTTTCACCGTCTCCCAAAAATCCTTTGCCAACAGTGTCTGCCCATTGGCAACCATCCTGCCATGGCCATGCCCTTCTCTCCAACTTTACTAAATGCCAAGAATATCTCTCTCAGGGTAACCTCGAGATGGTCAAGAAACCACCACCCGCTTGTGACAAAATGTTTTAGCCACATGAAGGACTTCTGGAGGACCAGCAGTCAAAATTCCCAGAATATAATTTAACAAGAACGAGAATATTTGTGGACAGTGCAGAACGAAATATATGGAATTAAGAGTTATCTCCTCAAATCAGGAACCAAAATTCCACATTATGACTTAATGTTTAAACAAATAAACAGGCAACCCCAGAAGAGCAAATACTCTGCCAGTAACACAACGATGAAGATCTCACCCGCTGTTTCATGATATGGAGAACTGAGTGCATGCAGGCACACACATGCACATACACTCTCATCTTTCCTAGAAGCTCCGCGCTGAGCCTGGAGCATCTCTGCATTCTCTGGGGAAAGTCAAGGAAAGGCAGCAAACAACGCCTTCAAGCAAACAACGGCTCCTTACTTCAAGTGAGAGTGCACCAGGGTCCTGAGACCAGACGGGCCCAATCCAGCCTCATCCAGCTCACAGCCATTCCTACTACAGCTCCGACATATATAGATCATCAGCTATCCTGACAGACTCCCCAGTCAGGTGTCCTGACTGACACCCCGTCAGGTGTCCTGACAGAAAACCCAGTCAGGTGTCCTGACAGACTCCCCAGTCAGGTGTCCTGACTGACACCCCGTCAGGTGTCCTGACAGAAACTCCATCAGGTACCCTGACAGAAAACCCCGTCATGTGTCCTGACTGACACCCCACAGGTGACCTGACAGACACCCTGTCAGGTGTCCTGACAGACACCCCATCAGGTGTCCTGACAGACACTCCATCAGGTACTCTGACAGAAAACCCAGTCAGGTATCCTGATAGACACCCCGTCAAGCGTCCTGACTGACACCCCGTCATGTACCCTTCCTGCTTAGTTCTTCTCTCTGGCAACTGATGCACCGCGCGATGAAGATGATAAACTTTCATCATGTTAATAACCCACATCCATTTGAAACTGATCTCTTTCCTTCTTGGAGACTTCTTATTTCAAACCCTGTAGTACAGCATCATGGAAAAGCAAGCTGCAGGTTGCAGTCTGGCAGCCGCTGGGGCCGAAAGGCATGGTTCATCTGTTAGGATGACTACACGACAGGGCTCTGTGTGGGACAACAGCTGACCAGAACCGGAGCCGACCGACACTTTACGATGGACATCTGTCTGTCGCTTTGACAGAGGCAAGCATTCTGAAACTGCCTCCTGCGTGTGCGCTAAAGGGAAGCCAGACCCTTCACTATCAAAGAGTCACAGACATGGAGCTAGCAAGAAGAAGCACAGGCAGAGGCAGGCGGATTTCTGAGTTCGAGGCCAGACTGGTCTACAGAGTGAGTTCCAGGACAGCCAGGACTACACAGAGAAACCCTGTCTCGAAGAAAAAAGAAGAAGCAGCAGCAGCACCCTGTGAGCTGGAGGCCTGAGGACAACACATGGTTTTTCTTTCAGTTAGGTGAAGAAAGAGAGCCGAGGAGGAATGCAACTGTGTAATTACGTTAAGTGTGTGTTTGGTTATGCAGTATTTATACACACAATCATGAGTTCAGTCCACTGAGAGGTTCTGCAGGCAATGAGCGCACTTATCGCCCATTCCGCTAAAATGAATCAGTGATGGCTGATCCCTGGGCTGGGGCGAGGGAAAAATAAGATGATCCTTTAACTATTTATTGTGCCACATAGTGAGCAAGTGCTAGCAATCAGAATGACGGAGGCAGGTCACCAAAGATAAAGGAGCCAGCCCGAAGCTGCGGACAATTTGGGCAACAAGATAACGGCAGCAGGGCTGTAACTAACCGAGCACACAGGATGCCGTTCAGGAGACCGGGCTCATCACACAGGTCGGATGTGTGGAGGGGAAACGGCTGCCTGTGCTGCAAAAGCCAACGGAGGAGGAAATTGTTAGGAAAGCATCGAGTAATAAGTAATTCAGACGATGATCTACAGGAGACGCCACAACTAACCAATAGAAAAAGGAAAAGGAAAAGGGTTGTGCACAGCCTCGCATTATCTCCCCAGGAAATGCTAAGTAATGACAAGGGGAAAGAGACCCAGAGTCACCACCTGGACCACGTGATAAAAAGTGACACTACCACACTGGGGCAGATGGATGGCAGTAGAGCAGCTGGATGGCAGTGGAGTAGCTGGGTGGCAGTGGAGTAGCTGGATGGCAGTGGGACAGCTGGATGGCAGCTGGACAGCTGGATGGCAGTGGAACAGCTGGATGGCAGCGGGACAGCTGGATGGCAGTGGCAGCCAGATGGCAGTGGAGCAGCTGGATGGCAGTGGAGCAGCTGGATGGTAGTGGGCAGCTGGATTACAGTGGGCAAGCTGGATGCAGTAGAGCAGCCGGATGGCAGTGGGGTAGCTGAATGGCAGTGGGGCAGCTGGATGGTAGTGGGCAAGCTGGATGCAGTAGAGCAGCTGGATGGCAGTTGAGCAGCTTGATGGCAGTGGAGCAGCTGGGTGGCAATGGAGCAGCTGGATGGCAGTGGAGCAGCTGGGTGGCAGTGGAGCAGCTGGGTGGCAGTGGAGTAGCTGGATGGCAGTGGAACAGCAGCTGGGTGGCAATGGAGCAGCTGGATGGCAGTGGAGTAGCTGGATGATAGTGGGCAGCTGGATGGCAGTGGGGAAGCTAAATGCAGTGGAGCAGCCAGATGGCAGTGGGGTAGCTGGATGGCAGTGGAGCAGCTGGATGGTAGTGGGGCAGCTGGATGGCAATGGGGCAGCTGGATGGCAGTGGGCAGCTAGACAGCTAGATGTAGTGGGGCAGCTGGATGCAGTGGGATCGCTCCTGGCTGTGTTGTTTCAGGAACCTCTCCTGACAAAACTCTGTAGTCTGAATCTAATGAGGAATCAAACATCTCAAACTGGCAGATGGTCACCAGTACAAATATTCAATAACATCAAGGTAAGAGAAGACAAACTAAGGCGTTGTTCTTATTTAAAGCATCCAAACAGCTATATAAACTAAACGCAATATGTGATCCTAAAATGATCATGGGTCATAATTTTCTTAATTGTTAAAAGTATTTTCTGTCAACAGACTAAATTATATTAAATCGGAGGTTTACGTGATGGTATTGTACTCACAAAGTATGGTGCTACAGGCCTAAATGCCCAGCACTGGGGAGGTCAAAGCAAGAAGATCACAAATTCAGGACCTACCCAGGTTACGTAATGATATCCTGTCTCCAAAAGAAAGCATCAATGATTTCCTGATATTCGTCATTATGTCAGGACATTTCTTGCTCTTAGAAACACATATGGAACCATTTAGAGCAGAGGTTCTCAAGCTTCCTAATGCGGTGACCCTTTAATACAGTTCCTCATGTTGTGGTGACCCCAACCATAAAACTATTTGTTGCTACTTCAGAACTATAGTTCTGCTACTGTTACGGATCATAATGTCAATATCTGATATGCAGGATATCTGATATACCACCCCCACCCCCAAAAGGGGTCACAGACCACAGGTTGAGAACTCCCCGATATCAGCCAATGGACAGCATCGCTTCTACCATTTGCTCTCGAATGGTTTAGACTCAAAGAGGAAATGATGTATCCAAACCCACACACAATCAGACAAAAACAAGCACCGAAATGGAAACAACTAGCAAACTAGAGAAAGCCTTCCTCTCTGCGGAGTGTGAGTCTCCCCCCTCCTCCCCCCACCCCCGACCACTCAAATTAGTTTCCTCCCCTTCCAAGTAAGTGTATCTTCACATGCATTTAACAATGAAGACCCAGAAGACTAAATACCCTGATGAAGCAAAACTAGCAGTGAAGCTACAATTCAAATACGCTCATGCTGCCCTGCCCTTTGTATTATCCCTGGTATTATCCTTATACTTTGAAATAAAAGACTTAGTGTCATAATGGTTCAAAAGTAACCCCCCAATTTCAAACGAAACACCCACCCAATTCTGTTTTTTTAATCATCAAAATTAGGAATTCCGCTATCAACTCTGAGGAGACCAGATGAAGCAAGGCTGGTGAGACCGCATCTCACACAAAGAAGAGACCCCCCCCCAAAAAAAAAAAAAAAAAAAAACCAAATGCCTAAGACTTGTCTTACTGAAGAGGAGGAACAAATGACCTCCCCCTTCCACTATCTCTCAACATTGTCTGCCCTTACACAGCATGAAAACCAGCAAAAGAAGGAGCGGAGAGAACAAAACAGAAACACAGACAAGCCAGGACACCCATGGCCACTTAGGGAAACCACCACTTGAAAAGCCGCTCCCTGGCCCTCTGCCCTCCCAGGCCTCCTGTTCTTTCCCCAAGTTAGGAAGGAAGTCCTAGAACTTGTTCCAATGTCTTGCATGGTAATGGCATACGGGATCCCCTCCCTGGCTAGCTCTCCCGAGCCCTGCCCTGCCTACCCTGCCAACACTGCATTTATAGCCACACACATTTCCCAGCGCTTACACCCAGTCCAGACAGCCGAAGACATGGGAGCGATACTTCAACAAGACTTCCCCCTGGCCTGCAACAGATGTGAGTCCTGTAAACCAAGATGGCCCTCACTCCTAATGTGGGGCTACTTGTGTTATTTGTGTAAAAGTGGCATGTGATATACTTAGGTAGAAAGAGACACAGCAACTGAATTACAGAGTCCAACCAACGCATGGAAACGCTTGCTCTATTCTAGAACCTTTTAACTTTTACTTGGTACTACACTGTTGAATTATAGCTTTGACCATCAACGCCCAAGAATCTATGTCTTACATTTTAAATGACAGTCCAGACTGCGGGATACTGTAGACAGTGAGGCCCCTTTACTCTGCCAACAGAGGTTGGGGAAAAATAAAGGGAACAGGTGTTTTTATAAGAGAAAAAAAAACTGGGGCAGAAGAAGCTGACAGAGCCATCTGTAACCCAGAACCGCACCACATGCTGAAGAGGAGAGCTGAGTTCAAAAGGGAACGAGTACATGAGACGGCTTTCACAGGACCTGGAAAATCACAGCGTCAAGTGGCCAATGAATGACAATACTAACAGCCAGCTTTTCTTGGAGGGCAGGACTGGTGTTAATGGTTTTCATGTCGTATTCAGAATGATAGGTATGTTTGGGGGGTCACTTTCTCTGTCTCTGTGTTTGTGTGTCTCTCTGCCTCTCTCTCTCTCTCTCTCTCTCTCTCACACACACACACACACACACACACACACACACGGGGTGGGGGGGACTCACCTGGGGGTTCCCTCTCTTCATGAACAGTGACTATCTATATAATCCTGTATCCCGCCCAAACCAGAATTACCAAGAAGAGCTCCAGTTTGCTAAAAAAAAATCTTGTGGA
Source organism: Apodemus agrarius (assembly GCA_964023405.1). NCBI lineage: Eukaryota > Metazoa > Chordata > Mammalia > Rodentia > Muridae > Apodemus > Apodemus agrarius. The sequence goes on along the minus strand of OZ030020.1, from coordinate 11,857,132 downwards.
TTTCCACCGTCCATCTTCCCCTCGTCCTCATCAAAGTGGGAGACAGGTCAGTGCAAAGAGGACAATCTACAGACAGAAAGACAGGAACAGCCCATCTCCAAATCCCTAGAAAGGCTCCTCAATGCCCAGGAGTACCGAGGCACTGCAGCAAAAGTCGCGAGAGTGGGAAAGCTCGCAGCAGCAGCAGCAGCAATTGGAGCTGTCGGTATTGCAATCCCAGTGAGTCCTGGTTTAAGCCACCGATCTCACGTATTACTACATACCAGATGGCTTCCCCAAGTCACCTTTCTCATGGGAACCCAGGAAAGAACTTTTCTAAGAAAAAAACCAAATTGGGTGATATATTTAATACATCACGCTTGTCTATAGGTGACTTTGCAATCCCCTCCCAAGAGGATCATAGACGTGTGGCTAGTAAGCTAAAAGCCAAGCACATTTGTCAACAAAAGATCTTTGGCCTCCGCAGCCCATGTGGCCATCAGACTAAACACTCCACGGGGGCAAAGTCTCAGGAGAGAGACAATTCCAGAGGCCACCCTCTTCCTGCAGCTCCGCTCCCTGCACCCCAAGTGAACATCTCTCACCAGCTCCTTACCCTGTGACACGGATATAAACTTTCTCAAGAAAGCAGGCAGCTCCTTATTTGGATCTTAAGGCCCTTCCTTATATGGACAGGGAGTAGAAAGGGGAAATTAAAGTCAAAACACAATTATGAAGGAAACTGAATGTGTCTACTGTTGACTAAGAATTCAAAATGAACATTTACAGACTAACCGTAAATGTTAAAGAGGGAGATTTCCCATAAACAGGAAGGTCTGCCTGTGAGTCCTGGTAGCATCGCAACCTTGGGACAGCCTATTAGAGATATTGGTCTCTTTAAGCTGGCAGGGAGCTGAAGTAGAGAGGGGTTTGGGGGAGGGTTGGTGAAGACAAGGTTACTTTAAAGGAAGGAGAATCTAGCAGCAGAGTTCAGGAAAACTCAGGGACAGAAAGCAGAGGTGACAGCCACACACCACGGTCTGGAGGGCCTTCCCCCACAGCCTTAGGGTGCTTTATTTATCATTCAGAGACACAGGCAGGGACTATGCCAGAATGTGATTAGGCAGCCAGCTCTGCTCTGGTGAACAGCTCCTCCTCTGAGAACTCTGAAAAGAAAGGAGAGCACTCTGGGAGGACCCGTGGTGTTGCTCCAGCTGTGGGCCTCTCCTGGCCACTGCGTCCGTCGACTAAATAAAGTGAAGACACAAAGCACACCTGTCCTCCAGGCAGGGGGCTTGTCACCTGCCAGCTCACCCAAAGGACAAGAGAAGTGGGAATGAGGGGAAAGAAAGGACATCTGAGCAGGAAAGACCTTCCGCTGGAACGCAGGGGACTGTTAGGCAAATGCTTTCTTTCTTCACTGTCCGCACAGGACCTGTTTGCCCGCCATCCTGTCAAGATAATGCCCTCAAGGTAACACAGACCACCCCACTGTAGAACTGATGAAGGATGGGAGGTCACCATTACTGCTTTCTGTAGTGTAACACAGCTCGCGCCTATCAACAGAAGTTTGATTTTTCTAGGTAAGTGTGGCTATTGATTAAGAATTTGACTTTCCTCTGGAACGCTGCCAAGAATATGAGGTCAAAACTTTATTTTCGTCGGTGCAAGAATAAAGTAAACAAAATCAGCGGTATTATGAGTGGTGTGGCTCATTTAGGTCGGTAACTCCAAACACTGTCTCTTGCTTTCCATCATCCAAATCCTAAGACTACCTTTACTGTGTTTTGTTAGTTCATACCTTTAAACATCACAATTAATAAATTAACGCCTTTCGCTTGAACATCACAACAGACTTCATTTTAAAATCTTGGTGAGAAGTTCAAAGAGTTAAAGGACAGTCAGCTAAATTTTCACTTGGAATCTTAGACAGTTAAATTGCAAAGGGGGGGAGGAATCTAGTAATATCCCACCTCAGTAAGTGAGTTTGCAAGGTCTCAATGGAACGCTGCTGTCGGTGGTGGTTTCGACGTTCTCATGTCTTTTTTTTTTTTTATTTTTTTAAGATTCCTTACTTTCCTCTGAAACAGCTTAGCTAGCCACGCCAACTAAAAAGAAGCGACCAACACACACTAGCACAGAACTTTTTCTTTCTTTCTTTTTTTTTCTCCAGCTTTCCTTTTCAAAATCCTGAGGGTACCAGGGCCCTACTTCAGAACACAAATCGCTGTTTAAGACTTGAATGACCACAGCTTCCAAGCTTCAGAACACCAAGCCCGGAGGCCACCACTGAACTGGTGCTAAGAGAATAAGTGTACAGAAAAGCTTCCTCAAACTCCATATGAAAACTACCATATGTATGCGTAAAAAAGCACACATGCTGCCCCCTCACAAGGTGACACACAAGGTGACACACTCACGTTGTCCTCCTCGGAAAGCGAGAGGCTGCGGAGGCATCCAGGATAAGAAAGAAAGAAACCCAGCATGGTGGCTTCAGAAGAACCACAGACCTTTGTTCTCCATACACACACACACACACACACACACATTCATTTAACGCCAACCAAAGCATGCCAGGCAGGTTAAAAATAATGCATTTATGTAAGAGCCCCCCCTGCCATGCACACAGTCTTGCAAGGTTAAATACGGAGCTCTGAGAGAATGATTTATTGCCACAAGGACAGGGACCCAAAATAGATTGGCAATAAAAGTGATTGGTCCCAGGGGCGGTGAGAACGAATGTAAGCAACATCCTGGCCATGAGAGGCATCCGGGAAAGAGCACCGGAGATCTAGCAGGCTTCTCAGCCCGGATCCCACCTCTCCCCAGTTGCACTCTGGGAGAAAGTCACACAAGCTCCCTGGAAGTCTGACTCGTCATCTGTAAAGAAAAAGCTGGTCCAGCTCCTGTCTGCAGCAGCTCTTTGGTTTGGTTTTGAAATTTTCCTTTATTTTTTTTTCCATTCTGAACAAAGAAAGGTGAAGTTCAAATTCCACTGACAAAAAAACCAAACCAAACCAAACCAAAAACAAACAAACAAACAAACAAAACCAGAACAAAAACAAAACAACAACAACAAAACCCAAAAACCTGCTGGCCACTTACTCAACCCACTTCAGCACCAATTGGCCTGCCACTGTAGACCAAGTCTGAGAATGGTTGATCAGGATTGCCAAAACAAAACTGGTACCTGTGGTTGGATGAAAGGGAAAAGATGCCCTGGATTCAAAGAGAGCTGGAGAACAATGTGTAGGTACCCATAGCTCTGAAGGAACTAAAAGTACAGAAGAAAGGAGCATTCCTCAAGGGCTATCTCCTCCACGCTCCAGGGTAGACATCCAGTCCACAACACCCACCTTCGAATGCTGGCAGGTGGCGGCCTCTCTGCGGAGCACGCACCTCCGCCTCCGATGGGGGTGGGGGTCGGGGGAGGGGGAGGGGGAGGGGGAGGGACATAGTAGCCAGCTCTAATTTTGAGCTGCTCTGTTAAAAAGTTCTGTTGAGCCGGGCGGTGGTGGCGCACGCCATTAATCCCAGCACTTGGGAGGCAGAGGCAGGCGGATTTCTGAGTTCGAGGCCAGCCTGGTCTACAGAGTGAGTTCCAGGACAGCCAGGACTACACAGAGAAACCCTGTCTCAGAAAACCAAAAAAAAAAAAAAAAAAAGTTCTGTTGAGCGGATACCTTTTCCCTTTCATCCAACCACGGGTACCAGTTTTCAGTCTGTGGCTACAATAAATAAATAAATAAATAAATAAATAAATAAATCTTAATAAAGAAGTAGGAATAATCAAAAGAGGGGAGCGAGTAACTACAGCTACAAGGCTGAGAAGGTAAAGATAAGCAAAGAAAGTGCTCTGGGGGCCAGGCTCAGAGACCCTGGAGACATGTGTCCGTGCCTCCAGTCAACAGGGAGGTATTTCCCCTGTCTGCACATCTTGAAGACGAGATGGACCTGACAACCCATTCTCCTCATCGTTCACAGTCAGGCAAATCCTTCCAGGAGGTCTCCAACCAAGGGCGCCCTTAAAACCACGATGCCTGTGCTTCAAACTGCCCGGCCCCTTTGTATCCGCTGCTAGACACCATTGGCCTACATGCCAACCACTGAGATCTGGGGCAGGGATTCAGAGCTGCCCGGAAGTGGAGAAGGAACTTCTAAAGGGGGATGGGACAGCTAAGGCCAACTGAAAAGCTGTGCTGGCTCCTGACTGACCATCGGTCAGTTAACTAAAAGAGAAGTTCATCAAGTCACTAGAGGAAATAAAGCAGTAAGTGGCTTTACCTGGACAGAAACTCTAAAATGAACGCACAACCCAGGACCACGGACCGGTAAGAGCAGAAAACGGAGTGATGAGGGACCGCCTAATCGAGACCAGCATGCCTTTGGGGAATCTTGGGAACAAGTCATTCCTGAACTGTGTGCATTAAGCCATAAGGGGGGGGGGAGAGGATCATCTCTAGGGCACAAGGACCTTTTTCTCTAACACTGAGAAGAGGAATTCTGCACAAAACCATTTATTCTGTGACAGGTGACGGAAAAAAGAAAGAAAGGTGGCTTTTGGCCATGGAGGAAGCGTAGCTCAGTTCTGCTCTACCCAGCCGGAACCACACCAAAAAATAATACATTTTTAAAAAAAAACTGTTAAAGCTTTCATTTAAAGGAATTGGTGTCTTTCTAAACCTCGGCTTTCTGCAAGGCCCTCACGGAAGATGGAGACTGGGAAGAGCACATTAAACCCAAGTTGACACCGTCGAGACGGAATGTGTCACTTCTAGTCATAACCAATCGGTTAAGACGAATCAAAAATAACCCTGCCAGACAAAGATCAAGAAGACAGAACTAAACCAGGTGTCTAACGGCCCAGAAGTTATCTGCCTCGCCCAAAGCTGGTCGCTTCGATTGCTCGCTCCTAACGACCCGGACTGCGGTCCAGATCTCTTCCAGTTTGGGACCTGACTTTGAAAGAGGCCACCCAGGACCTGAGCTGTCAGCCTCCCGCGCTCACCCCGGTGCAGTGCAGGCCGCTCACCAGACCCCGAGGCTCTCCCAGCCATCCTCCCGGAGGCGGGCGAACAGCCTCCCTGCGCCTGCCCTGGCCCGCCCGCCCCTCCGGAACCTGACCTGGGCCGCCCTCTCTAGCTCTCCAGCGCGGAGTCTGCATCCTCACTCCCGAGCCTGGCCGGCCAGGGATTGCTCTCCAAGCTGCAGGTCCCCGGCCGCCGCCGCTGCCCTCCGCCGCCTCCCGGACGCGCAAGCAAACCGGACTGCACGCAGGGACGCGCGGACGCGAGCCGGGTTCGCGCGGGATCTGGGCCGGGCCCGGCTTGGAGGAGGCGCCGTTACCGGGGTCCCCGGGACGCCCCGTCACGCCCCCTGCGCCGCACACCAGCGCCCCTCCCGCCCGCCGGGCTCCGGGCTAGCCTCCTCCTCGGCCACCTCCGGCTCGCCAGAGCAGACCCCTAACCGCCCATCACTGCCTCCAGGTCCACGCCACCCACGCAGTGCCCGCCAGCCCTGGTTCCACGCCTCTCCCCAGGGCCACCACGGTCCCAGATGTCCTCCCTGGGCCTCCCCCAGAGACAATGGCTCGACCCGACCGCCGCCTCAGCTCGGCCACGGTCCCAGGTCCCTGGGCTGAGGTGCGATGGCTGCCCCGTTTCACAGAACCGTACGCCAAAGGCTAGATGACAGGCTAGATCCCTGAGCCAGGACGCTCGCTGATAATGGGGCTGGGGGTCCAGCTACCAGCGGCCCAAAAGCTATCACAGGGCAGAGCTGCTGTCCCCAGTCCCGGTGAGCTCGTCCTCCGGGACACCGGCCTCCGCCCACGCCGTCCCCGCCGCCGCCTCCTCGGCCCTCCAGCAAGAGACAAAGAGCCGGCGCCCCTACCCGCCGGGCCGTGGCCGCTGCAGCGGGAGGCCGAGGGGTATCTAGCCTGGCACAAGGGGCGAGTGCCGGGAAAGCAAGTGAAGGCGCCCGGCACCAGCCGCAGCACACGGTCGGCGTGGGTAACCTGACACGCCGGCGTGGATCGCAGAGCCCCGATGCGGCGACAGGGACGAGAGCGCGCAGGGCTCTATCGGGCCGGAGCTCGGGGCGCGCCGGGCCGGCCGAGCGCGCGGGGCGACCGCGGTACTCACCGGATCGGAAGAAGGCCGCGATGTCGGCCAGGTCCTTGGCGGCCTCCTCGGCGCCCTCGCCGGCGCCGCCCCCGCAGCCGGAGCCCGCCGCGCTGGCCGCCGCCGCGGGGCCGGAGGACGCGGCCGGGGCGGTGGCACCGCCGCTGCTGCCGCTCATGGCTTCGGCGGCGGACGAGCCCGCCTCGGGGCCCGCGCCCCTAGCTCCGCGCACCCGGCCGCCCGCGCCTGGCCTGGCGGCGCCGAGCACCCAGCTGCCCGCGCCCGGCGCGCGGACGCACAGCCCCGGGGCGGCGGGCGGCGGCGGCTCGGCCCGAGGAGCGCGCCCACATAGACGAGGACACCGCCCGGGAGCCGCGAGCCTGGCGCGGGGCGGGCACGCGGAGCCACGGCCTCGGTGTGGCCGGCCGGGGCACGGGCAGCGGCGTGGACACGCGAGGGCGGGGGCCCGGGCTGCGAAGCACCGCGATCACGAACGCCGGCGGCGGCAGCGAGCCTCCATCTTGCTTTCCGATGGGGAAGGAAGAAGGGGGAGGGAGAAATCACGGCCGAGGGAGCCCGGGTGAAAGGAAAGGGAGAGCAGGGAAAGGAGAGGAAGGAAAAAGAGGGGCTTCGGGAATTTCCGGAGAGCTTCGTTAGGGGCCGGAGCGTGGGCTCGGCTGGTGGGCGGGGCCTATTGTGGGTGGGACCCTGGAGAGGCGGGGCCGCGCCTGGGAGCCCGGAGGGCGGAATGGAGTGGCTGAGAGAACGTGGAGCTGGCCAGGTCTCCTCCTCCAGGGCTGTTCCAAACCTGGGAGGAGCAGGAACAAGCGGGACCGACCCACACCCGCCTTCCAGGACGGGCACTGCGCCCCCTGCCAGTACTCTCGCGCCTGCACTGCAAGCGGTCCTAGCGCTGGAGCGTTTTGTCATTATTATTTATGTCACCCGCGGGGCCGAGTGACCAGGGCACAGAGCTGGTGTGGCCCTCGCAGGCGCAGCGCTGGTTCTGGAATGTAGAGGGGGAGAGATAATTGTTGAATGAGCAGAGAGGCAATGAAAACAGATTATCTACTCTAGTCTACCTTCTCTTTGTAGGTAAAAAGCAGGTGCGAGAGAGGGGGCGCTTGCGGGGAATCCCCATCTCCCAAGTGTGCTGGGTCCTCTCGCTACCCAGTTGTATTGAAAAAATGATGAAGGCAGGGGAGACCAGAGGAAAGGGACCTTTAAAGAAAATGTACGTTGAATCGGATGTGAGGAATATCAAATTCTGCTTTGTGTCACGGCTGCAAGATGAGGCAGTGAAGGAATGGGCTCCAGATAATTGAAGATCAGATGCCGGAGAAAACGAATCAACAAATTCCATCAAACTACACCACCACCTATGTTTAACAGGAGATGGACCATTAAGTGGCTGCCAGATCTTTTTCCCTGGGGAGTCTCAAACAAGAAAGGAAAGTAGGCTTAGCTTCCGTCAGGATGAAGGTTGAAGACATCCGTAGGAATTTGTGTTCATCTTGCTATAGATGTGTAATGATCTACAGCTGTGTGTATATATTTAAGATAGCATGATAGTACACATGCCTGTATCTTCTTGCTCTGCCAATTAATTGGTCCTGGAAACATTTTCCTAACAACCCACACACCTAACGCTTTGATTTCTCTCTGTCTCTGTCTCTCTTTCTCTCTCCAGTGTGTTTCTGCGCATGCGTGGCCTATTGGGATCTGTGTTTTGTGTCTGTGTTCATATGAATACAAGAAGTAGGTACCTAGTGTCTAACTCAGTCACTCACTTCTCACCTTAGTGTTTAGTTGGTTGGTTGGTTGGTTGGTTTTCGAGACAGGGTTTCTCTGTGTAGCCCTGGCTGTCCTGGAACTCACTCTGTAGATCAGGATGGCCTCAAACTCAGAAATCCACCTGCTTCTGCCTCCTGAGTGTTGGGATTAAAGGCGTGCGCCACTACCTCACCTTAGTTTTTGGTGTAGTCTCTCACTGAATCTGGAACTCCTTGGTTAGTTAAGACAGCTGACTAGCAATACCCAGAGATCCTCCCGTCTCTGCCTCCCTAGTGCCGAGATTACAGGCACGAGCTACTGCACTCAGCTTTTCACTGGGAATACTGAGGATCTGAATTCAGGCTCCCAGACTTGCCGAGCAAGGACTGCACCATAGACGGAGCGTTTCTACGGCCCTCAGATCTTGTTTTTAATACTTTTCTCCAATTAAAGGAACCCAGACTCTTTGGGGAAATGGGTGATTCTAGTAGTGGGGTCAGGACATATTTAACATGAGCGCCCTGTTGTGCCAGATGGTAAGGAAATGGCTTTCCAAGAAAAAAGCCAGCACAGATAAAGATTATCCCAGGACACCAAGGAAACGGTGGAAAGAGCTCCTCATGGCCAAAGCTAGAACAATTTCAGAAAGAAAACATAGCACTGTTTGGGTATAAGCAAAAGATAAATATTTTTGAGTCCTTGCTGACGTAAAGGAATAAACAGAAGGGGTAGAAGAGACACGTGCAGAGGAATTACAAGTAACTTTTGTGCAGATTGTCCTGAGTGAGACAGAGCAGAACTCCCCTCTCCCAAGACACAGGCCACACACTACTTCCCATAGAGAACAAAACTGGTAAGGAACTTCTAACAGAGAAACCATCACCCTGCTCCAGGCCATTGATCAAGGTGAACGTAAGAATCAGTAAGTCACCTTGACAGTGTGTGCTAGGCAACGATGGCTGTGTTCCCCTCCAAAACTCCTAGCTCCAGATGAATAGAACAACATCCCATGAACGAGGTACTTCCTATAAAATACATCACCAGCACCCTCCCAAACTTTCAAGGGCACCAAAAATAAGCAAAAGCAAATGAATACTCATAGACAGCTGTGAGAATCCTAGGATGGTATTAGAACGCAGTGCAGTGCAGTGGTTTGCTAGTGTCATGGGGTTTTTTGTTGTTGTTGGTTTTTGTTTGTTTGTTTTGTTTTGTTCTGTGACAAGTTTTCCCTCAGTGGCCCAAGCTGGCCTTGAACTCTCCGTTCTCTTATGTCGGCCTCCCAAGTACTTTTTTTTTTTTTTTTTTTTTTTTTTTTTTACCAGATGTGTAAGTACAAACAAATCAGTTGAACCGTATTTGGTTTAGTGTAGTGGTCTTGTTGGGTCTCAAAAAATTCCTGAGATTTAAACTGAGTAAATCTGAATAGCATGTTGGAGTATTAGTCAATAACCCCGAACCCACAGTGAGTGAGAAACTGGACCTGGGGTTCACTCTTCACAACTCATGGAGATGTAAATGTCAATCTCATTTTAAGATTTTTTTTTTTAAAAAAAGTATGTTTAAAGCTTACTTTTAATCAGATGAGCAGTCTCTTACAAAACAAAGTAATCCAAGTCAGCAAGTCCACGGTCTCACGGCCCCTCAGCTCAGGTGTGTTGACAATGCTTCTCTCTCTGTTCTCTTCATTCCGATCTAGAACTTCTTTCTCTCCCCTTACACAGTCGAGCTCCCAGAGGCTTCAGAGTGAACGCAAAGATATTGTACCCGGTCCCTGAACACGAAGAACCTCGCTGGCATGTCAGTTCCTGTGACCTGGACATCCTGCCTAGATTGCTGGCGTTGTTGAGGCCAGATGGCAGACATTGCTGAGGCTAGATGGTGGGCGTGGCTGAGGCTAGATGGTGGGCGTGGCTGAGGCCGGTCCTTGCTGTTATGCCTCACCCACCCATGGGAACGTGGTGGACTGGCAGCCATCAGAGAAAATACTCAGCTGCTCACTGTGGTGCTCGGTCCCAACCCAACCCCAGGGCAAGGCGACAGCAGTCTTAGGTCCTCGAGGCTTCCTGACACAGGCTTTCTCAGAGGCCCACTTTAAGATTTAACGCTATCCGTTTCTATCCCCACACCTCGTGAAAGAATATTCACCCTTTTGAACTCCAGTTTTTTTTCATTCATTCCTCCTTGTCTGTTAGCTTTGGTGTGTCCTTTCTCTTCTTCAAGAGAATGGCTTTCAGTATCCAACAAACGTTTCTTTTCAGTTCTCTCTCCCAGGGATTCTAAAGGTGTCCCTTAAAATTCAAAGCGAAGCGCCAAGATTTTTCTCTGTATCCTTCCTGTCATAATTCCCACCTTTGGCTAGTAAACGCACCGTCCCGCCCCTTCCGTCAAAATAAGATCGTGGAGAGAAGTTTAAACGTTGAGGGAAAATGAAGATGTTTTGGGTGGGAAGGACGCTTTAGATGGCCTCCTGCAGCCACAGGCGGATTGACAGTGTGTTTGTGCTAAAATAGGAAGTGACGCTGGAAAAGGCCGGCTCCTGCTGGAAGGTTTACGGGTGGGTCAAATTCAGGGTTCTGGGAGATGGCCTTGAGAGAAATGCAACGGAGTCACATTACTGCTCGGGCACTGGGGCTTGGAATGGGGCGCAGAATGACTGGTGTGCATTTGGCAAGAAAAGATCTCTATTCTAAGGACAGAATTTCTGGCCCATTCTCCTATCTCAGGTACTCAGTCCAAGAAAGGAATGAGAGAGAATTTTTTTGTGTGTGAGTACGGTACACACATGCAGACCGTCCCTGACATCTGAGCATGTGCGGGGAGATCTAAACAGGGTTTCGCGACAGCTGCTGTTGATCCTACCCAACCTTCAAAATCCAGCTCCGGTTTCACCCGCTCTCATGAAGCTCCTGCATGACTCGAGTCGATCTCTCCCTGCTCTGAGTGGCCCATCCGCCCTTTGGGCATTTAATCACGCACCGAGTTCTATGATTTCCAAGATTCGTCTTCGGGGTCCTGCCTAGGAGGTGAAGCAATTCTTTGCAATTAGCATGCAGGTGCCAGTGTGCTTCTTATGTACCTGGAGCTATCTAAGGCCCCAAAGACAGGACACAAAATGCACCACATGAACTGTGGCAGACGGTACAAGAGCCACAGAGACAATGGCGCTCTCCTCGGTAGATAAGCCTCGCTAAAAACCTGTTTCCCAACTCTGGTGTCCATGTAACTGGGTACTGATCCCCATGAGCTACAAGCAGAAGAGGGCAGATTTATCTTCCGTGTGCTATTTGCCTTTTTCGTCCAACCTTCGTGACCCCCAGCATACCAGTGAAGGGGCTATAGCATGGCTGGGAAGCAGCGAGTACGGTTCAAGATGACTGCTTGTAACACAAGACAATAAAGACCTCCCCACCTTAGCCAAGTGGCTTGTATGTCTGGTGTTGAACTGTATGCCACCCAGCCTTCTCTTACCTCCTAAGCCCATCAGAGTTCATGTATAGGTGCATGAATGTTGTACTATGCATACATGTGTATGAAGTTCAGAAGTTCATGTTGGTTGTCTTCATCGACCTACCATTCCCCATCACACATTTGCAACACAGTCTCTCACTGAACCTGGAGGTCACTGATTCAGCCAGACCAGCTGCCCAGTGAGTTCCAGAGATCCTCCTGTGTCCACTTCCCTGGGGCTGGGATTAGCGGCACAAAATCACCATGGGACGTAGGTGCTTGAGATCCGAACTCGGGCCCTCGTGCTCGGGTAGCAAGCATCGCTGACTGAGCCGCTCCTAGAAGCCCTAGCCTCGGTCCATTATTGATGTTTCTCACACATTTTTTTCCACCAAGGGAACCCTTCAAGGTGAATAAAGAATCAGGAGATGGTTGTTTCCTTGAGAGTCTGAGGGGTGACTGCAAGGAGCCATCACGTGACAAACATGTCTTCGAAATTGGAGAATGTCTTTCCTTCTAAACAAAGGTGAAATGTTTTCTTCTTCTCATTCACTGGTATAGATATTATGTCTTAACGTGTTTCCTGGTTGATAGGGGTAAAGCTGTAGGTCTCCTACTACCCCCCCCCAAAAGATAGGCTGAGGTCATGATCCTGAATACCTTATAAGGCAATTTTATTTGGGAATATGGCCATGGCAGATGCAATTATTCAAGACTGGTGTGGTGCTCAAGTGATATTTTAGGAGATGACCCGGTGAGGACAAAATTGGAGAATGCCACCGGATGATGAGTTGAAATGATATATCTGAGCCAAACGCTATTGGCAAATCACCAAATCGATATAAAGAGCCTAGAGAGGGTTTTCCTATCGGTTTCAGAAGGATCCTGGCCGTGCCCGGGGATGATTCAGACTTGTGGACTGCAGAGGCCTGGGGTGATAAAACTTCTATTGTTAAAGTCTCCTGGTTCATAGTACTTAGCAGGCGTGGTAACCCCAGAAAATTGGTACAGAAGCCACTACACAGGTCTAGTGTTTGCGGGTTTTTGAAGTGACTGTGCTGTTTTGGGAAAAGAGTCATCGTGTGGATAGTGTTTGCCGGATGCCTGTGGCATCCAAAAAAAAGTCAAAAGGAAGAAAGGAAGAAAAATAAGAATGTAGGGAATTCAACTTCACAAATGGCTTATAGGAATAGATGTGAATGAAAACACGTTGTGGAATCCTTCAGTTGGTGTAACTGTTGGCCATGGGGTAGAACCTGGATTCTTCTGTTCTCTGCTACTATAACCCAATACTTACACTTGGCTATTTTGTGAGGGAGAAGGGACTGCTTTGCTCACAGTTTTAAAGGTCTAGAGTCTGGATTGGCTAGTCCCATTAGTTGGGCCTCTGGTAAGGCACCCTGGTTATGTGGTATTGAAGTGGATGGCATCATAACTTGAGCCTGTGTGAGAGGAAGAAGACAGGGATACCAGGAAGGTAACTAATTTGATCTTTTATGGTAGCCCTCTCCAAAGATCTAACCTGGGTCCCCTGAGAACTGTACCAACTTACACCTGCTGTGCCCAGGTGACCTAGTCATTCTGCACTAGTGCGTATCTCTTAAAGGATCCATACGGTCTCTCAGCACTAGGAGCAAGCTTCCAACACATGGCCCTTTAAGGACTACCTCCCAACCTCATCCAAATTGTAGAACCTTAGCTAGGATTCTGAACTCAGAGGTATAGACCACCAGGCATCTCTAGACTTGCTTAGTTTACCGAGGGTGTAAGTCTAGAGAGTGAGTGCCCACAATGTACAGGCTTGGGTGGATCCATGGTTCTCCGGTAGGTCCTGAAACAGAGTAAGAAACAGGAGAGAAAAAGTGCCAACCTCCAGGGCTAGGGCCTCTCCATATGCTAGAGGTGCACCAAGTCAGTTCAGCGATACAATCAGATAAGCCTGCATCCTTAGACTTCTCTGGGTGTGGGTGACCATAAAGCTACAAAGCTGGAAAGGCCCAAGGTAGAGCCCAGCCTGCACTGCTCTGCACCTCTCTTCATAAATACGGAGTCCCAAGAACCTCTCATTGGCTCTCAAGGTTGTTGGATAAATGTTTTTCATACCATTTTCATACCAGTGGTTTTTGTTTTTGTTTTACAGCATTTGAACTACCTCTAAATATACAAATCCAGCAGAAGAGAGGGTTAGGAGGAGCTGGGTAGACGGGGGCAAAGAGGAGATAGATGGTGAAGTAGACAGGGAGAAAGATGTATGGATGCGTACTATGGTTAGCCTCAATTACGAACCTGAGGAGATCTAGAATAATCTGGGAGACAAGCCTCTGGGCACACCCGTGGGAGGTGTGGGCACACTCGTTCATTATTCTGCTCCTGGGCCGTGGATGCAATGTGACCCACGGCCTCCAGTTCCTGTTGCTGTGACTTTTCTACCTCGACTGACTGTAACTTCCAACTGAGACCCAAAACGATCCTTAATGTTTGTTAAGTCGCTTTTGCCCCGGCGCTTTATCACCAAGACAACATGTGCATGCGTGTACATGTGTGTACCTGTGCCACTGCCTGGCTGCCTTTGGGCTGTTAACTGATGGAAGATTCGGTCCAGTAGCAGAGAAAACCAACAATACCAGAACCGAAAAACACGAGGAGATTCAGCTCTGGAATGAGCTCAGCCTGGGACCTTGCTGAGTTTTGCTATTACTATTATATAAATGAGAGCAGTATTAGGAGGCACGTTATTTGTATTTACTCTCTCATTTTCAAACTGATCAGCATCCAAGACTGCTGGCTTCCAGTTCCCTGCAGGTAACTTTAAAAATTCCAAATTGATACTGTGTTGTTTTTTTTTTCCATCTACATTTGCTACAGTTGCAGAATCTGAAATCCTACCTAGCAAGATCCACACGCACATTCCTGACCAACTTTTGGTCTTCAGGTTTCTCAGCAAGGGATAAATACTTCCAGGAGTGCCTAACACCTTAAACCTGTATCCCTTAATCCCTCCTAGATAAGACTGGAGGCTTAGCAGAACAGCAACTCAGAGTAATACCAGATAAAGAAGGGAGAAGGCCATTGAAAGGTACCAGGAAGAACTGTGCGTACCAGGGTAAGCATCTACTCTGCTTTAGTACAGATCTGGTTTTGCCAATGTGAGGACGGTGATTACACACCAAACCAGCTCAGTTCCTTCGGCACAGGGAAAGCCATGTAAAGATTTCCTATACAACCTGGGCAATGGTGGCAGAAGCCTTTGATCCCAGCACTTAGGAGGAAGAGGCAGGTGGATATTCCTCTGTGAGTTTGAGGATAGCGTGGTTCTAGGACACAGAGAAACCCTCAAAAAAGACAAAACAACAACAAACGAACAAACCTTCATGTCCAGCTTGAGGCTATTTCAGAAGACTTCATGTCCAGCTTGAGGCTATTTCAGAAGTCTTAACTCACACAGCAAATCATCGCTCAGTCCTTACTATGTCCTCTGCCAGAGTGGACAAAATAAGCCAGACTCCTCCCTCGCCTCACAGGCTGACCTTCCCACTGGGGGAGGTGGGGTCAAGGTGTGTGCTTGATAATAAAGAAGAGTGATCCATGCAGCAGAGGAGGGTGTAGAAGTCTAGGGGATGGGGCAGCCATCCACCCACCCCACAGGTAACAACAGTACAGCACAGATCAGGAAGTAAGAAAATGAAATGAGTGTTTGTCGGGGGTGGTGAGGTAGGGGGTTAGAGGAGTGGGAGGAGAAGGGTGAGGGTGAGGGGGTAAGAAGACCTGAGGAGAAACGCAAAGGTCTCAAAGCAGAAGGCCCTATCTGAAGCCCACTGGCAAGGTGGCTGTGGCTGGGGTAGGGGTGAAACCGGAAACGTAGACAGCGGGACACAGCAATCTTGTGATTTCTGATCTCCTGGGTGTCGGCTAACAGCAGCCCTTACTGAGTGAGTGTGATGATGGATGCAGGTTCTTCTGGAAGATTCAAGTGATTTTAGGCAGAAAGAAGAATTGCACAGACTCATTGTCAGGGAACGGACGGATGCTTCTGAAAAAGGGAATTCCTGGGAGCGTTGGGCAACTCGGCGCGTACAATCCATGTCACCTCTCCATGTCTGAGGAATTTAAAATTTTTAATGAACTTCAGGGAAAGTCCGTCTTATTCCTAAAGTATTGGGTAGGGAATTACGGATATAAAGGCTGTATTCATGCTAAGTGCGGTGGCGTTTACACACGATTGTGGGGCAAAGGAAGCTTTGGCAGTAGGATCATGGATTCAAAGCAAGCCTGGGAAATGAGACCCTATTGGAGGGGGGAGAGAGGGAGAGAGGGAGAGAGGGGGAGAGGTCTGGGAGACTTATGTAAATAGTCAATAAGTACATAAAACAATATTGAAGACACGAGCCATGTGGGAAATACAAACCCAACAGTGACTTACCACTCTATACCACCAGAGTGGCAAAAATAAAAAGACAGTAACAAGCAGCAAGGCATGAAGGAAGTGGAACCCTTGCTCGTTACTGGCAGAAATGTAAGACAGAGCAGCCGCTTCAGAAAGCATTTTGGATGTTCGTCCAATGGTTAAACATAGAGTTACCGTATGAGCTCCCACGATGGTGGATAAGCATCCAAGAAAACGGAAGCA
Source organism: Apodemus agrarius (assembly GCA_964023405.1). Classification (NCBI taxonomy): domain Eukaryota; kingdom Metazoa; phylum Chordata; class Mammalia; order Rodentia; family Muridae; genus Apodemus; species Apodemus agrarius. The sequence continues at coordinate 11,841,184 of OZ030020.1, read as the reverse complement.
TGCGTCCACACAAAAGCCTGCACGCAGATATCCACAGCAGCGTCATTCACGGCGGCCAAAAAGTGTAAATTCTCCAAGCCCCGTCAGATGCGTGTATAAAGAGTTCTCATTCCACAGCATGGGAGGTTATTCATCCATAAAAAGGAAGCGCCCATACTTTCTGTCACATGGGCAGACCAAGACAACATTCTGCTTAGTGAATGAAGCCAGACGCAAGGGACAAAGACTGTGTGGTCCCACTTACATGAAATGTCCAGAGAAGGCATACTGGGGCCATCCTGATCAGAAGTGAGCAGAGCGGAAACCTTTGAATCTGCCACACGAAGCTCCGCTCAATAGGCAGCAAACACCAAGCACCGTGAGATTCAGGAGTTGTGAACGCGAACCACACCATTCTCAAACACAGTCCTCACAGGGCCGCACCATCCTCGAGCGCGCACCATCCTCTGAGCGCAGTCCTTACAGGTCCACACCATCATCAAGCAAGGTCCTCACAGGGCCGCACCATCCTCGAGTGGGCACCATCCTCTGAGCGCAGTCCTTACAGGTCCACACCATCATCAAGCAAGGTCCTCACAGGGCCGCACCATCCTCGAGTGGGCACCATCCTCTGAGTGCAGTCCTTACAGGGCCACACCATCTTCAAGCAGGGTCCTCACAGGGCCGCACCATCCTCGAGCGTGCATCATCCTTGAGCGCGGTCCTCGGAGGGCTACACCATCCTCGAGCACAGTCTTCACAGGGCCAGCTGGCTTCTGCCATGGCAGGTGCTGTCTCTGGCTACGATGTATGGCACTTGCCCTCCAGCAGCCAGCCAGCCAGGGAGTCCGGGTTCTTCCATCCACTTTCCCACAGGGAAGGCATGAGCCGATTGTTTCCCTCAAGCTCTGCAGCTTTGTGTGGAGAGAGCCGCTGGCAGTGAACAGCGAATCTTCAGGCGAGTCCTGAAGAAGTTGCAAACTCTGAAGAGGAAAAAAAAAAATTCATAAAACCAGAGCATTAAAAAAATTTCCCAGAGATTGTGGAATCCGGGGCTGATAATATACCTTCTGCAAACGCTCCTGCTATAATCACTGGAGACAATAGTTTGGAAGCAACCGCCAACGCATAGCTTACAAAGGAGGGGACCGCCGGGCATGATGGCGCACGCCTGTAATCCCAGCACTTGGGAGGCAGAGGCAGGCAGATTTCTGAGTTCGAGGCCAGCCTGGTCTACAGAATGAGTTCCAGGACAGCCAGGACTACACAGAGAAACCCTGTCTCGAAAAAGCAAAAAAAAAAAAAAAACAAAAACAAAAACAAAAACAAAAACAAAACAAAACAAAACAAAAAAAACAAAACAAAAAACCCCAACAACAAAACAAAACAAAAACAAACAAACAAACAAACAAAAAACAAAGGAGGGGACCGGGAGAGTCAATGTCCTACTTTCCCTGCCTCCGCTAGTGCCTCCCAATGGCTACACCCACCCAGGGACCAAGAGGAAACGGAGCCTGTAGATGTCTCTTTCCATCGGCTATTTTCATGAGAGCAAAACAGGGCAGAAGCAGAGCAGACCTGTTGGACCAAAGCAGGGCATCTAGTTCTGCCAAGCACGGCTCCAGCATTTGGAAGTCATGAATAGGTCAAGAGCACCCAACAGCTTGGCACGCCCGACATTGCACACGGAATACTAAAGTGAACATAGCTAGCTGGGAAGATCAGTCTAGCGGCTTAACAAGACAGTGATGATCACAAAGAGGGGAATATATGTTCAAGTAAGCATGGCAGGGGGAGGAACTCAGAGAACAGAGAACCCCTTTGTACAGTGGGTGATGAAGGAAGCATTCTGAGGCCATAATTTCTTCTTCTTCTTCTTCTTCTTCTTCTTCTTCTTCTTCTTCTTCTTCTTCTTCTTCTTCTTCTTCTTTTGAGACAGGGTTTCTCTGTGTAGCACTGGCTGTCCTGGAACTCACTCTGTAGACCAGGCTGGCCTCGAGCTCAGAAATCCACCTGCCTCTGCCTCCCAAGTGCTGGGACTAAAGGTGTGCGCTACCACCGCTTCCGCGAGGCCATAATTTCGTTTGCTGTTGGTCACAGGTCAAGGCTCACAACAGAATAAGTAGAATGTGATCTTTTAAATAGACAATGGAGATAGACTCTCTACTCAGAGCGAGGAGAAACTGGCTGGCTGCGCATTAACACCCTGCGCCTCCCTTCTCTGCCTGGCTCGGAGCTCACTGAGGACACAAGTCTGACCTGGAGCTTACTCTATAGACTGTGCTTGCCTTGAACTCACAGAGATTCACCTGCCTCTGCCTCCTGAGTCCTGGAATGAAGGTGTGCGCTACCTCACCAACCTGTTGTTGCATCTTCTGAATTTGATGATTTAAGTCTTTGTATTGATTTTTGAAAAGTCTGGAAAGGACTTGAGATATGCTAGGACCAACCAGAACGTTGGAGGGGAGGTTTTAAACACCAGTTATATAACCTGATGCCCAGCTATTGGACAGCACCATAAAAGGGACATGGTTAGTTCAAAATCTTTTTGTTTATTTTCTTGTTCTTGTTTTTCGAGACAGGGTTTCTCTGTGTAGCCTTGGCTATCCTGGAACTTGCTCGGTAGAACAGGCTGGCTTCGAAATCTCCCTGATTCTGCCTCCTGAGTGTGGGGGGAAAAAAGGAAGGAAGGGGCAGGTCCGACAAAGGAGAAACAGCGGTAGACAAAGCCCGCATGGGGAATAGAGAAACCGTCGGGACCACGCTCCGTGCCGCAATAGAGAGCGTGGGGCGCCCGAAGGCCTGTAGGGCACACCACGCGAGGGTAGGGAGTGCTGGTGGCCAAGTAGGCAGGAGGCTGCCCAGCTAGGCTAGCAGGGAGGGCTTTGCAGGGCCCCAGATACCTGTTAAGACCTGCTTGGCTGAGACTGCTTGGCTGTGAGGCAGCTGGAACCTTCCCCTGGCAGAGGTTGGAAATGCTAAGGCCTGCTCCAGCTCCGGTTTAATAAAGGAGACAGTTCATAGTTTTCATGCTTTATCATTAAAAGAGTAGAATGAGAAAGGGAGATAGGAAAATAAAGAGAAAAGGAGAGGATGGAGAGATGAAAAAAGGCGTGACCACGTGAAAAGAGAAAGAGGGGAAACAGACAGACGGGAGAGAGGAGAAAAGGGGGCAAGAGAGAGCGAGGAGGTGCAAGAACCCTCCTTTTATAGTAAGCTGCATTACCTGGCAACAGTCAGGTAACCGAGGGGCGGGGAAAGCCTGGCTGTAGCCCAGTGACTGCAGAGGTGGAGTCCAGCCAGAACGCTAGCGGCCTGGGGAATGGCCACTCGTGACTGATGGATACAGGGTTATGGAGTTGAGTCTCCGGAGTGGCCTTCCCCAACCAAGCTATAGACCGTCTCACGCCAGGCTCCCACACCTGAGTCCTGGGATTAGTGGTGTGTATCGCTATGCCCAGCAATATCTATCCAAAATCTAGAGGAGTCGGTGGGATTGAGAAGAACCAAGAGTATAGGGGGAGAAACACATTCAGGGCTGTGTCAGACAATCCTTAAAAAAAAAAAAAAAAAAAAAAAAAAAAAAAGACACACAAGAGCTAAGGTGCAGCAGGTCTTGACGGCCAGATCAACGGCTCTACAAGCAGCCCACCTGAGGGAGGGACCTTCTGCTCGGGAGTGGAGCGATGCACCAACCTATCCCAAGTGTTGGATAGGACACTAAGCTAGCTGATGTGTGCAGTGTGGACTAGAGGATGAACGGTGACCCTGGATAAAGTCTTGATTATGAGACAGTCAGCTTATGGGTCCTTGAGTCCATTCATTAGTGCAGCCCAGTGGGCATGTAGACCGGCCCAGAGCCATTTCTCTCCAGCCTTGGCATGTCTAGTGCGCTGCATAAATAATGCAGGCTTCTGGATGTGCCGCAATATGGCATAGCCGCGAAGCACGGTTGTGGGTGGTTACACCAATCATGGTGAAAGAATACATAGTAAGAAATGAAAGCCAGTGCTTGACTGTCCCGGCGGGAGAGAACCGCCATCCATGTGATCACCTAATGACTGGAGGAAAGACCGGAAGCTCAGAACTACCAGGGAAAGTAATCGGATGACAGCAACTAAACCAACATCTCAGAAGGAGGAGTCCTTGAAGACAGGGGGACAGACAACTCTCAGCGTTCAGGAAGAGCTCCTAAGATCTCTGATGACCCAGGACACCGGGAGTGAGTCAGATGCAGCTGGATCTAAAACTTCCTTTGGGCTGCGAGTAGATGGCACCTTTCAGATCGCAATACACTTCACGCATGCGCAGTCCACCCACGTGGGAGACGGCGACTCAGTCTCCTTTGCCTTTTGTTCCAAGTCACAGATTCCTCCCCGGGAAGAGACACGGGTAGTTACCTCCCCCCGTGCAGAATGAGGCTCCACTTTTCTCTTTTCAGCAAGGTAGTTCTCTAATTAGCATTTCCCAACCATGCAGACAGGAGGAAAGCCAAGGCCATCTCGTACCTGAAATAGGCCACGGTAATTTTTGACCTTGTGAGATTAGCGTTTGAAGCCATTTAAAATCTTTTTTCCTAATTCACCCATCCTAAGCCTCACACTGGCAACATCTTCTTGAGCACTATTGTTTTGCCTTTCTTTCTCCCCCCCCTTTCTCTGGTGTTACGTAATTGATGCCCCTTCTATTTCTCCTCTCTAGGAAGGATGGAGGAGCCAGTGCTTAGGCGACAGTGCTAGTAACACAGTCTGTACTGAACTACAGAGAAACCTCAATCTGGAATACTAAAAGCTACCCTAGACAGAACATGTCCAGATCATACATACAGAGATAATGTAGATTTTTATATTATGCATAAACTGCATTTGTGGATGCTGGCCTTATGTTACTTAATTTCTCCGTAATAAATAAAAACCCATGTGTTCGCTGTTTTAGACTCTGGTAGTAAGAAAGTTTATCTCTGCTGACAGATGGTCGAGCTTCCTCTCCTGAGCTAATGCACACTGTGTGGCTCACGGTGTTTCTTTTTATACCTTGGAAGTCAACGCGTTCAGAATTAAGCGGTGTGCTTATCAGCATCGGTTTTTAGAATAAACTCCCCTTTGTGTTGTGGATTTCATTCTTTTACATTTGTTCTTTTAAGTTTTTTGACTTTTCTCTTTGCCCCAGTTTCTTTGGGTTTGTTCCTGAAAAATGTTGGGGGCAAGGATATGTATGTATGGGTGGGTGGGTGGAAGGATGGATGGGATGGGTGGGTAGACGGATAGATGAAAGGAGGGATGAATGAGTAGACGGATGGATTGGTGGGTGGGTGGGTAGATGGATGGATGGATGGATGGATGAATAGACGGATTGGTGGATGGATAGATGGATGGATAGATAGATGGATTGGTGGATGGATGGATGGATTGGTGGATGGATGGATGGAAGGATGGATTGGTGGGTGGGTGAATAGATGTATGGATGGAAGGATAGATTGGTGGGTGGGTGAATGGATGGATTGATGGATGGATGGGTGGGTGGGTGGATGGATGGATGGATGGGTGGGTGGGTGGATGGATGGATGGATGGATGGGTGGGTGGGTGGATGGATGGTATGATGGTTGTTCCCCTTGTCAGCTTCACTGGATTTATAATCATCTCTCTGTCACACCTCTAGGTGTGTCTGTGAGAGTATTTCCAAAGAAGTTTCCCCAAAATGAGAAGCGCTGTCCTGAATGTGGGCAGCACCATCTCATGTGCTTAGGCCCAAGACTTAATAAAAAGGAGGGAACACGGAGTATTTGAGCATGAGCATTTGTCTCTCTTTGCCCACAAGCAGGTGACTCACAGCTTCCTGGCCCCACATTCCTATGGCCATTGAGAACCAAAATAAACCCTTCCTCAAGTTGTTTCTCTCAGGCATTTTGCCACAGCAATAACAGAAGCAACAAATCCAGACGGCTGGCTCCATGACAGACAGATGAATAGCTATATACAACAGTTCAACTCAATTGTTAGCCAGAGAGAAAGATTGCCTTCAGCAAAATTCATCTTCTTTATGATCTTCCCTTATGCACTAGTACCAGCTTAGTGTGTTTGCATAAATATAGCAGGTTTATCATGGCCTAGCAACAGACATCTTTAATCCCAGCACTCAGGACACTGAGACAGTGGTATCTCTATGCCTTAGAAGCCAGCCTGGTCTACATAGCAAGTTTCAGACTAGCCAAGGGTATAGTGAGACCTTATCTCAATAAAATAAGATGAAATATATTTAGGAAGTTTACCTTCGGTTTCTTAATTTGTCAAATGAAAGTAGCTGCATTTCCAACATCATACAGTTGTCCTGAGGTTTAGTTTGATATAGTCCCTGTGACTGCTGAATATAATTTCCCTAGGACAGAAAGTTCAATGAATACTGGCTATTGCTATAACTCAATGCTGTAACCCTCCTCTCATCTACCCTAACAGTTTTCTCCTCCAGGTAGTCATCACTTCATGCAATGACCTTTGACTCTGCCTTGGAGTTAAGAATCTTGGAGGTGAGCTGGGCGTGGTGGCGCACGCCTGTAATCCCAGCACTTGGGAGGCAGAGGCAGGTAGATTTCTGAGTTCAAAGCCAGCCTGGTCTACAGAGTGAGTTCCAGGACAGCCAGGACTACACAGAGAAACCCTGTCTCGGGAAAAAAAAAAAAGAATCTTAGAGGTGGGGCTGGGCAGTGGTGGCACACACCTCTAATCCCAGCATTTGGGAGGCATAGGCAGGCAGATTTCTGAGTTTGAGGCCAGCCTGGTCTACAGAGTGAGTTCCAGGACAGCCAGTGCCATACAGAGAAACCCTGTCTTGAAAAACAACAAACAAACAAACAAACAAAAAGAATCTTAGAGGTGAAGGTATTAGCTTATTCAACCCCCCTGATTTTGCCAATACTAACTAGAAATTCTTAACAAGAGCGATGTCACCTTTCAGGTCACACAGTTCTAAATGAGGTTTTCAGCACCTTGGAGGCTTAATTATGTCTGCGTGTGATTCATGAACTACTGGGCATTTAAATTCTTTAATGACTATATTTGAGAAAGGAACCCGTGTTGTGCCTATTGATGGAGTGATTCTGATGATCAGGGCGTGGGGGTGATGGATTGTTGGTAGAGACTTCTTCAAGCACCTCTGGAGCTGCACCTCATCATAGGGTAGACAAGCCTTCACCTAGTCAGCGAGCTGAGAATGGGGAAGGTAATAAGCTTCCTGCAGTCCAGATTCCTAGGTGCAAAGACAGAAGCAGGCATGGATGAGAACAGAAGGTGCCGGTCAATAAGACTGCTATGCATTAGGAGGTAAGTACATGTGTCTGTGAGACCCCTTTGTGCAAACGGAGTCAGCCACCCTTGCTCTTCTGCAGCCTGTAGCCTTCCAAGAGTTGGTGGAGTCACTTAAGAGTAAGATTCTCTTCCCAGCCTCCACCTCGGATCCTTTAGCAACCTCGATGTTGATGCCTAAGAAGAATCGAATTGGCATCTATCCTTTTTAAGGAGGGCGTGATGGTCGTCAAAAAAGATGCCCACATGCCCAAACACCCCAGCTGGTAGACAAGAATGCAGGCCATTGCAGTCTCTCAAGTCTCGAGGCTATGTGAAGGAGCAGTTTGCCTGGAGACATTTTTACTGGTACCTTAAGAATGAGGGCATCCAGTATCTTTGAGATTACCCGCATCTCCCTCTGGAGATGGTGCCTGCCACACTGCTTGAGTGCAGCTGTCCTGAGACTGGCAGTCCTCGGCCAAAGGTCCAGAGGGTGAGCAACCTGCAAGATTCACAAGAGAGGGGGCAGGCAGAGGCACCTGCAGGGGTGCTGTGCCCCCTGGGGCTGACAAGAAAGTGGAGGCTGAGCTGGTTCAGCAACTGAATTCCAGTTTAGGCGGCGGCGTTGGCTATGGTTGGGGTCAGCCACCTCAGTGAAGCTGGAGATTGTGCTGTATGGAATAAACTTTAAAGAACAACAACAAAAAGAGTAAGCTTCTGGAGGGACCAGAGTCGCTGGTGGGTGTGCTGTGCACTAAATGGACACGCTGAGCTCAGCAGGAGGGGCACACATCTGTGAGTCTCCTGGAACTTCGCCAAGTACTTTGGAACCAAGGGCTACTTTGCAAGGATTTAGAATACTGCATACTGTAGTAGTGAGTTAGCTAGCCAGGAAACATTGAATATTCATGATCATGCAATGTCATTTGTCTCCCAGGGTGCCTTGGGCTGGGGGGAATCTGAGAAAGGACCACAGGTCAATAGAATGCAGGCTTCTGTTTTGCAGACAAGAGGGCTCTCCCTCTGCACCTGTTCACAGTTTAGGTCCCCCCTTCCTTTCTCTGCAAGTCTGATGAGTCTCCAGAAGGGTTCCAAAAATGTTAATTAATACCTTTCCCTTAAGAATGACCTTCAGATCCCTTAGTGTGGCATTAAGGATCCATTTGTTAATGTCCCAGGGCTCAGTCTCTAGGGGATTTCATTTGAGATTGATGGATTGGATGAAGAAATGCACTGGGGGTGAATCTGGGGCCATGTGCCTGCTAGATGCTTACAATTAGAGTGTGAAATGCTCCTCCCAGGGTTCTGCATTTGAAGACTTGGTCTTCAGTTGGTGGCACTATTTGGGGAAGGGGGGGGTCTTAGTTACTCGTCTATGCCCATGATAAAACACCATGACCAAGGCAACTCACAGAAGAAAGTGTTTTAATGGGGGCCCCCAGTTTCAGAGGGTTAACTCATAACCATCACTGCCGGGACCATGGTGGCCCGAGGCTAGACCTGGCGTAGGAGCAGTAGCTCAGAGCTTATATCTGACCCACAACCATGAGGCACAGAAAGAATTGACTGGGAATGGCGTGGGGTTTTGGAACCTCAAAACCCACTCCGAGTGACGTGCCTCCTCCCACGAGGCCACACCTCCTAATCCTTCCCAAATAGTTCTACTCGCCAGTGAACAAGCATTCAAATATACACACCTATGAGGGCCTCCTTCAAACCACCACAAGAACCTTTAAGAATTAGAGCCTAGCTGGGGAGAGGAAGGTCAGGCTCAAGGACTGGGCCAGGTCCTTGGGGGATATAGGTCACCAGGTCAGGTTCTTGGGGGGATGAAATATTCATGGCTTCTTCCTGTCATACTTTTATGTTTTCAGATCCATTGACACGTGACTAAGTCACCACTGCAAAGCTCCTACTATTTTTTTTGTGTAGATAAAAAATGTTTAATTAACTACTTTCTTCCATTTTCATCTCCCAATGGAATAGAGGCAACATCATCAATTAACACCTTTTTTTTCTTTTTTTTCTTCTTTTTTTATTGGATATATTCTATGTTTACATTTCATTTCCCTTTTTCTGGTTCCCCACCCCCAAAAGGTCCCACATGCCCTTTTCCCTCCCCCTGCTCCCTCATCCACCCCTTCCCACTTCCCTGTTCTGGTATTCCCCTACACTGATGCTTTGATCCTTTCCAGCACCAGTGGAAATCAGTCTGGCGGTTCCTCAGAAAACTGGACACAATACTTCTGGAGGACCCAGGCATACCACTCCTGGGCATACATACCCAGAAGATTCCCCAGCATGCAATAAGGATACATGCTGCATTATGTTCATAGCAGCCTTATTTATAATAGCCAGAAGCTGGGAAGAACCCAGATGTTCCTCAACGGAGGAATGGATAAAAAATTGTGGTATATATACACAATGGAGTACTATTCAGCCATTAGTAACAATGAATTCATGAAATTCTTAGAGAAATGGATGGAGCTGGAGAACATCATACTAAGTGAGGTAACCCAGTCTCAAAAGAATACCCATAGTGTCTTAGTCAGGGTTTCTATTCCTGCACAAACATCATGACCAAGAAGCAAGTTGGGGAGGAAAGGGTTTATTGAGCTTACACTTCCACACAGCTGTTCATCACCAAAGGAAGTCAGGACTGGAACTCAAACAGGTCAGAAGCAGGAGCTGATGCAGAGGCCATGGAGGGATGTTCCTTACTGGCTTGCTTCCCCTGGCTTGCTCAGCCTGCTCTCTTATAGAACCCAAGAAAACCAGCCCAGAGATGGTACCACCCACAAGGGGCCCTCCTTCACTTGATCACTAATTGAGAAAATGCCCCACAGCTGGATTTCATAGAGGCACTTCCCCAAGTGAAGCTCCTTTTCCTATAACTCCAGCCTGTGTCAAGTTGACACACAAAACTAGCCAGTACAATTGACCCCTTGTCAACTTGACACACCAACATATCACTTTTAAGCCTCAACCCTTACTTTCTTATTCATCCCCAAGATGTAAATAACGTAAAAAGTCCCACAGTCTTTACATATTAAAAGTTCAACCCCTTTAAAATGTCCAATATCTTAAAATTCAAAGTCTTTTAATAATTCAAGTCTCTGAACTGTGGGCTCCACTAAAATACCTTCTTTCAAGAGGGAAAAATATCAGGGCACAGTCACAATCAAAAGCAAAACTCAAACTCCAATGGTTCAACGTCTGGGATCCAACTCATGATCTTCTGGGCTCCTCCAAGGGCTTGAGTCACTTCTCCAGCTCTGCCCTTTGTAGCACACACCTTGTCTTCTAGGCTCCAGCTGCCTGTACTCCACTGCTGCTGCTATCCTTAGTGGTCATTGCATAGTACTGGCATCTCCAAGCCTCAACTCTTTTGCATGACCCCTTCAGTCTTGGGCTGTCAATTACAACTGAGGGTACACTTTCACCAATGGCCTTCCATGGCCTCTCACTGTACCAAGCCTCAGCTGTTCTTCATGATGCCTTCATGCCTTCAAAAGGAGTACCATCTGGGTGACTCTTACACAGTACCAAGTCCTGCTACAGCACGAGGCACAACCTTGGCTATCTGGAACACACCCTCTGTGCTCTCAGAAAACACTTTCCAGAAGATTTCACCTCAGTGATGCTGGTTTCTTCTTAATCACCGCTAATTTCTTAGCTCTGGCTAACCAGCATCAATAGTCCCAGTAACACAAAGGTTGACTTTAATGGTTTTGGCATCTTGTTACTCACAGCTGATTCTTCAGCTCCAGCTAACCAAAACCACAGAGTCTTCATGGCCCTGATAAGAGTCTTTAATCTTCCCTCTGAAATTTCACAAGCCAGGCCTCCATCTTCTCCACTGTTCTCAACATAATCTTCCAACCTCCTCCAAATCTCACAGAGGTCTCATCACTGAATGGACCATCTAGCCCAAAGTTCCAAAGTCCTTCCGCAGTCCTCCCCAAAACATGGTCAGGTTGTCACAGGAATACCCCACTCCTGGTACCAATTTGTCTTAGTCAGGGTTTCTATTCCTGCACAAACATCATGACCAAGAAGCAAGTTGGGGAGGAAAGGGTTTATTGAGCTTACACTTCCACACAGCTGTTCATCACCAAAGGAAGTCAGGACTGGAACTCAAGCAGGTCAGAAGCAGGAGCTGATGCAGAGGCCATGGAGGGATGTTCCTTATTGGCTTGCTTCCCCTGGCTTGCTCAGCCTGCTCTCTTATAGAACCCAAGAATACCAGCCCAGAGATGGTACCACCCACAAGGGGCCCTCCTTCACTTGATCACTAATTGAGAAAATGCCCCACAGCTGGATTTCATAGAGGCACTTCCCCAAGTGAAGCTCCTTTTCCTATGATAACTCCAGCCTGTGTCAAGTTGACACACAAAACTAGCCAGTACACATAGTATGCACTCACTGATAAGTGGATATTAGCCTAGAATCTTGGAACACCAAAGACACAATTCACATACCTAATGATGTCCGACAAGAAGAACGCTCCTACTATTAAGGGCAGAGTAGTTCCAATCACCAAGCCCTCCCTACAGGGACAGGCTGGTACCTCCAACACTCTGAACTGAAACAAACCCCTCCCCCTTTAAGTTGCTTCATTCAGGCATTTTTCCCCCCACAATGACAAGGAAAGCAACCCCTGACTTGGACACACAGCCTGGGGCCCTCATTTTAAATCTGCATTGTGGAAGCTGCTCCAAACTGCAGAATGTCAGAGGATGGTCCTGAAGCGTCACAGGTCCACGCTTGGCACCACATCTAGAAGCAATGTTACTGGAACGACCTGATCCAAGCAGACCGGGATCTCAGCCTTACACAAGCAGGGCTGGCGTGGCTCACCAGAAGCACACCCATTGTCCCACAGTCTTCTTTCAAACCTGTGTCCTCCACGGGGCCTCTGTTCTTGGTGTCTGGGATATAGCACGTCTTTTCCAGTTCCAGATCCAGTTTCTTGTCACTCTTTTTAGAGTCATTTTCCGTTATGACGGACTGCATGAGGTGTGTAAAGGACTCTTTCCCACTAATGCTTTGGGAGCTGGGTCCAGTTCAGTCATGCTTTGTGTCTGGCACAGCATCTGATACAACACCCTGCAGACTTAGTCAATACTCAACACTTGCCTGTAGATACTCTGAATGACAGAGTCTGATTTCCATCTTTTATGTGGGACAGGATTGTTAGTCATGATGTTGCCTCTCACAGGATGATTTTTTAAAACCCGTTCTTCAGTTCACATTGCTCTAGTTTGGCAATAGAGAGTTTTAAAGAGCTTTTCCATACACGCAAGCTCTGAGGTCGGCCTCTGAAACCCTTTCCAGTGCGATGTGAAATACACCAGGGTGGATGAAAATCCCTTTCCTTGTATTTCCCTTCGCAAAGAAATAACAAAGTCACACCTCCCAAATCAAGATGGTTTAGGGCCAGTTTTAGCCTGAATGAACCACTCTGCCTTTCTAAGCAGATTATGGCTTACAAACCAGCAGCCAAAAATATAGGGTTTGGGAAAACAGGAGGAAGAGGGGAAAACTGGCATCTTTCAGCCTTTGGAAGAAACGATCTTTTGTTGTTCATTCTATTAAATGTCAAGACTCATCAGCATTTACAGACTTAGCAATAGATACTGGTCCACCCTCTGTTCTAGGCACTGGGCTGCTAATGATATAGAATGGGGTACATATTTTCTTGCTGTTTATTCCTGTTAACATTTATGCCAAAGGGGAAAAAATTACCAGAGCCAGTAAGGAATTACTTTATTTATGTGAGATTTTCATTCTGTGCTGTACGCTAGTCAGCTTTCTATTACTAAGACAAAATACCTAAGATTAGTTAAGAGAAAGAGAAGCTTATTTTGGCTTAAGAGTCTAGAAGTTTCACTGTGTGGTCATCTAGCCCCATTTATTTTGCCGGAGACGGCACAATTCATTGAAGAATGAATGGCAGAGAGGCCTGACTGCACAGCATTGTGGGAGAAAGCGGAATAGGAAAAGGTTGCAAGCTCAGTATCTCCTTCAAGAGCACACCCCAGTAATCCCATTTCTACCTGGATCCCATTGGTTCAAGGGCCTACCATCTCTAGTACCATTGGGACCAGTCTGTCAACATGGACCTTTGACAGGCATGCTGGTGCTCACAGTGTCCATTTTCTCCTCTCCATGGGCTCACAGACCACAGTTTCCAGAACCCCCCCCCAGCAGTGAGGAGGGGCTATGGCATCCTCTATTTTGCCTATCAGAATCCATATATCCTCTGCTCTTTCTTCCTAGCATATCAACCTCGCAGACCACGTGTTCTTGAAGGAACAGTGGTCCTCAGCTTGCAACAGAAAGCGCCAGAGGTGAGACAGATGTTTACTAAGTCACGGAGACACAAGGCACAGACCTGTGGTGGACCCATATCCTTTGTCCAGGTGAGAGTTTTCTCTTTGGATTGTTTCCTTACTTGGTCTACATTCTTTCGGGTTCCTAGCATATTATTTCTCCACATCACGGACCTGTTGCAATGACCTCACTTGAGAAAAATACACTTCATGTCTTAGATAGCAAATGCTGATTTTATTTCCTGACTTTTAAAACCACAATTTTTTATTAATTCTTTGAGAATTTTGAGACTTCCATGCTATGTGTTTTGATCTTATTTACCCTCTCTCCTGTTCCTAACTCCTTCCAGAACTACCCTTTACATTCCTACCCCTTCCAACTTTGTCTTCTCTCTTTTTTGTTGTTTAAATTACATATCAAGTCCAATTTGTACACACACACACACACACACACACACACACACACACACACACGGATTGGAGCCATCCACTGGAACGTGGCCAGCCTATCAGGAGACACACTCATAGAGAAGTGTGGTTGATGGCCTCCCCCAGAAGCCATCAAGTGACAATAGCTCCTCAGTTAGGTGTGGGGACTAACAGAGGTGGTTATTGACTTTCCATGATCTGACCCAGCTAGATTCCTCGTTAGTTTACTAAAACCCAAACTCCACAGAACATATTTTCAGGGCTCTATTTCCATATCTTCGTGTACAGAACCTAAGAAGTTCACCAAGGCAGCTGAGCCACATAGACCTAGATTATTTCAGCAATTGCTAATGACATTGAATTCAACTCCACGGATATTCTATACCTCTACATTCTAGATTAATCGTCATAACAAAACTATTTGAAAGTGTTGAACAACCTGGTTGTCTCCCATCATCCCCTCCTGGTCCTTCTCAATGTATTGCATCTGGTTTTCTTCAACATCAGCATCAACTGTGTACCCTTAATGGACCCTTTCTGTTCCTTACTGTGTATGTACGAATGGGAGGACTGGAGGTGGTCATGCCTTGGTCTTGATGGTTTTGTCCCTGTGGGCTGATTCACCTAACTGGTGATTTCAGAAGGTGAGACTCTTGTCTTATCCCTCTCTCTTTCATGACGGGTATCTGGTATTCTCCCCTTGTTCTTCCTTTATGTCATTGTGAGGAGACCTGTGCTGGGCCATCATGTCTGTGCCAAGAATCCAAGTTTAGGCCCACTGCATTTTCTGCTGCCACACACCTAAACCTCAGCTTCCACAGTCCGTCCTGTGAGTAATAAGGGCAGTAGTCAGTTCTCCAAACACCTTCTCCCTTAATTATCTCTTATTCATTACAGAATCCAATTAGAGACAACAGGAAACATTTATTAAGCCCCTATGAACCCAAGGATGCTTTTACCAGCCAATTTTTTCTTAATTACTACGCTCTTGCCATGTGTTAACCTAACTGTTGTTGGGTTTCTTTGCAATTCTCCCATGTCTTTCTTTTCTCCTCTCCCTACAGCCAATAATCATCAGTAATCCTGATAGTTTCAGTAGATCTGGACGTCCAATCTCTTCTCACTGTTTACATAAATCTATAGGAGATGTCTTTTTTCCAAAGGATACAGGTGGTATACTTCAGTCTGCATCTGAATGTAGAAACTCCTTCTGATCTTCCAGTACATATGACAGTTGTGGTGTAGACAGAGGGACCACAAAAAAGTCATCATCGTCTTGTATTCCTTTCCTTGAAGTGGTTATCATACCTGTGAGTGCCATGATCAAGCAACTGGCTATCATCCTGACTTGTCCCACCATATATCCAGCTAAGCATCTACTTTACTTGATTTTAGCACTAGATAATCTTTTTGCTCTGTCTCCATCTTTCAATTCCCACAGGTTACCATCACCTCTCACCTGAGTTACTCCAAACTCAAACTTAAACTTGTCTAGCTTTCCTCACAATTTATTCACCACATTGCATATCTCAGTCTCTTTGAAATACACAATTATTCATGCCATGACTTAGAAGATGGGTTTCTGCTTGTGATCCATCAGTGGCTGCCTGCTGGAAGACTTACTCTTCATCACATTAGACAATCTCCAGCCAACATTTTCCTGCAGCCTCACCTCTCTCTATCTCCACCATTACGCCAAGATACTAATATTCTGGCCCATGACAGGCATCATTGCTGCAGTCTATTGTCCCAAACCCTTATAGCCTGGTTATGCCAACTCTGGAGAAGCTTCTCTTAGCCTTAAACTGTGCATGGTAAGTCTCCTGGATATTGTCATGGAGTACTGTACTTGATTCTGTTCCCTTCCCACTGCATTAATAATCTCCTTGTACTTGCTTGTCTTTCCTCACAGGGATGTGTGTCTGTGGTAGGCCCTGTGTTACACAACCCAGACCTCCCTTCAGTGAAAGACTTATTGCTTGAGCTGCTGCAAGCATGGTCAGCAGATAGCCTTCAGCTGTCACTCTCTTGAGGAATTGCTTCCTTCTGCCCAAGGTCTCGCCCACTCCCAAGGAAGCCCATATATAGAATGCTTAGGAGGTTTATGGCTGAGCTATTATACATATCCAGACTTGATGGGCTAGTCCAACGCTTGGAGGTTGGTCAGAATAGTTATTGGGCATCCTGTGGGCTGACAATTGTAGGATGGTCTCTCCTTTCACCATCAAAGAGACTAAGTCATTCACTCATGTCAACATCTTGAGTTGTAAGACATGGGGATAAAAATGAAGAAACTGGTTGCATTGCAATAGTTATCATAGAACACTTACATTAGAAAAAACAAACAAACAAACAAACAAACAAACAAACAAAATGTGTCCCAAGCAGCACTCTGTGAGATAATAGAAATTGGCTTTCCCATCTTATAGGTCTACCTATGAGGCAAACAAGGGAAGGCTTTGCTATTCACAAGACTGTATTTAGTGTGTATTTGTGGTTGGGCTGGGCCAACCTAAACACATAACCGATTGATGGAAAAAAAAATCCACTTTGATTTTCAGAATATGTATAGGTAGTGATTATACTCAGCATGCCATGAAGTAATGAAATGGCAGGTGCTGACATATTAGGACTAATAATTTGATTTGAATTCAGGTCTTTAAAAACCAAGTAACAAGATTTTGTCAAATGGTAGACGATAAGGAGTGACTCTGAAACCTGGAAGACAAGGGAAGGCTGAGGAGTCAGCTCTTTTGAACTCCTGTCATTAAAGGTACAATGCGGTGGGCGTGGGGTTGCTGTCAAGGCAAGAAGACAATACATCTGATTACTGATAAAATTTAAAACACATCATAGAATTGCAAGAAAAAATAATTATAATTGACAGGAGATGGTAGAGGCTGGTTTAACCCTTAGAGATTGTGTTGGTTTTATGGAAAATGGCTGCCATAGGCTCATAGGGAGTATGTCACTATTCGGAGACGTGGCCTTGTTGGAGTCGGTGTGTCACTTGGGCGTGAGTGGGCTTTGAGGTCCCAAACGCGCAAGCCTCATCCGATGTCACTCTTTCTTCCAGATGCCTGTGGATCCAGATGTAGAACTCTCAGCTCCTTCTCCAGCACCATGTCTGCCTGCATGAAGCCATGCTTCCCGCCATGATGACAATGGACTAAACCCCTCCACTGTAAGCCAGCCCCAATTAAATGCTTTCCTCTACTCGAGTTGCTGTGGTCATGATGTCTCTTCACAATAAGACGCCAAGACGGAGATTTCTGTTCTTTATTAATATGTTGCGGACACAGGAAAACTTCTAGTGAGTGGATACCCCCCTTATCACCGAGCTTGACAGATATAGGAGAGAGCCAAACAGAGGAAGTGTTTTCCTACGGTCTCTGCTGTATGGTGTGGTCCTCCGTGGGTCTGAAGGTCCTAGGGATCTTGCTTCCACCTCTGCTGAGCACACATCTAAAGAGAAGGTTGAGATTCAGAAGTTACGATGTACCATCCAAGTGGCAGAGTGTCCTGACTCTCTGAGGTCACTGGAAGATGCCTCCTCATCCAGAGCTGAGAAATGTGCCTGGAGGAGGTCGCTCAGGTGCTATGGCGAGTCAGTGGACCAGCCAGTACCCCAAAGGCTGACAGGGGCTGTGAAGATGCCTACCCTTGGCTTCCCATGCTGGGAGGAGGAGTCAAGGAGAGCTCAGACCGGATGGTTTGGGACAGTAGAGCTTTGTTAGCCAGCAGGAACGTGTGTGTGTGTGTGTGTGTGTGTGTGTGTGTGTGATCATTTCGGGACCAGATGCCATATCGTTAGTTAGTGCCTACTCTGTAGATGCCAGCCATATATGAACCTGCCTTCCTAGTCTCCTAAATGTCTATTGTGGTTTTGCCATTTTCTATATCCTGGAAGCCCCGCCCTTCGTGGTTGCTACCAGGCCAGACCTTTAGTTCACCTGCTTTCCCTTAAAGTGGCTTTGCTTGCAGACTGGCCTTTGTTATCCCAAGACCCTTACGGGTGTTTCTTCAGTCTGAGCTTCTTAGGGGGTATTAGGATATATCAGCTCTCTGCTTCCATCCACTTTGTGACAGCAAACAGTTTGCGGGTTCGTGTTAGAAACATCTCTGCTTCTCTTGTGTTTTCAGAAAGTAGCCTGAAGGGATGGCTGCTCCCTCAGCCCGGAGTTAAGATAGAAGTCTCTGGATGAGCCCAGAAAGAGCATTCCCAGTTTGGAGTGCAGAGAACTCGCATGGGCCCCCTCCTCCATGCCAGCATCCAGGTGACCCTGTGCGCCAGGGGCTCCTTCACGGGTAATATCACTGTCATGTTCTGAAATGTTGCGGAAATGTCAGGGTGAGACAGGGTATGGACAGCCGCTGAAAGAATATTCATTTCTAACCAGTCTTTCCCTGCAGGAAAGTCTTCTCTCCTTCATTCACCCTGCTGTGTCACAGGGGTGCCAAGCATGTGCCAAAAAAAAAAAAAAAAAAGAAAAAAAAAAAAGAAAGAAAGAAAGATCTGGTCTCCAGCCACGAAAGTGTACAGTTCCATTATTTTAAGTCTTCCCCTTTTTCTAGCCTTATAAGGAGGAAGATAAGATTCTGTTGGTTTATCCAGCCAGCATTGCACCGCAGGTGGTCTCTGGACCTGCTGTCACTTAACTACAGTTTCCAGGGACTTAGACCTGTGAGGGTGGAACCCACAAGAAGTGCTAACATTAGGCATGCAGAAGCTGCCGTGGCTAGTGCCTATGGCCTGGTCTCCTGAGGCTAACATCTCTCTGGAGAGCCCAAGCTCTTGGCAGCGGCTCAACTACAACCTCATCAGCCCCTGGCAGCCATGCTGGGGGACACAGGCCTTTCTATGTCCCTTCCTACCCGACAGGGCCAAGATACTGACCTCCAAGTCACAGAATCAGCAGCCGCTTTCAATTTGGGCTCTTTGTCTCTGAACAATAGTTAACCACGGCTTTCAAAGGCCCTGGCCCCAGTGTCTTTCACAGGGCGATTTCCTTCCCTGTGGGCTTTGCAGCTGTCTTTGTCTTACTTCTTGTCTAATGACCTCTCGGTCTTTGGAGGGGCTTCCGGAAGAGCCAGCAACTTGGAGCCCTTCCGGGAAAACCATGGCGATGGACCTTCAGGGTCAGCTGAGGCTACAAGCACGGGCGACACTGGCGAATAGCAGGCCATCATAGTCCCCTGTCACTCTCCTCCAAAGACCGCAGGACACACATAAGGGGGATTTGGGTGTCAACTAGTTAGTTGGAGATAAATATCAAATCCTACGAATTCTTATTTTGGCAGCCTCCTGGTAAACATATAAGGACTTGAACCTGTGGAATACGAAACTGCCCCCAAAGGCCCCAGTTTTCTGGAGGCAATAGGACAAAGCCGATGAATCCAGATTGGAATTATCCTTTACAGGAATCGCCAGGAGCTAGCGTTCTAGTGCCCCACGTGTAGGTGGTACAAGTGTGGCTTACTCAGTTCAATAACTAACAGTGAAAAGATTGCCAGACGCTTATGAGTGAATAATATGGAGTGCGGCAGTAGGAAGCCTAGCATTCCAGCGTGTGGGAGGCTGAGGCAGGAAGATCACTTGGGACCAGGCCGTGGACGTAGTAAGGCATTATCAAAGAAAAAAAATATATAATATGGCCATTAAGATATTGCTCAGTGAGGCTCTGACACTTGCTTATGGAAAATATAAAGAGAGAAAGAAATCATGAATATATATGTATATATATATTCAAATTTAGAGGAAAAATCTCTCCCCCTCCCCCCCTCTCTCTCTCTCTCACACACACACACACACACACACACACACACACACACACAGAGAGAGAGAGAGAGAGAGAGAGAGAGAGAGAGAGAGACATGCAAACACACATCACAAAAAATCCCTAATATTATCAGTTATTATGGAATTATGGCAATTAAGATTAAGCACTTATTTTTCTATTTTAGTGGTGTGCTTTCTTATGTCATTTCATTTGTCTTCTTGCTTGTGTATGGTGTGTGTGTGTATGTGTGTGTGTGTGTGTGTGTGTGTGTGTGTAAAGACAGAGGTGACGTCTAATGTCTTCTTCAATTGCAACTTTACCTTATTTATCATTTTAGCTCCCAGGCCTGGGAGCTTGCTGTTTTTGCTACGTGGACTGGCAGGTGAGCCCCTAAGATCTATTCCCCTGACTGCTGGGTTACAGGCTCACACTGCCACGCCCAGCGTTTATAGCGTGTTAGGAGTCTGGACTCAGATTCTTTCACTTGTAGGATAAGCACTTACTCACTAGGCATCTTTCCATCCTTCTGTCTCTGTTGTTTTAAATAAACACTTTTAAAGAAGTCCTATGATAATTGTTAGCCAGGAAAGATTAGTCTAATAAATATAGAAGAAAGTCAGCCTTATTCATTTATAATTGCAACATACTTAGAGTAAAAACTGCTGTTGTGGAATTAATTACATCTTGGCTGTTTTTTTGGCTCTCTCTGAAAAACAGTCGCCGTTTAAAAAGTGGTAAGATTTGCCCCCACAACCTGTTTCCATGACAGCATAGATTTTCCTGATGTATTCAGCAATATATTCTTGGTCCTAGCATGGTGGTGGTCGGCACATAGTAGGGCTCAGTGAATATTTGCTGAATGGATGGAAAGGAGAAGCCAAAGAAGCTAGACTTTAAAGCAAAGGGAAAGGGGAACAGAGAGAAATAGCCAGACACAGGAAACGCTCTGGAAATGCTTTAAGGCGTGTGACAGGTCTCATCAGCTTTGGGGACTTGCTTTGGGTGATTCTAATCCCATCCGCTCCCCATCAGCTACACTGTGCTTTTGCTTCCCAAGTTCGCACCTGCCACTCTACTGCAGGACTGCTCTTGGGATAGAGATCAGGTAATGCCAAGGACTTCTGTGCCCAGGGGCGCCCTGTACTGACTGCCCATGACAGCTTGAGTTGAAGCTGTTCTCCCTGGAACTGTGTCTGAGTTCATGCCTTTGCTTGCCTCAAACTCTGCTTCCCAGAAACATGGCTTGTCCAGAGACAAAAAGTAGGAAGATCTACTTTAAGGATCTTAATTGACTTTATCTGTGACTATAGACCTGGGCGACATTTCACTCTCTAATACTGAATAACTGTTCGATGGGCTCGCAGAAGAGGCGGCTTTAATAGACAGAGAAGACTTGCAATAAGCAGAAATGAAGGAAAAAGGAGCACCAGCCAGTAGCCTGTGCCCTTATGTACAGCTCTGGGGCCTCTCTGACCAATAATTCCTAGGGAGGTATCCCACGCCTGGCACTAAGATGTTTGTCTAAGCCCTATGTCTTCTGGAAGTATCACAGTCCAGCCACACAGGATACCTCTGTTCATGATCCATTGCAAAACAGTTATTTTACAAAATTAGCTTACAAGCTAAAGGCTTTCCATAAGCCCTTTTAAAATACATCTTTAGGGTTTTCGTTTGTTTGTTTGTTTGTTTGCTGTTTTTGCTTTTCTTGCATCCCACAGTTTCCCCTCCCTCCTCTCCTCCCAGTTCCTCCTACCTTACTCTAGCTCCATCCACTCCTCCTTCTCTTGAGAAAAGGGGAGCCCCCCATGGATATTAACCAAACATGGCATATCAGGTTATAGTAAGATGAGGTGCCTCCCCTCATATCAAGACTGGACAAGACAGCCAAGTCTCAGGGAAAAGTTTCCAAAAACCAACAAAAGAGTCAGAGATAGCCCTTGCTTCCACTGTGAGGAGTCCCAGTTTAGATCCTGGATGGTTTTGTTCAATTCCTTCCCCATTTGGTTGTGTTTTCCTGTAATTCTTTAAGGGATTTTTATGTTTACTCTTTAAGGACTTCTAGCTGTTTACTTGTGTTCTATATTTCTTTAAGGGAGCTCTTTATGTCCTTCTTAAAGTCCTCTATCATCATCATGAAATGTGGTTTTAAATCAGAGTCTTGCTTTTCTGGTTTGTTGGGGTATCCAGAGCTTGCTGTGGTGGGAGAATGGGGTTCTGATGATGCCAAGTAGCCTTGGTTTCTGTTGCTTATGTTCTTGTCCTTGCCTCTCTCCATCTGGTTATCTCTGGTGTTAGCTGGTCTTGCTGTCTCTGACTGTGGCTTGTCCCTCCTGCAAGCCTGTGTGTCAGCACTCCTGGGAGACCTGTTCTCTCTGGGAGGAATTTGAGTATGGAGAGCTGTGGCACAGGGTCAGCTCCAGGGTGCCGACAGAAACCAGAAGGATCCTGTCCCAGGCCTCTCCTTGCTTCCTGTGTCCTGAGGGCTCCGGGTGGGTCCCTTGGAGCAGAAGTGGTGGTCTTACCTGTGTTCACAGGTGTGTCAGCACTCCTGGGAGGCCAGCTCTCTCCTTGTGGTGTTTGGGTATGGAGTGCTGTGGCATAGGATCAGCTCCGGGCACAGATGGAAACTGAAAGGCTACGTGTAACATTTTCATTATCTATTGACGGACATTTAGGTGGATTCCACTTACCAGAAGTTGTGAATAGAGCAACAACTAACATGGATGCGCAAGTACCTCTGTAGTTGGACATAAGGTCATACATACATACACACATACATACATGCATACATGCATACATACATATGCATTTATGCACACATGCACACACACACACACACACACACACACACACACTCACACACACACACACACACACGCCCAGGAGTGGATTGCTGAATCATATCACAGTTCTATTCCTACTTTTTTGGAGAAACTGATTTCCAGACTGACTGTACTTACCATCCCACCAACAGTGTGGAAGCAGCATTCCTTCACCATCTCCCTCAGCATTTGTTTTCATTCCTCATGATGGCTGTTCTGACTGGGGTGTGAGAAAACCTCAGCAGCACTTTTAACCTGCATTCCCCAGGTGCGACCACATTTAATAAAAATATTTGCTCTCCACATGTGCTCCTTTTCTTGATGTTTAGACATTTGAGTTCTTTGATTATTCTAGAGAAAGCAGTCAGATATATAGCTGGCAAAGATCTTCTCAGCTCTTACGGTGAGGTCCTTGATCTATTTGGAGTTGAATCTTGTGTAAGGTGAAAGATAGCTTTCTAGTTTTCTTTTCTGCATGTCAACATCCAGGTTCCCCAATGCTAAGTGTAGTGATACCACTTACAATATTCCTTTTGCTCAAGATTGCTTGGGTCATCCTTGGTCTTTTGTGCCTCCATGTTTAAGTTTTGAGATTTTTTCCCCCTATGTCTATGAAGAATAGTTATGGAATTTTAGTTGGGTTGCTTTGATGGATAAGCTATCGCCAGGCTCCTGGTTACTTACCCCAACTAGATGGGAAGTCTCTGTTTCCGCAGACACCCCAGAGTTTGGCTGCAAAACATAGAAGCCAACCTCAAACTGACCAGGTAACTTCCTTTCTCCTGGCTGGCTTTTGTAGCACCAGACAGTACTAGGCGTTGGTCGCTGACAGTCAAGATGTGCCAATAGTACAATGGTAGTATAATAATTGGGAAGCCAACCAATTTTGATTGAGTGTAGAACCACTTTACTGGAAAGAATCGGTGCTTGGTACCGAAAGCATGGTCAAAAGCCTGTGAGCTCTAGAAGGCATAGGCTCTAGGGGAGAAGCTGCTGTTATTACTTTACTAACAGTCACGCTCTCAAACTGCCTTCTAAATATGTGTATGCCCGTGATCGGGGTGTCCTTAACAGTGGCCAGAGAAGTTTCTTTTTGCAGTGGCAGTGGTCAAGGCTAAGACAAAATGTTGAGAAGACCGTGTGGGCTCAGCTTTGAATAGAATGCATCAATCCCTTTAGCCTACCCCTGCCCAAGGTTTAAGCAACATGACTAAAGAGGACAAGAGAAAGCATGTAAGAACCAGAAGGTGAGGAAGGGTGCCTTGACATGCTATTCTCAAGACATCATATGGACATGATATGGATAGTGAACTTGGGAAGTCACAGCAGCCGCAGTTACCCGTGCATGGTCAAGTCAATAAATTCCTAGATGAGAGGCTACTGGCAGCTGATGGTTGCTGGGGAGGGATAGTCATTCTCTTTGAGTTTGTGGCTTCTGGCTCATGGCCCGTGCTCTTGTTGATGACCAACCTCCATTTGTATACAGGCCACACTAACTGGACCCAGTAAAATACATGACATGAAGTTAGAAGGCCAAGGAAGGGACATGGGACACACATGATCATAATACATTGCATGTGTATATGGAATTCACAAAGAATTAATTGAGATTTCTTTTTTCAAAGGACAAAAGGATGACTTCCAAAGTTACTTTCCTTGCAAGGCGGGAGAGGTTGACAGAAGAAGAGGAAGATACGTGACTGCTAACATAAGGTTCCTTCGCGCCTCTGCTTTGTTGTTGAAAGGACTAAAGCAATGGTGAACTCCATTACCATGCCAACTGAAACTGGCCTGTTTGGGAAATTTCGCTGTTATCTCTCTAATCCCGATTTCTCAAAAGGTCAGATAAACCGCTTAGTTTCAGTTCAGCGACCTGGAACTCAGGCATGAGTGACCTCATTTTTACTTTTAGTCTGGTCTCTTGGGGACAGTGCAGGAGCTCGGTACAGAGCAGCAGCTGCCTGGGGTTTTTTTTATGTCACAGACAGCAACTTAGCCACAGCGAGAAAAACGGCTATTTACAAAGGCTTGTGCGTGAGGCAGAGTTGTGCAGTGTTAGTGAATCGACAGCTTGAGCACTCTCAGAGATCTCTGAGATGGAGGCCGCCATTAGCCCTGTCATTGACCGAGGAAAAAGTGACATGGGATGACTAAGTAGCCTTCCTTTGTGCACTTATCCCACTTTGAAATGGGTGTGTCAGACTCGCTCCCATTGTAACGGTCAATTTAACATGCCAGCTTGACTACATTAAGGGATATTCACTTAGCTGGCTGATACAATTCTCTCTCTCTCTCTCTCTCTCTCTCTCTCTCTCTCTCTCTCTCTGTGTGTGTGTGTGTGTGTGTGTGTGTGTGTGTGTGTTCAAGGGATCAGCATTTGGGTTAACGGATTAATCTATTGAAGTCCCAGATTGGGAAAAAAGAGTGATTACTTTTCTTTTTTCTAGCTTATCAATTTAATCTTTTCTCTTTTCTATTCCTCTGGAGTGGGATGCCCATATCCTTCTGTATCTGGGCCTTGACATTCGAAGGTTTTGGATCTTCAGTCTCATACTGCACCTTACGACTGGCTTTCCTACCTTGAAATTTTGGATCTGACATCTCAAAGGGCTTCCATGTTTCCAATGATGTGAACCAATTCTCATCAATCTCCTTTTAAACATATTTTTTCTTTTACTTTTTTTTTTTCCAAAAGAGGGTCATTGTCTGTATAACCACTCTGGCTGTCCTGGAACTCACTTTGTAGACCAGGCTGTCCTCAACCTCACAGAGATTTGCTTGCCTCTGCCTCCTGAGTGCTGGGATCAAAGTCATGACTTTAATTCCCTTATAAATGGCTCTAATTATCCTTTCTATTCTCTAAAGAACCCCAACTAACATGTCCGCAGAAGGGCTTCTTTACTCTATTTCTCCTTCTATGGAGGGCCGGCCAATAAACTTGTAGGGAGGATGAGCCCAGGGTGATGAGTGAAAAGTATAGGCGAGTCATCACAACTCAGTGTAGATGGAGCAAAATCAGATTCAGGATCAGTGCAAAGATCCCTGTGTTTGTGGAGGCAGTTGGAGGAAATCAGAGAGGCGGTTTAGTCTAGCCTGCCAATGCCATCTGCAGAAAGATGGGGATTCTGGATTTGATCCTTAATATGACAAAGATGAAGGATGAAGAGTTTTTTGCTTGTGTGCATGCACATGTGTGTGTGTGTGTGTGTGTGTATGTAAAAAAAATTCTACATTCAAGTCTTTGCAAAATGGCCTTGGTTAGATCCAAAGATCATCTCTTTTGGTCTTCAAGGATACAAAATAAGAAGAAAAATGTGACATGTGAAGTGCATTTCTTTGATAGGATAATTGACCATAGAGATGGGATACGTTGCAATATATTGAAAGACACTTTTGGCTTAGCACATGGACTCTGCCAGCCAGTATTTGTTGAATTAATGAGTGTGAAGAGAAAAGTCTCTGAGGAAAAGCGAGCTTTTAGAGACACAGGCCCCGCCTAGAAATGATAGTAACGAGAACAATGGCTTCCTGGAAGCTCAGTCCAATCGTACATCTATCTGTGGATCATCTGCCGTGTGTGTGTGTGTGTGTGTGTGTGTGTGTGTGTGTGTGTACCCAGGTATGCAGGGAGGAGAAGCAAGGTGCGAAGATGGGGCTGAACTAGCTCACGCAGGACTCCAAGAACACGGAAGAGTCTAAGAGGAAGCAGCAAGCACTACAGATTTTCAAAGACAAGCAACTAGGAAGCAGGGGAGGAATCCACCCTAGGATAGGGGAGCAGACCCCCAGAACAAACAAACATGCCAGGAAATGAAGCTGACAGGTACAGTTTGATGGAAGCATGGGTGCTGGGAAGGAATTGTCAGAAAGTATGTTTGGAAGGATGGGTCTCTTGTGAGACTGAATTTAGTGAATTGTCTGAGTGGATGTGTTACAGGTTCTGGCTTGACCTTGTTAGGAGGTTTTGAAGAACATTCATTGGCACATGCCTTGAAACCCATGAACTGTCTTGTACTTGGGCTGTACTGGTTGGTTTCGTGTCAATGCCTCCATGAGATCCAGCTGTAAGGCATTTATTTTCTCAATTAGTGATCCAGTGTTGCTACTTTGTTTCCAACCCAATGACCCAGTAAAAGAAATCTCAACTCAATCAGTAACAATACAACCTACAAGCCTAGATTGGGCAGATCTCTCACTACATTACTCTATTTCCATCTGTATTATCCCACATAACTTGAGGTTTCTCCAGGCCACGAGCTTCTCTCTCTGCAGCCTCTCCGTCGATCCTCCATAGCTCCTCCCCCTATCCCCAGCGATCCTTTTCTCCTCCCCCAAACTCTCAGCTCCTCTTCCTTCCTCCTGCCCAATCATTGGCTCAAGTCTTTATTTGAAAAGTTAAGGTGGGGAGAAGGTTCACAAGGCAACTCCTCACCTGCAGCCGCTCTGAGGAGTGGAATTAGCATCAAAATACAAGCCCAGGGTTATCCACAACAATCCAAGGAGGAAAGCCCCTTGTGGGTGGTACCATCTCTGGGCTGGTCGTCTATAAGAAAGCAAGCTGAGGAAGCCAGGGGAAGCAAAGGCAGTAAGAAACAAGACCTAAAACGTAACCTTGACAACACTTAGCAAAATAATTGGCCATCCTTGCTGTGCCTAGTCAACTTCATGATGCTGTAAAAATGGAAACTAACAGCAGCTGGATAGCTGTGGGTTAGCGCCAAGGTTAGCAGTAGGTCATCATTTCCAAAGATGGCTGCGACATCACCATCCATCCCACATTCTTTTCAGCATTGTGGTCTTCCCACCCCTCCCAGCATCGGGGGAATGTAGTTCCCTACTTCTGGAATCCGGGCGGGCCCACAGTTGCTTTGATCAATGGGATACAATAGAAATAGCTCCAAGTCAGGCAACCCCTTCAGTGATCTGGCAGCTTCATCTCCCAAGATGACCCTCTGGGTGCCAAGACACAGAGCAAGAGAAGTCCAAGCCTCAGGGGAGAGGTCACCAGCCCAGCTGACAATTCATTCTCACCTGTCCTATGGGAAAGATATGACTTTTGTTATCTTGAACTCTCTGCACCTGCGATTATCCTAATGAGACCTACAAGGTACAAGGACCATTCACCCTCTGTTGTGGATGGCAAACAGGAACTTGTGTTACACGTCTGACATGCCCCTCCACGAGTATTTATAGGCAGTTAACTCAGAGAGAGAGAGAGAGAGAGAGAGAGAGACAGAGACAGAGACAGAGACAGAGACAGAGACAGAGAGAGATTTTTCATTGGTGTAGCCATTGGTAAATTTCCCACACTCCTGCAAGAAACTCCAATTAAGCTCCTTAGTTCCCCAAGCCAGACAGGAAGAATTTCTTCTCTGGTCTTTCCTAGTTGCCCTATGTTGCCCTATTTGAGAAGACTAGAGCTTGCTCATTTCTTCAGGAGAAGTTTACCTAGCACCAATAAAGGGAAACCTGCAGATGACTGAAGTTCTTCATGAATTCAGGCTGCAACCCGTTGAGATTGTCTGACTACGAAATACTATGAACCTAATCTAGCCACAGAAGGACTAATGACAGTTATGTAGGGTAGAGTGTGTGTGTGTGTGTGTGTGTTCCTCCTTCATGATGAGTACTAGAAACACTAAAAGTATATGTGAGGTTATGGGAGGAGAGAACAGTGCATGGAGGGTAAAAATAAGCTGTGAAATAGGAGTGACCAGTTCTGGGGCCACTTCAGGGCAAAAGTCTACAGTGCAGGGATGGGTACAAATTTAAATCTGGATTCTAGCTGTCACGAGTGCCTGAAGTTTTCTCGTTCACAAGGTGGGTGGGAGTGAATCCTTACAGAGCAGTTATGAGGACTGACCTCCATGTTTGGGGGAAAGCACTTCACTGTTACAGTAGAGTGCAATGTGTGTCCTGACTCAGGTTTTGCTCTTTTTTTTTTCTATCTCTTTCTTTTGGGTCCCGGGCAGAGCCAAGGTGTGCTTTTTCTGATGGTCTGGGACTTCCTTACTCTTTCTTTTCTTAAAAACAAATTTTTTTAAAAAAAACTTTTATTTTATGTGTATGGCTGTTTTGCCTGCCTGTGTTCATGGGCAACACATACCTTCCTTGTGGCCTGTGGAAACCAGAAGAGGAGGGCACTGGGTCCCCTGCAGCTGGAGTTACAGACGGTCGTTAGCTGCTACGTGGGTGCTAGGAATTAATCCCGGATCCTCTGCAAGAACAGTCAGTGCTTTCAACCCCTAGGTCCTCTCTCCAGCCCCTTACCCTTTCTCTACAGCTCCTCTCCCTGCCATGCAGTTGTTTGTCCAAATTCTGACTGACCTCCATGTTGCCTCTCACCTCAAACAGCACAGCCTTTGCCCATTCTTTTCCCCATTCTTCTTGTCTGGGCTGCTGCTGAGATGTGTAGCTTGCCTGTGCCCTGCGGTTTTCACTTAAACTCCAAATTGTTGCCAAATTCTTTTGGTAATAAGACTGAGACCCCAAGAGGAAAAGTCAATTTGCTTTGTGTCATCTGGAGACTCAGATGGGACTCTCCAGTGCCACAATGCCACCAGGATGTGTGTGGATGGATGGATGGATGGATATTAGTAGTTTGTTACCTTTTTTTTTAATCATACACCCCATGCAGACTTATGGTTATGCTTGGATTGGTCTCTCATGGTATCTTAATTTCTTTTCTATTGCTGATAAGACACCATGACCCAGGCCACCTATAGAAGAGTTTATTTTGGGGCTCAAAGTTTTAGAAGGCTACAATCAATGACTGTCATGGCAGAGAACAAGGCAGCAGGCAGGCAGGCAGGCAGGCATGGCACTAGAGCAGTAGGCGAGCGCTTACATCTTGAGACGCAACCACAAGGCAGAGTGAGTTGGCTGGGGATGATGGGGCCTTGGAAGCCTCAGAGCCCGCCCTCAATGCCAAACCTCCTCCAACAAGGTCACACCTCCTAATCCTTCCCAATCAGTTTCACCAACCGGGGACCAAGTATTCAAACATATGAGCCTAAGTGTGTGTGTGTGGGGAGTCATTCTCATTCAAACCACTACACATGGTAACCCTAAAAGCAGATTTTCAGCCACCATCATAAGCACCCTTCTTGGACCCCTTAATCAATTTTTGTATGGATTGATGCCCACATTCCTTTCTTCTGTCACTCAAGAGTTACTTCATGCCAGTCACATGCCAAGTAATATTTTAGGCACTGGGCTTCTGGGGGCAAACAGAAGCATCCTGCCTCCAAGGAGCTCACCTTGGGTCTTACCTTAGTTTGTATAGTATGGCAGTGCCTGTTTAGGACTGAATTGGGCAGCATGCTGGGGCAGTTAACTGTGAATGTTTGTGGGTCTAGAGGTCAGATAGAAGCTGGTTTCACGTCCTGTCTTACCAACCGTGAGATACCGGGAAAGTTGCTCAAGCTTTCTGTGCCTCAGTTTCTTTATCTGAATAATACTAATACTAATACTAATACTAATACTAATACTAATACTAATACTAATACTAATACTAATACTAATAAATACTAATACTAATATTATGTACCCCAGAGACTCCTTATTTAGAAAAACTGACACAGAGGTCAAGCACACAATAAGCATCTATGCCATAAAAAGTTCTAGTCGTTATTTTTACATTATGTGGTTTTGGTTTTGTTTTTCTTGTTTTTCTGATGGGAATAAGATCCTGAGCTATCTTTATGTCTTGATCTCCACTTCACTTGACAATGGAAGAGCCAAGGACTTCCTTCTCGGCCCCTAAACCAGGGTTGTGCACAGACCCGCTTAGACATGGACTGCATCTTTTGGAGTTCTATAGTACAGAGATAGTAAGAGTCCTGTCCTAAGAAGTCAGGGAATGTTGTGCTGGCTGTGCTTCCTCAAGCTCTGAGGGTAGGTTCTGAGAGTGGACATGTGACAAAAAAAAATGAGAGGGTCATGAAATTAATGTGTCATGGTGTCAATGAACTAACAGTAAAATCCCAAGTCGGAATCAGTTATGTGGAAAAAATTCCAAGTTGGGCAGCTGTAGTAGTTCATTCAGGTGGGCGTGGCAACACAGTCATCAGGGTGTGGGTATCTTTTGATCTGAAGTGACTCTGGGAGCTCCATTGCATCTACGTCCCAGACAGGGAAAAAAAAAAAAAAAGGAGATGTCAGTGGAATAGCAAAAGAGCCCCCACCGCCACTGCTACCGCCACCCCCAAAGCTGAGAGCCTTCTTCAGAAACTCTTCCCAGGGCTCCTATCCAAGTTATGCTTGCATCCCGTTGTCCACTCTGCAGTTGGAATAATGTGCTCCACCAGATAGATCACGGTGTCCTCGCCCCCACAGAGGACTGGACTGAAGTCTGATGACACTCATGCTTCAGGGCTGCAGTGTTGGCTGATCTTTGCCCTGCACACTCCTTTGAAGTCAAAACCCGTCCGACTTAATAGAAAGTGTCTGAAGTATTAATTATAATGGCACTTTGAGTCTTGAAAGTATACATTTTTTTCTCATTTCAAATGAAAAGATCATGAATATTTAAACGGTCTTTGTCTGGTGCTCCTTGCTTTCTGATCCATCCACTCTCCTTCCAAACCTGAATTCTTAGATTAATTTTTAATAGTGACAGTTCAGGAAGGAACAGCTGTGTTTTGATGAAGTTGCTCTCTTTCTGCCATGAGTTACCTCATGCCTCACTTCTGGGATCTCAGATGATGCTTTCTCTTCTTTCTTTCTTCCTTCCTTCCTTCCTTCCTTCCTTCCTTTCTTTCTTTCTTTCTTTCTTTCTTTCTCTCTTTCTTTCTTTTTTCTTTCTTTCTTCATATTTTAAAAGATTTATTTATTATAATAAATGCCTCACCTCTGGGATCTCAGATGATACTTTTTGTTGTTTTTTTTTTTAATATTTATTTATTTATTATACGTAGGTACACTGTAACTGTTTTTCAGACACCAGAAGAGGGTATTTGATCTGATTACAGATAGTTGTGAACCACTGTGTGGTTGCTGGGATTTGAACTCAGGACCTCCAGAAGAGCAATCAGCGCTCATAACCACTGAGCCATCTCGCCAGCTCTCCGTCTGACCTGACTTGCTCAGGCCCCACTCGCTGAGGCTGTCTTCAGATACCCCAGAAGAGGGCATCAGATCTCATTATGGATGGTTGTGAGCCACCATGTGGTTGCTGGGATTTGAACTCAGGACCTCTGGAGGAGCAGTCGGTATTCTTAATCGCTGAGCCATCTTGCCAGCCCAAGATGATGCTTTCTTTCTGTGTCTTTTTGGATGAATGCAGGGTGTAAGAGTTTTTGTTCCTGACTAAATCAGCCACTTAGTTCATATCTAATTTGAATTTATAGAAACTTATTCCCGAGAGGAGTCCTAAGAATAATTTATAAAATCTGGCACAGTTACAAATAAATAGGTTAGGTTAGGGCTAACTTGCTGGACAGATTTTTCCCAGTGACATATAATAGAGCAATCGCAATTGGACCTCTCCTTCAGACTAATGCTGTGTTGAAGTGCAATGAGTATTTGTCAGGCACGTTGAGACCCACCACTAGGAGAGACATAAGCTTTGAGTGTCATTAAGCACCGCCATTTTATTTGTTATTTATTTGCTGTTGTTGGAGTGCAGGGTGTGGAACCCAGGAACTCACACATGTTAGGCAAAGGGTTCCACCAAAGTACTTCATCTCTATCACCAGCATGGTAAGGGTAATCTTGTCGTTTGGTTTACAGTCTTACTATGTAGCTCAGGCTAACCTAGAATTCATTGCCTTCCTGTGTCAGCCTGAAATAGCAGGTGTATCATACCTGGTTCCTGCAGAAGGACTCTTTTAAACATGCTCTCTGACATTTTTATACTGCTGCTGGTATAAGGTGAACTGTACAAACAGGTTGGAAATTCAAGGGAAGCATGGTTGTCTAAAACAATAAAATTCCCCAACTATCCAAATACTGCTAACGAAATGAACAGAATCTACAGTAACTGGTACAATGCCCATTGTGGATAGATTTTCCTATTTTCCTTGATAAGTTTGCCCAGGAGATATTTTTAAACTCACTTAGTGAGCTAGGCATTACAAGTTTAAGGCCAGCCTAGGGTACCCAGTAAGTTTAAAGCCGGTTAGTAGAAAGGCTGTCTTCTGAAACAAAGTATACCAATGAGGTAACCATAAGAATCCAAAGAAATCTGCTTAGGATACAAGTCCTAGCAACAAATGTGTTGTAGGCAAAGCCTCATATACAAAACAGGTCCCACTATCTGGGTTCTGGCTCTGATCCAGCACTGACGGTTCTGGCTTCTCACTTCATCTCCCCAGATCTTTTTCCCACCTGTGCAAGGTCCCGTCCCACTTCATTAGGACATTGAAGACTGGAGTCTGTGAAATCCCCCTGGGAGCCACTTTTCCTTCCTGGTGATGTCACACAGCTAGTTGATGTTGTTCCGGATGATGATTTCATTTCTAATGTGATCATGTGCACCGATGATTAACATTCAAGTCAGGCGGGACCCTATTGGGGTCTTAAGCCTAGAGTTATAGAGACAACTACTGTGTGGTAAACCATACAGAATATAGTTCTAAAATCTAAGCAAAGAAAGAATTTGTGGGGTAAAAAAATAACAGCATCGATTTTATTTTTCTTTTAAGAGAACTTCTGCTTGTAAGAGGCAAGATTTTCCATTTCCTTTTTTTTGCAAGTCATTTATGTAGATTTAATTCTCAACTTGTAAGTGTTTCTTGTTTGTTTGTTGTTTGTTTTTTGTTTTGTCATTGTTTAGCTTAGTTTTGCTTGTTTTTAATGAGAAGGTGAATGGTTAGCGTCCTTCCAGATTAAAACTAAATGCCTCTGCAGCTCAGTTTGTTGTACTTAAAGAGGGGGGAGTTGAAATCTTCTCTATGTTCTTTTGTTTTGATGTTATTGTTATTTTGTTTGTTTGTTCGAGACAGGGTTTCTCTGTGTAGCCCTGGCTTCTCTGTTACAGAGACCCGCCTGCCTCTGCCTCTGAGACGTGCAATTAAAGGGGTCTGCCACCCCTGCCTGGTAGCGCATTTCTATACTTTGTAAATGTGGAGGCTTCTTTAAAGCTCCCCAGCTATAGAAAAGCCTCACTCTTAGTGTGAGATTGTGGGTACACCTCCCCCTACTGGGCACCATCTACTACTGTGGTTTGTAGTTGGTCTGTGGTGGCCATGGTAGGTGGAAGTTACTTAGATGTGTGTGTAAGGGGCTTCATGTGGAGATCCGGGGACAGCTTGTGGGAGTTCATTTTCTCCTTTCACTGCAAATCCAGCAAATCCAGCTCAGGTCATCAGGCTTGGTGACAAGCATCTTCATCTCCTGAGCTGAATTCACTGGCCCAAAGTTCTAATTCTTGTTGGGAGATGCTTTGCTGGTATCCAGGTTTGGATGGTATACGCCACCCACAAAACAGCTGGCTGGCTAATCAAGATTTTCTACTGGCTTAAACCCATGTCCAAGCAGTCTTCTCTGATGGATACCGCCTCCCCAACGGAAAGTGCTGTGTTGTATAAAGTAAAAACTGGAAAGCCAGAGAGATAGTTCCTTAAAGTGGTCTGTGCCAAGAATAACAGAAGGTTTTAAGAGAAAGACGGGTTTGAACTGAACAGGGATGATATACCGGAGAGAGAAGCAATAAAGGTTATTCAGAGGTTACCAATATTTTCGTATTTGTCATATCATATGTGGAACACATGCAGTCTTACAAAATAACAACTTAGAACATATATATATATATATATACACATATATATGTGTGTGAATGTATATACACATATGTATACATATACTTCTCTATGTATATATAATATATACATACACACATATATGCTTCTCTCTATATGTGTACATATAATACACACACATATACTTCTCTATGTATATACTGAGAGTACATACACACACATATTTGCAATAGAGGATGGAATGAATGTAAACAAGTTGTACTTTAATATATGCGTTAATAAAGTGGGATACTATTTAGATACCCCAAAACAAACTATTGGTTCATGTAACAATGTGGCTCAATATTCCACACATGATTCTAAGAGATATAAAAGGAGAAAATAGGTGGGTGTGATAGCACATGCCTTAAATCTTAGCACTGGGAAGGAAACAGTAGAAAGGTCTCTGTGTTCAAGGCCAGCCTGGTCCACAGAACGAGTTCCAGGACAGCCAGGGTGTGGTGGTTGATCAAAAACAGGAACGTATAACTTGAATGGTATATTGACTGCATGGATGAATACATTTGCCTGAATTTATCCATATACACTGAAATTTGTGAAAAAATTGTTGTAAATTATAACTTAACTAAATATATTTTAACTATTTTGTTGTTGCTTGGGACAGTTCTTGCTTTGTAGCCCAGCTTGGCTTCAAACCCTAGCTTTTCCTGGATGTGCATCCTAATTGTTTAGATTATAGCCATGTGCTCTCACATCTAGCTTAGATTTTGGATAAAAGTTAAGAAATAAGAAAGTAAATGAATCTAACATGACTAGGAAAATACTTAACTTGCCATTGGTTATTTCTAAATTATGTCAATAATTAAAACATTGTTTACTTTAACAAACAAAATAAATCCATTAAAATATCTTTCTGTTAAAAACAACAAAAACCCCAAAAAGGCCAAATGTGGTTGTCTTTAATCCTGCTGTGTAGAAGGCAGAGGCAAGCAGACATCTATGAGTTTAAGGTCAACCTAGTTTATTTAATGAGTTCTCAGTTACCCAGCGCTACATAATGAAGTTGTGTTTTAAAACAAACAAAAACAAATCTGTGATGGTTTGTATAAGCTTGCCCAGAAAGTGGCACTATTAGGAAGTGTGGCATTGTTGGAGTAGGTGTGTCACTGTTGGTTTGGGCTTAAATACCCTTAGCAGAGCTGACCACAAGTCAGTCTTCTCCTAGGTGCCTTTGGAACAAGATGGGGAACTCTCAGCGCCTTCAAACTTTGTTTGCATGGACCCTGCCTTGATGATAATGGACTGAACCTCTGAACCTGTAAGCCAGTCCCAATTAAATGTTGTCCTTTATGAGAGTTGCCTTGGTCATGGTGTCTGTTTACAGCAGTAAAACCCTAAGACAAAACCCAACAGAAAAACAAAAATCAAAATAAGAAGAAAGATTAGGTAAATTATTCCCACATATTTCTTGGAGAGAAAATATATGAAATAATAAAAGATTGAAACACTTAAAACTGTATCAAACTTTTCCTATTGTGTTACTTAATATGTGAACTGTATCACTATGTCTAAAATTAAATGTGGTTTTAAATTAAAAACTAATAGTTGGGGCTGGAGAGATGGGCTCAGCTGTTAAGAGCACCGACTGCTCTTCCAAAGGTCCTGAGTTCAATTCCCACAACCACATGGTGGCTCACAACTGTCTGTGATGGTATCTAATACCCGATTCTGGTGTGTCTGAAGACTGCTACACCAGAATCATATAAATAAAATACTCATATAAATAACATAAATAATAGAATCTTAAGGAAAATAGTAATTGAAGAATTTTTCTGAATGGATGAATAATAAGAATCTACAGATTCTGAAATATTTAAAACTAAGATAAGCAAAGCCACTCATTTCCATTCATACATTTAATCTACCACAAAAAAGTGCAAAATGGAATTAAGCAATAAAAAATAAAACTGACAAGAACTAGAAAAATCAAGGTTATTGAGTAACTAAACATAAAAAAAGATGAATATTTCTTGTATCTTTTGAAATGTGGTGTGACTGTATCTTCATTATTTTTGATACGGTTCACTTGAAAACAAGAGTAAGGCTTTCTCTGATCTTGAAATAAACCTTACGTTCTCAAGTGCAGCTTCAATGAGACCGTGAACTGTAAAAAAAACGATATATCATTATATCAATAGATTATCTTCTTTATTCACATGCATCCCAGTTTGTTTTCATGAAGTTGTTCATTAAATCCTGTTAGAGAGCTACATATAGAGCCCTCGCAGCGGGGTGTGTGTGTGTGTGTGTGTGTGTGTGTGTGTGTGTGTGTATGGGGTGGGGTGGGGAGATCTGTTGTGATCATAAAAAGAGAAAGTAGCATAAGAATATGTTCTATGGGCGTGTGGGGGAAGGGGGCGCTTCAGCCGGCCCATGCAGAGGCATCCCATGACAGCATAGCATAGAATAGAGTTTATTTAGGGCATGAGGAAAGGAGTGAAGGGGGTGGTATTGGCAGAGAAAGGCAGAGAGAAGGAGCGAGTAGAGAAGTAGAGGCTGGCCATGACTACGGTGAGGAGGGAAGGGAGGGGGGAGGGGAAGAACCCGAGAGAGTAAGAGGAGGAAAAGAGGATAAAAGAGCAAGGGAGTAAGAGAGAGAGGAAGGGGCAAGAAGCCCCTTTTATAGTGGGCCAGGCCTACCTGGCTATAGCCAGGTAACTGTGGGGCGGGGCATACCTGGCCGTTGCCAGGTAACTGTGGGGCGGGGCATACCTGGCTATAGCCAGGTAACTGTGGGGCGGGGCCTACCTGGCTATAGCCAGGTAACTGTGGGGGTGGAGTCCAGCCAGAAACCTAAAAGAATCGCCTTTCCTTTCTGGGTAGGAATTTTTTTTAAAAAGGTAAGGGTTTTATAAACTATGAAAAATGTTTAAAAAATGAATTTCAGATTTAAAAAAAAAAAGACAAGACAAGTACATTTGAAGCTGCTTAAAGATGGGTTGGGGACGGTGCATCCCTTTAAGCCCAGCAACTCTGGAGGCAGAAGCAGGAAGCTCTCTTGGGTTCAAGCTGAGTTCGATGTTCCACATAGAGTACCAGGACAGCCAGGGCTACACAGAGAAACCCTGATTGAAAAAAAAAAGTCAAAGAAAAGAAAGAAGGAAGGAATGAAGGAAAGAAGAAGGAAAGAAAAAAGGAAAGAATGAAAGGAAGGAAGGAAGGACAGAGGGAGGAGGGAAGAAGATGGATAGAGCGCTCGCAGCGGGGTTTGTGTGTGTGTGTGTGTGTGTGTGTGTGTGTGTGTGTCTGTGTGTGTTCCAATTCGCTTTGGGCATTCTGTTCAGTACAGACAAGCAGCTCCGAGACCACAGATTGGAAACTGTAAGTAAAACGTTCACCGCTGACCTCACGCAGGGATGTCGGTCGTGGTTTAATCCAGGAGAAGCGTGGTAATTTCACTAGTTTAAAAACGGGCTGAGGTTACTGCCCCTAGCAAGGTCCTCAGCCTTTCCGAAGGGAAACACGAGAGTCGTTCCCTCTGAAACAATTAGAGCCCCAGGGCACCATCCGCCTTTGAATAGGTCAAAATTTCCATAAAAGTGAAAGGAGTTAAAGTCACTGCAGGCGGAGAGCTCAGGTCGTTTCCAGCCTGCAGAGCACCGAGAACTTCTGGGTCCGGTGGGAACAAGTAACTGCTCATCCCATTTCCGCCACGGATTTTTTTTTTTTTTTTTTTTGAGGGGGAAGGGACGTTTTTCTTTTCCTTCTTTCATCATTTCTCTTTCTCTAATCTTTTCTCTCCCTAACCCTCCTTTACCTTCCTCATTGTTTTAATTCATGGCCTCTTTTTTTTTTTCCCATAAATTGTTACATACCTATATGTACATCCATATAGGGTCCTAAATATAGCCTGTCGGGTGTGTTTAATGTTACTCTTATGTATGTTTTCAAGGCTGAGTGTTTGGCTTGGACTGACCAACCAGTGAGTTCTTCCTCAGGCAAGACTCCCCGCTCAGTGATCGCTGATTGCCTCGCGTTCTCGGGTAGGATTGAGGTCTACCATCTCACCCTTCCATCCACTTTGACCACGTTGTCTATAGTCCTCGTTCAGCTAGTGCTTAGGCATCATGCTATCTATAGCTTCTGACATTACTATAAGACACAGTCTGACAGCAAAGTCGCTGACCCCTCTGGCTCTTACACCCCGCCCCCCCCATTCACCATCCCCCTCTGAGCTTTAGGTGTGGGAGTTATTCTGTCTATGTCTCCATTGGGATTGGGTTCCACAACCCCGCATTTTGATTGGCTGTAGTTTCTGTAATGGTCTCTGTTGCGAAGAGAAGATTCCTTGATGAGGGGTGAGGACTACACTTATCTGTATGTATAAGGACAAATGTACTTAGAGCATAATATTGAAAAAGAGTTGCCATGAAACGCATGTGAACCCCCAAACGACCACCAAGGAGCCAATCTGACGTGATAGCATTAGGGTCTCTTTATTCAAGCTGGAGCTTGGGATCCCACCAACCCTGACACAGCGGGAAGGTGAAGCCCTGAGCCTAGTTTTAGGCGAGCGTTTGCAGAGGCAAGAGGGGCTATCCAGCCTGGTACACATCTGATTGGGTGGGGTGGGGGTGGTGGTGGCAGGGGGTGGGAGAGGGCCATTATGGTCTTTAACATATTGACTGGTGCTGGGAGCCAAACCATAAAGTTAACTTCTCCTTTCCTTCTGATTGGTGGTTGTTAAGAAGTGAAGTGTGTGTGTGTGTGGGGGGGGTGGAGCTTGTAATCTGGAGGTGCAAATTTGTTAGAAACTGGTATTAGGTACTGGCCTTTTAGTTAACTTGAGTTCAAGCTTAGGTTAGGTTCTCTAAGATGGAGTCTGAATCCAAAAGATCTGGTCTCTCAGACATCCCTTTCCTGTTCCTGATTTCTGTGAGTTTGCTTTAAGCTTTTCCCCTTCTAGGGCGATGCTGACTATGGGTTTCTCATACATTTTTTTTTTGTGTGTGTGGGTTTCTCATGCTTTTATTGTGTTGAAGTATGTTCCTGCCAGCCCTACATTCTCTAGGGCCTTTATTACGAAGGAATGTTGAATTTTGTCAAAGTCTCTTTTTGTATCTATTGAGATGATCAGGTAATTTTATTTATTTACTTATTTACTTATTTATTTATTTATGTGGTTTATTATCATTGACTTGGTGTCTTAGTAAGGGTTTTACTGCTGTGAACAGACACCATGACCAATGCAAGTTTTATAAAAGACAACATTTAATTGGGGTTGGCTTACAGGCTCAGAGGTTCAGTCCATTGTCATCAAGGCAGAAACATGGCAGCATCCAGGCAGGCATGGTACAGGAGGAGCTGAGAGTTCTACATCTTCATCTGAAGGCTGCTAGTGGAAGACTGACTTCCAGGCGACTAGGGTGAATGTCTTAACCCCACACCCACAGTGACACACCTACTCCAACAAGGCCACACCTCCTAATAGTGCCACTCCCTGGGAAAAGCATATACAAACCATCACACTTGGATATGCTGCACAGTGCCCTCACTTCAGGGATTAAGCCAACTTCATGTATGTCTGTATCCTGTTGCCTCACTTGAGAGAGACAGCCTCTGTTGAATACAGAGACTTGTTTCTACCCACTTTAACCATTCCATTACTTTTGGGTTGACAACCCACATATTTAGGCTGTGTTCTTTTTTTCCTTTCCCTCTCTTCTTTCTCCAGAATGTACATTTATATAGATTTGTCTTTGAACTTGCTAGCAGATGAATGTTGACTCTCTGCCACACGTCTGTGCTCTCTGTTCTTGTGGGTTCAAGTTGTTTGGGGTTATTGTGTTTTTTGAACTTTAAACTTGCATGTGTTTCCTTTCTTCTTTAACGTTCAAGAGTTCACCTACATTCCGTACATGCACTTTGTGTGTACCTGGTCTCCAACAAGGCCAGAAGATGCCATTAGATCCCACAGAACTGGACTTTCAGATGGCTGTGAGCCACTACGTGTGCTCTGGGAACAGAACCTGAGCCCTCTGCAAGATCAAGTGCTCTTAACTGCTGAGCCATCTGTCCAGCCCATGTTTCTTTTCTGACCCGTTCTTGGATGATAGTCTTATTTGATGACATATCCTAGCCTCCATTACATGTTTAGTCATAATTTCTTCTAATTCTTTGAACATATTTGTAATGTTTTACAAATCTTTGTCCATCATGTGTGATATTTGGTTCCCATCACAGGTGGTCTCTATTACTTGCTTTTTTACTTTGCACAGTATACTTTTTTTTAAAAAAGAAATATATGATAAGTGTTTTAGTTAAGGTTTCACTGCTGTGAACAGACACCATGACCAAGGCAACTCTTATAAAGACAATATTTAATTGGAATTGGCTTACAGGTTCAGATGTTTCTTTCATTATCATCAAGGTAGGAACATGGCATTGTCCAGGCAGGCATGGTGAAGGAGGAGGAAGGTCTACTCTTGTTCCTAAGACAGGTGGGAGAAGACTGGATGGTAGGCAGCTTGGATGAGGGCTTTAAAGCTCACTCCCGCAATGACACACTTCTTCCAACAAGGCCACACCTACTCCAACAAGATCACCCCTACTAATAGTGTCACTCCCTGGGCAAAACATATTCAAACCATCACAATTAGGTTGGGGAAAAGTTTGAGGAAAGGGCAGGAGATAGTATTGCAGTTCATTTACACATGGAGTTGATTTCTTTTTCTTTTTGTCTAGTTTTAATTGTTTGTTAATAATTTCAAGACAGAGTTTCTTTGTGTAGCCCTGGCTGTCCTAGAACTAGCTCTGTAGACCAGGGTGGCCTTGAACTCACAGAGATCCACCTGCCTCTGCCTCCCAAGTGCTGAGATTAAAGATATGCACCACCGCCCAGCTGGAGTTGATTTAATATTTATTTATTTATTTATTTATTTATTTATTTATTTATTGTATATGAATACACTATAGTTGTGTTCAGACACACCAGAAGAGGACATCAGATATCATTACAGATGGTTGAGCCACCATGCAGTGCTGAGAATCGAACTCAGGACCTCTGGAAGAGCAGCCAGTACTCCTAACCGCTGAGTCATCTCTCCAGCCCCTGGAGTTGATTTCTTTTGAGAGGATTTCTGCAGTTTTTACTTATGTGTCTACAATCAAAACCTAAACCAATGGGGCCCTTATGTTATGTTCTGCTGTTTCTTTGTACGTCACGTTATTATATCTTGTAGGAAGTTTGGAAGTTGGGAGTTGATTCTTTTGACCTCTGGCCTTACAGAGGTTTATTTCTTTGCATCTTGGCTGGATAGTTTTAACAAGCTCTACCTTCCTTGCAGTGAAAGCCTCTGATATAAAAGGCTACATCGTTGGGTGTGTACACAGCCGCCTTGTTTTAACAGGTGTAGGCTCTTCTGATCCATCATCAAGGCTGTCTTTCCCTGTAAACATTATACCCAGCTGTTAGATTCTATTATCTGCCAGCTACTCTAATGTTTTGACAATGACTTGAGTCATGAATTGTCCCAATGCCATCCGGTTGTGTGTAAGGCCTCTTTTGAGGAATACTTTAAAAATATTTATTATTGTTATGTGTATATGTGTGTGTACCTGTGTGAGCTCATGTGCACTACATGCCTGCAGGAGCCTGTAGAGGCCAGAAGAGAGTATCAGATCCTGAAGCTGGAGTTACATGAGGTTGTGATCCAGCATGTGGGTGACCTCTGTAGGAGAATCAATGCTCTGCATTGAGCCATTTCAACAGATCTTTGAGGGGTACTTAAAAATTATTTTTTTAAATGTGTATGTATGTACTTGGTACTCTCAGAGGCCAGCAAGGGGCTGTAGAGCCACTGAAACTAGAGTTACAGACAATTATGAGCTGCTCTGTGGGATATTAGCTATAATTTCCCTCTAGTTATCTCTGGAAAACTCTTTATTTTGTGACTTAGCTTTTCTGTCTCATGAAATTATAACTTCTTTAACTATAAGAAGTTATAGATTCTTTTTTAAAAAGACTTATTTATTTATTATATCTAAGTACCATGTAGCTGTCTTCAGACACTCCAGAAGAGGGCGTCAGATCTCATTACGGATGGTTGTGAGCCACGATGTGGTTGCTGGGATTTGAACTCAGGACCTTCGGAAGAACAGTCGGTGCTCTTAACCTCTGAGCCACCTCTCCAGCCCCCTTTTTTATTTTATTTATTTATTTATTTATTTATTTATTTTTGTAAAGTTATAGATTCTTATAGCTATAGATTACAGTTAAGAATTAACTACTGCCTACCTCCAAGATCTCCCTTCTGACTGAGAGCACCCTTAAGTTGAACTGTATCACACTGTTTCAAATAAAGTCAGTTCTCTTGGAGAACTGCCCAAGGTTTCGGATTTAATGTCTAGTCTTCCTCCTTGGCAAAATCTCGGAGCTAATGCCAAAAGTAGATGTGTTTCACTCTGAGCGATACCTTACCAGGGTCTGGCTGGAGAAGCAGCTTTTATTGATGTGGGCTGCTGGCCAGTGAGTCAGCCAGCCAGAGTGCAAAGAGAACGGCTACCCTTTCTGTCTGACCTGCTTAGGAGAGCACCTCTGGCCATGAGTGGGTTCGGTGGGGGAAAGAGTCCCTGGTTTCTCGGCATGCTCACTTGGAATTCCTCCTTGACACCACACCCAGGGGGGCGAGGGCGAGGAAGAGTGTTGGCAAGCTCACTCTGCCAGGGAGACCCGGAGCCTTTGCTTGGGAGCTGAGGAGAGAGCAAACTCCATTTTCTTGGCCACGCCCATCTGAAACAGAGCTCCTTCTTCCCATGCCGAGCTGGGAAGGGGGAACAGATAGTGGAGTAAGAACCACACATTCTCGCTTGTGTTCACTAGGATTTATTCGATACATTGGATGTGTAGTTCTTTATCTGCTTAGGATGCTGTCCTGAAGTAATAATAATAAATGTTATTAATAATTATTATTAGTGCTGAGGATCAAACTCATGGCCTCACAGGGACTAGGCAAAGTAGCCTGCCTTTAAACCATCTCCCAAAACCATATTCCTAAGATTTGAAATGAATTTTTTAAAAAATTGAATTTT
Organism: Apodemus agrarius; assembly: GCA_964023405.1. NCBI lineage: Eukaryota > Metazoa > Chordata > Mammalia > Rodentia > Muridae > Apodemus > Apodemus agrarius. The sequence goes on along the minus strand of OZ030020.1, from coordinate 11,797,766 downwards.
ACTAGCTATGACTGCATGGACGATTGGCTACACAGAAATTTTATTAGTTACTTTTATCTATGATTGCTAATTTATTTATTATTGCATACATGGCACCCTCAGTCATGTATGTAAATGTTAAAAACAGTAGTTAAGCCTGTCTCTGTGGTGTTCATTCTATCATTCTGTAAACTCTGAGGTGGCCTTATTATCTCACAGTTAAGGTTTGCATTGGTATATGTCAAATCATTGTGATTAAGACAATCACATGTATGAAGAATTACAGAACAATTATGAGGCAAGTGTAAATATTATACCTACAGGCTTATGCAGAGTCCATTATAGTGATAATAATTGTAGACATTTCTATAAACTTTTAGCTTCTGTGATTATAAACAACTGGAAGAAAACTGGAAATTTTCTTTCAGGATTATTGTATCTGTATATCTAACATGGGTTTTTTTGATGTTTTGTTTTGTTTTGTTTTGTTTTGTTTTGTTTTGTTGTTTTTTTGAGACAGGATTTCTCTGTGTAGTCTTGGCTGTCCTGGAACTCATTCTGTAGACCAGGCTGGCCTCAAACTCAGAAATCCACCTGCCTCTGCCTCCCAAGTGCTGGGATTAAAGGCATGTGCAACCACTGCCCGCATTTTTTTTTAAAGTTGTTTTGCGACAGGGTCTCTCTATGTAGTCATGGTTTCCCAGGAACTTACTATAGACCAGGATGGCCTCAAATTTGCAGAGATCTTCTAGTCTCTGCCTCCCAAGTGCTGGGAGTTAAGGTGTGTTCTACCATTCCTGGCTTTTAGATTTTTGTATGTGTGCAGGATATACTTACTTTTGATTACTTCTAAAATAATTCATCAGATTTTTAAAAAATGATAAGACATTGTTCATATTTACATAAAGATTTAGACATTACTGCAGAAGTGGCTTCTGGTGTTGAGTTAGAAGTTAGCAACCTAAGGTGATATTGACATACCTGGAAACAGAGCTGATGCACTCATCTCCTCCATGAACTGAGTTTATGATCTCAGAAGTTGTAAAGTGAGGGTGGAGAGGTGGAATTTAGAATTTTGTGAATTCTCTTGTCCGGGGCCCGCCGGATGCCTGCCTGTGTCTCATGACACACACACATGCTTCCTTCTCATGTGAATATTCCTTTTGAGTAAAATGCTGCCTTCTAGTAACTCCAACTAGTGCCAGGCCCACTTGATAAAGATCCTGGCATGTAATTTTAGGAGAATACCCAAACACACACACACACACACACACACACACACACACAGACACACACACAGACACACACACATCTATTTAAGAGAAAATGGATCAACTAGTGGGCTTTTGGCTACCGTAGACACCCTATCTAACAAGCTGGGGTTTAAACAATTAGGCTTACTAATACATCTCATCTTATGAGAGGGTAGAGGCTAGTTCCAGAGCAGGCTAATGAATCAACAGTGGGAATCTTTTCTGCCCTTAGGGTGCACGATGCATAATCTCCCAAGTACTATTTCTTCACAAAATGAAATCTAAAATACCGAGTAGAGAATAGAGGGAGTTTTCTTATTAATCCAAGATGTTTCAACTCACTAAGTCTCTTGACAGAAGATTCCTCTTCTGTGTCAATGGCCAGGCTAGGGTCACCTGCCATACGTAAGTCAATCGCTGTCGAAGCTGGTTAAGAAATATCATCCTGAGTGAGTTAACCCAATCACAAAAGAATACACATGAAATGCAATCACTGATAAGTGGATATTAATGACCCCAGAAGCCCTAAATACTCAAGGCAAAATTAGCAAGTCAAATGATTCCCAAGAAGAAAGGAGAGGACCCTGGGCCTGTAAAGATTGGATCCAGTTTTGTAGAGAAACCGTGGGGGGAGGGGGAATGATTGGGGAATAGTTGGGGGGGAGAGGAATTATGGGACATAGGGAGGGGGGAACTGGGAAAGGGGAAAGCCTTTGGAATGTAAACATAGAATATAGAAAATAAAAATTAAAAAAAAAAAAAGAATACCGAGATGGGCTTGACTTTAGGTGGAGAAATCCATGCACCTGAGTTTGGCATACAATCGCCTCTTACCTGGAAAAAAACAAAACAACACACCCCCATGGGGATTCCACGTTAGAAGCAGGAGATGTAGGGACAGTCCACACAGAGGCTAATATAAATCAGAAAATCGAATCCCACCATCGGCTATTTTTAGTGTTGATTCTACACTGCCAGAATGGGCTTTAGGTGTCACTTTGACCCAATCTCAGAGTCACATTGGAAGAGGTGAAGAATTCCTTTCGTTAGGTTGGCCCGTGCTAATGTCTGTGAGGCATTTTCTTAATGGTTTTGTGGTATAGGAGGGGCTCAGTCCACACTGAGCAATCTGTAAGAAGAGTAGTCACGCAAGCCAGGGTGAGCAATCAAGTAATCAGCATTTTTCCAAGGTCTCGGCTACCGGCCCTGCCTCCAGGCTCCTTCCTTTATGTCTTCGTCAATGTTGTATTGCTGTGAAAAAGATGACCAACGCCACTCTTATAAACGAATGCATTTAATTCAGATCTGCCTACATTCAGAGGTTTAGTCCATTATCATCGTGGTGGGAAGCATGGTGGCGTGCAGGCTGTTGTGGTGCTGCAGAGGGAGCTGGGAGTTCTACATCTGGATTGGTAGGCAATAGGGGGAGAGACAGACAGACAGAGAGAGACAAAGAGAGACAGAAAGACACACAGAGATACACAGAGACACAGAGACACACCCAGTGAGAGAGAGAGAGAGAGAGAGAGAGAGAGAGAGAGAGAGAGAGAGAGAGAGAGAGAGAGAGAGACTGGGCCAGGCTTATTTAAAAAATACTTCAAAGCCCACCATCCAGTGATACTCTTCCTCCAACAAGGCCACGCCCATTGCAACAAAACCACGCCCCCTAATTCCTGTCTAGTAGTGTCATTCCCTAACAACCAAACATTCAAATATAAGAGCCTATGGGTACTGTTGCTATTCAAAACGTGGCACTTCGGTTCCCTCCCTGACGTGCCTCAGTGATGAACTGTTCCTGGAAGTGTAAGGTGAAGCAAGCCCTTTCCTTTCCAAGTTGATTTTGTCATGATGTTTACCATAGAAACAGAATGCAAACGGGAATTCTTGTTAAAGCACAGGTATTTTTGTTTGGTTGGTTTTGGCTGGTTGGGTTTTGCTCCTTGTCTTATTTTGAGGCGTGGCTCACTCCGAAGCCTAAGCTGACCTTGGACTCCACCACGAGACTCCTCTAACAGCCTCCCGAGGGCCCGGATTTACCGGCATGAACCACCAACTCCATTGGTTTTTGTTTGTTTGTTCTGTTTTAACTCAGAGACCCGGTTTTATATGCTACTTAAAGTACATAGTTGCTTCTCATTTATTCCCAACCACATGGATCTTCGCCATAACAATTTCAGAATATTTCCATCTTGCTACAAAAGACCCCCATATATGTTATAGTAATTCCTTCTTTCAGATTTTCTACCCCTTACTAATTTATATAACTGCTAATGTACTTTCTGTATCTTTGGGTGTCTTGATTCTAGACACATCACATAAGCAGAATCACAGGGTCTGTGATCATTCGGAACAGTAACTTAGAGTGGTTTTAAAGCTTATTCATACTCTAATGTACGTCACTGTACATTTTAAATTTCTGAATAATATCCCATTAAGAAAATCTCACATTTTTGGATCCATTTATGAACAGATAGACACTTTGATGGATTCCGCATTACGAAGACTCCTGAAGACAATCTGAAGACTCCCGCTGTAGCTGTTTGTGTACAAGTTCCTGAGTGTGTTTTCAGTTTCCTAGGTTACACTCCACGGAATGAAAGTCCTGACTTCCCTAACTCCATGTCTGGTATTTTTAGGGACCACTCCACCGTTTTCCAAGGTCCTGTGTAGTTTTACATTCCGATGCTAGCACACTGTGTGATTCTGCCTCGGTATGTGTCCAGAACAAGAAAGCCACAGACATAGAAAGTGGATTAGTCTATATATGGAGTCGGTGCTGTAGGGAACGGGAATGAGGGAACCCTCTTCTGCACCTAGCCGCGGCCACTTGTATTGCATGTCTGTTTTGGTCTTAGTTGTCCGAGAATAGGAAATGATGGCTCGTTATGGTTTTCACTTATATCCCCCTTGTAAATAATGACTCTGGGCATTGCTTTTATACATTCATTGTCAGTTTGCATATTCTTTTGGAGAAATATCAATTCAGGCGCTTTACTTGATAAATTGACGTTTATTTCTTTACATTATTAATTTCTAAGTGACTCCAATATGTTCTACTTACAAGTCCTTTGTCATATATATGGTTTGCAAATATATCTTTGCATCTTCCATGTGCTTTTGGTTTCCACTGAACCACAAAAGTTTTAAATTTTTTTTTTTCGAGACAGGGTTTCTTCCTGGCTGTCCTGGAACTCACTCTGTAGACCAGGCTGGCCTCGAACTCAGAAATGCACCTGCCTCTGCCTCCCGAATGCTGGGATTACAGGCATGCGACACCATGCCCGGCAAAAGTTTTAAATTTTAATTTATTTATTAAAGTGTTTTTTTTAATGTGCATTGTTTAATTCAGTTTCCCCACTATGATTTCTTATTAGGAATTTTAGAATTTTATCTGTTTGTGTTTAGAAATGTTTTATTTTGAATTATTATTATTATTATTATTGTTGTTGTTGTTAGGGTCAATTTTCTATTTTCTTTTTAGATACGGGTAATGTTTTGATACAGAAGGATTTGTGAAAAAATATTCTTTTCCTCCCATTGAATAGTTTTAGAATCTTAAGAAATTCATCACAAATGTAAGGGGTATTTCTGTATCTCAGCTCTATCCGATCAACCCGTGTGTTTGTGTAGGCGCCACGGTGTGGTGCTCACTGCAGTTCCTCACAAGGTTCCAAATATGACTCCGAACTTTCTTCTTCCCCAATCATGTGTGGCTGCTCCAGACTTTTGCAGTTTTATTTGGATTTTAGGATATGTTTGTGACTTTCTGCAAACAATGCCAGCTAGAATTTTCATATGGAACCCACAAATGCACAGATCAATGTTTTTTTTTTTTTTGTGGGGGGGTGGGGCAGGGAAGTGTTTCTATCCTAACAGTAATAGTTCCTGATCAGGAAGCCTTTCTATAATTTATGTCAAAAGTATTTTGCTTTCAAAGTTTAGAACATTTTTTTCCATGTGTGTGTGTCTGTGTGTGTTCATTTCTGAGGGCTCTATTTTTTTCTATAGTCTATTGTTTTCTTTGTATTAGATTGATATTTACTATTGTATAGACATTAACTTGATTTTTACATATTGATCTTCTATCTGACTTGGTGATGAACTCATTAGGAATTCTAGTAGATTTTTAAAATATATATATAATTTTTCTTACGTGTGTTGGTATTTGATCTACATGTATGTCTATGTACCATGTGAACACCAGAAGAGGGCATCAGATCCCCTGGAACTGAAGTTGTGGATGATTGTAAGCCACTATATGGATGCTGGGAATTGAACTTAGGCCTTTTAGAAGAGTAGCTAGTTCTCTTAACCTCTTAGTCATCTCTCCTGCTCTAAATTATTTATCATATTTCTCTCTGTCTATCTATCTATCTATCTATCTATCTATCTATCTATCTATCTATCATCTATCATCCATCTATTTAATATATATTTTTTAGAGCTACATCTCTGGCTGGCCTGGAACTCACAATGTAGACCATGCCAGCCTTGAGTTCAGAGATCACCTGCCTCTGATTCTCAAGTGCTGGCATTAAAGCCTTCAACCACCATCCTCATCTCTAGCAGACGCTTAACAGGTTCTTCGGGATTCTGTTTTGCTTTACTTTTAGAGGAGAGGTCTCTCTGTACAGCCTAGGCTGATACCAAACTTGCTTCCTAGCCCACATTGACTTTGAACTCCAGCTCCTCCTGCCTCATCCTATTATCACAGGGATGTGTCACCCTGACTACTTGTGAATAAAATCATGTCACCTGCAAATGGGGAGATCATTTTACTCATTTCCTTCTAGTCTGGAAGCTTTGGGTTTATGCTTTCTAGCTTAAGCAAGTTAAGGAGAAAGCTTTTGGGTTCTCTCCATCAAGTGTGTTGCCAACTGTATATGATTTTTGTTTTTGTACCGATACCCTCAACTTCATATTGAAAGGTTCCCTTTCCTTCCTAATCTGTTGCCAAAATTTATTTTAAAAAACCCTTCATAGAATAAGAAAAAGTATGTAGATACACCCTCTGTTCTTGCCACTCTCCTACAATTTCTTTCATTTTAATTCAATTTTAAAAAAAGATTTGATTTTTACATTTCTAATGATGCGTTATGTGTGCTGTGTATGAAAGCTAGAGGAAGGTATTAGATCCTTTGGAGCCTGGTTACAGGTTCATGTGAGCTGCCCAGTGAAGACACTGGGCTCAAGCCCTCTGGAAGAGCAGTGTGTGTTCCCCACTGCTGGTGTTATTTCTCCAGCCCTTATTTTTCCATTCAAGTTCATCTACTCACAAAATACTCATTGAGACTATATGCAATAATAAAGTACCTTTTAGAAATTACATGAGATGGATTGTTCTGTAGAGTACACTTTTCCTCACCCTCTGATGACATTAAATTTCTCTCCCCATTTCCCTTTTCTCTCAGTACGAGTTATAAACAATTTATACTTCTTATAGAGTTAAATCAACGTATTACTGACCAATGAGGCTGACATTTCAAGTCTTTAATTGGTGTATGGAAGATATCTTTCATTTAATAAACTCAAGGCATTGGAGATGATCATTTAAGCTATCAGCTTCTCAGGTTATTGGGCTGGATATATGACATATAATTCTATGTGGTGTGACATCACCTTTAGAAAAAAGGTAATGTAGAATATAAGAGTAAAAAATACTAATTTTTTAAATCTCATTTTTTAATATTTGGGATCAGACTTAGGGTATTTCATGTGGTCTCTTGAGTACCCTGCCATGAGCTGTATTCCTAGCTCTGCAATTACTTTTGGGTGTTGGTGGGTATGTTGTGGTTTGAAACAGTGTCTCCTTGTGTAGCCCAGTCTAGCCTCAAACTTATGATTCTCCTGATTGAGTCCCCTGATTGCTGGGTACACGGGTGTATGCTACTATGTATAACTGTCAGGTGATCTTCAAAGTCTACCTCCTAAGTGTTGAATTGAGGTGACTTTCGTATTGGTATCTAAAGACCCTGTGTCACGAATAAGGCTGCGTATCATCCCTGATACATCAAAGAGGTGCTTTACTATGTCCAATATTCTTTCAGAAAGGAGATACCGTGATTTAACTTAAGTGAAAAGGAGATTGGGATGCTGGGGAAAGGGAGGGCAGGTCAAGCAACCTACACCAGATCCGATGGATGTCGTTTATCCTGAAGTCTCTAACTTTCTGGAAAAGGATGCTCCTCTACAGGTCCTGTCCTTCTTGCTGAAAGATTGGCCCATTCAGGGAAGCCATGCTCTTATCCCTGCAAAAGGTGCTAGGATGCTCTTTCAGTTTGCCTGAGGTAACATGGTTTGAATCTCCCTGGTCCGTGACCATGGTGGCTTTCCCAACATCCACGTGTAGCGCCCTCTCCAAAAGCACAAGGTGCAAAACGAGGTAGCAGGTATGCAGGCCACTCGCACCATTTTTTAATTTCTTTCTCTTCCAGGCACCCAGTGAGCTCTTTTGGTGCCATAAAGTATCTTAGTTCATTGATGCCTCTATAGTAGAACATCACTGTCTGATAATCTGCTGATATAAATTTATTGCTAATATGCTAATATAAATGCATTGCTGGCATCTCTGGAGGGCACAAGATCTCTCCTAGGGACACCATCAGTTTCAGTATTTGGTGAAGCTTCCTGTTCTTTTTCTTCCTTCAATATGGAGCTTAGTAATTTGCCTGAACCCTTACATGGCAAAAGGCAGAAGGATAAGAGACACGAGGACCATGCCGATCCCATCATAATGGTGTTATTATTATTCCCACCCTTCTGATTGAACCCTCGTGGCCTAGTTGGTTTTTGTTTTTTGTATTGTTGTTGTTGTTTTGGTCACACTTCCTAATTCTGTTACAATTGCAATTAAATTCCAGCATGGGGTTTTGGAGATGACACATGTTGAAATCATAGCATAAGGATAAAAGACTTCAAAGTCACTGCCAGCTAGAGCCAGCGAGGGTCAGACATTACAGGAAGAAAGCTCTGAAACCACAGTTAGATGTGGTTTTCATGAATGAGTAAGCTGTGGGACGGGACAGCTCAGTTTGAACCCAGTCATTGCCTGGCACAGGATAAGAGGTCAGAAAACAGCAGCTACTCCCGAGACGTGTGGGCAGGTTGTTCCGACACTTTGGATTGGTGGAGTGCCGCATCTCGTCACTTTCAAACCCTAATCCAGCCAGGGAAAATAACCTTCGAAGTGGTAAAGAGAGCTAACGAGCCAGTAAACACCAACATTATTAGACCAATGTAATAAGCATTATTTATTGAAGTGCTTAAGTATCTTCAAGTTCATGTCAGATACACTCATTTATTTTTTTATTTTTTTATTTTTTTGGTTTTTCGAGACAGGGTTTCTCTATGTAGCTCTGGCTGTCCTGGAACTCACTCTGTAGACCAGGTTGGCCTCGAACTCAGAGATCCACCTGCCTCTGCCTCCCAAGTGCTGGGATTAAAGGCGTGCGCCACCAACGCCCGGCTGATACATTCATTTTTAGGTCAGTACTGTCTAGTATAACCAAAGTTTTATTATGGATATCCACTTCTATATTTTATTTACAACTACTATTTTATGTTTTTAAAATATTTTATTTTAAAAATTATGTGCATATGTGCATCTCTCTCTCTCTCTCTCTCTCTCTCTCTCTCTCTCTTTCTCTCTCTCTGTATATGTACACACACATAAATGAAATGCTCATGGAGGTCAGTAGAAGCTGTCAGATCACATGGAGCTGGAGTTATAAGCCCTTATAAGCTCCCTGACGTGAGTGCTGAGAACTGAACGTGGGTCCTCTGTAGGAGCAGGTTACGTTTTGTACCACAGAGTTATCTTGTCTGCCTTTATTTCATATCTAGTTCGTCCACCATGCTTCCAGATATTACCACTAAAAAGTTTGATTTATAGCACCAATTGGTTTGCAGTTGAAAACCTCAAGTACAGATAGTAGAACAAATTCTCCCTCATAAATATGTTTGTATGGCTCCTTTGATGTCAAGGACTTTGAAAATGATCAGCATACGGGCTGGAGAGATGACTTAGATGTCTTCCGGAAGACCAGGGTTCAATTTCCAGCTTCCACATGGCAGCTCACAACTCTATGTAACTCTAGTTCCAGGGGATCTGACACCCTCACACAGACATACATGCCAGCAGAACACTAATACAAATAAAATGAAGACAAACAAATCTTTAAAAATTACAAAAGTAAATAAGCAGTGTAATACCGCAGCCATTGGTGTATTGATGGCTTTTAAATTTTATTTTAGATTATTTTATTACTTCATGTGCACATGCGGCACATATTTACCTGGTATCTGCAGGGGTCAGAAGAGTACATTGGATTTCCTGGAACTAGAATTACAAATGGTTGTGAACTACCATGTGTGTGCTGGGAAAAGAACCCAGGTCCTCTGCAAGAACAACAAATGCTTTTAACAGCCGAGTCAACCCTCCAGCTCTGCCAATGTGTTTTGATTTCAACAGGTCTTGTACTACTGTGAAAGACTTATGCATTCCCTGAGTTTTCAATCAGACGGTCATTTTGCTTCACAGGGTAGTCTGCAGGTAAATGTTGATGCCTTGCTGCTTCTTATCATATTTATTATATTTATTATATTATATTGTTTATTATATTTTAGGTGTAAGAATGTCTCCTATAGGCTTGGGTCCGAACATTTGATCTTCTGCTTTTGGTAGTGTTTTTTGAGAGGTTACAGAACCCTTGGTTGATTCTTGGGAGGGGCCTCGCTGGAGGAGACGGCTATTTTGCGTTGGGGGTTGGGAGTGTGCTTTGAGACTTACAGTCCGGCCCTACTTTCTGTCTGAGCTGTTTTCTTATACACAGAGGTGTGAGGAAGCAGCTTTATGGTTCTACCACAGCCATGTGATGGGACACTTTCAAACAATAAGCCCAATTAAGTCTTTCCTCTTTAAGAGTTGCTTCCTCACAGGTGTTTGGCTAGGGCAAGGAGACAATTAACTAAAATTAGATGAGTTTAAAATAGACGAGTTTACATCTCATCTAAGGTTTCAACATTTTAACATTTGTTAAACATTGTTCTTCTGCAATGGTTATAAAATCAAGTACTGATTTCCTTTGTTATAAAAATGATGTTGTGTCTTAGGAGGTGGTAATTTTGTCTTGCAGGAATTTATTGGAGTCCATATAATAGAATGTAAACTTTGCCACTCAGGTGGAGAAGTTGCCATTATCTTTTCTTGTTGCTTAAAAAAGTTGGACGGGGACTGGAGAGATGACTCAGCAGTTAAGAGTACTAACTGCTCTTCTATAGGTTTTGAGTTTAAGTCGCAGCAACCACACTGTTGCTCACAACCATCTGTAATGGGATCAGGTGCCCTCTTCTGATGCATCTGAAGACAGCTACAGTGTACTCAAAAAGAATAATAAAGAATCTTTATAAAACTGGATATGTTTATTTTCTAAATTTAATCTTTTTTTAAATTTTTAATCTTATTTTTGATATTATGATATAATTATATGTTTTTCTCTTCCTTTTCCTCCTTCAAACTTTCATACACCCTTGTTGCTTTCCTTCAAATTCACGTTCTCCTTTTTACTAATTGTTAGTATTTGTGAGTGTGTGTGTGTGTAGATATATTTGTAGATATATATCTGTCTTAGGGTTTCATGGCTTTGAAGAGACATCATGACCATGGCAACTCTTTTTTTTTGTTTGTTTGTTTGTTTGTTTTTCGAGACAGGGTTTCTCTGTATAGCCCTGACTGTCCTGGAACTCACTCTGTAGACCAGGTTGGTCTCGAACTCAGAAATCTGCCTGCCTCTGCCTCCCAAGTGCTGGGATTAAAGGCGTGCGCTACCACCACCCAGCGACCATGGCAACTCTTATAAAGAAAAATACTCAAGTGGGACTGGCTTATAGTTTCAGATGTTCAATACATTATCATCATGGTAAGAAGCATGGCAGCATCCAGGCAGACATGGTGCTGGAGAAGGAGCTAAGAATTCTGTATCTTGCTCTACAAGCAGCAGGAGACTGTGTGTCACACTGGGTATACCTTGAACATAGGAGACCTCAAAACCTGCCTCTGCATTGATTCATTTCCTCCAACAAAGCCACATCTCCTAATAGAGCCATTCCCTAAGGTCAAACATTCAAACATGTGTATCTCTGTGGCTCATTCCTACTCAAACCACCACAACATTTATTCCTAAATATAACTTCTTCAGTCCATATAATGTTATTTGTATGCGTGTTTTCAGGGATGACTGCTTGGCATTGAACAACCAATAGGTGTGTTCTTCCCTGGTAAGACCACGTCTCCTGCTCTCAGCCTTCCTCAGTTGCCTATAGTTCTTGGTGTAGGGTTGCATCCTTATGCATTTTTCTCTAAGAGACACATTCTCTGTTACATTTGAGCAGTCACGTTGGTAATGCTCTATGGTTGTAGCTTCTGACATTACTAGGAGACACAGTCTTACAGTAAACTCGCTGATTTTCGGATCCTTACCATCTTTCCACGGCTTCTTCTGCACTGTTTCCTGAGACTTTGATTTTTTTTCATTTGTTTTTTGAGACAGGATTTCTCTGTGTAGCCCTGGCTGTCCTGGAACTCACTCTGTAGACCAGGCTGGCTTACAACTTAGAGATTCAACTACTTCTGCCTCCTGATAGGAATAAAGACATGCACCACCACTGTCTGGCTCAAATATGCTACTTCATTGCAAATAATATGAACACATTTAGGATGGAGAGGCCTGGGGTGTCCTCCTTTGGGAAGAATACTCGGTTTTAATCTCTGAATCAGGGAGTCCCCTTTATCCTCTTAAGATGGAAAAAGACTATTTTTAATGATAGCATAATAGGGGAGATTGCCATTTACTTTGTAAACATTAATTGTAACTCTTCAGTCATAATAAACAAAGCTGTGTTATTATGAAATTAGCTCAAATATATGGTTCATGTATTTTCTCTCGTCAGTTGCTTTCTGCTTCTATTCTCTCAGGGGTGTTTGCTTTCTCACTCTTTACTTTACATCTTCTTTGTCTCCTCTCTTTAATGTGAATATGAAACAGAAAAAGAACATTTCAGCTTTGTAAACAGTATCGGTAGAGCTATTTTAAACTCCAGTGTCTGTAAGTGATCTCGTACTCATGCACAGGAGGGAAACCCTACCCAGTTTTTAGAATACATTGGACTCTGTTTTATGGAGTTCATCATTATATATTTTTGCCAATTATTTCAAAGGAACAAAAAGCCAGCTAGGGCATGGTGGCACACTTCTTTAATGCCAACAGTTGGAGGTAGAGGCTGGCAGATGTCAGAGAGCTGGAGATCTACCTGTACTGCGTACCAAGTTCTAGGCCAGCCAGGTTGTGTAGTGAGACCCTGTCTTAAAAACAAACAAATAAAACAACAAACAACCAACAAACCCAAACAGAAAAGCACATGAATTCATCTAGTCTGGAGTTGTCTACAGTGTGTATACAAGAAACAGCAGGTCTTTGTCTGGGTATTAACTTTGTGTTCCCCCTCCTCTTCCTCCCTGTTGCATCTCTCCTTCCCTCTCTCCTCCTTTTGTTTTGAGATACCTCAATTGTAAAGAATTAGCAATGGTTTTGTGTGTGTGTGTGTATGTGTGTGTGTGTGTGTGTGCATGTGTGTCTGTCTGTCTGTGTGTCTGTGTAGTGTGAATGTGTATTCATTATTTCATTGTATATGAGTTCAGTCTACTGTGTGAGTCTATTGTCTGTATCTGCACATGTGTTTTTCTGTGTGTGTCTGTCTGTTCATTTAGTGTAAATATATGTTTTTGTATATGAGTGCAGTCCTTCATTGTGGGTTGAATACATCATGGATTCATTGGAGGACCTAGGCAGGATTCAGATGGCCTTGGCTCTAACTTGAGAGTTAGCTGAAGGCTTACTCTCTCTCTCTGAAGGCTTGGCTCTCATTGTCCTGGAAGCAGCAACACTTTCCCCAATGTCTCCTTTCCTATCATAATGGCAGAGGTACTAAAGGGCAAGGGTAGCTCAAAGGACAAGTCATGTTCCAGATTTCTACTGGTACTTTGTTCACTAACATCGTGATTTTCAAATTTATCCCATGGCCCAAGCACAGCCAATACGGAGCAGGAACGAGCGCCCTGGGAGAGCAGAGATGTGGGGAAATGCTGACTGCAGCCCTCTCACCCATGCCATCAGCCAGCCTTTCCACCATTTCTCTTTTGTGTTGTGGTGAAGTGGAATGGGATACTGCAGTGCAAATCCATGGTATAGTGGTGACTTGTCTAGGGACCCTGTAATGGTGCTTATTATCTTTCTTCATCAAAATTGATATCGTAGGGGCTGGAGAGATGGCTTGGTGGTTAAGAGCACCGACTGCTCTTCCTAAGGTCCTGAGTTCAAATCCCAGCCACCACATGGTGGCTCACAACCATCCATTATGAGAGCTGATGCCTTTTTCTGGGACATCTGAAGAAAACTACAGTGTACTTACATATAATGAATAAATAAATCTTTAAAAAAAGTGATATTGTAGGCTAGTGGCAGTACACAGGACTGGAGGGTGTGTTAAGGGGCCATTTAATAATTTCAAATATGCACGAGTTTCAAGAATAGCACAAGGATTATCCAAGCTCACATAGCCCAGATTCATTAATTTCTTCTGTTTCTCCATATTGCTTTTCTTGAACCATTTGAGTTTACTGCAGATTTCATGCTCTCTACCCACGGATGCTGTCGTTATGTTGCCCCAAACATAGCCTGTTAAAAAGCCACAGGATAGTTCCTATTCAGACTTCACTCCTTGCTTTAATAATTCCTGTCTGCTTTCCCCCATTCCAGCTCAGAGCTTGGTCTAAACTCTTACCTTGTGTTTAGCAGGTAGAGTTTCCCCCTCAGCATTAGCTGAGAATAATTTGTCAGTTTTCATAACCTTTCATGTTACAGACTTCGAGAGATTACAAGCTAGGTATGCTGGCGCGTGCTTGTAACCCTCACAATCAGGAGGTTGAGGCAGAAAAGGCATGAGTTTGGGGATGGCCTGGGCTACATAGCACTATTCTGCCTTACTTACAATTACAAAGTCAGTTTATTTGGTAGACTCTTGCTTATTTTGATTTAGTTTGACATTTACAAATGAACATACACAAGCTATCCACTTGGGACAAAGTACTGCACATATGTTCTTCCCAGTATGACACCGGGAGGCACATTATATCTGCATGTCCCATTATTGACTTCGATTTTGACTCTAAGGCAGTGTCTGTAAGGTTTCTTTCCTTATTTTATTTACTATGATTTTGTGTGAGTGTGTGGGGTGTGTGTGCTGGAGAGTGGAGTGAACATCTACCACAGATTGCATATGGAGGTCAGGAGGCAATTCTGTGGAGTCAGTTCTCTCTGTCCACCTTTATGTGCATTCCAGGGATTAAACTCAGCTGTTCAGGCATGCAAGATAAGTAAGTACTTTTATCTGCTGAACCATCTTCCACTCCAAGACTTCTTAGCTAAAAAAAAAAAAAATTCCCCTTATAATCTATATGTAATCTCCTAGAAAACACTATTTTTTATACACTCACCCTACTTCACACAGTCATTGATACTTGCTGGAATCTATGGCAGTTGGTTCTCCATGTCTTCGGATGTCATAGCCTCGATTGGCTTCCTCACAGATGGAAAGTCGTATCTCTCATGAGCCTGTACATGTTTCCTTAGGATGATTTCCCACACAATCTAGTATAGCTCTTGCTTAGCGTTTATGAGGTACATAATCTAATATAGTCATTGCTTAGCATTTATGTGGTACCACACATATTCTGTGCAACTGAGAAAGGGTTTAACACACACAGAGGTGTAGAGCTCTATAGAAGCCCTGCACAGTTATTAATACAGGACTTGAACATCTGGGGATTTTGGTTTCCATTGGGGGCCTTGGAACCAGCCCTATATAGACCAAGGGACAACTGTAATGAAGAGGTCAGCTCAGGAGCTTTGGAAAATTCCACCTGACCCCTCCGCTTCTGGAACAGAAAGGTCATACAGTACATAAGCACCCCTCCCCTCTGGAAGGGAGAGGCTAATTATATTCCTCAGACCACGGGGGTGGGGGGGGGGAGGGGGAGATCGACCTGCAGATGAGGGAAGCCACTTAGACACATTCCTCAGGGTGGATGGACCCTTGGTTCCGAAAGACAAGGAAAGCCCTTGCTACCTCATTCCCTAAGGACCAATCAGTTTAAAAGTCACACTGTTCTGCCAATCACATTGTGCCTAGTGGCTGTTGCTCTAGTCTACCCCCTGAAAGCTGTATTAAAACTGGTCAAATGGGCTGCTGGGGTCCCCACCTCTCCTTCTGGTGCAGGATGACCCCAACATGTTGGAACAATAAATTCCTCTTGCTTTTGCATCGATCCCCAGCTCCCTATTGTTCACTCAGGGGTTCCCCAGTAAGCTAAGGCTCATCAGAGTACTACTAGGATCCTTGTGTACTGGTTGGTTTGTGTCACCTTGACATAAGCTGGAGTCATCAGAGAGAAAGGAGCCTCAGCTGAGGAAATGCCTCCATGAGATCCAGCTGAAAGGCATTTTCTCAATTAGGGATTCATGAGGGGGCGTGCCCAGTCTATGGTGGGTGTGTCATCTACAGGCTGGTGGTCCTGGGTTCTATAATAAAGCATCCTGAGCAAGTTGGGGCAAGTGAGTCAGTAAAGCAGCATTCCTCCATGGCTTCTGTATCAGCTCCTGCCTCCAGGATTCTTCTCTGCTTGAGTTCCTCTCCTCATCTCCTTCAACAATGAACACCTATGTGGAAGAGTAATCCAAACAAACCCTTTCTTCTTCAGCTTGTTTTGTCAAAGCAATAGAGATGCTAAGACACCAGATGCAAGGGTAATTATTTTTCTTTCCAACATAACCTTTTGACTGAGAATTTGGGAGCTTTACATAATGCACTCTGATGATGCTCACTTCCCAGTTCTCCCAGGTCTGCTCCCCCATCCTTGTGATCCCGCCACTCCCCCAAACCCAATACAAGTCTGTGTTTGTGTTGCCTGTATACTCACTGGAGCATTGTCAGACTCCCTGTGGCCAACCCCTTAAAGAAAACCGAGCCCTATCCTACCAGCATCTATGCCAGAAACCATCAACTATGGAGAGCTACACTTCAACATCTTTATCACAATTCTCACAAGTTCTCTTTGATGGCTTTCTATTGGGGCTATTACTTTTTTGCTGTGGGGTGGGAACTGTTGCAGGAGTCTTCCATGTCTCTCTTTTGTGTCTGTTGTTTTGCTATATGTTGTGGACAGCTTTCTCCTGCGAGAAAGTTATCTCCCTTTCTCCATTCACTTTATTCAGTAGGTACAGACATTTGATTTTCTTTTTACTCGGTGGATTACAGGATATCATGTATCATTAACAGAGAATTTTGGTGCTCAATTTATCCCATATTAGGGAAAGTCAGGAAACCCTGCAAGGTAGCTCCTGGGTCCTTGAAACACATTTTTATTTTCTGTAGCTTTTGGCATATCAAGTTGTCCCAGCTCATGCTGTACTTTCTTCTTCTACACTTGAAATGAGCTATTTCTCCAAGGAGCCTTAGTTAATATGTTCTTTTTCCTTCAGGCTGGATCATATTAATTTAGATGAAAATGTTGCCCAAAAGCTCAATAACTCAGGTTTAATAACATTATCATGAGTACTCTGAGGGACACTATGCTCAAACACGTTTTACTGACTCTTACATAAAAATTCCAAGTTGATGGTATTGTAAATTATCATACTTTGGAAAACTGGCTAGCACACAAAACCCCCATTATTTATCAACTGATTATATCAAGCTATTAAAAAACAGTATTCGTTACAGCATAAAAATATGTTGCTAGTAGATTTTACTCTAAACAAATCAGGAACATCATATCACATAATAGGTTTTACCCTTAAAAGTTCATTGCCCCCAGAGAAGAAGCATGCAAAACCAAAACAAAGCAAAATGAAGCAATTCCTGTGTTTGATTGACAATTTGAATTGATAGAAGATAGATGTTCCCAACTTCTTTCAGAGAGGGTCATATATCTGTAGCATGGAAGCTTCAGTGACTTTATAATGATATAACATATGTGACAGCATCTGTCAAGGCCAGATATGATGCCTTAAATCTACCACTAACCTAAACACCTTTTCCTCTTGAATCTGTGTAGAGAGATATATCAATATGTCAGTTTATTTTAACTCCTTTCCCCCTTCCCATACATGTATACTTGCTTACAAAATTCTCTCTCCCTCCACATTCTTAGTTTCATATTGTAGAGGTGCTGGCTTCTCTAATAAGAAGTGATTTTCCTGGGTGTCTATGAAGACTATATACTTCTGGCAACCATCCATACATACCCCCTTGTTACTTCAGAGTATCCCCAACAGAAGTGATTGCCTAGAGTCAGAAGCAGCAGAAAAATCAAACTAATGAGCTATCAGTATCGTTCCCCATGCAAACTCAGTCTGGGCAAGAAAAAAAACAAGGAGGGAGATAGCTCAAACCCCACCAGTCCTTCTGGTGCTCATAAAGTTCCTACAATATCATCCTTTAGTTTCTAACTCTTTCTTGTTGGTTTCTAGACCATTTCATTTTTATTTCTTTTTGAGCCTGAGACTCATGTATCCAAGGTTGTTGTCAACCTTACTTTACAATGGTGAACAGGATGATCCTGACCTCTTGACTCAATTGTCTCCACCTCCTAGGTGCTGGTCCTTTAATGACCATGTTCTGCTTATGTGGTTGTGGAGGGGGTGTAGAGCTTCCTTCATGCAAGGGAGGACTCTACCAGCTGAGCCACGTCTCCAACCCTTTAGTCACAATCTGCATGAGATCTCTCTCTCCAGTGTTGCTTGGGAGAACACTAATTCCTACATCGTTACACTCGTTATGACATGAATCATCTAATGCTCATTATTTCTATGCTCGTTCACCCTGCTTTCCAGAGGGAACATCTTGAGCTCACAGGTATCCTCCGCTGATCTTTCTACCGCTCTTCCAGTCCCTGCTTGAAGAACGTGCTCAGTAGATATCTATCCTCTGAGAATTTGATTAGCTCCTTTATCCTCAACGTGCAGCAATGCCATGTGTTCATCTGCAGTTTAAAAATGATTTGTTAATAAACAGGAAGGACACCAGCTTGGACCCTCACTGCTCGTGATTAATTGCTCTGCCGTAAGAATGTGGGTTACCCATAGGAGCTCATCCTAACCGAGAATGTTGGGAAGACCCTTGGGGCATAGCCTGGAGCATCCATTAGTAATTGCCAATTGTTGGGGGGGAGGGCAGGAAGATTCCATAGAGGCTTACAGATTTCACCTTTCTGAATTAAATGTCTCACTTATGGTTTCAGAACACAGTGTAGTTATTTATAGCTGTTTGATTAATTTTGTGAAGCATATAAACTCCCCAAACCATAAGTACTAAATACATAAATGAATGGTTAAGATAGGACTCTGAGCTTTGCTTGCAAAGAAATAATGGATTAGCATAAACCAAAAATCTGAGCCCTTTGTCTCCTCCCCTTATTATCTGTCGACTGTGAGCAGGTTCTGGCTCTAAAGAACCCCATCCTGTTTGAAATTCAGACTGCTGTGCTGCCTGTCCTCCACAACCTCTCTGTATCTCTGTTTCTTTATTTTTAAGGT
Source organism: Apodemus agrarius (assembly GCA_964023405.1). Taxonomy (NCBI): domain Eukaryota; kingdom Metazoa; phylum Chordata; class Mammalia; order Rodentia; family Muridae; genus Apodemus; species Apodemus agrarius. Next base: position 11,778,886 of record OZ030020.1, on the reverse strand, counting down.
GAACATTTTCATGACTTGTGCACTCCAATGACATTGCTGTGAGGCCGAGATCAGTTGGTGACCATTAACACCACAGAGCCAACACCAAAAGTGAATGGCTGGGGAGACCCTGAGTTGTTCATCATTCACCCTCCTTTCTAGGTGACTTTCCAAGATCATTTTTTTGTTCTTCTCTTAATACTAAACAGAGATGAAAACTGATGATTTTTCTGAGCAGGGGAGATGCTAAAAGGCACCTTTGGAGGTTGGAGATGTTTGTGACTGGAGGACAAAGAATTATGGAATGGAATTCCCATCCCTTGGGTCTCTTGAGTGACTGTGAAGATCTGGCAGTTGCCCGTGGGTAAGCAAGCTGGCTTCTAAGAGCACTCAGCAGTGAGGAGTGGGAGGTCAGGCTACAGGAGGAGAATATTAGGAACAGGGGACTTGTGAGGAAGACAGCCATAAGAGAAGACAGTACAGAGAAAGGTTCAAGACACCCAAGGGCAGGCTCTTAGTGGAAGTGGCAAGACCATTGCTGTGTGTTAGGAGTCCATGCTTGTAAAACTGTTATCAGGAGCCTCCATGTACATTAGGCAGATGTCAGGGTGTTACTCAATCAGGACAGAAAGTCTCTAGGATGCTGTAAAAGCTCTTTACAAGAGCCCCCATACTTATTGCTTTTCTGCAGGCATAATATTGGGCCCTGGACTTTCCAAATGTGGGCCTTCTTGACTGAGTCCTAAAGGTCTTAGGAAGTCAGTGGCAAACAGAAATCTTCAGAGTATGAAAAAGATTTCTGTATGTCACAGGGCCAGGGTCAGCCTCCTGCTGTCTATTGTGTGTTTCTGTATGTCACAGGGTTAGGGGCAGTCTCCCGGTGTTTATTTTGTATTTCTGTATGTCTCGGGGCCAGGGTCGGCCTCATGGTATCTATTGTGTGTTTCTGTATGCCTGGGGGCTAGTCTCCTGGTGTCTATTGTGTACTTCCTTGGGGCTAAATAATCTGCAGTGAATAGCCCACCTAAAGATGCCATTCTTGGGATGTTGAGAGTTCTAGATATTTGAAGAACCCTGAATGCAGGCTTGGTTCTTTGGAGCTAGGAAGTGGCGGTGCTGTGGAGACTGGGTGGCACTGGCTATGTGTCTTCATTTATTGTGCTGTACCTTTGCTTTTTCATACTCATTTGCCTCCCTCTGCTGCTTCAATGTGTTTTGTTGAGGTTATTCATCTTCCCTGACCCAGACCCAACACTCCCTAGACTATAGAAGTAATTAAAATCAAATATTGACTCCCTCCTGTAAGGAAAAAAAATAATGTGTGCTTTTCACCAAGCAAACGGCTTCTGCATTTACCTTGTCTCTGCGTGCATATCAGATGGTGCTTTCCTTCACCGTGGACACTAGGAGGAAAATGAACGCTTTGAATTCTAGGGTGGATTTGTAGATAGGTTTCTAATTCCACAATGCTGAATTGCTGAAAGCCCGTGGCACAGGAATGATCTCATGTCACTAATACAAAGTGAAAATCTCCGCCGGCAATTGCTTTTCAGAATTCTGTTTGATCCCCACCCCCACCCCTGAGCACAGACACCATTATTCAACACACGTGTGAAATCATGCACCTGGGCATTTAAACTCGGGATCGAGTTTCCAACAGGCCTGAGCTAGAAAAGAGGCTTTGGAGAATTAGCATTTACCTGGCAGCAGTTTTAATGACCCTGGAGAACGATGTGCAAGCCCTTCTGTCCATCACAGAGCTCCATGGCATTAGCTTCATGTGGAGGAAGGAGATGATTATGGGAATTTCTATTCTGCCAGCAAGCTATTAGAAAACTGTAACAGACATAGAATGTCCGGCGTGTTTTGAGAAGACCTGTAAAGGTCCTTCTGTTAAGTTTTTCTTTCGGTAGATGCTATTTGTCTATGGCTACAAAGAGGTAGCACCACCTCCTCCACTCCAAATATCTTAATGACTTGCTTTGGGAAAGTAAAATAGAACCTTTGTGAAATCCAGAATGGAAAGTTTTTCCTTCTATCATCATATTCCCATCCTCCGTTGCCCTGAAAACTTTGAGAAAGGGCCTCATAGTAGCCCAGGCTGGCTTTGAACTCCTGATCTTCTTGACTCTGGGATTATAGGTGTATACCACCACATTCTGCTTCCTGTTGCCTTTCCTAAGTTTTATCTATTGTCCATTTCGGTTTCATTGGTGTTTTGTTTGTTTGTTTGTTTGTTTGTTTGTTTGTTTTTGTGAAAAGCTGCATTCAAGGCTGTGATGGTTCTCAGAATCAAGCAAAGCATCTTTCCCTGGAGACTCCTTTTCCCTTCAATCACTGACTGTGTGGGGCCCATGGGGTCTTAGTTAGATGTCTATTCCTGTGATGAAACACCATGACCTAAAGCAACTTACAGAGGAAAGGGTTTACTTTGTCCTACACCTTATAGTCTACCATCCAGGGAAGTCAGAGCAGGAACTCATTTATAAACCTGGAAGAACTGAAGTAGAATGCTGCTTCTGGACTTGCTCCCCATGCTTAAGAGATCTTTCTTATACAACCCAGGACAGCCCGCCCAGGGGTGGCACCAAAAGAGTGATCTGGGCGCCTCCTCCCATATCCATCATTAGATACCCCTCCAGACTTGTCTATAGGCCAACCTTATATATGGATTTTTCTCAATTGAGTCTTCCCAAATAGCTCGACCTTGTATGAAGTTAACAAAACAAACAAAACCAAAAACCTAACTAGCAATGTGTGTTTATGAGATCCAGTTCCTAATACAGAATCAGATCTTCAGTGAACTAATGGGTAAAGGAAGCAAGAGGGGACGGTCCCTGAGCCATCCTATCCTGCTATTGAGCTTGCTTTTTATGCCTCGCATAAGACAAGGGCATAATTTCTTCAGGTACCGCAAAAATCAACATTCAGCTATTAAGTAGGATGATCAGTAGAGCGCCTGGGGTTTCTAGTGTCTCATTTACTTGCTTTTGGATTGTTTTCAGAAAGTCTAGTTATGAGCCTTTTACTTTTGAACTTATCACCTGTCATGGTTTGAATGATATGGCTCATATATTTGACTGCTTGTCTCCCGGTTAGTGGAACTGTTTGGGAAGGATCAGGAGATGTGGACTTGTTAGAGGAGGTATGTCACTGGTGGGTAGATTCAAGGTTTCAAAAGCCAGGTCAATGCCAGGTCAACTTTCTGTCTGACTGCGGTTGTGGGTCAGTGTGTGAGCTCTCAGCTTCTGCTTCAGTGCCATGCCTGCTTGCTTGCTGCCATGTTCCCCGCTGTCATGCTCATGGATTCAGACTCAGAAACTGTAAGCAAGCTCCAAATTCAATGCTTCCTCTAACAAGTCACCTTGGTCATGCTATCTCTTCACAATAGAACAGTAACCAAAACACCACCACACTTGATAGATGTACAATGAGCATTCATGTGCCAGGCATGATACAATAGCAGGAACCAAGTTGTAAGCTAAAGATCTCAGAAAAAAAAAAGAGGGCACACCCATATTACAGATTGACAAGACTAAAGGACCAATTAGGACTTCATGATTGTGGAAAGTCGGGATGTTGCAGGTTCAGAGCCAAATGGTCTTGGGCTATCTTTAGCTACTTAATAGCTACTTTGTGTGGCTCTTTAATTGTCCACCTTTTGGTCTGATGTAACATCCTATTGATAGCAGTTAAAAGATTTAAGATGTAATCTTAGCAAACCACTAGTTTCCTGTCTAAAAACTAAGGATGCAAACGATAGCATCTGAGGCTGCATAGAAGAGTTCTCTTGCTCTGCTGTAATCTACCTGACCGTGGTCCCCACCGTGGTGTTAGGCGAGTGCCTTGATTTATGACAGTATTTTCTCTGTTAACAATACAAACACCTCTAACCACTTCTGCAATAAAGCATGGAATGTGGAGAATTCCTGTTCCCAGGCCACAGTCACTTCTGTTTGGCTCAAGAGTAAATAATCTTATATCCCCTTTGAGGGTAGAGCTGAATTTTACGATGATAAAATTATAGATAAGGTCCTTATCTTCCTACTGCAGAGATGATGTATTGGAGGAAGGAAGAATGTACACAGAGGGTAAAGCAGATGTACAGATGCAAATGGTGACATGGTTGGTGGAGGGTAAAAGCTGTGTGCGTCTATGGCTGTGCCTGGGACACCTGTTTGAAAATGGTGAATGTGGTGAAGCTGTTTCCTCTGGGTTGGACATGGCCATTGCTGTCTTGAACCAGAAGGAGTAAATGAACAGGTATCTCTTTAAATCTCCTCAGGAAAAGTCATGTGACAGGAAAAGACACATAGGGCTCAGGGAGGTCTGTCTGGGAGTACCATTTATGCCTAGAAGGCATTGTTCCTGGTCAAAAATTGGGCACATGAAGGTCATATCAGGAGGATCCATCACATGGGAAGACCCTGAGGAAAGGATGGGCTGGGAGAGTATCAAAAAGTCTAGATGATAGAGGTTCCTCCCTCCATCTTTCTGGTACTTCTACTTTCAAATACACTGCGGCTGCCCTGCAATGAGCAATCTATCTAACACAGTGTTTATCTGGCATTCTTAGTGTAGGCAAAGTGATAATGAGAGTTGGAAGCTAATGGTCCAACATCCTCATCTCTTGAATGTGATAGCTACCTTGCTGTATCCCTTGTAGAGCTGAGCTCTTGTTGTCTGCAGGGGACTCCTTCTCATGGACACATCATGCATGATTCCTTCTCGTCTTCATATCACCCTCTCTCATTTCAATACTTCTTGGGGTCATCTAATGAGTAAACTACTTGTCCATGAATTCATAATTCTCCCTTTGTTTTTGAGAGGAGATCTTACTCTGTAACTCAAGCTTTCCTAGAACTCACTGTGTAGCCCAGATGGGCCTAAATCTTCAAACCTTTTAGCCTCACAAGTGCTGGGATTATAGTCATGAGCCACCAGGCCTACTTCTTATCTTTGAATTCTTAACTTCTAAGAAAGCTAATGATTAGCCGATAAGGAAAGAGGAAGGTTAAAGACTATTAGAGACAAGAACATAGAGAGGTCTACAATTCACAAAGCATGGTCCTTGCAGCTCTGGTGTTGCTGGAGATCCTGTCAGAGAATGTAAGTTAAATTGGTTTTTTTCATAATACTTCTAAGTGTGTATGTGTGTGTGTGTGTGTGTGTATACACACACACATACATATATATATTTATTATATATTTGCATATATATTTATACTTCTGGACTATATATATTTGTTATATATATTTCTATTTGTCATATGTAATAATTATGTTATAAAATATAAATATATAATAGTCACGTATAATATATATTATTATATAATATTTCCACATGTAGTGGCTATTCCTGGTTGTCAACTTGACTATATCTGGAATGAACTACAATCCAGAATTGGAAGGCTCACCTGTGATCCTAATCTGGAGGCTGAGAGATACAAGTTTCTGACCTGGATATTGGCATGGAGATCTTGAAGCATAGTGGCTATGAATCCTAGAAGATTAATATAGGGAGCTCTCTGATTTCAAGGTCATCTGGGATTAAAGGCCTGGTGACACACACCTTTAATCTGGGCCACACCCTCTGCTGGAGACCTATATAAGGACATTGGAAAAAGGAAAACTGACTCTTTTCTTTGCCGGCTTGCCTCCTGGGACTGAGCAACTGTTAGATCCTTGGACTTCCATCCACAGCTGCTGCTGACCATTGTTGGGGAGTTGGACTACAGACTGTAAGTCATCAACAAATTCCCTAACTACATAGAGACTACCTGTCTTAGTTAGGGTTTTACTGATGTGAATAGACTCCATGATCAGGGCAAGTCTTATAAATGACAGCATTAACTGGAGCTGCCTTACAGGTTCAGAGGTTCAGTCCATTGTTATCAAGGCAGAAGCATGGCAGCATCCAGGCAGGCATGGTGCAGGAGGAGCTGAGGGTTCTATATCTTTATCCAAAAGGAATCCAGAAACAGACTGGGCATATTAAGGCATCTAGGCTCCAAGCCCATCCCCACAGTGACACACTTCCTCCAACAAGGCCTTACCTCCTTCGAATAGTGCCACTCCCTGGGAGGAACATATACAAACCCATATGTTCTGTGACTCTAGAGATCTCTGACTAACACATAATACAATAACACATATGTTATATATGATATATAGTATTATGTATCAAACATAGTATGATGATATATGACTCATATTTTTGTCATATAACTTTTTACTGTTAGCATTCAAAGCAAGGGTAAAATGACAAAAATGGGGCTTTTTCAAGTCATTCATTGTATCAGTGAGTCATTGAATTATTTGCTGCCTGCCTTTGTGATGTAGGGAGAGCCAATTTCACCTGAAAATGTCCTTGGTGGAGCTGATAAAGGACTTTCATTGGAACATCTCTCTCTCTCTCTCTCTCTCTCTCTCTCTCTCTCTCTCTCTTGGTTTTTCGAGATAGGGTTTCTCTGTGTAGCCCTGGCTATCCTGGAACTCACTCTGTAGACCAGGCTGGCCTCGAACTCAGAAATCCATCATTGGAATCTCTTATAGGTGCACCCTTTACATTCTGTACAATGAAATGGGAAGTAAGTAGGTACCCCACCCCATGGCAACGTCATCGGTCATGTCAAGGGAAAGCATAGGAGTGTGACTGAGGTCAGAGCAGAGCTAGCCCAGGGCTAGCCCCTTCACGGCCTCTGTGAGAGAACGATTGGCAAATCACGAAACCAACACTACTCAGACCTGCACAACGTTTTTCTCTAAAAAACGACTAGTGTCTGTCTCTCTAAGAAGAAATAGCTGACATTTGTTGTCAGGAATAAAATCTGAATTTCCAAATGAAATCTAAAATTCTAGAAATCTTGGATGCATGGCGGTAAGCTCAAGAGTTTCCTAATACTCATTATTCTGCTGAGGTGAGTAATGTTATCACCAAATGAGATCTTTTTATAATACCTACATATGCTGTGACAACATTGGAAGACTCGATGAGCCAATATTTTCCAACCGAGGCTGATGAGGCTGATAAAAACCATGAAGGCATGGTTTCCTTGAAAGAACGAGGCAATCCAGTGGTCTTAGTGTAATAGACTGTGCTGGCTGGTTTTATGTGATCATAACACAAGCTAGAATCATTTGAGAAGAGAGAATTTCAACTGAAAAGACACTCCCACCAGATTAGCCTATGGGCAAACCCATGTTACATTTATTTATTTATTTATTTATTTATTTATTTATTTTTTAATATATCCCTTTTCCACTGTATATTTTCTTTATTTTCATTTCAAACATTGTTCCCTTTCTCTGTTCCCTCCCCCAGAAACCCCTTACCCCATTTCCAATCCCCCTGCTTCTCTGAAGGTGTTCCCCCACCCATCCACCCATTTCTGCCTCCCTACCCTCGAATTCCCCTACACTGGGGTATCTCAAACCTTCACAGGACCAAGGGACTCTCCTCCCATTAATGTTCAACAAGGCCATCCTCTGCTACATATGCCGCTGAAGCCATGGGTTGCTCCATGTGTACTCTTTGGTTGGTGGTTTGGTCCCTGGGAGCTCTGGGAGGCCTGGTTGGTTGATATTATTGTTTTTCCTATGGGCTTGCAAACCCCTTCAGCTCCTTCAGTCCTTTTTATAATTCCTCCATTGGGGACTCCACTGGGGACCCTGTGCTCAGTCCAAAGGTTGGCTGATATATTCTTTTAATCTGTGATTGATGTGAGAGTGCCCAGCCCATTTTGGGTGTGGCCATCCCTGGGCAAGTGGTCCTGAGCAGTATAAGAAAGCAGGGTGAGCAAGTCAGTAAGCTGTGTTTTCCCATGGTTTCCACATCAATTTCTGTCTCCAGGTTCCTGCCTTGAGTTCCTGCTGAGACTTCCCTCAGTGATGGGCTGTTACCTGGAAATGTAAGATGAAATAAATCCTTTCCTCACCAAGTTGGTTTTGGTCATGACTTTTTTTTAAATGAAAATAGAAACTTAATTAAGACCTACACTGAATAGGTAACTGTGTGATGTTAGATTCCATATTGTAATTAACCTTTAAGAAATGACTGTAAGTTCTGGGCTGGGCAGATAGATAACTCAGTGGCTGTATAAACATGGAGACCAGAGACGGAATTCCCAGTATCCTAGTAGCCTTAGTGCTGTGGTGAGCTTGGAGAATCACTGGGGCTTGCTGTCTACAGTTCAGTGGGAGACTCTCAAAAGGACAAAGAGGGGAGTGATACAGCAGAGTGCCTGATTTCCTGTCTAGCTTCTGCATACAGATATGTACATACATGACACACACATGTATATATTACACACACACATACACTGCACATGCACACATGTGCACACATACACACATTGTATACACATACACTGCACATGCACACAAGAACATTCCCACACAAACCCACTGCACACACATATACCGCACACATGCTGAGATCTGGTATAGTACCATAATGGAATATAACAGTTTCCTACCTTTAGATTAATTGACAAAGCATACAGCAGAACAAATGCTTTAGGACTCAGTTATCTTCTGTTAAGTCGGATATTAGAGATTTGCAAAATTGTAAAATAATGCTACCTTTTCACTAAACATTGTATTCATGTATTTATTTATATATTTACATATTTATTTATTTATTTATTTATTTATTTATACCCTTTTCAAAGCTCCCCACCAGGTGCCCCCCCCAACTCCCTTCCGGTCTATGTTGGAGAAGGGAGAAGTCTCCCCTCTGGGTACCAACACACCCTTGTATCTCAAGTCACCACATTACTAGGTACATCCTCTTCCACTGAAACCAAACAAGACAGCCCAGTTAGGGGAGTAGAATCCACAGTCAGGCACCAGAGTCAGGGTAAGCTACCCAGCTGCAGTTGTTGGGGGACCTGCATGAAGACCAAGCTGCCTTTATGCTATGTATGTTCAGGGGACTAGGTCTAGCCCTGTATGCTCTTTGGTTGGTTGTTTAAAGTGCTAAGAGCCCCCAAGAATCCAGGTGAATTGACTCTGTTGGTCTTCTTGTGGAGTCCTGATCACCACCACATTCTTCAATCCTTCCCTCAACTCTTCCTTAAAACTTCCTGAGCTCTGTCTCATGTTTGGCTGTGTGTAGCCTCTCAGAGGACACTTACGCTAGGCTCCTGCCTGCAAGCATAACACAGTATCATTAATAGTGTCAGGGATTGGTTCTTGCCCATGGGATGGATCTCACATTGGGCTAGACATTGGTTGACCATTCCTTTAGTCTCTGCTCCATCTTTGTCCCCGCTCTTCTTGTAGGATTGAAACATTTTGGGTGGAAAGTTTTGTGGGTGGGTTGGTGTCTTATCCCTCCACTGGGAGTCCTGCCTGACTACAGGAGGTGGACACTTCAGTTTTCATGTCCCTGCTGTTAGGAGTCTCAGCTAGAGTCACCCTCATAGACTCCTGGAGCCTCCCCCATCCCAGGTCTTTGGTTTCAAACAATAGGTTTCATAAATTTCACGTATTAATGGTATGTTGTTTCATGTTAATATAAAAAGCTTTATTGTTTAAACAATTTTAAATTCATTTTATTATTGTTATTTTTGAAAGCAAAACATAATTAAAACCAAGACATTTTCAGTTTAAATTCTTTTTTCTCCTTTTTTATTATATATATATGTATATACATATATATATATATATATATATATATTTTTTTTTTTTTTTTGAGACAGGGTTTCTCTGTATAGCCCTGGCTGTCCTGGAACTCACTCTGTAGACCAGGCTGGCCTCGAACTCAGAAATCCGCCTGTCTCTGCCTCCCAAGTGCTGGGATTAAAGGCGTGTGCCACCACCGCCTGGCCAGATATATTCTTTATTTACATTTCAAATGTTGTCCCCTGGTCAGCTAACTCCCTGTGCCACCTGGATATGGTGCTCGGTGGTAGAGGATGCCAGTTTAAATTCTCAATATGGTAAACGTTGGGACATAGCACACTTCCACAAAAAAAACGTCATCTTGTGCAGGTGTCAGTGACCCCTCCCGGTTCCTTTCTTTGTCCCTGCCTCCCTCCAGCCCTCCAGAGAAGGGAGGCATCACGCATTCTGAGCACACGCAGAGCTACCGAATTACACCCCAGATTTACATCAACAAATTCTGAGATTAAAATTTCTGCGAACTGCTGACATGTAAAGACCTTGGAGACTCCGCAGGCCATAGGTATCCTCTGAAGAGCTTTACCCGTGCAATTTCCGAGTCAAGGCTAATCATTAACCTTAAATGTGTGTTTGTAGGAGTGATTAAAATATGTCAGAAACGTCTGCAGCTGTGAAAGGTGAATGGACCCTAATGGGGCATTTCCCATCTGTTCCGTCTCTGCTGGGGAGCAATCTCGACCCAACTCTTCTCTCCAGTGGGCGCGCGCAGGGGTCGCGCTCGGCAGGTGAGGTTCTTCTTGCTCTTTAATTAACTGCTCTCAAGTCAGCTGAGGCATAACAAGTGTTCAGTTAGTCGTGACTCACTTAAATATCCACAAGGTTGGCTTCTGTGTCTGAGCCGATGAAGGGTACCTGAGAAAGAGGAAAGTCTTTGCCCTTGAGAGCAGAGGAGGGGAGGACGGAGCTGGCTGCCAGTGAGTGAAGGCCGCCCTGTCTTCCATGTGACTTACCTTTGACCTTACGCCGTGAGGCTGTGCTCTACAGTGACTCTGTGTGGTGAGGTTTAGTAGAAACGATTTTTTGTTTATTGTTATTTTTTTATTCTCTATATTCTTTATTTACATTCCAAAGGCTTTCCCCTTTCCCAGTTCCCCCCTCACCATGTGTCCCATAAGTCCTCTCCCCCACCCCCACCCCCATTTCTCTGTTCTGGTACTCTCCTGCAAAACTGGAACCAGTCTTTTCGGGACCAGGGTCCTCTCCTTCCTTCTTCTTGGGAATCTTTCGATTTGCTAATTGTGCCTTGAGTATTCAGAGCTTCTGGGCTCATTAATATCCACTTATGAGTGATTGCAATACATGTGTATTCTTTTGTGTTTGGGTTAACTCACTTAGGGTGATATTTTCCAGATCCAACCATTTGCCTACAAATTTCATGAATTCATTATTTTTAATTGCTGAGTAGTATTCCATTGTGTAAATATACCACATTTTCTGTATCCATTCCTCCTTTGAGGGACATCTGGGTTCTTTCCAACTTCTGGCTATTATAAACAAGGCTGCTATGAACATAGTGGAGCATGTGTCTTTATTGCATGCAGGGGAATCCTCTGGGTATATGCCCAGGAGTGGTATATCATAGAAATGATTTTTGAACAGGGAAGCCAAGGGTTTGGGAGGGGGGAATGGGAATGACCTCGGACAGAATCCCAGCAGAGATGTTTTTCAAAGCGCTGGGCATTTTTCAAATTTCAAAACTCTTAAGGGATGTCTTGAGCTGTGATTGACTCTGGGGGTTTCTGGTGAGTTTAAAAGACACTGCTTAGTGGGTTGAGCTTGGGACAGAATCACTTGTCACGGTAAGCGGAGGGCAGCTGCACGCAGCCCCTCCATGCAGGAGGTAGGGGAACAGGATTGATGCAGTCTGGGCAATGTCGTGCTGGACTGAAAATTAACTTTCTGGAGCAAGATGGAGGGACAAAGCGTATGCCTGCCACATGTACGCATGCGCGTACGTAACAGCAGTTAAGGGGAAAAGAGGCTGTGAATTTGAGAACAAGAAAGGGAACATGGAAAGGAGGGAGGAAAAAGGAAGGGAGAATTGTGTGATTATATTATGATCTCAAAAGATAAATTAAGGAATTAAAAAAAAAGGAATCTGTACACCAGCATGAAAGCATCCTGTCTGGGAGCTGAACTCTTAACTATACAGACAGAATCTTTGGTATACAACCCCCAGGCCTTTGCACTACTTGCAACACTTGGGAGGGACCCTCAACTTGTCTCCCTTCAGGGGCTGTGGCTTCTCTTGAGGAATAAATTCTACTGGGCATTGTGCTTCAAAAATCCCCTCAGCACTGAGTAACAGGCTAATGGGTTTAGAGCGAGCATAGGAAGGAAACTTGAGTACGACTTCCTCAGAAATGAACATGGAAACAGGGAGGGAAGGAAGAGACGCTTTCTGGCCTGGAAAGCTGTGTATCTTGCAGAGGACAGTGTCCTACAGGAAGTTTTTTTTGAGGATTTTTTTCCCCCTGCAAGGACAAAATTCCATTATGAACCAATGGGAAGTCGCCATCTCCAGCAAGGATCTGTAGTAGCCTTGGCTAGCCTCAGACAGCCTTTCTCTCATCAATGAGTGGCCCTGTCTTGTAGGACGGACATCAGAGGACAAACAGAAAGTCTTCTCCTGAACGGTGTATTTTTCCATTTTTTTTCTTCCTATGATTCCTTCATAAAGGGGGTAAGGTCCTCAAGAGATAGTTCTGGTTTGAAATTACTCCGTTGTCTCCTGTACTGTCTTCTGAATACAGAAGTCTGCCTTGGCTTTGGCGAGAGCTACAGAACAGATAACTTTATGGCCTTTTGCAAACTATTTAGAAGAGTGTGTCTCTAAGGCAGACTGCACTCATTAGGCTCAGACCTTTGATATCCTGATGTCAGGGATTGGAGGCCAGAAGCACGGTCCTCCTTTCTCACCTCCCAGATGCCCACACAGCCCGCTTCCTCTCCCTTCTCAGCAAAGCAGCCCTGCTGCAGAGCCTTATCACCTGCACCAGGTAGGATTTCATTTGTTGTTGTTGTTATTATTATCATTATTGTTATTATTATTATATTTTCTTTATATTTCAAATATTATCCCCTTTCCTCATTTCTCTTTGAAAACATCCTATTCCATCCCCCCTCCCCCTGCTCACCAACCCACCCACTCCTACTTCCCTGTCCTGGCATCCCCCTACACTAGGGCAACAAGACTTCACAGGACCAAGAACCTTTGCTCTCATTAATGTCCGACAAGGCCATCCTCTGCTACATATGTGGCTGGATCCATGGGTCCCTCCATGTGTACTCTTTGGTTGGTGGTTTGTCCCTCCTATGGGGCTGCAAACTCCTTCAGCTCCTTGGGTCCTTTCTCTAGCTCCTCCATTGGGGACCCTGTGCTCAGTCCAATGGTTGGATGAGAGCATCCCCCTCTGTATTTGTCAGGCACTGGCAGAGCCTCTCAGGAGACAGCTATATCAGGCTCCTGTCAGCAAGCACTTGTTGGCATCTGGATTAGTGTCTGGGTTTGGTGACTGTATATGGAATGGATCCCCAGGTGGGGCAGTTTCTGAATGGTCTTTCCTTCAGTCTCTGCTCTATACTTTGTCTCTGTATCTCCTCCCTTGGGTATTTTGTTTCCCCTTCTAAGGAGGACCAAAGTATCCACACTTTGGTCTTCCTTCTTCTTGAGCTTCATGTGGTCCGTGAATAGTATCTTGGGTATTCCAAGCTTTCGGGTTAATATCCACTTATCTGTGAGTGCATACCATGTGTGTTCTTTTGTGATTGGGTTACCTCACTCAGGATGACACTTCCTGGTTCCATCCGTTTGCCTAAGAATTTCTTCATGTGGGATTTCTATGGCATTTTCAATGGGTGCCCTGACTTGTTTCTTCCTAACAATATTCCCTGGTTCAAACCCTTGCTTTCCATCCTTTGGTGCGCTCACTTCCTCATTCAGCGGCTTTCTGTGGCTGGAAGGATAAAGTGGCTGATCACAGAGCATGATGCCATGATGATTCCTGCTCGTGTCCATGGGGGCTTATGTCCATGGGCCCTTTCCTCTCTGACAGTGAGGCCACAACCAGATGCCAATTTTGGTCAACAGGAAGAGTAGCGTACTCTCACTCCACTTCTGGCACAGACCTCCAAGCTACATGCCATGGTGGCCTTCGACTCTCTCTGTCCTGCCTTGGTGGCTTTGCCAGCCATGTGTGAGTTACATATTGGACTGTGACCTGATATAAGCTGTGTTGAAATTCTAAACCTTTTTATCTGGGAACGTGAGCTTGACTGGAAACAGGGTCGATGTAGATATAATCCAATAAGAGCTTACAGATAGGCCTAAGGATAAGATTGATATCTTTGAGAATTTGGAGAAATTAAGACATAGGCAGACAGAGGGAAGAAGGCAGATATGTCACAGATTGGAGACATGCTGCCTCAGCCCAGGGAAGAGCTGGGCCACCAGACACTGGAAGACCTTAGGGAGGGTCATTTTCAAGATGCCACAGGGGTAATAAGATGCTGCTACAGTAGATCAAGTAGTAGTCTTGTGGGTGGGAAGCAAGATTTTCTGTGGTCAATTAAGCTACAGGGATTTAAGGATGTAGTTGTTACTGAAGTAAGCCTAGTCTATCCAGAAGAATCAGGTTGACTTGCATGTTCTCTGGAACTTTTCCTTGCTATGCTACTCCTTAATAATGTACCTGGTGATTTGGGGATTTGTTGTAGGTTATTATTTTTGTTGAGAATGCTCTTCTCTTAAAATAAAAACTCTATTACTTACTTACTTGATTGATTGATTAATTGTGTTTTTTGTGTGTCTGTGTGTGTGTGTGTGTGTGTGTGAGTGTGTATGGGAAGGAAATGGTTTATTTGATTTGCACTTCAACAACATAGTCCATCCTTGAAGGAGGTCAGGCAGACACTTGAGCAGGGCAGGGACCTGGAGGCAGGAGCTGATGCTGAGGCAATGGAGGATGCTGCTTACTGGCTTGCTCATTATGGCTTGCTCAGCCTGACTGCTTATAGGCCCATCAGTCCAGGGATGGTACCACCACAATCCATGGGCCCTTCCCCATTGATCACTGTCTAAGAAAATGCCTTACAGGCTTGCCTACAGCCCAGTCTTACAGAACCATTTTCTATCCTCAGATGAGCAGGCATCTCCTCTCAGATGACTCTAGCTTGTGTCAAGTTGACTGAAGAGGATGCCCAGTTCTTAGGTTGCTGAGCTTACGGCCTTTGACCAGTGGTACTTGCTGCTGCCAAGACACCTGTTATAGCTTCTCCCTTCCCAGGGGACGTTATTCCAGGATGAGGGCACAGGGCACACATGCCTGAAGCTCTCATTTCAGTTACGAGGGGTGATCTGAACTATTTGCTTTTAAGACCTGCTGGACCTCAATCCCTTTGGCCTTTCCTTCTCTTTCCTTTACTGTTTCCCTTTTTGTGGTTTTTACCTTCTCATCTGTTCTCTGATTCACAGTGTTTCCTTGGCCCAACTCCATTATACCATTTTCCCTGCATCCTAACCATTGATCAGAAAAAGCCAAAAGGTAGTGCGACTGAGGATCCAGTAGCCCACGGGTTCCCACTAGAGGAACCCTTTCCATGAGACACAGGGGAAACAATTCCCTCTAAACATGCACATTTTTTTTAGATTATTTCTGGTTTTTACTTAGTAACTCTGATGAAAGGAAATAGGCCATGGCAGGAAGCTTCAGGAATGGCCCCAGGAAGGGGAGGAAGTGAGTGTGTTTTTGTCTCCCACTGACCTTCCAGGGAGGCTTCTGCCTGTCCTCAGTCAGCTCCAGCGCTTATCTGAGTCCATTCTATCCCCTGGAGCGCAGGAGTCCCACTTCCTTATGTCATTTCCTGCATCCTCTGGGGCCTCCTGGCTCTTCTGCAGTCTCTGGTCATGACTGAGAGTCTGGAAGGTCATTGTGCACCCATCCTCCTACCTCAGGTTTTCCATGCGGTTAAGCTCAGGAGTCGGTCAGGTGGTTGATCTGTGGCAAACCTTGGAGGCATGAGGAGTCACAGGGTCTGCTCTAGCCCACGTGGCTTTCATTGTTCCCCTGTAGGCAACCCATTACAGTTATTCTTTGAAAACCAAAAAAACCGGCCGGGTGGGTGGTGGCACACGCCTGTAATCTCAGCACTTGGGAGGCAGAGGCAGGCGGATTTCTGAGTTCGAGGCCAGCTTGGTCTACAGATGAGTTCCAGGTCCGCCAGGGCTACACAGAGAGACCCTGTCTTGGAAAAAAAAAAGAAAAAAAAAGAAAAAGAAAACCATAAAAACCAAAACAACAACAACAACAACAACAACAACAGCAACAACAAAACAACCCAGCTGCAAAATGCATAGGTCCTACATATACTAGTACTGCCTTAGCATATGTGATTGTTATGGGGTGGGTTCATTGGTCAGAAGTCTGTCTCCCTAACCACAGTATTGCCAGTATTTTTCTTGCATGGCTTCTAAGAAAAAAAAATTAGTGAGAAAGAGAATATAATTACTGCTTTGAGATAATTCTTTTATTATTATTATTTTATTTTATTTTTTAAAGATTTATTTATTTATTATAGTAAGTACAGATCTCTATGGTTGGTTGTGAGCCACCATGTGGGTGCTGGGATTTGAACTCATGACCTTTGAAAGAGCAGTCAGTGCTCTTACCTGCTGAGCCATCTTTCCAGCCCCTTATTTTATTTTTTAAAGGGAAGTAAAAACACTTTATGATGAAATTACGATTTACATGGAAAATATTTCAGATAAACCTGTTAAAATTGACAATTGTCATGGAAAATTAAGGAGTAAAGTGGTAGACATGTAAAACATTGCTAAATTAATTGAAATATGGGATAGAAACATTTTATGATAAGAAATGAAGATTTGTGTGGAAAATATTTCTGATAAAATTGTAGAAAAATGTAGAAAAACATCTTAGGATTGAAGATTATCATGGAAAATTTTATGTAGATATAATAATGGTAGGCAGGGGTGGAGAGATGGCTCTGCGGTTAAGAGCACTGACTGCTCTTCCAGAGGTCCTGAGTTCAATTCCCAGCAACCACATGGTGGCTCACAACCATCTGTAATGGGATCTGATGCCCTCTTCTGGTGTGTCTGAAGACAGCTACAGTGTACTCATAAATAAATAAATCTTTAAAATAATAATAATGGTAGGCATAAAAGTATTCGTAAGTTGATTAAAAGTGGAATTATAAACATTTTCTGATAAACTTGAAGATTTATATGGAAAATATTTCTGATAAAATTGTAGAAATATATAGAAAAATGTTAAAATTAAAGATTATCATGGAAATTATATAGATAAAATGATAGGCATAAAGATAATTCTAAGTTGATTGAAGGTGGAATTATAAACATTTTCAGATAACATTGAAGATTTACATGGAAAATATTTCTGGTAAAATTAAAAAAATAGACAAACATGTTAAAATTGACTATTTCATGGAAAATTTTACATAAAAAATGGTTGATATAAAAACTCTTTCTAAATTAATGAAGGTGGAATTAGAAACATTTGTGATAAAAATCAAGGATTTACATTGAAAACATTTCTGGTAAAATAGAGGAAGTATATAGAAAGACATATTAAGATTGAAGATTACCATGAAAAATAATGCAGATAAAATGGTAGACATAAAAGACATTACTAAATTAATTAAAAGGGGAATTGCAAACATTTTCTGATAAAATTGAAGATTTACATGAGAAATATTTCATTAGTCTAGGTCTTTTGATTGGGGAGTTGAGTCCATTGTTGTTAAGAGATATTAGGGAATAGAGATTGTTGCTTCCTGTTATTATTTATCTTATTTTTATGTTTGTGTGGGTATCTTCTTTTGGGTTTGTTGGAAGAAGATTACTTTCTTGCTTTTTCTAGGGTGTAGTTTCCCTCCTTGTGTTGGCATTTTCCATCAATTATCCTTTGTAGGGTTGGATTTGTGGACAGATTTTGTGCAAATTGGGTTTTATCATGGGATATCTTGGTTTTTCCATCTATGATGATTGAGAGTTTTGCTGGATATAGTAGCATGGGCTGGCATTTGTGTTCTCATAGGGTCTGTATGAGGTCTGTCCAGGATCTTCTAGCTTTCATATCTGGTGAGAAGTCTGGTGTGATTCTGATAGGTCTGCCTTTATAAGTTACGTGCTCTTTTTCCTTTACTGCTTTTAATATTCTTTCTTTGTTTACTGATTTTGGTGTTTTGATTATTATGTGCCAGAAGGACTTTCTGTTCTGGTCCAGTCTATGTGGAGTTTCTGAAGGCTTCTTGTATGTTCATGGGCATCTCTTTCTCTAGGTTGGGGAAGTTTTCTTCTACAATTTTATTGAAGACATTTATTGGACCTTTAAGATGTAAATCTTCGCTTTTGTCTATACCTATAATCCTTAGTTTTGGTCTTCTCATTGTGTCCAAAAACTCCAGTTCCTGGATGTTTTTGGTTACCAGCTTTATGCATTTTGCATTTTCTTTGACTGTTGAGTCAATGTTTTCTATGGTATCTTGAGCACCTGAGGTTCTTTCTTCTATCTCTTGTATTCTGTTGTTGATGCTTGCATCTGTGACTCCTGAATTCTTTCCAAGGTTTTCCATCCCCAGAGATGTCTCACTTTGTGATTTCTTTATTGTTTTTACTTCCACTTTTAGATCCTGGATGGTTTTGTTCAGTTCCTTCACTTGATTTTTTTGTGTTTTCCTATAATTCTTAAATTCATAATCTGGAAGATATTTTAAATTTTTAGTGCCTTTTAACTTGGAGGGGCCCCTCAGCCCTGTGCATGTTGGCTCCTAACTGCACAGTGTA
The DNA here is from genome assembly GCA_964023405.1 of Apodemus agrarius. Lineage (NCBI taxonomy): Eukaryota > Metazoa > Chordata > Mammalia > Rodentia > Muridae > Apodemus > Apodemus agrarius. The sequence continues at coordinate 11,760,393 of OZ030020.1, read as the reverse complement.
GGGCTAAATCATCTGTCCTGAGTTGTCATGTCTATTATCTGGCCTCTGTATTCCTGTGATAAATTCCCATATTGAAAGGCTCAGAGAAATCCTCATTATTCATTACCTATATATAATTGTATAGTTTATTTGACAAACCAAATACTACCACGGTGACCTAATAACTGAATAACTGTGAAGGAACAGGCATTTACCAGCCCTTGACTGCCAGACAGAGACAAGAAGTCACTTTAGTTAGAGATTTCCATCAGAAGAGGTTTGGGGCATGGCTCTGAAGTCATGGTAACTGCAGGAGTCACTGAGTGTCCTGGGGTGTCTAGTGGGCATGGAGAGACTAGCAAGAGACTTGAGAAAATGAAATGGAGATGTATCCAGAGGTTCTGGTGTGGAGGACCTGGCGTTTGATGCAGGATGAAAGAAGTCTTGTCAACTGTGCAAGTAAGAAACATTAGCTTAAACTTCAGAATTCGATTTTATATGAGACCTGGAAAGAGTTCCCTGGTATAGGAAAAAAAATGTCCCAGAGATGTGCATGTGAGTGCTTTGGGGACATTAAAAGCAGCATGGATTTATTCTATCCCAGAGAACTCCCTGGTGGAAGAGTGCAATGAATTAGCAGCCTCTAAGCCCCATTAACTCCAGATCCCAATAAATCATTAAAACTGTTGGTTGTAAAATATTCCAAAGATGACAAAACCATTTAGCTAAAAAATTGTCGCAGATCTATGGGTCACAAACCTTAATGGGGAATGCCACAAACCCAAAAATTTAGTGACTGTAACATAGAAAGACATGAGCTCACATCTGACTTACTTGGAATTTAAGAAAAAAAGGAGAGGAATCTTTTCTCAAAAGTTCTTCCTCATGCTCCTTACTTGAAAAAGACTAGTTTTTCTTGAGCGTACATCTGAAGATGCTACTGTTTCATCTATTACACTAAATCAAATCTCTATAGCTGGACTTTATGTTGTAAGATAATGCTACTGCAAAGAATCTGCACCACATAGAACGATGGTCATTTATTTCCTGCTGGTCTCTTTTAAACTGGCCAAATTGAAATTTTCCTATTTTTAAAAACCGGAGGGTTTCACTAATGTTCCTCAAACAGAACTGGGTAAGACAATTTCCAGCAACCAGGAGTCAGGAACTTGCAAGCAGAACATGAGTGTGTCCACAAGATATGTTTTTATACTCAAGATGGACACCTTTGAATTTTAATTTGAAGTCAGCCTTATAGAGGTATGGTTTATATACAACAAAATGTATGTATTTGGGGACTACCATGTGATGAGTTTTGATAAGCTTATATACATGTGTAACTACCACCATAGTCAAAATTTCGAATTCCATCATCTACAAAATTCCTTGACGGCTCAAGGTGGTCACTATTCTTTCAATCACTGGAAATTAATTTTTAGGTTCATGGTTTCCAAATTGTGCCTTGGCCTTCTGGCACACTCCAGAAAAACTAGGTGTGGCATGGATATTTCATTTCATTTCATTTATTTAGTGAGCTGTCTCTGTCTGTCTATGTGTCTGTTGCCCTCTGGATCTGGGTGTATCCACAAGATAAGATATAAAGAGAGGGTCTTTGGGCAACTGTCCTCAGGGTTCTTCTGCTAATACTAAGATCTCAGGGATGTGTCACCACGTTCAGTTGGATGCTTTAAGCGATCGAAGGAAATGCTGAGGCATCTGCAGACATCATAGGAGTACCATGACAAAATTCCTTACAACTTACTGAAACACTAAGAAAAACTGTGGGGTATAACGTTCGACTTAGGGTCACTGTACAAGAGTTACTGAGATACGCACAATGTTATTACATGTGTGAGGGTTATTTATTTTTTACTTGTATCGCCATGAAGTATTTTGGTATAGAGATGAACACAACCTCATTAAGAAAGCTACGGAAAGCCTTCATAGTCAGATCTTTTGAATACACATGCGTTCACTTTTCTGGAGTGGATATGTGGCTGCTGAATTCCTGGGTCATATGCTAAGTGGATATTTAACTTTTTAAGAACCTGCCAAACTGTTTTCCAAAGCAAATTCCCACCCCCAGTTGCTCTACTTCCTCGCCAGCGCTTCAGTGCCAGCCTCTTTAATTTTAGACTCCAGTGGGTGTACGCGGCTCGCTCGCTCGCTCAGTCTTTCTAATTTGCATTTTCCTGATGACTAATGGCGCTGCGAAGCTTTTCATGCGCCCGTTTCCCATTTGCATATCCCTTTTAGTAAAGTTTGTGGAAATCTTGTGCCCATTTAAAAATCTGAGTGGTTTGTCTTATTATAATTGAGCTATAAACATTTTATACGTTCTTAATACAAGCCCCGTGGAGGGGAACGTATGTATGTAAATTTCTATTATTGGGTGGCTTGCTTTTTCATGGTCTCATAGCTTTTGTCACAAAGGAGGAGTCTTCAGCTTCCGTGAGTCAAGTTTTTCGAAAACGTCTTTGACGGTTAGTGGGTTCTGTTTGTGTGTGTGTGTGGGGTTCTGTTTGTGTGTATGTGTGTGTGTCCTAAGAGCTTTTGTTTACTGAACGCCCACAACGATCTCGATCTCCCTCTCTCTCTCCCTCTCTCTTTCTCTGTCTCTCTCTCCCTCCCTTCCTTCATCCCTCTCCCTCTCTCCCTCTCTCTCTCTTCCCCTCCTCCTCTCCCTCCCCCCTTTCAATTTTACAGGCTTAACTCTTACAAGCTCATGACACACTTGGGTTTGGTTTTTGTGCGGTGTGAGTGTGAGATAAAGGTACAGATCTTTTTCCTTTATGAAGCCTGGTTGGTCCAGCAGCCTCTGCTGAAAGGCCTAGCTTCTTTCTGCTGGATTCTTTGCTACTTTTCTGGAGCATTAATTAGTCCTGTCTGTGGCTCTATTGCTAGACTCCTTCACTTCCCTTCCCCTTGGCTGTTCTCTGTCACACCTGTTCTCTTGATGACTGTGGCTTTCTAGTGAGTGTTGAGATCCAGGCCATAGAAATCCTTCAACTGGGTTCTTTCTTTTTTCACATTTATTTTGGCTGAATTTTTAAGCCCTTTGTAACAGGTCTGTGCCTTTTAAAACAGGCCAAAATCTCTGGGATACCATCTAAAATTGCGTCCCCTGCTAATATATAGTCCAAAGCACAGAGCAAAACCAACCATATTCCCCAGTCCTCAATTGCTACCAGGATTCAGACACAAGTGATAGAGCTTGCAAACCAAATGCACCCACATGAAGATTTGATTCTAAGTAAAGGGGGGTGAAGAGTGGGATGGGGTCACTTTTATGTTCTTCAGGACAGGCATGACAAGCCAGCGGTACATGGGAGCCTCCTTGTCACCTCCTCCAGGGACCTTGTCACCTTCCTTCTGAAGCCTGGAACCCAACATGCCTGTTTGAGTCTTATAGACAACTCACTCCCATTATAAACTTACTTTTATGATGGGGATACAATCTTCTCTTCTTACCAAGCAGCTATTGCAGATTCTATTTCTCTAGTTCAAAACCCACAGCAAAGTCCTAGAGTCAGCCTTGGTGCTGGCCTGATACCTTCCTCTCTCACCACCAACCACTCACCTAGTCTGACTTCTAAACCTGTCTCCTCGTATCCTCCCCGTTCTCCTGCCCAGGCAGAACAACATGGTCTCTCATTTTGAGTTTGGCAATAGCTCCCAATGCAGTGGTCCTCAACCATTTTAATGCTACGACCCTTTAATATAGTTCCTCATGCTGTGGTGACCCTCAACCACAAAGTGATTCTTGATGGTACTTCATAACTGTAATTTTGCTACTGTTATGAATCATAATGTAAACATCTGATATGTAGGGCCTCTGTGAGAGTTACAACCCACAGGTTAACCGTTTCATTGGTGCAGATCAAATGTCATCTATCTATATAATAGAATTTAAAATTTGCTACGAGAAGAAATCACATCCAAACACAAGCTAGAACTAGAAACTCATGCTGAATAAAAGCAACAGACTGATGAGACCATATGGGAAGTATCCAGGATAGGTAGCCCTTGAGATGGCACACAGGGTACTGGTGGCTGAGGGAGGGGAACTGACTGCTAGTGGACCATCTTATGAACACTCTCTGGACATTGATGATGGTTCTGCAATGCTATGAAGGCAATTATGACTTGAATCACTTTAAAATTGTAAATTATATGCTATCTATATATATCATCATAATAGAAAAATCCACTACTGATCAGGAATGTGATAAGGAAATAATTTTTCAGAAATATTTCCACCAAGACACGCCACAACCCTTTCTTATCATGGCTCATCTTGTCCTTTCTTTTCTTTCTTTTTCTTTTTTCTTTTCAAAACTGGAAGTGTCCTTTCAACATGTATGTTGAGTTTCTCTCTCTCTCTCTCTCTCTCTCTCTCTCTCTTTCTCTCTCTCAAAGATTTATTTATTGTTATATGTGAGTACACTGTAGCTGTCTTCAGACACACCAGAAAAGGAGCATCAGATCTCATTACGGATGGTTGTAAGCCAGCATGTGGTTGCTGGGATTTGAACTCGGGACCTTTGGAAGAGCAGTCAGTGCTCCTAACCGCTGAGTCATCTCTCCAACCCTCCGGTCTTTCTTTTCTTAAACAAAATGAACATAACATTTTCTGGAGAAGCATTCAGCTGCTATGGTCTGCATGTGAGATAGCCTCATGGTCTTGTGCATCTGAACACCTGGTTCTTGACTAGATGTTCAGTGTGGGAGGTTGTGGAACCTCTAGGATGGGTCACAGTTGATAGGATGGGACCTGGAAGGTTACACAGTCTCAGGTTGTGATCTGTGTCCTTTGCTCCTTGTCTACGGCTGTGACAAGAGCTCACATGGTTATACACTCCCATCACTATGAATTCTGCCACATCTCCGCCCCCCCCCAGTTATGGACTAAGAAGACTTCTAAGACCTAAATAAATCCTTCTTCCCCCTTTAGGTTGCTTCTATCAGATGCTTTTGTGCAGCAAAGAGAAAACCATTTTGCCCAGTATCTTTCTTTGACTTAACATTGCTGTGTGGAAGGTGTGTAAGTGGCCTAGAGACGACAGCTGTTACTTGCAGTCCCTGTGGGCCCTAGCCTCTGCTCACTGCTTAGCAGGATACTGCCTCACTCTTCTTGGCTATGTCTCTTAATCTTTGCTGTCCGTTTGACTGAATTTAGACTCACCTAAGAAACACACCTGAACGTGCTTGGGGGAGTGTTTTCCAGGAAGGTTCAAATGAGAAAGGGAGACCTTGCCTGCACATGGGGTGCACCACCCAGGGGCTGAGGTGCTGGATTGAATGAAAAATGGAGAAAGAGAGAGGGAGTTGGGTACTATCAGCCTGTCCATGCTGCTGTAGATACAGCATGTCCAGTGGCCTCAGGCTTCCCCTGCTATGGCTTCCTAACATGGTGACATCACCCCTTCTCAAAATGTGGGCTGAAAAGTCACCTTCCTTTCTTCAATGCCTTTAGTCTAGCCTTCTATTACCAAAATGTGAAAGGTGTCTAATTTATGGGGCTAATGGGACATCCTAAGTTGTATGAGGCAAGATGTTTGATAATATGTGAGACTTTCTGTCTAATCCACAAGGCTTGGTTGGGCCTTGAACGCCATGTTGAACTGTTTTCTTCCTGTCTTCTTGTGGCCAGGAAAAAGGAGAGTCCAATGGGCTGCTTCCTGACTCTGCGTTGACCTCCATAACAATATGTTTTTTTTTCCAACCTGGATTGTTTCCTTGGCAACCAATTTAATCATCACTCACACTTTCAACTCAAGTTCTCATTAATGCTTCTTATTAATGCTCAGTTCCAAATGGTTTGTCTCACTTGAAAAGAATCTGCAGGAGCTGCACTTTTTCTGTTGCTGATTTTTCGGAAGCTGGGTTTCTGCCATGCTTTTTTTTTTCTTTTTAAAGGGTCCATTCAGATTTTCCCATGAATGTTTGAAAACACAGTTGGCAACTGTATGCTGTACCTACTACGTGACAGACATATTTTAAGGGTTTGGCATACATTCATGCAATCTTTATGACAACCCATAACCCATGCAGATTGAACAATGAATTTTACAGATGAGCATGGTGATGAGTATGGAGGTCAAATTCCTCACCCACGTTCAACAATGCATCATGTTGAACAACGCTGTCATGGTAGACTATGATGTAGAGTCGTCTTTTAAAAACAGAGTGGCGTACCTACCTGTTTTTCCAAAGGTTGCTTCCCAGGGGAAGGAAATCTTCATTCAAAGAAACTGATGTGGAGTCCTGATTCTGAGATAGATTGGTGGAGTAGTTAGCAGGAAGGGACGCTCCCGTGAGAACTCCCCAGAGCCTCTCATGTGGGGTTCATAGAACTAAAGTACAACGTCTTTACTTTAGCTGATGATATGGCACAGGACTTAGTTAAGAAGCACAGACTCTGGGGTCAGCAGACCAATTACTTTGGAAATTTAAATCTGAGGCAGACAGAGCTAAGAGGAAGTTATTTCTCTGAGAAAATGAATGGCTAGAAAGGACTTTGGATTGGGCTGTGATCTCTCACCCGTAACTCTCTACACACCGGAGACTGCAACATTCTTTATGGCAGATGGTTTGCCCTGTGCACGGTAGCACGTTTCGCTGGCATGCCTGGCTTCTACCCACTAGAGCCGGTAGCATCAGACCAGTTGTAAGAACTAAAAGAGTTGCCCTGAAGCAGCCAGATGTGTCCTTGGAGGCAAAATCACACTGGTGGAGAGACAGTAGATTGGACATTGCTCTGTGACCCTCTCAGATGCAGTCCAGACTGCCAGCCTCATGTAATGTTGCTTCATCTTCAGGTCAGGGATCTAGAGCTTATTCCAAAACTCATTATTTGAGAATTTCATACCTGATTGTAGTACATTTTGATCAAATCTTTCCCCCCCTTACCCCCCACTCTATGGAGGAGTGAGATTTTAGACTCATTACTCAAATGTGCAGAAGGACAAGCTGACTTCTGCAATTTGTCACAGGCGTCTTTCCTTATTGGAAACAATCTCGGATACCATCATGCTCCATTTGCACTCAGAAAAGCAATCTCAGCCCTCAAGGTGATGCCCTGTTCTCTGGCGATGGCAGAAGCCTCTTTTCGGTTATTTTTCAGCCACCTGCACCTCTCTCTCTCTCTCTCTCTCTCTCTCTCTCTCTCTCTCTCTCTCTCTCACACACACACACACACACACACACACACACACACTTCTCTCTCTCTCTCTCTCTCTCTCTCACACACACACACACTTCTCTCTCTCTCTCTCTCTCTCTCTCTCTCACACACACACACACACACACTTCTCTCTCTCTCTCTCTCTCTCTCTCTCTCTCTCTCTCTCTCTCTCTCTCTCTCTCTCTCTCTCTCTCTCTCTCTCTCTCTCTCTCTCTCTCCCTCTCCCCCAGGTAGTCCTTGAGAAATCCTTTTCCCAGAGAAGCCCACATAGATGCAAGGACTGAGAGTGGGCACCAGGCCTCCCCTTCCTGAGAGGACACTGGTACTCACCTCACTCTACCACCTAGAAGCACCCCTGTGCTCATGCTCTCTCCTGTACTCTTCTTATCATAGATGAAGTACTTGGGCTTTCGACGTAGCCCCAAGCCTTGACCTCCATAGTGGAGCCAGCTTTGTTCTCCCACATTCCCTGATCCCCTGACGACCCCTCCCTCTGTCTTCAGAACGACATGTTAATATGCCTGTTCACTGTTCATAATTCCCGTGACCTCAGCTGGAATCCCGACCTACTTCTTTCGTCCTTATAGAATGATGTCCGCTTTTGCTATCTTCAATCTCTTTCTTTATACTTTATTAAGAATCTTTTGGGGTTGTTAGCGAGATAGCTTAATCTATGACATGTCTGTCATGAAAACACAAAGACCTGAGTTTTGATCCCCAGCACACACCTAAATGTTGGGTACAGCAGTGCTTGTCTGTAATTCTTGCCTCCGGGAGGCAGTGACAGGCGGTACTCGTTAGCCAACAAGCCTAGAAAAAGCGAGTGAGTTCCAGAGCCAGCAATAGATTCTTTCTCAAAAATAAGGTGGAGAGGGATTGAGCAAGCTATCCATGTTGACCTTTACCCCCTGACACACGTGTACATATCCATCTGAACAAAGACACAGTACAGACATAAACACACATGCATGGAACTTCTTAAGTTGTGGTGGTTTGGAAGAGAATGGTCCCCATAGGTGCATGTATTTGAATGCTTAGTCACCAGAGAGTAAAACTGTTTAAGAAGGATTAGGAAGTGTACGTAGCCTTGTTGGGGGAGGTGTGTCACTGGGAGGAAGTTTTGAAGCTTCAGAAAGTCCAAGTTAGACCCAGTGTCTGCTTCTCTCTCTGCTGCCTGTGGATAAGGGCATGAAGCTCTCAGCTGTGGCTCCTGCCCCGCGACTGCCTGCTTCCCGGCATAATAATTGTGGACTAATTCTTTAAAGCTATGTGTGAGCGTCCAATTAAACACTTTCTATGAGTTGCCTTGGTCGTGGTGTCTCTTCACAGGAACAGGACTGTAACTAAGAGAGTTGTGGTAAAAGGTTTGCTACATTATACGGATGGAAGTGCATCAGCACAGGAGCTGTAAGAACGTTTGCAGCTTCAGGCCACCTCAGCTCTATCCAGTTCCAGAAATCTCTTCACCCCAGGTGGAAATCCCACACCCACTGAGTAATCCCCTCTGATTCTGCTGCTTCTTGGACCCTCCAAGTCTGTGGTAAACAGGAATCACCCTTCCCCTCTCTATGAATTCTATGGATTGGATGTTTCCTAGAAGCATTTACTATATGGTTTTTTTTTTGTGTGTGTGTGTGTCTGGGCTTCCAATGCCTTGGTACTTGTGCTTTTAATCTTTTTTTAAATTGAATATAACCTTCATTTATATTTCAAATGCTCCCCACTTTGTCTTTTTTATTGCTCTTGTGAGTATTTTGTTCCCTTTCTCAGAGGAACCAAAGCACCCCCACTACAGTCCTCCTTCTTGTTGAGCTTCCTGTGCTCTGTGAATTGTAACTTGTTTATTTTGAGCTTTGGGCTAACATCCACTTATCAGTGAGTGTATACCATGTGTGTTCTTTTGTGATTTGGTTATCTCGCTTAGAATGACACTTTCTAGTTCCATCCATTTGCCTAAGAATTTCACAAATTCATTGTTTTTAATAGCTGAATAGTACTCCATTGTGTATATATACCACAGTTTTTGTATTCATTCCTCTGCTGAGGGACATCTGGGTTCTTTCCAGCTTCTGGCGTTTTTTTTATTTTTTTATTTTTTATTTTTTTGGTTTTTCGAGACAGGGTTTCTCTGTGTAGTCCTGGCTGTCCTGGAACTCACTCTGTAGACCAGGCTGGCCTCGAACTCAGAAATCTGCCTGCCTCTGCCTCCCAAGTGCTGGGATTACAGGCATGCGCCACCATGCCCGGCGCTTCTGGCTATTATAAATAAGGCTGCTATGAACATAGTGGAGTATGTGCCCTTATTACATGTTGGGGCATCTTCTGGGTATATGCCCAGGAGTGGTATAGCTGGGTCCTCAGGTAGTACTATGTCCAATTTTCTGAGGAACTGCCAAATTGATTTCCAGAGTGGTTTTACCAGCTTGCAATCTCACCAGCAATGGAGGAGTGTCCTCTTTCTCCACATCCTCTTTAGCACCTTCTGTCCCCTGAGTTTTTTATTTTAGCCATTCTGACTGGTATGAGGTGGAATCTCAGGGTTGTTTTGATTTGCAATTCCCTGATTTCAACCATTCCTCAATTGAGAATTCTTTGTTTAGCTCTGTACCTCATTTTTTAATAGGGTTATTTGTTTCTCTGGAGTCTAACTTCTTGAGTTCTTTGTATATATTGGATATTAGCCCTCTATCAGATGCAGGATTGGTAAAGATCTTTTCCCAATTTGTTGGTTGCCATTTTGTCTTATTGACCGTGTCCTTTGCCTTAAGAAGCTTTGCAGTTCTATGAGGTCCCGTTTGTCAATTCTTGTTCTTAGAGCATAAACCATTGGTGTTCTATTCAGGAACTTTTCCCCTGTGCCCATGTGTTCAAGATTCTTCCTCACTTTCTCCTCTATAAGCTTCAGTGTGTCTGGTTTTATGTGGAGGTCCTTGATCCACTTGGACTTGAGCTTTGTAGAAGGAGATAAGAATGGGTCGATTTGCATTTTTCTGCATGCTGACCTCCAGTTGATCCAGCACCATTTGTTAAACATTTTATGCTATTTCTATTGTTTTCTTTTGTAGAAAAGTAATCTTGATCTGGGCAGAGAGAAAAGTGGTCCAAGAAGGGTGCCTTAGGAGAAGCCGTGTTTCACTTTTTATATTAATTGCTTTTTGGGCTTTGGGTTACTGGGGTCATAAAAATTACGCAAACTTTAGACCTTAAGTCACAGTGAGAACAAGCCCAATTAAAATTAATTTTAGAAACTCTTACTATTCTTTCATAAGTCCAAATTATGCAATAAGTTTCTTTACCATTTTTCTGAGACAATGGCTCCATTTTTTCCTAGACTATTTCAGAGATGTTTAAAATTCTCCAGCTGGGACCAACCCAAGTCTTACTGTCTTCTCCACATGTAGACACTAAAGCAAATTCTTTTTTCTCCCCCCCCCCACACACATCTTGCGTCCTCTCTCATTCCCACAGTGCATGGCCAACATCAGCTCATGTTGAACCCTATGATTTGTAAGTTCTGTCTTTATTTTTTTGTATGCTTGGAGATTTCCATTACTTCTTAAACATTTGACTATGACTAAAACAATCACTTGTCATAAGTGATTCAGCACTTTTTGGAGCATGGTTGAGAGGAGGTGCTAAGGTTGTCTTTTGCCTGTGCAGTCAGGTCTCCATACCCCTGGGATAATTTAGAATGCAAACTCGGGTATGCTAAGCTGGCTAAATAGCTTCCTCCTAAGTGTAAAGTCCCCGGAACCCATAGCCAGTCCTTTTGGCTAAAAGGTTTTGCTGGTGTGATTAGGAATCTTATGAACGGAGGCTGACCAAAGGGCTTAAGAAGGTAAAAGAACCTGTTTGAAGCCCAATGACCAGAGTTTGTCCTTAGGACCTGCATGGTAGGAGAGAACTGACCTCTGCAAATGTTCCTCTGGCCTCCACATGTGCATTGTGGCATATGTGCCCGTGTGTGTGTGTGTGTGTGTGTGTGTGTGTGTGTACACACATACATGTACACACAGATAAATTAAATGAACATATTTTTTATTTAATAATGTTTAGGCATCTTGTGTTGGTAATTTTATTTTGGCTATAACCATAGGTCTCTTTTTGTTTCTTTGTTTTTCGAGACAGGGTTTCTCTGTGTAGTCCTGGATCTCCTGGAACTCTGTACATTAGGCTGGCCTTAAATGCAGAGACTCATTCCCTTCTGCTCCCTGAGTGCTGGGATTAAAGGCGTGTGTCACCACTGTCCCTCCCGTAGGGCTCTTGTAGTCAGTGGAAGAGAGAGTAGCCTCTAATGGGGGATACCATATTGGGAAAATGTACTCTGAGGATAGAGGGAAAAGGCCACAGGGAAAGAGGTACAAGTAGCTTCTAAAGGAAAATAATAGAATAGAATAAAACAAAATAAAGGTAAACAAATTCTTGTTTGGTCCTCCAGAAAGACTTGAGATCTGAGGCAGACTTGACTACAGTCCAGTGAAACTGATTTCAGACTGTGTGGCATGATCAGCACAAGGACATATTTGTATTATTTAAAATTACTAAATTGTACAACTTTGTGATAGCAGCAATAGGAAACTAATGCAACAGGAAAGGGGCTTATGAAACCCCCTTCTAGATGAGAACTATTGGCAGATGATGATGACTGGGTTTGGAGAGGGAGTCGGTTTTCTGCAGGTGTATAGACTTTTTAGGTTGTTTTTAGGTTGTAGATGACTCTATACCCAAGTGCACATGGACAGCTGATATTGTACCTAGTGGGTCATAAAGAAAAAAAAAAGGAAGGATATGAAATCAGGAGGGATGTCTTGGAGAAGTTTGAGAGTGCAGGAGGTGGCTATACTCAAAATACATTGTATACATATGTAATATTCTCAAAGGATAGATGGATTTTATTTTATTTTTAAAATAAAGGCAGTGGATGAGAAAATAATATGCAGGAGATAGATCAACTAGATGTGGCTGTGTTGCCTCATTTCTTTATGGGGGAAGGCTCTTCTTGGTCTGTGAGGCCAGAAAGACTATGACCCTGGCGTATGTATGCATTTTGGTCATGAGGGTACAAAGAACAAGACCCATAAGACCTGGTGAAAGAGGCAGAATGAGGGTCTCCCCCATATTGTAGCAACTGACTAGCACTAACTGTGCAGACCACCAGATGTTAGCTTGCCCTCTCCAGTGTCCTTACAGTAACAATGTTACCCCTCACCCTGCCTCGGGAGGGTAACATGAGCTGTCTAAGTCTTGTGGTTTGAATGTGAACCATTCCCAATAGGCTCATGAATACTTGATTCCCAGTTTAGTGCTGATGTTGTGGAACCTTTAGGAGACACAGCCTCTGTGCAGGAAGTGGGTCAGTGGAACAGGTCTTGAGGTTTCACGTCTCAGCCCTCTTTCCGGTCTGCTCTCTAACTCTTATTTCACCAAAGTGTGAGGGGAGATTTTATTTTTAAAATAAAGACAATGGATGAGACAGTAATATACAGGAGATATAGATCAACTAGATGTGGCTGTGTCGCCTCATTCCTTTATGTTGGCTGTACTGGACTTTCAGCTGCCATGTTTCCTTTTGTGATGGATTTTTAGACTTTCCTTAACCTTCAAACCTTGTGTTTTATCAGGTACCAGTTATAACTACATTTGTGAAGATTTCGCATTTAAAAAAAAACTATTAGTATTGTCCAATTAGTAACAAATAGGTCTCTAATCTCCTTTCCCCCTTTGTCTGATTTCAGAGAGTAACTGGGAATAAGTCTAACTCTTATTCCTCATTTTACATATTTTATATAAAATCTGTCATGACAATCACATGGCAGTAGCTGACACATCACTGAGACACTTGAATGTGGTTGATTTCTAAAAGGCTATGGTAAAAAGAAACTTCATTGTTAGTGGCTGTAATTGTCCTTCCCCAGCTATAAGAAAGAATTTGCCTCACAATTTTGTATCTGTGGTTATGTTAGCGAGATTCAGGTGACAGCTGGAGACGAGAAGATGGGCTCAGAATGGCCGAAGATGAAAGGAATGATTAGGCTCGTCACATCATGTGACTCTAGGGTAGCTTTGAGAGGTGAGGGGCCAGGAAGACTTCTATAGTGTCCCTCTGCAAGATTCCAGTGCAACAAAATGAACTCACCTGCTGACACCTCCTCTGTATATTTAAGGCTGTCTCCTACAACTAACGTGCATGTCCTAGACCATCATCAAGATAACATAAGAAGAGCCAAAGAAACTCTTATAAAAGATAGCATGGGGGCCCATCATGAATGAAGGGGATATTCTCATACTCTGATATCCACATCTTCAGCACATCTGTTCTCATGCTCAGCTTTTGCTCTCTCAAACTCATATGACATCATGCCCTCAAAGGATGAACTCCATATAGAAACTTTGGTTTCATTTGTGTTCCATAAAATCAAAGCCTCATATGACTTATTTGGGAGCTAATCCTGAAACAGAAGTGAATAACTAGAGGGCATGAGATATTAAGCAAGAAAAAGCCAAGGCGAAGGTGTCATTGAGGCTGTTCCTGTGGGTGGCAAACGCTACACCTGCCTGGATCTGGTGGGACACACAGAAGTTGAGGCCAGAGTCATCCACCTCTCCAGAGTTGCTAGAAGGGTTGTGAATGCAATCTCGGAGGGTGGAAAGGGAGGACCGTGGGATCCTGAAGCAGAAATGAAATGACAGTTGGCGTTAGGCTCTATTGGCATGCTGTCCTTTCAGAGTGAGTCTGAGCTCTCTTAGAATGCCCATCTTTGTGATCGAAGATCCAAAATTAAGGTCCAATGCTATCTGCTGTGTTGACATCTAAAGTAGAGAGAGGAAATGCTCTTGCCTGCTCTGCCTCCATGTATAAGCTCTTCGAGCCAAGCATCCTTCATTATCATGGGGCGGGGACTCCTTCTGACGATTCTTAAGTAAGGGAGGGTCCAGTTCCTTGTCAGACCACAGAATTATGCAAAGAAGAGAATTCCATTCTCCTCTGGGCACCAGGGGCACCCCACCTTCTTGGTGCTATAAAGCTGCCCCCCACAGCCTCTCCTTCACTGCTCCAGACCAGAGCTCTTACACCTTCCTTGGCCCATGATGGTCTTTTCCCTGAGAATGTGAGGATGTGCCTAACAAGTTGTGTCAGTCTCATCCATCTAGAGCCAGGCCTGAGCATTCAGTCGCACAGCCCTTGAGCAAGCATCTCCTCCCTCACTACTAGGTTGAAGAAGACAACCAAGAGAACTAGGGATCTTATTCGGATACCTGTAAAGAATCTGAGTGCTGTTCTGCAGGCAACGGGAAGCTTCAAAACCTGTAGGGATGGTGTTCAGCTCCGTTGGGAGGTGCTCTTGGTGTTAGAGAAATTTCCCAAGATGTTCCTAGTGTGTGCCCTTCATGTCTCGTTCGAGAGCGCTAAACCAGCTGCTGGCAAGTAGCATGATGAGACCTGACTTGGGATCAATCACAGTGAGTCCCCCTAAACTGGTTAATAGGGTTCACCCTTCTATGAGCACTTTCTCTCCTCACTGACTGTATGGCATCAGTACAAGACAAAGAAGGGGTGGATGCTGGGTAGGCAATCAATGGTGCTGATTTTTGACAGTGGAGAAACCATAGAAGGCAGGGAGAGTGCCATTCTTGCTATGTCTTAGCCCTGGTGACAGTCTGAGAAAGTGAGTAGAGAGGAAGGCACTGGGGCGTGGCAGCCAATTTCCTGCCTTAGCTCAGGACAGTGGCTGTTGCCAATGGCATGAACTGTGAGGCGCTCTCAGTAGCCAAGAGCCTGTTTTGGGAGATGCTCATGGTTGAAGAGGAGTAGACTTGTACTCCTTATCCTCCAAGAAGAGCTTGTGTTTCTTTAGTCCCTGAGCTTTAGTGTTCTCCGAGGTCAGAATGTCAGAGTAGCTGAGAAGAGCTGGTTAGGAACGGGAAGATCTGAGAAGGAATCTCTGGGACTCTGGTTTGGCTGTAAGAACCAAGAGTATGCATCTCTGATTCATGTACTCTAGGGGACTCTGACGTAGGTGGTCAGGCATCTCTCCTCCAGTAATTCAGAAGCCTGAGTTGGGGTTGTAGCAGACAATCTCATCAGCCCAATGGAAACTCATGGCAAGATTAACTCTTTCTTCAAGCTCTTCCTTGGTTTAGAATCTGCCCTTGCTGAAGATTAGGTGTATGCCATTGAACTATCCTGCCAGGAATCTCCATTAATACAAAACTCTCAAGCCTGACAGGCCACACCTCGGGCTTCCTGGTACCTTCAGGCATAATTGGTAAAATGTGCTGTGTGACTTTCCTGGGGAGACACGAACAAACATCTGTTCACCTAAGATAGGGCACTGATTACAAACCGAAAAAGTGATTTCACCTAAGGAGGGCACAGGAGAGTTACCTTCCTGCCTCTGACTCAGTTGCTGGTAATCGTCAATGATACAATGTAGTTAACTCAGAACCAATCAGAGCCCACAGCGAGTCTATTACAATTATCTACAGGAACATGGGTAATACCAAAGGCCTACTTTGGCCTGAGTGATGACTCATGAAACTTCACCTCATGAGTGTAGGCTTATATTTTTCAAAACCTACTCTAATTGTGGTTCTTTCATGCTTCAACCTCCCTTCTAGCCCACCACCCACCAGAGGCAGGGGAAAAGAAAGGTTAATAGGAAATGCGAGTTGGGAACCTGTTTGGAAATAGTTCTTTGGGGGCAATTCCAATCTTTGTTGTCAGCAGTCCAGTTCACTCAGCAAACACCAAACACGAATTGGTAGCAGTGGCTGGATCTAGAAGAAACCGCAAGGCGCTGACAATCTGCACATGTCCGTAGAAGTGGCTGAATACCACCAGAAGTTCTTTGGTGCTTTTCTCTCTACCAAGTCATGAAACTGAAGATCAGTGAAGGAAGCAAGGTGAACCAATGCAGGAGCATTGTCAGTGAGGACCAGCACCAGTGAAAGCATAAAGAGTGTCACCAACAAGAGCAACCTCCGCTGTCTGTTGGGTTATGCTTACACACTTTCCAAACATCATCTGCCTCTCAGGCATCTGCTCCAGCAAAACATCACAAGCCGTTTGACCAGCAACTTCCAGGAAAACACCTTGTGTCTATTCTCAGCAAAACATCCTCTTACACATCTGTTTCAACAAAACATTCTCTTATAAAATAGTTTCCGGAAAAACATCACAAGACCCAACTGAGTCTCCACTGAAACCAGAAATTTCCACTTTGCAGAGGTTCCCAGTCCAACTTGCGGGTACTCACTAAAGAGTCTCCTTTCCCTCAACAATTATTCCCAATATATGTAAAATCTTGGGGGTGGGACTTGTGAGTCCTGTTGCTTTAGTGAACCTTGTAAGTTTTGTTAGTTTCTCAATTCTTATGAACCTCCCTCCTCTTTCCAGGAGGAAGTTTCCATTTGGAGACAATAAATGGACAGCAGTTTTATTCCCGGTTCAGCTGATAGTCATCCTTGCCTTAGCTGCACTGGATTGCCATCATTATGGCTTCTTATTGAATCAGTCACTGGCTGACTTGACCTGAGCCAACCATGCTTCTAAGTACACATTCTCGTTCTTCATTTGGAAGGATTTGTTGAGCACCCACCTATGGGGCCTTGTTTATGGGGAGCCAACACGAGATCAGATGGCTAAGTCTCTACTTACATGCCACACACCAATGTGAACAGCTAATAATTATCATATTAGGATGTGCTGATTTATGTCTCCACAAAATACGCCTATGTTCCAACATCTGCCTGTGAATATGACTTTATTTGAAAACACTTTTATGGATTTAATTAAAGATCTCTGCAAGAGATTATCCTGGGTTTAGGGAAGGCCCTGAAACCCAATGATTCATGTCTTTGGAAGAAACAGGAGAGTGGAGGGACAGACAGAAGGAAGCCATGGGAAGATGGAAGCACAGATTGTTGAGCCGATGCCACAGATCAAGCAAGGTATGCCTAGCAGAAAGCTGAACAGGCTCAGAACCCTGCTCTCCGGGAACCTGTAGAGGGCACATGGCCCTGATGACACCTTCATCTTGGATTTACTGCCTCCAACAGTAGATTTCTGTTGTTTAATCCATCTTGTGATGATTTGATTGGTAAGTGCCTAAGCAACAAATACATAAGAAAAGTCAGATGTAGGAAGAATGGAAGAGGGAAGCAAAGACACAGAAGAGTGAAGAGAAGAGCGAACTGGAGGGTGAGGAACGTACTGCTTCAGGTATTCAGAGATGAACGTCCGTGTCCCACACTGTATCTGCGATTCTCTGATCTCAGTCTTTTGGCCTCCTGGCCCTTTCATCTTGCATTGGCTATTCTGAAATAATACTCTGTGGTCTTGCCTTACATTCTTCTGAAGGCAGCAGTCCATGGGGACTCTGTGAATTCTTTGGAGTAAATAAGTGTCTTTCTTATAGGTGGAACCAAAGTCAGAAGCTCCAAAGGTGAAAAGCAACATGGACAGCAAATGCCCCTTCTTCAGAAGATGGCTGTTCTCAGCATCAGCTGAAGGTTACCACACCGTGGGCTGAGCTTAGCTCTGTGGCTCTCCAATTCCTCAAGACAAGCCAGAATATGGCAGTTGAAGCCTTCAATTAAAAAAATTAAAAAGTTTTTTCTTACAAAAACTTAATGGGAGGATTGTGTAGGGGGAACAAATATTCAATAGTAACCTTAGCTATGTAGCAAGCCCTGTTTTTTAAAAAAAGTAAAGGTGAAATTATATAATATAAATTAATAATGAGCTGGGCAGTGGTGGCACACGCCTTTAATCCTAGCACTTGGGAGGCAGAGGCAGGCTGATTTCTGAGTTTGAGGCCAGCCTGGTCTACAGAGTGAGTTCCAGGACAGCCAGGGCTACACAGAGAAACCCTGTCTCGAAAAACCAAAAAAACCCAAAAATCAAAAAATTAATAATTAAATCATATAATAATATAATAAATGTATAATGTATAATAGAATTATATAATTATATAGCATATTATAATATAATACTAATTAAGCACTTTGAAGTGAAGTATTCATT
Source organism: Apodemus agrarius (assembly GCA_964023405.1). Lineage (NCBI taxonomy): Eukaryota > Metazoa > Chordata > Mammalia > Rodentia > Muridae > Apodemus > Apodemus agrarius. The sequence goes on along the minus strand of OZ030020.1, from coordinate 11,742,202 downwards.
GGTGGGAACGCTATGAAAGCACACAGTTCCATAACACAGTTCATTGTCTCGGAGAACACTCCGTCTCTCTTAAAAACTTTTCCCATTCCTTCCTATCCCCAGAGCCAGCAGCCATAAACCTTTCTTTAGATGACCACTAGTTATTTCATATAAATAATCATACTGTTAAATGTGTCAACCTAAATACCAAGTGGAAAAAGATCTCTCAAAATAATAGGATGGATATTGCAATGGAAATTCAGGTGCAGTGGTAATTCCTGTTCCTGTTCAAGGGATTTGAGGCAAGGCAGATTATTTGAGGGCAGGATGACAAAGATCACATGTTTTGAAATGTTAGCACTTGACTCATACTATCAGTTACAGGGGCAGCATCTGCTCAGAGTGGAGCAGGCAGTTTGACAGATGTTGCTGCATAAACTATCTTCCAGGTGAGGTTGTAGTGGCTCTGTGGAAGGGTGTGGTCCTGACAGCTTTCCCGGCTGACTTCCCCCTCTTTGTGGTTCTGGGAGTTGAACTCAGAGCCTCTTGAATGCTCGGGTCCCGAGTCTCTGTGATACTTCTCATTATCAGGCATGCCTGTACATTTCCATCCTTCTTGGTCCTGTTGTTCTATTTTTTTTTCCTTTTTGGAACTTTTCATGAGATCCACCTTAATTCTGACAACTTTCAAATATCAACCACAAGCAAAAAGTAACACGGAATAAATAAGCTGGCCTTTGGACTTGCCACTTGCTGACTTTTGACATGGTGTGGTTGCCCTCTCATATCAAAGTGGTAGGTGCCTATCTCTGGCTATCAGGTTGGTGAAGGAGCCGGTGAGGTAGATGCCTGGAAGGTGTGTCCTAGGTAAATGACTCTGGTGACTGTTCTGGGGAGTCACTCTTCTCCCTAAAAGGAAAGAATGGCAGTCTCTGAGGCTGAGTGGCAGAAAGAACTCTGATAAGTAATAAGGTATACTTCTCTTCCCAATGGTCAGTCTCGAATGTGCTAGATCGAAATAGTGTCCGGACAGGAAGCAAGGACGGAGGGATGGCCCCAGCCTGGGACTCTGATCTCATAGCCAGGAACTCCATACTTTTTTTTTTTTTTTTTTTTTTATCAACCAGGAATTCTGCTCTAAAGAGCAGTGAGTCAACTGGTTGGTTGATTTCCCTCAGGGGAGATGAGGTCACTGCCGACTTTCCATTTTAAAGGCAAGAACACGTTAGGTGTTGGTGGTCTCTGGCTGTGTGCATTCTCTCAGTCTGCCAGCGAATGGTTATTGAGCACCTGGCAGGTATCTGGAGGGATGAAGATATATTACCTGTCAGGGGTAGGTTTACTAGTGAAGGGTGACAGATTAAATTAAAAAAAGAAAAACCAACGGTGTTACCCAGAGTCAGCAGTAACAAGCAACAGGGGCTACGGAAAGAAAAGATAGCTTTTTAAAAAGACAAAGCAAGGAGAAAGTTTCACGTGCAACGTTATAGCTCTCTTCTTAGGTCACTGCGTGTGGCCCTGTGATTCTTCCTCTGCACAAAGGGTGACGTGTGGACGGCAGATGAGCGGAAGGCCAACCCATCCATCTGCTCTTTCACAAGTGATATATACTGGCTCCGGCCAGCAGTTTCCCCAGGCTTTCCCTACACCTTTTGCTTCAAGGGGCTGCCTTTTAAAAAAACTGGCGCAAAAGCCAAGGTCCTGGCTCTGTTGTTAGTGTATTGGGTCCAACTCTGTAATGCCTTTGTTGGTCCATTTGGAACACAGTTATATATAGAGAGATGGGATTTAGTAATAATGTTCGTGACTGCATTATTTAAAAATGTCATTACCTCTCCTTTGGCTCAGATGATCTAGGTGTGGCGCTGCCCAGAGGCAGGGGAAGGATACACTGACTCATTCAGGTTCTTTTCCAAGGTTTAGTTTAATGAATTAGATTTTCGTTAGGGCCCTGAGTCATTTTCCCTGTTCAGTGACTTGCGTGGCAGACCGGTGAGATAACCAAGGGCCTAGAGAGCCAGCTACAGGAATGTGACTTCTCAACAAGCTGAGGAAAGCCAGAGCTGTGGGTAACCTAGTCACGTGTGAGTACGGTTCCCCAGAAAGGACAAACATCTTCCAACAGCGCCGGGTTTTCACCTTCTCACATTTCACTGTTTAAGAAAAGAGTCTGACATCATCAGCGTGATGTGTCCTGTCAGAAATACTGCGGTGCCGCTGCTCAGACAGCTGCGGGGTTTGTGCTGTGCTAATTGCGCAGTTGGGGTAACTGTTTGGTCCACTGAGGTCACAGGAATCTCCTCCCCATCCCTCCTTAGCTACTTTGCATTCCTGGCCTGCACTGTTAGATGGTTTTAGAAAATACCATTTTTGTCTTAGGATCACCAGAAGGTGAACTTGAATAGCAGGAACCTCCAGGGAAATGAACCTGTCTATCTGGGTGCTGTTCAATGTGTGGAAGGACAGGGGAGGAAACTGGATGTTATCTCGTTTCCTTTCAACGTTGACTTGAATAGTGAAAGGCTCTGTGTGTCAAAAATGGAAATGGGGAAAATTATCAACGGAATGTCTGTCCGAGGGCTTTCTGGCTGGATTCTCACAGACAGCTCCTTACTGTCAGGGCTTATAAATTGTAAGAGGAAAATTATTTTATGGCTGACATTTCAGAGAGGTCCACAGATAGGCTATTTGCTTGAAATTCAAAATTGCTGTCATTGTCTGTGTGTGGGGATTGCCTTATGAAAGAGAAGGGAGCTTGCTTTGTTAATTACTATAGTTTATTAGCTTGCCCTTTGGCAGTTTGTTTGGCTAATCGAGAGAGTCTGGAAAATGAACTTGTGGCATGTGGCCGGTCACTGGCTATCTGTCTCTCGAATTCCAAGCTTAAAACAGCAGCCATTTTTATGCCTCATGATTTTGTGGGTGAGGAATTCAGGTCAGGCTCAGCTGCTTAATTATTCTGTGCCATGTGGTGTGGACCGAGGTCACTTGTGGTATCTGGATGGCAGATGGGCTGGTTTGGTCTGAAGGGGTCCGGAGACAGCTTCACTCAAAAGTCTAGCACCTCAATGGGGGGTGGACAGGAGGCTCGGCTCGGCTGAGAGCTGTCTGAGTGCCAGTACTGGACTCACAAGTCGAGAGAGAGAGAGAGAGAGAGAGAGAGAGAGAGAGAGAGAGAGAGAGACAGAGAGACAGAGGTAGACAGAGATAGAGAGATGGAGAGAGACAGAGACAAAGAGAGACAGAGAGACAGAGAGAGACAGAAAGAGACAGAGACACAGAGAGACAGAGATAGACAGAGAGACAGAGACAGAGACAGACGCAGACACAGAGACACAGAGACAAAGAGAGAGACAGAGATAGACAGAGAGACAGAGACAGACAGAGACAGAGATAGATAGAGACAGAGACACAGAGACAAAGAGAGAAACAGACAGAGATAGAGATAGACAGAGAGACAGTCAGATAGAGACAGAGACAGAGACACAGAGCAAAGAGAGACAGAGAGACAGAGATAGAGAGAGACACAGAGAAACAGAGAGACAGAGATAGACAGAGACAGAGACACAGAGAGACAGAAAGAGACAGAGACACAGAGAGAGACAGAGACAGAGAAGGAGGAGGGAGAGAGGGAGGGAGAGGGGATGGATGGGGAAGGGAAGGGAAGGAGAGGTATCAAAATTGCTAGGTGCAGAAGAAGGCAAGGTTAGGAATAGAAGCTTCTTCAAGGATGGGAACAAACAGCAGACAGCAGCCATAACTTACGTAGTCTGAGCATATGTGTAATTCGCGATTATAATGAAATAAAACTCAACCGAGTGGAGCTGCCACACTTAATGATACACTATGCACAGTCTTGACTTGCACTGCGTGGTAATCAGGCATTAAAGGAAGGCTTCACATACATAACTGTAATTAGTAGCACTTGGGTGTTATTACAGCAGCATTTTTAACTTATTTTATTTTTGTTATCTTTTCTGGTATCCACAGTTAGCAACAATGTTACCCACAACCGTAACAAACAGTGTGGGTTACCTTTGTGAGCAATCCCTACTAGTTTTGTTCTATTCATTCATTCATTCATTCATTCATTCATTCGGCAATTACTGGGTACTGGCTGTGTACCAAGCAGAAGCTGTGGACTCTAGATTCAAATGGTCCTGGTGACCTGGTGACAGAGAAGAGAGAGGGCTTATTTCAGCTTTATCTCCCCAGTAGGCGGACACTTCAGGCAGCATAAGAGCATGTAAAGGAGGTTATAATGTTTTAAGGTTTAAATTAGGGGAAATATGAGTGTAGCTGACTCTGTATCTGTGGGTTCTGTATCCTCACTATATCTTCAGAGTCCATTGACAACAGATTAAAAAAAATGTGAAAGATTGTGTCTGCATAAGGCCCGGACCTGTTGGTAACTTGCCACCACTCCACAACTAATGCAGTATCGCACGACTGCTTATGTAGTGTTTAATTTTAATCACATATCACGAGCAATCTGGAGACAATTTAAAGTGCATAGAAGAATGTGTCTAGGATATTTACAAACCGAACATGATTTTCCATAATGGATTCATCCACAATGAGTGGCTAGAATGTTGCCAAATACACCTGTTATTAAAAGTACAGCCCCCCCACCCCCATCCCCGCCCCCCCCCGCCCCCCCACCCCCACTCTTCCCACCCCCCCCTCGTACTTATCTTGTTCTTAATGACAAGCTGATACTATCTGTAATTTGGAGAGCCTGTTTCCAAATAAGATCCTACCCACAGGTGTGAGAGGTTACGGCCTGCACATGTCTCTTGGGGAACACAACTCAGGGTGTGATAACCACAGATTTGTATTGGATACACTGCAGTAGAGTCTGGAGGAAGAAGGAAGCAGAAAGCACGGGGATAGATGAGAGTACACTCTGGCCATTTTCATCTCGTTTCATGCGCAGCTAGACATCTACTTAAGATTCACATGAAGCCTTGTGGTCTCCCCCACCAAACCTCCAACTCCATGGAGGTAGGCAGTGTTTTCTGTTTCCTGTGCAATCCTGAATGCTTGGTATGGTAGCTGTTTAGGAAGTAATTGGTGACTCAGAGTCAGTAGCTTTGGGGTGTGTCTTCCATCCCTCAATATTTTATAGTGAAATATTTCAAACACAGAACAAATGTCTGAGAGGTTGTCCTTATACCTGTGTTATGAGATAGGTACTGAGCCTACTTTAGCAACAGTGAAACAGGGGCGTGTGTGTGTGTGTGTGTGTGTGTGTGTGCATGTGTGTGTCGTGTATATGTTTGTGTGCTCACCTGTGTGCAGGTGTACTCACCCAGGGTAGATGTGTAGGGGACAGAGGTTGACATTGGGGATCATCCCACTCTTGTTCATCTTAGCACGTGGTCTGTCATTGAACTGTTTTGACAGTACCCAGGATTCACAGCTCTCTCCTTCTACCAAGCACTGAAGTTACGTGCAAGGGCCACCACTCCCAGCTTTTGCATCAGGGCCTGTGTCCTTAAACTTGTGCAGAAAACTCTTTACACACTGAGCGATCTCCCTAGTCCCAAACAGTGTTTGTAGTTGCAGTTTGTGCTTTTTCAAGGCTGCCCAGGTGGTAGGATGAGGGCGGGATTTGAATGGAACACACACACAAACACACACACACACACACACACACACACACACACACACATTTCCTGCCAGGGGTGGAGAGGTGATTATTAGGGCCTTTCATTAGGACCTTCCCTGAGAGAAACCGAGAGAAAGGGTGACCCTAGCCAGAGCAGAGGAAAGGACAAGGGAACTGATGGTGGCTGCAGCCTGTGGTGTCCCTCTTCCACTAGAGATGGCATCCTCTGTGGAGGAGACGGGAGGGCAGTGTGGAGGCGGAGAGGTTCATAACAGCTGCGAGGGGGTAGAAAGGAAATCGTGTGGTGATTAGGAGAGGGATTGTCAAGAAGCATTCAGAGCCCAGCTGTGGGACGGAGAGTGGGGATTCATAGTGGAATCATTCTGCTTAGTCAAAACTTTTTTTTTTTTTTTTTTTTTTTTTTTTTTGTCATCAGCACTTAGGCAGTTACAAAGCAGAATCAGTTGTCTTGGCCCCAACTCATCTCTCTCCCTGTGCATTGTGGGTATCAGGTATTAGTGCCCTGTTAGCTAGCTTCTCAGGCCCATGCTCTCTTTCACCTTCCTTCGGGCTGCTAGGATGGCATTCAGTTCTCTGCTTTCGTCCCCAAAGCATCAAGATGAAGGGAGGAAACCTGAATCTTCAGGTTTCAAAAGTACTGAAGACTTTGTTACCTGTGGAGCCTGGGGCTAGCATGGAGGCTCTTTTATTCTCTCTCTCTCTCTCTCTCTCTCTCTCTCTCTCTCTCTCTCTCTCTCTGTGTGTGTGTGTGTGTGTGTGTGTACACATGTACATGTGTGCACATGTGTATGGGTGTGGGGGGTGTATTGTGTGGGTGTGATGGTGTGTGTGCGCGTGGTATATTTGGAGAACTGGGCTGTAGCTTATGTCTGCCCTTCTCTGTTTCCTCACGGTGTGTGTGATGTGTCCAAAAGCCTGGCTTTTCAACCGTGAAGGACTCGTGAGTTGTAGGCTGAAATAAATCTTTCTCCCCTTGAGTTGCTTTTGTCAGTTTTTTTGCTTTCGTTGTTGTTTTTTTAAATCATAGCAACAGGACAAACAAAACTAGGATTGTAACAGGCTGGCTGCCAAAAAGAGACGGCATCCACCTCTACGAACCTGGAAATATGGATTGTGGCATTGTTAAGACAGACGACGGAAACGGAATAAGCCGGCAATTCCAATGGGGCTGGCTATGGCTTCGGTAATTGACCGAGCGCTGTATCGCCAGACTTGACTGTCAAAGGGTGTCCTTAGAAATAGCGTGAAGAGTGAAAGGCTACTGAATTTCTCACACATTGAACTCTTAAAAGGAAGAATGCAGGCAGAGAAGATGAGTCCTTCACAAAAATGATGGATCTATTGTTGAGAGGTAGTGTCATCTGCCGGTAACTTTTGGTTGCAGAGTAAGCATGGTAACCAACCGTACAGTGAGTGATAACCCAACTGCTACTTGATTTTTATAATTGGGCTCAGCATCCCGATATGATCTCCCATCCATCATAATTCTGTACTTGATCAACCATCTGTGCTTCTCAGAGTTTTAAACCACATCTTGTTAAAATATGCACTCTCAAGGCAGCATGAGCATTAACCTCTTCCTTACATCCCTCTGGTGGTTTAGGTAAGCCGGCTCCCAGGGTTCACGTGTTTGGCCATAGGGTGTGGCCTGATTGGAGGAGGCGTGGCCTTGGAGGTGGGTGTCTCATCCTTAAGCTCCACCCAGTATGGAATTTGAGCCTCCTCCTGGCTGCCTTTGATCAAGATGTAAAAAACTCTTGGCTCCTCCAGCACCCTGGCTGCCTGGACTCTGCCATGCTTCCTGCCACGATGATAATGGACTGAACCTTGGAAACCGTAAGCCAGCCGCAGTTAAATGGCTTCTTCCGTAAGAGTTGCCTTGGTCATGGTGTCTCTTCTCAGCAATAAAACCTTAACTAAGACAGTCCCCTGTCCTGGCAAAGCTCAAAGCAAATGGAAATCATGCCGCAGAAAATTGAGAACCCTGTACCTTCCCGTGTAATCTAGGAATTATGCAATGCCACATTGCAGGGAAACAAGTGCCATTTTTATTAATGAGATTGTTTTTTATAGACGCAGAACCATGCTTAAAGCTTTTTTGTTGTTTTTTGTTTTTCGAGACAGGATTTTTCTGTGTAGTCCTGGCTGTCCTGGAACTCACTCTGTAGACCAGGCTGGCCTCGAACTCAGAAATCTGCCTGCCTCTGCCTCCCAAGTGCTGGGATTACAGGCATGTGTCACTACGCCTGGCTGTTTAAAGCTTTTAAAACACCCATTTAATAAAATCTACCTGTGGGAAGAATTATGTAATCACTGTGTTCTTTAACCCGAACCAAATATGCTACTTCCCCAAGATCTTACTCTCACCATTGATTTTTTCTATAACAAAGATATGACTATTTTTATAACAAAAAAATTCACAACCACCTTTTGAAGAACTTGGAGGAACAGAAATAAACATTTTAGGATTGGGAAAGGGCATGGTGTGCTTGGTTGTTGGCAGTGAGTTTTCCCAAACAATGACATCATTCATAAATGATGTACTCAAGACGCAATGGAGAACAAAAGTAAGCTAAGAGTAGCTAATGTAAAAGGAAACATTCCCTTCTCTACCACTTACTTCAGATGAGACCAGGAAGGACACGAGTAGCGTGAAACAGGCAGAGAGGGTGCCATCGCTAAGGGTCCACACCAGACCATTTCTTCCTTCCGCTGCTCACACTGAGAGTGGATTCCAAACAGCAAGCTCCCAAGAAGGAACAACTTGGCTGCTGGTTTTTAACGCTCGAGGTAAACTGAGGCTTACCCAGTTCTGTTAGCTGTGAGGGGGCCCCCAATATCTTCACTCTTGTAAAATTGTTAGGGAGAGATGAGAGGAAGTCTGATAAGGAAAACAGATTTTAAAAACGTTTCCATGTATATATGCACATATCAACACACACACACACACACACACATATTTATCACTGATTCAGGGGAAGAAGCTTAAGCTTGTTAAGAAAAGAGGTACTGTATTTATTACTCTTAAATAAATACAGCAATCTGCCCAGGATAGCAAAGCTCTGCTTAGCAGGAGACCGTGGGGATCCTCATTTGATGAATACATAAGAATGCTTTCCAATTAACTTATCAATGATTTATGAATACATCGTTCTCTAGAGTGCTTACAAATATTTGGAAAACATAATTACTTACAGAAGGATTCGACAAGCTAAATTTCGCCTGTTCAAATAAATGTTGTAGACACCGTTTGTTTACTTAGCAAATCCCTTCTTTCCAAATGAGGAGAAGAGGTACTTGAGCAGGGCTCCCGCCTGTCTTTTCATCATACCTAGTGTTTGTGAAGTTGGAATTATGGGGCTTTGTATAGCTTGAGCTGATCTGTCCTGGGTTTATCTGAAAACAGTGGGTTTACAGTCACCCCAGGAGGAAAGGGTTTCCTAGTGACCTTTTCAGACTATTCTTATCCTGGTAAACAACACCAAGAGAAGGAACGGTGCTTGTTTGTCTCATTAGGAATTATGACAAGGCCATAAGATGGTACCTGTCCAAGCTGTCACCTGCCACAGCGTGCATGTCCAGGTCAGAGAACAACATCCAGGATTCTGTTCTCTCTTTTCATAGTAAATTCAAACTAAGGTCATCTGTCCTGATAGCAAGTACTTTTACCCACTGAACTGTCTCACGGGCCTAAGAGTAATGCACATTTAAAAAACTGGATTAAAATAAAATATTATTTTAAGTCTTTATGTACTGCTTAAGATTCCCTTAAATTCTAACCTGATAATTACATAATAGCTTAAACTTTTTTTTCCTCTGCACAGATTGTCCTTGAGCCCTTTAATCTGAGAGTCTTGGGGATGAAGACACAGTAGCAGCTTGATTTCCTGTTGCAAGCTGATGGATTAAGTAGCGAATTGGTTGGAGAGAAATTTTAAGTGTAGGCATGTTTGGGCTTAAGGAGAAGGGACAGGCTCCGTGACCTGAAATGCTTTTACTTGCTTGCAGTGTTCAGTGGGATTTACACGTGTTCTTCCTTACGGAGTCAAACGGAAACACATCGTGCAAACCGGACAAAGAGGTTTTTTTCTGGCTATTAGGAGCCCAAATATCCCTCAAAGGAGGAATGGATACAGAAAATGTGGTATATATATACAATGGAATACTACTCAGCAATTAAAAATAATGAATTCATGCAATTTGTAGGTAAATGGTTAGACCTGGAAAATATCATCCTGAGTGAATTAACCCAATCACAAAAGAATGCACATGAAATGCAATCACTGATAAGTGGATATTAATGAGCCCAGAAGCACTAAATACTCAAGACACAAATAGCAAGTCAAATGATTCCCAAGAAGAAGAAAGGAGAGGACCCTGGGCCTGTAAAGATTGCATCCAGTTTAGTAAAGAAACCGAGGGGGGAGGGGGAATGATTGGGGAACAGTTGGGGGGGAGAGGAACTATGGGAACTATGGTGGGTGGTAACTGGGAAAGGGGAAAGCCTTTTGAATGTAAACATAGAACATAGAAAATAAAAATTAAAAAAAAAAATTAAAAAAAAAAAAAAAAAAAAAAAAAGAGGTTTTTTTCAATTTACCTAAAACAAAACCATAACTAGTAAAACACAGTTCTCAAGGGGACTAAAGACATGTGGAGTGGGAAGTCGTGGCTCCATGTTCCGTGCGGGCGGGTGACCTCTGCTCCGGCAGAGGAAACACGGGTCGCTGGACTGTGTTTTACCTACTTTGCCATCCGGTGCCGGGCTTGGGAGAAGTGCCCATACTCGGCTCACGGGGTGAGGAAATGCAGACTAAGATGGGGAACCCCAGCCTAGGTGAGGAAAGACTGCAGGCTGAGGCCAAAGCTCGGGTTCTCTACCTCACAAGCGTCCAGTCGCCCTGGAAACTGTAGAGTCCAGAACAGATGAGGCTTCGTGGGTTTGCCATGGGGAGCCCGGGACCTGGGGAATTAAGCTGTGATTGTCTAGGAACTTGGAGGGGCCTTCTGTGGGAGACTTAGGCAGCGGCTCTGTACAAAGAGTGCTTTCCCAACGGCGGGCAGTTCTTGAGAGAGACAGTCCTTGCTGGTCTATACTGTTCATTCTCTGTTCATTGTGGAGAATGGGTGCAAAGCACTCCCCTAGGGTGGACCAAGCGATTAAATGCCTTTTGCAGGAATGAATATTGGGGAAGGAAAGCTTGTTGACTAAACCCTCGAGGTTCATCTAGATTCCTCATTAGCACGGAGAACTCTGTTCTGTGCTACATGATGACCGCTAGTCACTTTCTTTATGTGGGGAGTTTTGGTCACGTGTTTCAGGCCAGGCATCTCGTCGGAGTACCATCCTCATGTATGAGGTTCTGAGGTTTCCGGACCCACTCAACCATACCGAGTTTCCTGGCACCGTCCACTGCCCCAGTAGAGTTAGGTCTTAACTCATTGTGAAGATTTTCTAGAAGGGTCTGTGTGGCAGGTGTCTGGTCCCTGCGTATCTGGTGGCATCTTGTCCCCCACATCCGGAAAATGTTGCAAGACAGTTTGTTGATGTCACAGCGTTGCGCTCTTTCTTTGTCCTTTCTCAGCTGCCGTCTTTTTTAGCCAAGGGCACCCAGAAAGACAGAGTTGTATCTCATTCTTTTTTTTTGCTTCATGTTCAGCGCTTTGTGCTGGCTGATTGATGAATGAATGAATAAAAATCTTGCAGCACGAAAGTGAGATTGAAAGCCCGAGAAGACAGTTTCTACATTCCCACTTTGCCCCCTGCCCCCCACCCCCAGAGTTGCAGCAGACAGCTGCTTGGATGGCTAATGTCACTTGTCAAGTATACAGGATCTAGAATTGCTCGGGAGATGGGCCTCTGGGGATTTTTGTGAGGAATTATTGTGATATGTTAAGTGACATGTATTGCAGGAAATAGTAAAAAAAGATCCCGCCAACTCTCCTGCCCCAGCAGGCCTCTTTTTTTTCATTAATGAATCAGATTTGTGTATCAGGAATATCACAATTTACAAGATGCCAATACAGTAATTAAAGAGTCAACTGATAATGATAAAAGCTTTATCCCAATATGTTTAACCTTAAAAAAACTTAGCTATCTGGGCTAGCAGATGCCACACAGGTCCACGTTGGAAGCCATCTTGGTTCCTTTTTCTTCTCCTCCTGAGACCTCTGTCCCCCCCAACTCCTAGCTCCACCTCCCCTTTCCTGTCCAATCACAGGCCTTCCACAGCCCTAATGTGATTAGACATGGGAAATCCCGCAACAGACATGGAAAGATCTGTCTACTGTGGGCGGCACCATTCCCTGGCTGGGATCCTTGGCTTGTATAAATGAAGAAAGGTCATTGAACAGTTTGCATGTATTCATTCCTTTCTCTTCCTCCTCCTCCTCCTCCTCCTCCTCCTCCTCCTCCTCCTCCTCCTCCTCCTCCTCTTTTTATTGGGAACACAATATGGCCTGTTGTTTCAAGTTCTTGATGACGTAGCTTCCTTGAAATGATTTTAATGGTGAGCTAAAATATATCCCTCCATCCATTAAGCTGCTTTGGTCAGGGTATTCTATCACAAAAACATAAAAGGAACTAGGACACCTGCCACTAAGACACGTGCCTCTAAATGCACTGTGTCCTACTCAAATTCATCTTTGAACCTCTAGCCCTCTTCTAGCGTGACAGTATTTGGAGACAGAGGTTGTGGTGGGCAATTCAGGGTGAGCAGGGTCATAAACGTAGGGCTGTAATCTGCCAGGACTGAGGTGGTCGCTTAGTTAAAGAAAAAGAGGAGAGACCTGTATTGAGCAGGTACATAGGCACTGGGGGAGATAACATGGAGATCTGTGAGGCCATCTGTGAGCCAGGAAGATGGTTCTCTTCAGAACCAACTATAGTGATACCACCCTGTGAGAAAACGAATATCATTGCTTAAGCCCCAGTCTGTGGTGTCCTGTCCAGCCAGCGTGGATATACCAGGACCCCACCTTATTAGGTACCTATTCTTTCCCATGCTTGTTCCTGACTGCTCTTCCTTACATAGGGGTGTGTCCGTCCTTGTCACTGTCCTTACAGGTCAAAGATGATAGAACCAAGCTGAATACTAGACCCAAGATTCAGGGTTTAGGGTTGATGACGTTTGAAATTCCATCTCTTTCGTCTGCTCAAACTAAGGTTTTGTCAACACGGATGCCACAGAGAGGCACTCCTTCACCCTTTCGAGAGGTGAGTGAAAGGCTGCAGAGATCTGCACAGGAAGAGCTGGGGCTCAAAGCAGGGCCCATCTGGGTGATAAAAGGTGCGATTTGGTGCCTGTACCCTGCCGCTAGGACACAAGCCTGCCCTTATGTGAGGCACATCTCTTTCTTACTGGTTCTGTTCTTTCCATCGCCAGACGGAGTAGGCTTGCTTTCTTTTCATGAAAACATCTTTGAAGGCCACTTTCCCTCTCTGTCTTGAGTTTTTGGTAATGATGATATAGACTATGAGACACAAACACTGTGGATAAAGTCTCCTCTTGATTGGCAGGAGATACTTTTCTAAGTGCCCAATTCTAGTCTTTCATGGGCATATTCTCTTCCTGAGATTCCTCTCCCAGTCTAATCCTATGAGCGACTGTTTCTAAGGTTGTTTCTGTCAAGTGGTGGTAGATGGTATACATATTTTCTAAATTTGAAATGGCAACTGAGAAAGTAAACTGTCCCAAACAAGGTCTGACAACAATTTAAAAAAAAAATAAAAAAAAATGTATGGTGCTGTATGTGGAAGTACATCTCATACCAGCATAGATTGTACATTGAGCACATTCCCCATCCCCTCCCTTCCTCCCTCCCTCCCTCCCTGCCTGCCTTCCTCCCTTTCTTCCTTTCTCCTTTCCTTCCTGTCTCCCTCTCTCCCTCCGACCCTCCCTCCCTCATGCCCTCCCTCTCTCATTCCCTCCCTCCCTTTCTCCCTCCCTTTCTCCCTCTCTTCCTTCCTTCCTTCCTTCCACCCTCCCTCCCTTTCTTCCACCCTTCCTTCCTTCCTCCCTCCCTCCCTCCCTTCCTTCTTTCCTTCCTTCCCTCCCTTCCAGTTGGTTTCCTTTGTTCCCCTGTACAAGTTTGCTTATAATTCATGTCATATACACACATGCATTTATATGTCTGTATAAAGTCAAGAAACCACATGTGAGAGAAGCCCTATTTGCCTTCTGGGGATTGACTTAGTAGGATTATCTCCAGCTGTGTCTGCTTTCCTTTTTATTTTGAGTTTATAATTATATCATTTTTCCCTTCTGATAACTTCATTCTTTATGGCCAAGAAAAAAAAATCCCATCATGTATCTCTGACATGCTTTTCCTTATCTTCTTCTCCCTGCTGGGCACCAGATTGTCTCCACCAATGCATGGTTGTGAGCGCTGCTGTAATAAACATCCACATGAAGTGTCCTTGTCACATCTTGACTTGTAGTTATTTAGAGAAATACTCAGCTATGATATAACTGGTTCACAGGGCAGACCGGCATTTTTCACAGGTAGTTTTAGTCATCTGAGGAACCCCATGCTAATTTCCTGTGTAGCTGGATTAGCTGAAGTTCTCACCGGCCCTGGGTAAGGACTCCGTTCTGCCTGCACCTCACGGGTTTGGTTGTTAATGGCAGCCATGATGACTGGCTGAGATGGGATCTCAGTGTACGTTTAATTTGCATCTCTCTGGTGCTGAGAGCCATGGACCTTTTTTCACATGCTTATCGGCCTGTCATGGACCAGTCATCTGAGAGTACTGCTCATTTCACAGCTGTCTATTACTTGTTTGATTTTTGCTTTGTGTTTTGAGTTCTTTGTCTATTCTGGCTGTTACTCCTCAGCTAGACATAGGGCTAGTGAAGATATTCCACCATTCTATAGGCTGTCTCTTCACTTGATTATTGTGTTTGTTGTTCAGGAGATTTTTAAAAAAATTTTTTTGAGGTCCAGGTTGTCAAGGTTAACATTACTCCTGAACAACTAGTGTCCTGTCCAGAATGTCCTTGCATATGCCTATGTCCTGAAGTATTTGTCCTGTTTTTTTTTTTTGTTCACCCATATCTTCTAAATTTTAGATCTTACATTACAGTCTTTGATTGAGTTTGTATGTGGTTGGTGATGGGGGTCTGGTTTACATATGCATATGCATTTTTTTCTAGCACCATTTGAGGATAAGGCTGTCTTCTTTCCTGCATTTGGTGTCTTAGCAAACATTTGCATGACTGTTGCCCTGTGGATCTATTGCATCTTACTGATCTGTGTATCTATTGTTGTGGTGGCTGGAACAGAAGTGCCCCGGAGATAGAAAGCCTATTCCTTTTTGGGTTCTGGTATACTTGAAGAAGGCTAAGAAATCTTTCTGTGAAGTTGTATGTTCCTGAGTACCTTTCTACCTGATTTCTGCCTTTGGGGAGTCTAACACCACTAGATATGTTTTATCTAGCATGATAATAATGTATGGTTTTAAAAAACATGATATTTCTATAAACATTAAACAACACATGAATGACTTTGAAGAGTTAATGAAGAACCAGCTAGGGTATGAATTACAGAGATGTCCAAGTATTTTCATCAGTGGTGTAAGGTAATGTTAGCATCAAGCTGATTGATGTTTTCCAAGACAGTTAGACTTTTGTAATTACCTATTTCATCAGGCAGAAATCACTTCCAATTTTTACTGGACAGATGCAGTGCTACTGCACAGGGAATGACTGAGTAATATTAGGTTACAAGGCAACATCTCAGAAAAACCAGCCTTACTGCCCACCAAGATTTCCTACAAAACACCAGGGCTCAGAAATCATGAGCGTTCTTTCTTATTTCCAAAATTTGAAACTTATTTTTTTAATAAAGTGTCAATTTTTTGCTTTTCTATAAATATCTCTAACAGAAGGAAGGAACATTTTTGAATTGGCTGCCTTTTCTCCTACCGAGAATTCAAAATAAAGCTTTGACATAAGACTATTTTTCTCAACTTGGCTGAGAGTTTGTTTTAATATTCCAATTCTAAAATTTATTAGCAAGGTCACCCAAGAACCAGCAAGCAGCTGGTGGATAGATTATTTGACTTGTTCCTTTGTTAATCTGAGACTGGACCTTGAAGGCACAAACCAAAGCATACAATGTAAAGATAATTTATATAACAAAAAATGTGCACTTAATCCCCATTGAAAAAAATCAACCTAGAGCTAGGAGGAGATGATTCTCTGAGTAAAGTGTTTATAGCATAAGACTGAGACACTGACGTTGGACCCCAGCACCCATGTAAAAGATCTGGGTGCAATGGTGTGTGTGCTTTGTTTGTTTGTTTTTTATAGTGTTTTTTGTTTTTTTTTTGAGACAGGGTTTCTTTGTGTAGCTCTGGCTCCCCTAGAACTAGCTCTGTAGACCAGACTAGCCTCAGACTCACAAAGATCCACCTGCTTCTGTCTCTTGAGTGTTGGGATTAAAGTTCTGTACCACATTAGTCCTGCCCATGATAGAACTTTGTAACCTGATAACTCGGGAGGAAGATTTCTGGAATTCAGTGAACCAGTCAGGCCTCCTGAATTAATGAACTCCAGGTCCAATTTGAGACCCTTTCCCAAATCTAAGGTGGAGAGTCACTGAAAAAAATACTGACATCAGTTCTCTGCATACAGGTCACACAAAGTGTAAACAGATCACTAAACATCTCTAACTATTTGAATAATGAATGTTTACGTTTAGATGGAAAAATAACATTTGATAAAACAGTCAATAGTAAATTTAGCTTTATAATTTTTAAAAAGAATGTTTATAATAATGTATTTTTATTTCATGTGCATTGGTATCTTACCTGCATGTATATCTGTGTCAGGGTGTGAATAGCAGACAGTTGTGAGCTTCCTGTGGGTGCTGGGAATTGAACCCAGGTCCTCTGGAAGAGCAGAGGGTTCTCTTAACCTCTTAACCTCTGAGCCATGTCTCCAGCCCTAATTTTTATTATTACAACTTTGCACAAAGCGCTCTCACTCTCTCTCTCTCTCTCTCTCTCTCTCTCTCTCTCTCTCTCTCTCTCACACACACACACACACACACACACTCTCTCTCTCTCTCTCTCTCTAAATTACTTGTTAACAGTTTTCTATTAAACATTTTAAATCTTAACACCCTTTTCAGGTAATACATTCTCTGTTCTTAGTGATCGTATTTCTGGTAATCTGTGATTCTACATACACAACGATGTGGCAAAGTCCCTGAGCCTCCTCTGTAGATTTCCTCTTAGTGTTTGTCTTTAACACTGAGATGTGTTTCCTGTATGCAGCAAAATGTAGGGTCCTGTTTCTGTATCCAGTCTGTTAATCTATGTCTTTTTATTGGGGAATTGAGTCCATTGACGTTAAGAGATATTAAGGAATAGTAATTATTACCTCCAGACATTTTTGAAATTATATTTATTTATCTTATTTATTTTTTATATTCGAGAGGTTATCTTCTTTTGGGTTTGATGAGAGGAGGTTTCTATCTTGCTTCTTCCCGGGTGTAGTTTCCGTCCTTGTCTTGGTGTTTTCCCCCTATTATCCTTTGTAGGGCTGGATTTGTGGAGAGATATCTTGCAAATTTGGTTTTGTCATGGAATACCTTGATGTCTCCATCAATGGCAATTGAGAGTTTTGCTGGGTAAAGTTGTTTTGGCTGAAGTTTGTGTTCTCTTAGAGTTTGCATGATATCTGCCCAGGATCTTCTAGCTTTCATGGTCTCAGGTGAGAAGTCTGGTGTTATTCTGATAGGTTTTCCTTTATATGTTACTTGGCCTTTTTCTCTTGCTGCCTTTAGTATTCTTTCTTTGTTTATTACATTTGGAGTTTTGATTATTATGTGACGGGATGTATTTCTGTTCTGGTCCAGTCTGTTTGGGGTTCTATAGGCTTCTTGTATATTCATGGGCATCTCTCTCCTTAGGTTGGGGAAGTTTTCTTCCATAATTTTATAGAAGATATTAGCTGGCCCCTAAACCACAAAAAGATCCAACAAAGAAAGAGAACTTCAGGCCAATTTCTCTGATGAATATAGATGCAAAAATACTAAATAAAATTCTTGCTAACCGAATCCAAGAGCACATAAAAACGATCATCCACCATGATCAAGTAGGCTTCATCCCAGGGATGCAGGGATGGTTCAATATACGGAAATCCATCAATGTAATCCACTACATAAACAAACTGAAAGAAAAAAACCACATGGTCATCTCATTAGATGCCGAAAAAGCATTCGACAAAATTCAGCATCCTTTCATGCTAAAAGTCTTGGAAAGAGCAGGAATTCAAGGCCCATACCTAAACATAGTAAAAGCAATCTACAGCAAACCAGTAGCCAACATCAAAATAAATGGAGAGAAACTTGAAGCATTCCCACTAAAATCAGGGACTAGACAAGGCTGCCCTCTCTCTCCATATCTTTTCAATATAGTACTTGAAGTTCTAGCAAGAGCAATTAGACAACATAAGGAAGTCAAAGGGATACAAATTGGAAAGGAAGAAGTGAAACTATCATTATTTGCAGACGATATGATAGTTTACCTAAGCGACCCAAAAAACTCCACCAGAGAACTTCTACAGCTGATAAACAACTTCAGCAAAGTGGCAGGTTATAAAATTAACTCAAGCAAGTCAGTGGCCTTCTTGTACTCAAAGGACAAGCAGGCTGAGAAAGAAATTAGGGAAATAACACCCTTCACAATAGCCACAAACAACATAAAGTATCTTGGCGTAACTCTAACCAAACAAGCGAAAGATCTGTACAACAGGAACTTCAAGTCCCTGAAGAAAGAAATCAAAGAAGACCTCAGAAGATGGAAAAATATTTCTTGCTCCTGGATTGGCAGGATCAATATAGTAAAAATGGCCATCTTGCCAAAAGCAATATACAGATTCAATGCAATCCCCATCAAAATCCCAACTCAATTCTTCATAGATCTAGAAAGAGCAATTCTCAAATTCATCTGGAGCAACAAAAAACCCAGGATAGCTAAAACTATTCTCAACAATAAAAGGACTTCTGGGGGAATCAATATCCCTGACTTCAAGCAGTACTACAGAGCAATTGTGTTAAAAACTGCATGGTATTGGTATAGCAACAGGCAAACAGATCAATGGAACAGGATTGAAGACCCTGAAATTAACCCACAGACTTATGGTCACTTGATCTTTGATAAAGGAGCCACAACCATCCGATGGAATAAAGATAGCCTTTTCAACAAATGGTGCTGGTTCAACTGGAGGTCAACATGCAGAAGAATGCGAATTGACCCACTCTTATCTCTTTGCTCTAAGATCAACTCCAAGTGGATCAAGGACCTCCACATAAAACCAGACACACTGAAACTATTAGAAAAGAAACTTGGGAAGACCCTGGAGGACTTGGGCACAGGGGAAAAGTTCCTGAACAGAACACCAATAGCTTATGCTCTAAGATCAAGAATCGACAAATGGGACCTCATAAAATTACAAAGTTTCTGCAAAGCAAAGGACACTGTCAGAAGGATAAAATGGCAACCAACAAAGTGGGAAAAGATCTTTACCAACCCCACATCCGACAGAGGGCTAATATCCAATATATACAAAGAACTCAAGAAGTTAGACCGCAAAGAAACAAATAACCCTATCAAAAAATGGGGCACAGAGCTAAACAAAGAATTTTCACCAGAAGAAATTCGGATGGCCGAGAAACACCTTAAGAGATGTTCAACATCATTAGTCATCAGGGAAATGCAAATCAAAACAACCCTGAGATTCCACCTCACACCAGTCAGAATGGCTAAGATTAAAAACTCAAGAGACAACAAGTGCTGGCGAGGATGTGGAGAAAGAGGAACACTCCTCCACTGTTGGTGGGATTGCAAAATGGTAAAACCACTCTGGAAATCAGTTTGGCGGTTCCTCAGAAAATTGGGCATGTCACTTCCAGAGGACCCTGCCATACCACTCCTGGGCATATACCCAGAGGATTCCCCTACATGCAATAAAGACACATGCTCCACTATGTTTATAGCAGCCTTGTTTATAATAGCCAGAAATTGGAAGGAGCCCAAATATCCCTCAAAGGAGGAATGGATACAGAAAATGTGGTATATTTATACAATGGAATACTACTCAGCAATTAAAAATAATGAATTCATGCAATTTGTAGGTAAATGGTTAGACCTGGAAAATATCATCCTGAGTGAGCTAACCCAATCACAAAAGAATGCACATGAAATGCAATCACTGATAAGTGGATATTAATGAGCCCAGAAGCACTAAATACTCAAGACACAAATAGCAAGTCAAATGATTCCCAAGAAGAAGAAAGGAGAGGACCCTGGGCATGTAAAGATTGCATCCAGTTTAGTAAAGAAACTGAGGGGGGAGGGGGAATGATTGGGGAATAGTTGGGGGGGAGAAGAACTATGGGAATTATGGTGGGTGGGAACTGGGAAAGGGGAAAGCCTTTGAAATGTAAACATAGAATATAGAAAATAAAAATAACTAAAAAGAAAAAAAAAAGATGTTATTTTGGATGTCGAGTCCACATTTTAATTATAAAAATACTTTCTATTACACCGAGAGGTGTCTCATCTGTTAAGGGTGCTTCCTGCTCCCACAGAGGGGCAGAGTCTGGTTCCTAGCATCCACCTCTGGAGACTTATGGTTACCTCTCACTCAAGCTCCAGAGGGAATGAGGCTTCTGAAGGGGAGAGGGGCTACAATTGGGATATACAATGAATGAATAAATAAACAAATAAGTGGAAGAAAAAGAAAAGAGATCAATCATTATTGATTGAAACAAAAAAAGCAAAAAGGCAAAAAATAAAAAATAAAAATAAGCCGGGTGTGGTGGCGCACGCCTGTAATCCCAGCACTTGGGAGGCAGAGACAGGCGGATTTCTGAGTTCGAGGCCAGCCTGGTCTACAGTGTGAGTTCCAGGATAGCCAGGACTACACGGAGAAACCCTGTCTCAAAAAAACAAAAAATTAAAAAAAAAAAAAAAAGAACGTGAGAAAATGACAAGGCCATGAGTCAGTTCGTGGCAGCTGAGAAAGTGGTCCCTGGAGGACGCAGTGGCCTCACTGGCTGGCTCCTGAATATGCAAATGAGGAGGCCTCCACAACAAAAACAAAAACACAATACAAAAAAATGAGCGAAAACCCCTTTTCTCTTATTTTTGAGATATCATTACATAATTCCTTCCTCTCCTTTCTTCCCTCTTGAACCCTGCCATTTAATCTTTCTTTCAAATTGAAGGCATTTTTTTTCACTAACTGATGTGATTGTTACAAGCCCATATGTAAACACACACACACACACACACACACACACACACACCTGACCAGGGCTGACCACTGGGTACTGCATAGCCAGTTGGTGTGCTCTTCCCCGAGGATAATTCTTTCTCCTGCTCTCAGTCCTCCCTATTTACCTGTAGTTCTTTGGGTTTCCCCGACAACCACTGGAGTCTCTGTTGGTGTTGCCCTTGTTCACCTCATGCTTGGGCAATCGTGATTAGCTTCTGACTGAAGTCCAAGGTTGATGAGTCTGATTGAACATGTCTGGTTGCCCTGTAGGGCGCCAAAGGCTTTCCTTGGTAGGAAAGTCTTCAAACCCAAAAGAAGGTTTACATGGAGCATAGTGGTAGAAGGTAAATGCCCCAGATAGCGTGGCCACATTCCAGCTAAGGTGTGAAAGGGATCAGTGGCTCCTTTTCTTTCATTAGAAAAGTGGGAGCATTCCTAGGATGCTAACAGACTGTCATGATGACTTCCTGCATACTAGAGTAGATTAATTTCCTCAGTGTAAAGCTGTTGGCAGCTGGGCGGTGGTGGCGCACGCCTTTAATCCCAGCACTTGGGAGGCAGAGGCAGGCGGATTTCTGAGTTCGAGGCCAGCCTGGTCTACAGAGTGAGTTCCAGGACAGCCAGGGCTACACAGAGAAACCCTGTCTCCAAAACAAAACCCCCAAAAACAACAACAACAACAAAACAAAACAAAACAAAACAAAACAAAATGCTGTTGGCGACTAGCCCGGCTACTCAAACTTTCTCCTTCCAGTGACAGCATCAGTGCAGGTGATGCAATGCTGGCTCTGGGGGTGGGGGGAAAGAGGAGGATACTGGGGATGCAGGAAACCCTCCACTCTTGTCTTCCTTGATCCTGGCTGCAAATCAAGGCACCATCCGGGAAACCACACTATCTGCAGCCTATTTCTTTTCTTAAAGGGTTTTGAAGTAAATGGAAGTCTAACCCCGAATCCTTGGACCTTTCAACAATAGGATTCCAGCATACATTTGGTTTACAAACCCCAGCTCTTGTATTTAGGACGACCAACTTCATGAACAATGCATCATAGGTGTTAAGACTAATTACACAGAGTTGCAACATTTCAGATCCGAGAAGAGCTGATTTAGACAATGACTTCATTTTTATAAAAAAGACAGGCATTTCATGGAAATGAAAAGCCACATAACTGTTTATTGGAACAGCGCTAGACACCAGACCTTTTTGTATTATGTTTTAACATATTGTAAAAATTATATATGTATATATTTTCTTCCTGTGAATCTGATTTTCAGAATATAAATACTTAACACTGCCATGTCAGCTCCCCGAAGTTTCATGAATTTTCTTAGTTTGGGACATCACTACGGTTGTAGAGTAGTAGTCCTTTTCTATTTTACAGAAGAGTAGGAGGGTAATAGAAAAGAGATAATTGATAGGTAAGAAGACCTGCAAATAGATAGTACCCAACAGAATTTTGTTTATTGTGTTGCTCATGTCATTTTTAGGTGAAACTTTCATTGCTTGTCATCAACGATGAGCTGACAAGTATCAACAAACAAACAAACAAACAAGAAAGGAAAAAGCAGTTTCCAAGTCATTATCGAAGTGGCCGGAGGTCACTGTCTTCTGTAGAGCTCACTCACTTCAATTCATCTTCTTTCAGCTCTGCTTCTACTAGAGAGACAGGAACTGTAAATACTTTCCAGCCTCTCTTGAAGCCATGGGTGGCCACTGACATGACTCTTAAGAGAGTGGTACCCAAGAGAATGAAGAGTTAAGTATTAATGGCGGACAGGTATGACTAATGAAGGTTGGGGGCTTACTCCAAAGAGATTCACTCTAACTTGGGGATCCTGACCAACACCACTCCACCACAAGCACATATTTTTCAAAGACCACAATGCCTACTACACAGTGTTACCTAAGATGATGCATATCAGGGAACAGGAGGACTGTCGTAGCCCAGCTGAAGCAGCATCTTCTTTCTGGATTCAATCAGACTGGTGCTGATGCACCAGTCTCCTGTAGAGACCTTTTCTTTCCATGCCCAGCTTCCCAACATCTTCTTTCAGTATGGACTACAGGATGGGCAGCGGCTGAGGTAAATCGACAGGGCTCAGTGCTCGTTCTCTTCTCTTTGTATCGCTGTGAGCAAGCTACTTCCTCTCACCGAGTCTTTACAGGAGAGGTGATGCTGGTAGCGGGACAGACTGGGACATTTTAAGATGAATCGAGTCAGTGTGCGATGATCACATGGAGTGGGGTGGCTTTTTACCCCTCCTTCTCAGGCCTAGTGACTGATGTTCTAGCCATGATACTGTTCTCACCTCTACTAAGATGACTGGTAAATCTGGGAGTAATGGTGCTCACCCTTAATCCCAGCACTTGGGAGGCAGAGCCAGGCAGATCTCTGAGTCTGAGGCCAGCCTGGTCTACAGAGTGAGTTCCCAGACAGCCAAGGCTACACAGAGAAACGCCATCTTGAAAAGCTGATAAACAAAGGTGGCTGGATTTAAATGTTTCTAAGACAATTGTGGGATGCTATCTTTAATGATATCGTAGTGAGGGACACTGGACAATGGCATAGAGAGCTTTGTGGACAAACTCAATGACCTTTACCTCCATATTTCAGCATCCTCTGTACTTGAATCTAAAAGGCATTACGTAGCAAAGATGCCTTTCTTAGGCACAAAGTGTCTACAAATTCAGATGGTTGGGATACCATTATATTTTACATTTATATGCACACACACGTACACCACCAGCAACCTCATCACTAGTCCCTAAATTATCATTCTTACATTTTGTTTGTTTCTGGAGATTGTGTGTGATACTTAAGGACTTTTCTTTGTGGTGAAAATCAGGTTAATCTGGCTCTGCGGCCAAACACATTTCTTTGTTTAACAGGAAGTGGGTTGGCCATCATCGCTTTGACAGCCTTAGGAGGTCTGTCCTGTCCAGGATAGTGACAGCCATCCACTCGGCAACCAGCAACCTGAAAAGTGGCTCTGTGTCTAAGCTGTGTTATAAGGATCAAACACACACCAGAGTTCTGGATTCTGAGGCAGAAAGAGTGAAAGGCACCTTAGGAATTTTGCTTTAAATACGTTGTTTACGTTGAACCAATCTAGTGGGGTAAATGAAACATAATATTAATTTCGCTTACTTTTTTACTTTCAGAAGTAGTACTTCTAGAAAATGCAAGCCCACCCGTGTAACATGTTCCCTTCATATCGAACGGCGCTGGCCCAGATGACGGTGGGCACATCTGAAATGCTTCTACTTAAAGTCCTTTGGATAGTCCCTTGGAATCCTCACACACCACTGGGGTTCTCACCAAGGGAGTGGGGGGCAGCATGTAGGGTCAGCTTTGTCACCTGCTAATTAAAAGTCAATTTTAAACATTTCCACTGAGGTCTTAGACCAGTAAACAAACGGCTGTGATGGAAATGACTGACCAGGAAGCACGGGAAGTTAAAAATGATTCCAAGCTGTGGGCAACTGCGTATTAGTCTTAGAACCTTCCAATTATGTTTTGAATATGTGGATTTGGCTATAGATGATGCCGAATCTAACGCTGATGAGGGTTTTACGAGAAATCTGATGGCTAACTGTCAAGAAATGGCCGCGAGGAAGAATGGATACAAAAAATGTGGTATATATCCACAATGGAGTGCTGTTCAGCCATTAGAAACAATGAATTCATGAACTTCTTAGACAAATGGATGGAGCTGGAGAACATCATCCTAAGTGAGGTAACCCAATATCAAAAGAACACTCACGGTATGTACTCACTGATAAGTGGATATTATCCTAGAAGACTGGAATACCTAAGACACAATCCACATATCAAATGATGTCCAAGAAGAAGGAAGGAAGGGTCCCTGACTCTGGAAAGGCTTAATGCAGCAGTGTAGGGAATTACCAGATTAGGGAAGAGGGAAGGGGTGGATGGGGGAACAGGGGGAAGGAAAAGGGCTTATGGGACTTGCGGGGAGGGGGGGGAGCCTGGAAAGGAGGAAATCATATGAAATATAAATTAATATATCGAATAAAATTAAAAAAACCCATCCAAAAAAAAAAAAAAGAAAAGAAAAGAAAAGAAAAGAAAAGAAAAAAGAAAGGAAAAGAAAAAGAAATGGCCTTGATTTTCACTTCTGCTCCCCAATGCGGAGCCTGTGTCCTGGAGCAGAAGCCCGGAGTGTGCTCTCCTAAGGCAGGCAGGAGGAGGGAGCTGGTCCAGGAGGAGCATTGCTTGTCGTCATGGCAACCCCCGGGAGCCCCAAACAGCCCTGCACACCGGACAACAGGCAGCCTGAGGCGTCCATAGAGGAAGGCTGTAGCTGAGGACCACCGAGGAACGAAGGGTCTTTGCACCAGATCGTGGGCACTGCACAGAGTCCCGGGAGCGCCGCGTCATGGACAAACTGGTACTGTGTGCATTTTGCGCCCGCGCGTGGCTCCCTCGCCCAGACAGCCTGGGGCTCTGGGCTCCGAGGGTGGCCATAGAAGCAAAGGGATCTGACAGGCTTTGGGGCTTGAGAGTACTTTCATGAGCTTTTTTTTTTTTTTTTTTTTTTTTTTTTTCTTCAAGAGCTGCTTCCCCGCCCCGCCCCCAGGCTTCCCTGGGCAGCACGGGGCAGCTCTGCCTTCTGGGAGCACTCAGTGCAAACGTGGGGGCCCCAGGGATCACCTCCTCCCCATCCAGTATCTTCATCCTATCTTTATCTTGCTTACTCTCACTGCTAAATGGCCGCTGGTGGTCAGAACCTTACACTCAGGACGCACAGTTGTCCTGCAGCGCCCGCAGTGAGCATCACAGATACCCAGGGGTGGCAAAGGTCGCTTTTGGGTGGAGTTTGTTGGCTGTTACCAGCTCTCGCTAGTCCTTTGTGTCTGGGCAAAAGCAAATGTTTAGTTCCCTTGGAGAGAGAGGGTAGGGCTAGGGTAAGGTTAGGGTTAGAGTTAGGGTTAAGGATAAATGCCCCACTGTGTGGTTTTCTAACCTTTACACAGCAGGCAAGAGGCACTACCAAACTGGCTTCCTTTTGAGTTGAATGTCTTTTCTTTGTAGCCGCGGATCCATCTTAGGGCTCTGTGAATGCAGATATCTCCCAGCGAACTGCACCCCAGCCCCAGTCCTTTCTCTCAGTGACCATTTTAGAGTAATAGAAATCTACATATATTGTATGAGACTCCAGGGAAGGTTGTGTATGTGTGCATTCATATCATTTTCATTTAACCATACCACATATAGTTACATTATTTAAAAAAAATCTATGTTAAGCGATAAAATACGTCATTTGTTATGATTTAATAAATGTGAATGTATGTTACTTCATGAAGAACGGTGCATACCTAAGTTCACCCACTTTGGCATTTTCTTCTCTGTACAATTCTCGATTCATTTTAGTTGACAACATTGTAGCTGTTTATAAGGGGCTTATGTAAGGTAAGCCCTTACTCTACCCCGGAGCTACAGTCCCAGCTAACAGAGTTGGAATAGTAGATATGGTGGAGCGACTAAACGAAGCCAAGGGAATGGCAGATTTTCTCATAAGAGCATCATTTCTTGGTCAAGGGAACACAAAGCCTTTTCCTACCCGCTTTCCTGAATACAATGCATTGTCACAAACTCATTGTCTTGCAGAATAGAGGTCTAGAGCTTTACTACTGCATCTATTTGGAATTTTCTACCTTTCTCTTGACCTCTCTCCCAACTCTGGTGAGTTCCCTGCCTCCAGAGGATCCTACCCATTCAATAGTTTTAGATTCTGTTTGTGAAATGACACAGAATTTCTCTGAAAATATTTAATGCCTTGTTTGAAAGCTGCCGTTTGGTATTGTCGTTGTGGGGGTGGGGGGCGTGTTCATGTTGTCTTTTGTATAACTTATGTATAAGTACCTGGTGTTTCTCATAAGTCTGTTTCAGCAAAAGTGAATGCCTGGCTCGTTCAAGTCTTCCCAGTGACCCTCTGACTCTCATTGTCTGTCAAAGGAAATAGAGACCCTGAATTGGCAAATGAGGCTAGGCGATCCCTGGAAACAATAATGACTCTTAAATCCACATGCTATGCGATCACGGATGCTTCCCAGAGGGTTATCTTGTAAGGATGCATGGCACGCCTGCTAGCTTCATACTGGGCTCTTCTGCCTTGACAGCTGCTTGTTTCAGAATGTCACGGCTGCATCCTTTGCCTCGAAATTCTCTTGGTGTGAGTCTGTTGACGCTAGAGGAGTTAAAATGATCAGGTGTGCTGTTTTAGGATTGGGCGGTGCTGGGGATCCAGTCAAGGGCCTCGAACATCCTAGGACCCTGACAGCTGAGCTGCACTGCCAACCCTTGGGTTTGGTTGCTTCTGGTTTTGTTTTTGTTCTTTGGAGGTGTGTCTTACATGTATTCCAGGCTAGTGTGTCTTACTGTGTACCCCAGGTTAGTGTGTCTTACTGTGTACCCCAGGCTGCCCTCAGACTCTTTTTCTGCCTTGCCTCAACCTCCAAACAATAACCTCCATGCACAGAAAATGTTTCTTGTTCCACTTCAACAGGACAGCAACAGAGGCAACTTGATATATGTCTTTTTACCTATCAAGTTTGCAAACCCTTCAGCTCCCAAAGCGTTGCTGAAAATTATGTTTATGGGCTCTGGGGGTGAAGGCACTTAGTACTGTGCCTGAAGACCTACCTGAGTTCAGTTTTTCAGGACTCACATGGTACAAGAAGAGAGCCAATTTGAACGTTCTCCTCTGACCCCCCCCCCACATATGCACTGTGGCATGTGTGCACATGCATGTGTGGAATAGACAAAAACAAACAAATAAATAGATATAATCAAAAGTTAAAATGTACCATTACAAATTAATGAGTGAAAAAATTAGGTTTTTAAAGGGATACATTTCTATGCGTGTATATATAGAGTGCAAAATTAAAAGCACACAAGTGATGATACTGATACCACCTCTAGATAGTAACTTTAAACAGGATTTTAATTTTTTTTTATTTAAAAAATTCTAAGTTTCTAAGTTAAACAAGAAAATTTTAAATTAGAAATCTAACTGCCGGGGAAGTGACTCATCCCTTTAAGCCCTGTAATCAGGAGGCAGAGACAGGTGGATCTCTATGAGTTTGGGGCCTTCTTGGCCTACAGAGTTCTAGGTCAGGCAGGGCTATGTAGAGAAACCCTCTCTCTCTCTCTCTCTCTCTCTCTCTTCCGTAATAAGTTTATGTATATACAATTTTGTATCTAGAAAAAGCAGAGAGAATAATGTTTCTAGATTGAACAAACACATCTGTAATCTTGGTGTTTAGGAAAGGAGGCAAATGGGGTTTAAGTTTTTTGGCCAGCTTGGGCTACATCGGGAATCTTTGTCTTAAAAAACAAAACAAAACAAAAAACAAAAACAAAAACAAAACAAAACAAAAAACAAAGCAAAAAAAAAAAAAGAAAGAAAGAAAGAATGAAAAGAAAAGAAAAGAAACAGAATATCCCGTCTAGAAATTTACATGGCATGCGAGCATCCTGTGGTAAATATTTTGTCCCTGTGCATGGTGTTGGCATTTTAGTCTAGGCTCCGCCCACAGTTACCTGGCAACAGCCAGGGAGGCCTGGCCCACTATAAAAGGGCTGCAGCTCCCTCCTCTCTCGCTTGTGCTGCTCTCTCTCTCTCTCTCTCTCTCTCTCTCTCTCTCTCTCTCTCTCTCTCTCTCTCTCACTGTCCTCTCGCCCCTCCCCCCATGTGCTCATGGCCGGCCTCTACTCTCTCCTTCCCTTTGTCTTTCTCTGCCTCTATTACCCTCTCAGCTCCCCTCCCCAAGCCCTAATAAACTCTATACTATTCCGTGGGTCGAGTGCCTTCCCTCAGGGGGGAAGGGATGCCTCGGCATGGCCGCAGAGGGGCCCCCTTCCCCCACAACATCCCTCGCCTTGCCTTCACCAAGCACATTCTTCTCCATCTTTTTATAAAACACATGGGGCACATCTCTGTAAATACTCTCTGCAATTCTTTGTCTCTCCAGCCAAGCAAGCAGCTCCTAGTTTACATAACTTGTAGGTGGGAAATGTTTGCAGGTTAGTGTGAAGAATGGGGAGAGAGAAACAACAGCAGGCCTCAGTTGTCTCGATGCCCACCCTGCATCATTCCCTCAATGCTACCCCCGCGTTAGCGTTGACCCTAATCCAGGGTTGACAAGGACAAGATTTTGGCAGCCCCGGAGAATTATCATCAATACTGCAAAAGGTGTGTGTCTGTGGTTACAGACACCGAAGTAAAAATGTAAAAATATAATGCACACAGGGTCGTGTTGCTGAAAACCGATCTCATAGAACTTAACCTTCCCCAGGGAGGGCAGAACTCCCGTCTCCCTCAAGTCTGGGTAATGGGATTCATAAAGCCGGTCTCAGAATCAGAGAGAAAATCCTGCCAGCGTGGCTATTTCGAAGAACAGCATTTTCTTGGCTGCTTTCAGACTACAGGCGGAAGCTCACCTGTTACATTTTCCCATTTTGTCATGCCTAGCTCTTTCCTGGCTCCGGGCCACGACGGGAGTGTATTTATACCTCTGTGCTGTTTGCATTTGGCTTTGTGTCTTGTGGCCTTCAACAAACAGGTAAAAGAGAGAGAGAGAGAGAGAGA
Source organism: Apodemus agrarius (assembly GCA_964023405.1). Taxonomy (NCBI): domain Eukaryota; kingdom Metazoa; phylum Chordata; class Mammalia; order Rodentia; family Muridae; genus Apodemus; species Apodemus agrarius. Next base: position 11,712,685 of record OZ030020.1, on the reverse strand, counting down.
GAGAGAGAGAGAGAGAGAGAGAGAGAGAGAGAGAAACAGAAACAGCTCTAGGTTACTTTATTTAGGAATGAAAACCAGCGGCTGAGCTCGAGCGAAAATCATCTGCCAAGGATATTTTTATCTCTGGATTGCTTCACCTCCAGGGAACCAGCCGTGAGAGCCGTGAGGCTCCTTTTGCCCGCTCTAGCAGGGTCAGGCCCGCCCCGCCCTCCAGCCCCGCCCTCCAGCCCCGCCCCACCTGTACCGGGAAGGGCCAGGCGTTGGCGGAGTGAGTGCAGCTTTTTCTTTGCGTTCACTTCTCTCTAGAGAAAATACTTCGAAAGTGAGGCTGGAACGGGGAAGGTATTAACTACACTTGAGCAGTTCGGTTCAATTTAGCAAACACTTGTTAAGCGCCAACGGTGTTTAAAGTACAACAGGCTCCTTCTGGGGAGGAGCGCTCCTTGCCTTCCGTTCCTCCTTCCCTTCTGTTTTAGTAATTTCTCCGTTCCTTTCCCCCTTTCTCTTTTTTCTTTCCCTCTCTCCCTTCCTTCTCCCCAAACCTCCATTTTCCCTTCCTCGTTTGCTCGCTCCCACTCCCTCTCCTCTCAGTCTCTCCCCCTCTCCCTCCGGCTCCCTCCCTCCCTCTCTCTCCCTCCCTCCCTTTCCCCCCGCCCCCTCCTTCCCTCACCCTCCCTCCTTCCGTCACTCTTTCATTCCTTCCCATTTTGCTTTTGTCTTCTTATTTTCCCTCTTTCCCTTTCTCTCTCCTTCCTTCATTTTCTTTGCCCCTCTCTCCTCTTTTCCTTCATCTAGATTAAGTGCTTTCTCTCTGTGTGTGCAGGATTACTTTGCATGCACACATATGCACGGCCTGAGTCTGTCTTTCTGCCTCTTTGTGGTGTGTTTCTGTAGTTTTAATTTGCATGTGTGTGTATTGGCCATAGTTGGTCTTTCTGTCTCTGTCTCTCTCCCTTTCTGTCTTCTCTCTCTCTCTCTCTCTCTCTCTCTCTCTGTGTGTGTGTGTGTGTGTGTGTGTGTGTGTGTGCGCGCGCGTGCGCGCATAGATTTACTTTGCTTGTTTGTATATTGGCCAGAGCCTGTTCCCTCCCCCACACCTCTCTCTATGGAAGTTTACCTTGCATGTATGTGTACTGGACATAGTGTGTGTGTGTGTGTGTGTGTGTGTGTGTGTGTGTGTGCCCCTGTGTCTGTGTGAGTGTGTGTGTGTGTTTGTCTGTGCCTGTGTGTGTATGTGTGTGTTTGTGTGCTTGTGCCTGTGTGAGAATGTGTATGTGTGTGAGTGTATGTGTGTGTCTGTGTGTGTGCACATATGTGCGTGTGCCTGCATACATGTATGTGTGCAAATTTACTTTGCATGCTCATGTGTTGGCTATGTTGGAGGTGTCTTGCCTCTATCAATCTCCCTTATATCTTGTGACTGGGTTTCTCAGGGAGCCTGTAGCTCAGTGATGGTTCAGGTAGGAAGCTGGCCTGAGAGCCTCTAGGCACTCGCTGTCTCTTCCTGCTGCGGCTGGCTTTGGGTTTATAGGCGCGAGCCTCTGCATTCCAGTTTCCCACGGGTCCTGGGGTCTGACGTCACACCCCTGGCTTGTGCAGCCAGCTCTTTCCCCATTGGCTCCTGTCCCAAAGCCTGCGCATGTTCTTATACGCCCTTTTCTTAGATTTCCTTCACGACTCTGGTGCACCTCAGGTGCTCACTATGAAATCAGCGCCATACACCTCATTTTCCTTTTTTTTTGGACAGAAAATATCTCCTTTAAATCTTTTCTTCTCTCTCTCTCTCACTTTCTTCTTTCTTTCTTTCTTTCTTTCTTTCTTTCTTTCTTTCTTTTATTATTTTCTATATTCTTTGTTTACATTCCAAAGGCTTTCCCCTTTCCAGTTCCTCCCTCACCATATGTCCCATAAATCCTCTTCCCCTGCTCCATTCCCCAATCACCCCCCCCACCATTTCTCTGTTCTGGTACTCTCCTACAAAACTGGATTTCGTCTTTTCCGGACCAGGGTCCTCTCCATTCTTTTTCTTGGGAATCTTTTGCTTAGCTAATTGTGCCTTGAGTATTCAGAGCTTCTGGGCTCATTAATATCCACTTATCAGTGATTGCAATTCATGTGTATTCTTTTGTGATTGGGTTGACTCACTTAGGATGATATTTTCCAGAGCCAACCATTTAAATAAATAAGAAGCAGTTATGGCGTCTGCTCGCTGTTTATGACTGATTTACAGTGAGACAGTCTGCAGGGGATGGGATCTGACTGGTGTGGTACTTGTCAAACACTGTGTGAGGCATCAACAGCGAAAGCTGGAGGCGAAAACCACCCCAGACTGGGTAATAGCATCATGATAAAAGTCCCACAGGCCAGCATTCCTGCCCTGAGATCAGTTCTTTGGAAGCAGCTTCCGGGTGGGGCCAGGAGGGTGAGTCTGTCGAACGTGGGCTGAGTCTTCTGATAACATCTACCACAGGATGTGGTCCTGGACATTTGGACATAGGAATGAAATTAAAAATCTTCCTCTTGGAAATCTGTGGGCTTAGTGGGTCATTTCTGGGTGTCCTTTTCTGGACTGGGATGCCCACCGGCTGTTCATTTACAAACACAAAACAAGGCCTACCTCTGAGAAAGAAACCACTGTTGACTGGAGAGTCTTCTCCCAGAGTGCCAACTAAGGAACCACACAGAGACTGGAGATCACCAAAGAACAGACAGCGGCCTCAACCCAGTGTGCTTCCCAGCCCTCTGGTACCCCAAGATGAAATTGTATTTGGACATGGTGTCCTTTTAGAAAGAGATCAAATGAGGCTGTAAATGCGAGCCCCGGTCTGATCGGGTTGCTCACCTTCGTAAACAGAGATGATCAGAACCTGGGCACACACAGACACAGGGAAGGATTGACCACATGAGGTCCTAGTGTGAAAATAGCCATCTGTATGCCAAGAGGAGAGACCTCAAATAAACCACCCTGGACACACCTTTCATCTTGTGGTTTCAGATCTTCAAATCTGTGGGAAGATTAGCTTCTATGTTATATAGCTCAAGGCACCTCTTTGGTAGGAAAAGGGATGAAAATCACCATGTTGACAAACTTCGCTGAAGCCAAACTGCTGTTATTTGGAGATAAAGAGCCCTACCCCCCTTCCCCCGCCCCCCGCCCCCCCCCCCCGGGTAGGGCTCCCTCCATGTTGCTTGGATCTCAGAATAGCTCTGTGGTTTATCACGCTCAGCCTTCTCTCCCCTCTCCCCTCTCTGTATTTGGCAATAAAGGCCTCTAATCAGCTTGCTCAGAGCTCACCAGAGTAAGCTGCCTGTCACTGGTCTCTCCTCTGTCTTCCATGTGGCCTGGTGTTCCTCTGGGTCCTACATTCTAATCCCTATAGATAAGGGTGGCTGGGCTAAGGAGAGCTAGCCCAGTCCTAGACCTGTAGACAGTAGCAGATATTTAAACAGATAGTAAGGCAGAAATATCAGGGGTGTTTCTGTGCAGGGGCTGCAGCTCTGCCGTAGAGGCTTGCTCAGCATACACAAGGCTCTGTCCCAAGTCTCCTCCCACCCTGTAGAAAGAGAGTATTTACTCTCAAATAAAAGCAACCCATGTTCTAGAAACCTGGAGGGTGCTCCGGTTATCCTTGCTACACAGGAGATCAAACACAGACTCGGTGACTTGAAAATGGCAGTTGTCTTATTACCTCCTGTTACTGCATGCCGGCTAGGTGGTCTTGGCTTGGGGAGTCTACCACGTAGCTTCCTGGAAGCTGGAGTGTCTGGGCCCAGCAGGCTAGCAGCTGGGTTTTTCCCATCATCAATATAGCTTTATGTAGTGTCTTTGCAGGGGGTGCTTTGGGCTCCTCACCGCAGGGTGGCTTCAGGAAGGGGCAGCTCCCAGGGTGGTTGAAAGCTACAAGAAGTGGTCTGCAGAGTGCCATATTGGGTTGCTGTTACAAGGGGTGTGGAAATGCTACAGTCAGTAAGACGCACCTCCGCGTTTGCAAGCACCCAGGTGCTGTGCCAGCTGCGAATTTTATTTTTAAAATGATCTTATTTATCACAACGGACGTCTATGAGCTGGAGAGATGGCTCAGTAGTTAAGAATGCTTCATGCTCTTATAAGAATAGAGTTCAGTTTCCAGCACCTACAGGGGGCAGCTCGAAACCACCTTGAATTCTAGCCCCCAAGAGATCTGACATACTATTCAGATGTCCACAGGTATGTTTACATAATATACATACAGATACATACCTATAAGAGACCAATGCAAATGAAAAAGAATCCAAACCAGACATTTATTGCTAACTTTTTAGTTATTATCACATTTCTCACTCTTGAGAAGGAGCTCACATAGCCCAGGCTAGTCCTGAACTTAACCATATAGCTGAGGATGACTTTGAACTTTTGATTTCTCTGCTTCTATTTCCCAAGTCCTGGACTTACAGGTGGTGTGTGTGTGTGTGTGTGTGTGTGTGTGTGTGTGTGTGTGTGCCTTCTCTTTATTTTTTACAATCTTTTTTGAGACAAGTCTCATTATATAGCACAGGCTAGCCTTATCTTGATGACCTTGCTGCCTCGGTGGTTAGACTACTAGGATTGTAGATTTGTCCCATCATGCTAGACATGTTTTGTGATTTAAAACAGTTTTATCCTAAACACAGCTCAGTAACCCTTGCCCTTTTCCTCATGTGGCATTTTCTTTTTTATGAACATGTAAATTTATCAGCTACTTTTATTTCTAGTAAGTTCATACATTTTGAAGGATTGCATTAAGAAACTAAAGGTAGAATAAATTAAACGAATAATAAAAGGACATATTTTTTGAAACCCCGAGGATAATTTAATTGCCATGCAAGAGGAAAACAACATAGGGGGAAGCAGAGAATATTGGCGGGTGGGGAGGAGGGAAATGGGGAAGAGGGAGATGGGGAAGAGGAGGAGAGATCACCTGTAGACTGGAGACCAGGAACCAGGCAGGCTCAGAGAAGCTGAATTGAGGTGAAGAGAGTAGGAGATTGTCCAGAGTGTCCAGACAGATTTAAGATCAAGGCCGTGGAAACAGGAAAGGGGAAGAAAGCGTTGTGGTAGTTTGGGTCAGAGCTCAGGAACGTGAGGCTTAGCCGTGAATGTCCGAGCAACAAGACCAGGGAACTGCTTCTGTCACACGACGCAAGCTCCTCACCATGGGTATAATTATTCCTCTCATTTTTTAAAAAAAGAGTATTTGAACTCTTCTGTCTAGCTGATCAACAACATAAATTTTAGCTGTAATGAACAAGTCTCACTCGCCCTATAAAAATAAATGCTCAAATTGCTCTGCAGAAAGCATTCACTGATATAGACTTGTTTATAGGAATAATATCCTCATAACAATAAGTGTGGTTTACAAAACACTAACAGTTAAACTTGTATTTTTTTGGCCAGGTAAGCCAAGTAACCGTGCTTGATCTCTCTACTGCCTTGAAGTCAAACCCAGCCAAACTGCTTTTGTTTTCTAACTTTCAGTATTGTCAACTCTAAAGTACGCTCGTATGTTTTCATTTTTAATTTTACAAAAACTATATTAGCCAAGAAGACTCTCAAGCCCGGTGATATGTTAAATCTGTACCGTGTCAGAAGATAAGTCTACACACCCACCTGCAGTGAGCACCTGAAATTTCCTTTCTCAAATTATTTCTTTTCGAGCTGATTTTCTTTTCAGCGTCGCACTGATGGACAGAGAAATTAAAACTCACCTCCATATGTAGGTGTGCCGTGGGTTCGTCCCTTACCTGCCGGTGGGTGGGTTTTATATTGCCAGATGTCTCTGAAGGGCCAAGTGGACGGCGTGCCTGCTTTACATGGGCTTGTTTGGCAGTCTGTTTCTTCTGATTTAGCACACGGATGCCATCCATTTGAGATAAACAGTATCTTTAAGAAGCTATCTAATCGGGGAAAGGTATTGTTATTAGGTTTCTAAAGCTATGATAAGTGCAGCAAACTAAGTACCTTCTTTGATTGACAGAAGCACGTACTCCCATAAATCTGAGAAGTCAGACATGAAGGTGCTAGCAAAAGGCTCACTCTTTCTCAGAGCTTGCTCTGCGTCTTTCCCTGGCTTCTGGTGGCCCTGGGTGGAGGCTTGTTGCACACTTCACTTCCTGTTCTGGTGGCCATGTTGTTTGTAGGATGGTGACGGCATCATTCCGGTCACGTGACTGACTTCTTCCCTGTGTCTTCTCGTCTTCATTCCTCCGTGCATGGTGCATCTACATATTTCTATTCTATGATGTTAGTCATATGAGACTTGAGCCCACCCTGATAACTTTATTACGATGCTGTTAGTCTGCAAGGTGTGTTCTCCAAATAAGATAACCTCAAATCCTGAACTTTCAATATATTTTTTGAGGTAATAAATTCAACCCTCAAGAATAGTATAACTCATAAACTTAGCAATAATTTCCTCCTTTGTATTTTTTTTGCTTTAAAATATGTTTGGAATTATTTTTAACATGGACTATAACCACAAGGCTGGCACCGTGGTTCATACCTTCAATCCCAGTACTCAAGAGGCCAGCCCTGCCCACGAAACTGGGCATGGTGGCACATGCCAGGAATCTAAGCACATGAGGATTTAGATCTACCCACCAGCGGCCTTACTAGAAAACAAACAATATTTTTTTTAAACTATCGTCTTGTAAACCTGCTACAAACCTTCAGTTTTTCATCTATATAATGGAACTATTATCATGCTCATAAGACAGTTGAACAGACCGACATTGACTTATGAGCATGATAAAAGTTCCATTTTGGGTTTGTGGTTAACAAAAATGTATTTGTATATGTGTTTCTCAGTTATGCTGTAATCATACATCCAGAGACTTAATCTGAAGGTCTTATTCCTATGACCACGTGCTTGTACACAGCATCTGGCTTCATTCCGTGAAAGACAGACCATCCCAGTCAGGGTGAGGTTGCTGTACTGAAAGAGCATGACCAAAGCAACGTGGAGGGGAAAGGGTGTATTTGACTTCCGTATCACCATTCATCATCGAAGGAAATCAGGATAGGAGCTGAAACAGGGCAGATGCTGCCTGAGCCCTGGGCTGCTCACTGCCGCCCTACCTACCCTTGGGGCTTGGAGGTGAGATGGTACAGCGTCAATGACACAGACTCTGGGTCCCAAGAAGGCGTCTCTTCTAAACAGCAGTTCCCTGATTGGCTGGCATTGTCCGTGTCAGCAATCCTTGGTCTCTCAGGCAGTCTGAGGTCCTCCTGCCTTTGCAGATTGCCTGTGTCCCCCACTGTTTACATTCGAGGAGGTGGCGACATTCCTCCCACAGGCAGAGCTTGGAGGCAGGAGCTGACGGATGCCACAAAGGAGCCCGCTTTCTGGCTTGCTCTTCATGGTTTGCTCAGGTTGCTTTCTTAGACAGCCCAGGGCCACCAGCTGAGGGATGGCCCCACCCACAATGCACTGGGCTCTCCCCTATCAATCACTAATTTAAAAAATGCCCTACAGGCCTGCAGCCTGATCGTATGGAGGCATTTTCTTGGTTGAAGGTTCCTCCTCTCAGATGATTTTAGCTTGTCAAGTTGACATAAAAATATTCGGCACATAGACTAACTTTTTCATTGAGAATTTTGTATGTGTATTCAATGAGCCACAATCATATTCTCTCTCCATTTACCCTCTTAACATCTGTATTCCTTCAACAGGTACTCTCAAAAACATCACATCTTTCTTTCTTTTTAGACTTATTTTTATTACTTTTACTTGTGTGAGCATGTACATCGAGTGCGTGCATGCATGTGTGTGACTGTGTGTGTGTGTGTGTGTGTGTGTGTGTGCATACATGTGCGCACGCACACTATGAGTAGAATTATGTGTGTTCTGGGAACTGAACTTAGTTCCTCTACAAGACCAGTGTGTACCATTAACGGCTGTACCGTCTCTTTAGCCCCCTTTTTTTTTCCTATCCTAAATCACCAATCCAGTTAGTGCTGTCCATATATACACAGGTATGGGTTCACTTACTGGAGCCTGGAGAGCCCCTCCCTCTTCTGGCTAGACCTTCTGTAGGTTTTGTGCTGGTAACCAGGTAACCACAGATACTGTGAGTTCATGAATGCGATAGCCATTTAGAAACATTGGTTTTTAAGTGGTTTATAGGCAACTCTTTCGGTCATTAGATGTGACCAGAGGAGCTGAAAATTGGATTCTCACTGATTAAAATTCGAAATCTTCTCCTTTCAGACTATTCTTATGATCTGCTTTTAATAATCTGTATTTATATTTTTGTGTGTAGGTACGTACGTACGTACGTGAGAGTGCAGGCATATGTGGAGGCCAGAGGAGAATTTTTGATCCCTTGGAACTTGAGTTACCAAAAATGGTCCTCTGCGTGAGGGGTATGTGCCTTTAAGCCTGGAGACATGTCCTAGCACCAAGACTATCTCTGATAATGTAACAACACCATTATAGACATGCTGCTATGGTTGGGTGGGTCCCCCAAAGCTTATACACTGGAAACTTGGTCTCCGGTGGGGGAGTGTTAAGGTGCTACAGCCATTGAGAGTTGGGGTCTGGAGAAACAAACACGAGGGACTGAGTTCAATCCCCAGTGCCCCTGTGAAAATCAGGAGAGAAGATGCTTACCTGTAACCTCAGTGCTAAGGAGGCAGAGCTGTGTGATCCTTTCATCAGACAGCCACGCCCAATTCAGTAGGAAACTCTGTCTCCAAAAAATAAAATAATAAAATAAAATAAAATAAAATAAAATCAGGAGACCATTGAACAACACAGCAAACCCAGCCTCTGTCCTTTACACGCACATGGAAGCATGCCTAAACCTACATCCTCACACATGCACGCCCTTACACAAATACAAAAAAATTTAAAGAAATAAATGATGAGGGTCTTAGTTTTTGAAAAAGTTTAAACTTCTCACTGGGAAGGAATACCACCATGCTAATCAGCACTGACAACCGTTAAAGCCAGCTCAGCACAAAATGCCCGTGGTTATCGTGGCGTGAACACACGGGAGGGGTCAGCGTGTGGCGAAGCCCTCAAACTGGGAGACACTGGGTCACGTGTGTGAAGGAGCATGCGGGTAAGCTCCTGGGTGTGGCCCTCTGGCCCGCACGGACCACGGTTCTCAGCAGCCCCTGTATGATGGACAGCTGCTGCTGCTGACGGTGCACTGTGGCGGAGAACCCAGGCAGCTGTTCTCATTGACCCTAAGCACGCAGCCAGCCAGCCATGTGACAGAAGACCACTGACAGGCGAATGCGGTGATGGCAGCAGACAGACGATTAGGGGAGCAGCCGTTTGAATGCTGCCCCGGAGCAGGCAGGAAGAGGTGAACCGGGGACTCTCAGACGGAGGTCTGCCAAAGTCAGCCAAGTGTAGTTTCCTTGCCCATTTAAAGCGTCTGCATAGGAATGCCTGTCTGCCTGTGGTCCGACTCCTTGACAATCAGTCAAGATCAGACAAGACCGCTTTGCTTTCCCTGTTCTATCAGGGTTGGTCATATGTAGCTGCTGTGCCAGTGCTTAGCACTTGAGATGTGCGTTTGAATGTTTTGTGTGTGTTCTTCATGTTATGACTATTTCACCGAGGTCTTATTTTAAGTCTTTCGTAGTCATTTTTTTGGGGGTGGGGGTGGGGGTGAGGGTTCATTACAAAATGATACTGGGACTTGTCTGGAAATGTCAGTCACTTATGATTTGATAAGCGCCATTTATTTTGGAAGAAAGTTATCTTCTGGTGTGGAGGAGATCTTGGGCATATGACTAGCTGTATGAGATGGCAGCCGAGGGGTATCGTCATGACAGAAGAATGGCTTCTTGAAGCTTTTTGGGGTTGGGCAGTGGTGGTTGAATGGTAGGGGGCTAGCGGGGGGTGGGGATGTGGGCACAGGTTACGAAGGGCAGTGTGGGCTTATGCCCGAATGATGAGAGATAAGAGGATCCTCCAGGGCTGTGATGAGCAGGAGATGGCCCAAGAGTGGGGACATTGTCACTTGGACATTGTCTTCTCCATTTGAACTTCTGGGGAGATGCCGAGGCCCTTTGCCATTTTTGTGAGATTTGGGCAGCGGGCTGTATTGTACACCTGGCATCCCAGATGACGCACTCGAGAGCTAGAGGAACTCTTGAGCCTCTTGGTCTCCAGGATTTACTCTTGTTTTGCAAGGGACTAATGTGGCTGAGAGACTCAGAAGGAGAAGCTTAGGGCTGACCCGAGGTCATGTCATTCTCTGGAGCATGACTGTACGCAGCAAGGCCCCGAGTCACCCAGGAAGAAATCTGTTTTCCTATTCATAGTTCTGCTCCTCATGGGTTGTTTCCTGACGATGGTCTACAGGATTCACTTCCTGTTCTTCCACTCCCTGGGAAAACACCTGTTTGTGTCCGTCTCAGTGGTAAGCACCCTGCGCAAATAAAAATCTCCATGACACGATTCTTTCATGACTCTAAATGGTATGCGATCTATATTTGGTTATAGTTGCAATCGATAATACAGGTGCCAGAGTATTAATTTTCTTTGTGCTCAGCGAATTGATTTCAGAGCCTTTGTGTATACACAAAGCCTTTTGTTGCCCAGGCTTGTATAGACTAAGATAGTTAAAAGTGAAAAACTACCCAGTCAATTCATTTACCTTGAAAATATGTTCCACCTGCTTAAAGAGAAAATTTAGAGCATAATAAAGACACCAGGTATTTAACTCCTTTCCTAACGTGTGTTGGCATCTGCCTCATGATCACACTTGTTCATTAACTTCATGATGGTTTTAGAATCTAATTTTATCCTAGCTGGGATTCTGCATTTCTCTTGTTAAGCTAAGCCTGTACACACAAGGCTCACTCAGGGGGAAGGGGTCCTTCAGGCCCCATGGAGGACACTCATCATGTTCTGTGTTTGTGACGTCCTATTGCCTGGCCATTGAATTGCATCTAATACCTGCAGAAATGCTTTTAGGGTGCTAATGGATAACAGAAATAGATTTCCACTTCTCAGAAAAGGAGCTTTGGTGTTTCTGGGGCTAATTAAAGCACCTGGAGGAGTAAGTGGGTCATGGCCCCGCCATCTCCATGCTCCGCTGGTTTGGAATGGAGGGAGCGCCTTACTCCTCACTGTGGGGCTTTTAATTATGTCTTGGTAACTACGCAGAGGTATGCCTAGTGATCTAATGTTTCCAGTCCTATTATAAAATTTTTTAAAGGGTTAATAATATATTTTTACCTTCTTGACCACCTTTTAGTCTTAGGAAATGATGATGCGGCTGAGAGTGGACGCGGTTCCTTCTCAGGTCTTCATGACAGATGTTGCACCTGTACAGCTCCATTATAGGAAATCCCCTGGATAGGAATGTGTTCTTGTGGTGGGCTTTCTTTCTTTCAGTATATATGTATATGTGCATATGGATATGTGTGCATGTGTGCATGTCTGTGTGGGTGCTGCAAATGCACCATTTGTGTTGATATTCATGTGAGTGTGTGTGTGTGTGTGTGTGTGTGTGTGTGTGCATGTGCGCGTGCATGTGCGTGAAAAACCCACCTTGAGTTCCATGTTCCTATTGGTGAATGCTTTACTTTAGCTATATTAACCCTCTTGTATTTAAATTGTGCTTTACGGGTGACAAGCTGATGCTAATTATCTTGTAGCAATAGGAAACTCCTGGGCCAAGAGGGAGACACGAGGCACATCTTCCGTATTCCATATTTTGTTAGGGGGAATTCATGGTGGACCTAAAAATTATGTATAGGTTGCACTGTATTTTATAGTAAGCACTTCCAATTGAGTTCTAGGCTCTGGCGATGGTAGTGTCCTGTGTGGGCAAGGGTCACTTCCGACGTAGAAGAGAAGTAAACAGGAAGGGTGGCACCATGACATCACAGCATAGGTAGTGAGGATGCTGAGGAGAGAGGAAGGAGAGAGATGCAGATGCAGAACTGTCAAGAAATGGGATCCTGCACTCCCTCCCCCCACATACACGTAGGATTGCCTAGGCTAGCCCCAATAAGAAGAGATGCACCTAGTTGTGTGGCAACTTGATATGCCAAGGTTAGTTGATATCCATGGGAGGCATCCCCTTTTCTGAAGAGAAAGAGAGAGTAGCAGATGTGGAGGAAGGACTGGGAAGAGAGAGGAGGAAGGGAAAACTGCAGTTGGGATGTAAAGTAAATTAATTAGTCAATTAAAATAAAACATCTTAGAAATGAAAAAATTAAATTTGAAAAACGGTCATGTGTTCTTGCAGTGTCCTTTCTTCCTTGTCCCTCTTTTTGAAGGATGCTTCGTTTGTGCCCAAGGTTTCCCTGTAGGCAGAGATGGCCCCCCCATTCATGTCTTCGAGAACTCTCATGTTTGTAGCCACTGAAAAGTTGGCTTTACTCTTAGCTCCAATCCTGAATTCCAGGGATTGGTCACATGTTTTCTTCTGATCTGTTCAGATTTTGGGGATGAGAGAGCTGGTTATGATACTCTGTAACCTATGAGGAGAAATTATAAGCAAGGAAAGGGGAACACTGATTTCTGGCTAGTTTACCCATTGTGGTGGTTTAAATGAGAATGGTCTTCAGTGACTCAGGTGTTTGTAGTGATTGGCCCCCAGTTAGTGGAACTGTTTGAGAAGGATTAGGAGGTGTGTCACAGGGAGTGCTTTGAGGCTTCAAAAGCTTGTTCTAGTTTTAGTCTTGCTCTCTCCCTACCTATATCCTTTGCATCAAATGTAAGCTCTCAGCTACTGCTCCAGTGAGATGCTAGCCTGCCTGCTGCCATTCTCCCCACCATGATGATAACGAACTAACTCCTCTCTGAAACTGTAAGCAAGCCTCTGATTAAATGCTTCCTTTAAAAACTTGCCCTGTTCATGGAGTCCTCACAGCAGTAGAAGGGTAATTAAGGCACACATTGACACTGGCTTTCTTTTTTTAGGTGGACATCCTAATGTTGACAAGGTAGTATGAATTACTTAATTGCTAGTGGCCTACTAAACTCTGCCCATAGAAAATAATTCTGTGGGTTTCTAGAACATTCCCTGTCAGGGTCAGGGTGTACAGGTTCTGTACAACTTAACATATATTTTAATTTCAGGAGGTTAGAGACATGGGTCTCGTGGGGCTAAGATTGGGCCTGTAAGAACTGCATAGTTCTTCCTTGAGGCTTAGGGGAGGATCCACTTTCCTGCTTTTTCCAGAGTCCAGAAGCCACTGTGTTCCTTGGGTTTCATCAAGGCCAGGAGCCTTGTGCCATCTTTTGTTATACTTCTTAGTATACCTTTCACTGGCCCCTTCTCGGCTCTCCTTCTTTCTGTTGTAAGGACCCCCCACATTACCCAGAGTTCATCTGGATAATCTGGAGCATTCTTTTCACGTTGGCACCAGTTGATGACCAATTTTACTTCACTTTCAACTTAAATCTTCTAAGCGATGGAACATATCTGCAGGTTCTGCGAGTTTAGACAAAGTACTTTCAGAAGACCATTACTGCATCTCCTACAACATGTCTCTGTTGATACCAGAAACCTTCTTCTGAAATTTTCCTGAGAGAATGAGACAGATGTTAACTTATAGGATTTCAGTTTCTCTACCTTCTGCAAAAATCTTAGCTGGTTGTCTTGAAAGTAGTTTTTAATGGTTCCCCCCATCTTTCCAATGATAAAGAATGAGCCAGATGAAGCCGGGAGAAGGATTATTCCCATAGCCCAGATCTATCAGTGCACAGTTCAGGACCCTGGTGCAGCCTCGGAACCTTTCAGGAGATCCTTGTGGAACAATCTGTGGTCAAACCTACATGCTGTCTCCCCAGGAATCTGAACCAGTGCTTCAATGGCTGACGAAGGAATGTGTTTGTCTATCTTTGTATTTTCAATGTATCTGTTTTAACTTCTGTATAGTAAATATCAATAGTTTTAAATCCATGTACATAAATGTATTTTAGAGTCCATGGCAAATTTTAAGAGTGAGAAGTGTTCTAAGACCTAAAACTATTGAGACCATTGTCTCAGTGTTTAACCACCTCAGCCTGCAGGCTCGTGTGGGAGCTAGAAGTTTGGAGCATTGCCTATAGGGATGTAGTCACCTACAAGCTTAGTTAAAAAAAATAAATTCTACTTTGGAAGATGCCATTGGTCCTGAATTCATCAAGAATGATGGGTTGACTCCTTGTGTCGACTCTAATGACATCTTTAAAACTCCTTTCTGTTAGCGTTTTCTCAAAAATTATGTGTAGTCATTGAGAACTTCATAAACTATTTTGATTATATTCACTCCAGTACCTCTCCTTACTTCAGTCAGATCTCTCCTAGCTTCCTGCTCCAATACCGTCACATGCTTCAAGATGTAGAGCATTCTACAGGAATGTGGTCCATCTACCAGGAGCCATGCACCTAAAGAAACTTACTCTCTCGGCTAGAAGCAATCAAATATCCATGTCCTTCCCAACCCTTGTGGATGAACATGAGATGAGCTGGGAATCAGACAGACTCCTGGCTGTTGAGCTCTTGGTGCAGTAGTTAGAGTGCTTTTACCATCTATACCACGTAATCCACAGATACACCAGGATGCCTAATCCACAGAAAATGGAGATTGTAGAGGCATCTCAAATTAATGCTGGGCCCTAGAGACTATGCCCGCATGAGTCCTCACCACAGTCATCCTCCTCCAGAGGGGAGTGGTCTGCTGCTTTCTCTCTGCCCTGTGCAAAAAGACAGTCAGCACTCTCTCTTAAGTACAGGTGTGCATGTCTATACATTTTTCCAAAATCCAGTAAAGATTGCATGAGATGACCACAGAGAGATTAAGACAATGGGACCTGGACTGAGGGGTGTACTGGCTGGTTTTGTGTGTCCGCTTGAAACAGGCTGGAGTTTTCAGAGAAAGGAGCTTCAGTTGGGGAAGTGCCTCCATGAGATCCATTTGTGGGGCATTTTCTCAATTAGTGATAAAGGGGGGAGGGCCCATTGTAGATAGTGCCATCCCTGGGCTGGTAGTCTGGCGTTCTATAAGAAAGCAAGGTGAGCAAGCCAAGGGAAGCAAGCTAGTAAGAAACATCCCTCCATGGCCTCTGCATCAGCTCCTGCTTTACCTATAGATTAGTGCAGCTGTTGGACTGTATCAGAGAAATTTCTACAAGTGTTGGATGTTGGTTAACGCAGACACTCAGAACGAACACAAGTATCGCAGATAAGTCTGTGGGATGCTCAGCCACAAATGGGGCCTCAATATCATAGCCCCTTCCCCAAGGATCAGAGACCACAGAGAAAGGAGGGGAAAGGGTATGAGAGCCAGAGATCAGGATGGAACAGATTTTTTTTTTGGATATTTTCTTTATTTACATTTCAAATGTTATTCTCTTTCCCAGTCCCCCCCCCAGAAACCCCCTATCCCATCTTCCCTCCCCCTGCTCCTATGAGGGTGTTCCTCCACCCACCCCACTCCCACCTCCCTGCCCTCAATTCCCCCACTCTGGGGCATCTTGTCCAGGAAGGAGCAGATTAAAGTCGTGTCTTCTGGCCATGGTAGGGCTCATTAACTCCCAGACTCACAAACTCCCAGCAGCTGAGGTTGCTTGCACAAGACCTGCACAAGATCAAGCCGATAACATTCTGGCAGAGAGTAGGGAAGACCTCATGAGCTCACGTCCCTACTTGAGGAACTCTTGACTACTGGTGGCTTCTGGGAGAGGAAGAGTCAGTTTTCTTTAAAGATGTGCCCTCTGGTAAGTTTACCATGTTCCAGTGGCTGGACCTATACCCATAAGTATGTAGGAGAAAGTCCTAGAGAAGGAGAGGAAAGAACAAGAATAATTAACAAGTCTGATTATCTTATACAGAAAAATGAAGCTTACACCACTGGAGAGTTCAAAGCTTTCTCCCTGTTGACCAGCCTTCATAGTTCTGGAAGCTTTGTATGCAAGATGCTGTGGGAGAAATTTCATCAGTGGTCTTGTCTTTCTTAGTTTTGGACCTTGTAGGCCGCACTACTCTTGTGGGGCAAGAGGTATTTACTGGCACAACATGGCGTGTCTGTATGGAAATAACAGACTGACTTTGGATTGAATCTGAGTCCCACTCCATAGGCGGTAGTTCATACCTACTACTATGAGCCTGGTCCAAGGTCCCATGTCCAGGTACTAAGTATGGACCTACTAGAATTGTTTGGCTAAGTAATAGACACATTGTCAAACCATCCCCTAAATATTACTGTTTATTTTAGCCATAAACTAGGGCTGCCCTCAACCTTGATCAAAGAAGCTTCTTGTTGTAGCAAATGAAGGTTTATACAGATATTAATCAATCGTAGGGCATTTGGGACCGTGCAATCAGACAAGTTCTTGAATTGGGGAGCGACTGAACTCTGGGAATCTCAGAGATGTGAGATGGTAGGAGTAGAGCTGCTCTCTGAGCCTCCAACACCTTCTCTGAGACTTGGTAGCAAGCGAGAAGACAGAGGGTACTCAGTCACTTAGCATAGCACTTGGAGTTCTCCACGCTAAAGATGTATCTAGATAGCCGTGAGCCTTCAGCCTATGACCTTCCCTTCCTGGGTATTCTCATGCCCTTCCCCCAAGGGGTATATTTAATTCTTGGTTCACCCAGAATAAACTTTGTGCATCCATATCCACCCCCATAAATGCAACATGAACAAGCAAGGATTGCCTAAATGAACAACAAGGAACCTAAGACTCCTCCAGAAAAAGGCCTTTTCTCTTTCCGGAACTTCTGGTACTCAGCACTTGCTTCCAATTAGACTGGATCTTGCTTGTCTGGGGCTTGGCCTTCCCCTTCCTGCCTAGCATATAGATGCTTAGGGCAAAAACGTGGACCACAGACACCATACCTGACTTCCTGTCCAGGCATAAGGTACAGCATTGGTGGTGGCTGGGTACCCAGAGAGGAGACTGGGAACCACAGCATTCCTCCCAGATGCTGGTTTCCCATTCTGGTCTAGTGGGTTTTTTTTTTTCAAGACAGGGTTTCTCTGTATAGCCCTGGCTGTCCCGGAACGAACTCTGCAGACCAGGCCAGCCTCGAACTCAGAAATCTGCCTGCCTCTGCCTCCCAAAGTTCTGGGATTAAAGGCATGCACCGGTCCAGTGTTTTGATGCCCCAAGGGACACATGGACTGTGAATTCCCATTCTAGCCTTTGCTCTGCCCTTTTCAGTCTGGTCTGCTGCAGTGTCTATAACCCTCCACGGCCCCGAAAGGAGTCAGAATGCTGAACCACTGGTCAAGATGCTGAGAATAGTAAGTGTTGAGTGCTCAGTCTTAAATAGGACAACTATAAGATCTCTTTAAAAGCTCAGGGGGTATTATAGAAGAGTATATATAAAATACAGACGATGGCTGTGAAACACTGTCTTAGGTCGTGGTACTCTTTGCAGCAGCCATATTGTCTGCAGAGGGCTTGCATAAGACCACACCCATTGACACTCAGTCATAGATGGGTTATAGCGTTCCATCTCATTCACAGGAGATATTGGTAGTCTAGGGCTGCTGGGAGAGAGGAAGCCATTGTCTTTGGTGACATAACCACTGGTGAGTTCCTCATGCTCTTCTCTGTGAGATGATCCTTACTTGTTTAGTTTACTAAAGACCCATGTCTATTTGAGAGTCTCCGGTTAACTTCGTGAGCCACACGGGCAGAGCAAAATAAAACAGAGATGACATGAAATGGGGGTGGGGACCTAGCGGGAGGGGAGGGGAGCTACCAGGTGTGGGAGTGAGATGTTAGAGGGTCAAGGAGTAGTGTGCCCAGAATGTGTCATCCACGCATGTAAAATCGTCAAAGAATAGATTAAGAACAAGACATATCAACTTAGGTGCATATAACATGCAATATAACATGAAAAGTAAAAAAAAATTATAAAGGCGTGGTCAAAACAAGTGGGTGGGGGGAGTGACTGCTTTCTGGGTCCAATCTGCTGGGTCACAGAGTGTGTCCAATTGAAACCCAAGACTCTTGTCTTTTCTTCCATTAAGAATATTAGTAACTGGACCTGTATGTGTCAAATGTCTCTTTCTTTTAGAACTGTCCTTTCTTTACATTTAGAAGCTGCAACTGGCTACCATTAGGAATGTATGCCATGACCTAGGCAGGGTCTTCCACATTCCTAGACTTCAGTTCACACTGCTCCAGGTGGGTAATGTATCTTGAGGGCATGGGGGTGGGAGAAACAGACAGAACACTAAGAGCTACTTCCTGTGTTTTAAAAACCCACCCAGCATTAAGTACCTACTCCCACTGGGTTGGGGCAGGGAGGGGATAGGTCTGCAGAATTTAAGTATTTAGAGTTCTCTGTCTCTATGGCAGCGTGCTGACTCCAGAGATTGGTTTATCTTCTGACCTCAGGCTCAGGTCTATCAGCCCCTATAATAAGCCTCAGGTGATAGGCTGAGCTATTTGACCCTGAGGTCAGGGCTACTGCATCAGATTCTTCTCTAGTGTCCAACATATGACAAAGGGAAAGAGAACCCTCCACATCCTATGTAAGCCAACTCTTGGGATGTTCCCTCCCTGAGTACCTGTCGGCTTACTGCACATGTCCATATGTGTCCAGTCTGTGTTAAGCCCCTTTGACTTGGACACAGCTGCGAGAACTATGAAGGACCCCCTGGAGTTGCCAGTATAGTACTATAGAGCAGAGGTAAAGAAAGGTCAGAGTTGAATCAAAGACAGGAAGGAGAAGGCAAGTTTCTAAGATTCCTATACCAACAACTTCTAGAAAAGTCTTAAGATATGAGCAGAGTAGGGCCAGAAACCATGGGTTTTAAGATATGTTGCTACAAACTATGTATTGAATTCCCTTGCGTATACTTGGAGGTAATACTAATACCTAATAGCTAAAACTTAAAACAAGCTAGCAAGGAAGGAAGGAAGGGAGGAAGGAAGGAAGGGAGGAAGGAAGGAAGGAAGGAAGGAAGGAAGGAAGGAAGGAAGGAAGGAAGGAAACAAGCAAACAAGCAAGCAAACATTTTAGTTTCAGAATTCTGATCCTTTATATATGAAAGTAAGAAGGATGCAGCTCACTGATAGAGTAATTGTGAGACCCTATGTGAGCATATGTGAGACCCTGGGGGAATCCCCATTTGGTAGTTTGAATAATATGACCCCCATGGGATCATATATATATATATGACTGCTAAGTCACCAGGGAATGGAACTTTTTGAAAGGATTAGAAGGATTAGGAGGTGTGGCCTTGTTGGAAGAAGTGTGTCATGGAGAACCCATGGCTGGCTCAGTCTCTCTCTGACTGCCTGCAGACCAGGATGTAGCTCTCAGTTACTTCTATAGCACCATGCCTGCCATGTTTGCTACTACGATCCCTGCCATGAAACATGATGGACTAATCCTCTGAGACTGTAAGCAAGCCTTCGACTAAATGCTTTCTCTTATAAGAGTTGCCAAGGACATGTCTCAGTACAGTAATAGAACAGAGACCAAGACACCCAGCAACACACACACACACACACACACACACACACACACACACACTCAAAGCAAAGCAAACCCCCAGCAAAAACCAAACAATAACAGTCGACTCCACGCTGAGACCTGGCCATGTGCACCCAGCTCTCAGTAAGGCTCCAGATATCCCCTTGAGCATGGAATGAAAACAGTGTGAAGGCTTTGCCCTCAGACTGACCCTTCATGTCAGCTTCATGACCTACAGATGCTTTTTCACGTTGTGGGTTTTCTCCTCTAAGATGAGGTCCAATTGTAATGCGAGGTAGCTGTGCGACTCTAAGAAGATGAAGGAGGCATTTCCCCTGGAACATTATACTTGTTGAGACACGGTTCCTGCCCCTCCCCCCTATTCTGTGACACATTTTACCCACCAGGCCTGAGGAGACTTTCTGCTTTCCCTGAATTAATGGGACGAGTGTTCTCAAGATCTGTGCTGCACCACACAGAGTTTTAGGAAGGAGTCAGAGTGCGGCAGGCTGCGTGTTTGTATCTTCCACAAATTAATCGGCTTAAAACCCTCGCCTCCAGAGTATTAGTGGGTGAGACCTTTGGCTAGTGATAAGTCACGAGGGCTGAATTCTCATGGATGGGATCCTGTCCTTTAAAAGGAGAGCTCAGAGAGTTCTGTTCGCTCAGGGCATTATAACACAGGGTTGATAAACACCTTTTGTTTATAAGATACCCAGTCGGTGGTGATAAGTTATAGCATCTTACGGGACTAAGACAAGGGCTAGAGAGGTGACAATGGCCATCTGGAAGGCCTGGGTGACGTCATAGGCAAGCCTCAGGATGAGCCTCCCTTGCTCCCGTGAACAGAGAATGAGAAGCGGTGCCTCTTAAGATGGTTCTAGAAGTGTTGCCATTTTGCCTTCATTTATGACTCTCAAACTGATCGGCCACCCTGTCCACATGCTAATGTGAACGACACCGAGTAAAATGCCCCAAATCAATTCCTAAGCAGTGTCTTAGCCACACAATAGCTTGGAGAGCAGCTCCCTCTTGTGGAGAAATCTGGAATATTATAGTGACATACATCTCAGACTTAAAAGAATTTTGATAAAATACATTTGAATTGTGATATTATAATTTTTTTTTGGAAAACACCTCATCTTTAAGTTTTATATAATGGAACTCACATATATTATGTATCAAGTTATGTACTTATACAGGACAGTATAATACATGTGAAATTTATGAACATTATTTTTTCAAGTGTAGGAAATCATTGAAATCTCATCAGTACCTTAAAGGAGAATGCCCTCATATCCAATTTCTTGGACGAAGAATTGCATTCTATAGCATTTCTATGAACCAGTGTGAACCGAGGACAGACAAACACTGGATGGAGCTCGGGGAGTCTCGTGGAGGAGTTGGGGAAGGACTGAGGGCCCTGAAAGGGATGGGAACTCCTTAGGAAGATCAACAGAGTCAACTGACATGGATACTTGGGGATCCTAGACACTGAACCACCAGCCAAAGAGCATACACAGGCAGGACCTAGGCCCCTGCACGTATGTACCCGATGTGCTGCTTGGTCTTTATGAGTGTCCCCAAACAAGGGAGCAGGGGCTCACCCTGACTCTGTTGCCCGTCTGTAGACCCTGTTCCCCTAACTGGGTTGTCTTGTCTGGCCTCAGTGAGAGAGGAGAGGATGTGACTTGAGGTGCCAGGGTGGACTGGTACCCAGCGGGCATCTCACCCTTCTCAGAGGTGAAGGGGGTGGGAGAATGGGGGAGGGGCCGTATGAGAGGGGGACTGGGAGGGAAGGGAGCTGCAGCAGGGATGTAAAGTGAATAAATAAACTAGTGGAAAAAATAAAATTGAGGACAAGGAATGCTCACGATCATTTGGAATTGAATAAGGATTTCTATTGTGTTTGATACTTGGAAGACCAAGGGCAATGCATTAGGCATGGAATCATGAGAAGGCTTTTTTTTTTAATTAATGGAGTAAGAAACTACAAGATTTACTTCTGTCAATTTGAAGATTGATGGGAATGGTTTTTGATTTTTAATTTAATTTGTAGGCTCCTGGTAATCCAAAAGCCTACAAACTCCACAGATTGTTCCTATATTGCTGACATTTCAAAGTATTAAAGGCTTTATAGGATTTCCCCCTCCTTTTCTCTCTTTCTCCTCTTCCTCCTCCTTTCTTCCTCTTCTTTCATCTTTCTTCTTCCTTCCTTCCTTCCTTTTCCCCCTCCCCTTCCTTCTCCCCTCTCCCTCCCCCTCCCTTCCCTTTCCTCCTCCTTCTCCTTCTCCTCCTTCTCCTTCCCCTCTCCCTTCCCCTCCCCTCCCTTTTCTCCTCCTCCTCCTCCTCCTCCTCTTCTTCTTCTTCTTCTTCTTCTTCTTCTTCTTCTCCTTTCCCCTCCCCTCTCCCTCCTCCTCCTCCTCCTCCTCCTCCTCCTCCTCCTCCTCCTCCTCCTTCTCCTCCTTCTCCTCCTCCTCCATCCTCTTGGGCTGGCTGGCCTACAAGCCCCAAGGTTCCACTTGCCTTTGTGCTCTCGGCTCCGCCATGCCTGACTTTTGGGTGGGCGCTGGGATCCGAGCTCGGGTCCTCATATTTCTGTGGCGGGCACTTCCACCCAACCCTGAGAACCTTGCTATCAAGCATGATTTGTCATTGACACTTGGAGTAATGGAAACAAAATGATAGATATCGTTGCTACCTTGATTGGATGGTGGTTTTGTGAGTGTGAGTTCATGCATTAGACATGTGTAATTTTAAAATATGAATTATACTTCAATGAAAGAAATACCCTGCCACCCCCCCCCAAATTCCTATCATCTGCACATATTAGTACCTGGTTTGAACTTGAAGTAAAGAATAAACATATACATCAAAGGATACCAACAAATATGAGCTCAAAGCATCTGACTCTACCCAGGGAGCAGGTGGGGTCCTGGGCTGAATGAAAAGGAACCTGTATTTGGGCACGAAGAGGGAGAGCCTGCTTCTGACTTTCCGATACTGTCAACCACTCAGATCGCCAAGGGCAGCCGTCCAGACCTATGCCACCTGTCATTTCCTGGCCCTGGCTGTTCCTTCACCTTTCCTCTTACCGCCCTCTTGAACAGGCTATGTTAACAGATACAAGATGTGTTATGTCTGCAACCTCCAGTTCTTTAAGGATATGGTAGTGATTTACCGGAAATACTTAACCGAGATGAGTCCTGGTGAGAATCCAGAACTGATAGTGTAGCAGAGGCCAGAGGCCTCGAATGAGACCAAGGACTCGTTGCAATGAAAACTTGCCAGTAAAGCTGAGAAGAGGGTACACTGCATGACACTCTGGGACACACTGCAGCTTCCACGGTAAAGATGCATATTTTTGGTTGCTTATATTTACTTATTTATTTATGTGTTGTTTTCTTTATTTTTTGGGGGGGATGTTGCAAGGGCAGAGGGTGGATATGGAGGGACGGAGAGATGAGTGGGATTGGGGTGCATGATGTAAAATTTGCAAAGAATCAATAAAAAACCTAATGCCAAGTATTTGGTTAAGTTGCGCTCAAAGGACACACCCAGGGTCTGGAATGAAATTTAGTTTCCCTGGTATGACATAGAGGCTTCAGGGACTGAAGAGGGAAGGACAGATTACATAAGAAATGAACAGATGCCCAGGAGAGCGCCTCCATAGAGAGAGCCTGTCACCTGTACAAAGGAAGCCTGGGGTTTCCATAGCAGGAATGGCTGTGCCCACCCCCCAGGCAACGGCCATTACTTAAACAGGAAGCCACAATCACAGACTAACACACATACCACACGGGTAGAAATCGTTTTCAGGTTACAAGCATAGACATTTTAGTGCCTATCCTATCTGCTGCAGGAAACGCCTCATTGCAGTGCTCTGCTAGAGGAGAAACAGAAAGAGGAGAGGGAACTCTGCTTCGAGATTAATTTCCATCTTACAGCATTATCCAAGAAGACGGGGACCCGTGTGACTTTTGTGCTTTAAAAGTGCACTGACATTTTCTGTGTTCTGATGATTGGTTTTATTATCCACCCATGGCACTGTACAGGAAAAAGAGTGCTTTAGAGAATATAAAGTTTAACATTGTTAAATTAAAACATTTTGTCAGCACATCCTCTCTCATGGCTCTGTCGATGTTGCCTATGTTTCTGTTTTACCCATTTTATTTTGACACAACCTTTAAGCGTTGTGCACTCAAGTAGATTATACCTTGTCTAAGTTAGGGTTTCTTCTTCATTTTTTTTAAAAAAAGATTTATTTATTTATTTTATTTATTTATGAGTACACTGTTGCTATCATCACACACACCAGAAGAGGGCATCAGATCCCATTACAGACGCTTGTGAGCCACCATGTGGTTGCTGGGAATTGAACTTAGGACCTCTGGAAGAGCACTCAGTGCTCTTAACCACGGAGCCATCTCTCCAACCTTAGGTTAGGATTTCTATTGATGTAATAAACACTATGATCCAAGTAACAATAATAAACCTGGGAAAGAGCAGGTATATTATAACACTCAGGTCAGGCTTCACCACTGAGAGAAGTCAGGGCAGGAACCTGGAGACAGGAATTGGAGCAGAGGTGATGGAGGAGCACGGCTTGTTCCTCATGGCGTGCTCAGTCTGCTTTCTTATATACCTCAGGGCCACCTGCCCAGGGCTGGCACCACACACAGTGGCTGGGCTTTGCCACATTTACCACTGATATGAAAATATCCCACAGGCTTGTCTACAGGCGAATCTTAGGAAGACAATCTTCTCAATGATGGCTCCCTCTTCTTAGCTATCTCTAACATACATCAAGTTGACAATCAACTAGCCAGCAAACATAGTTTATAAAAATAAAAGGCTGTCTTGTTCCAAAATGTTGTAGGGGCAGGGAATGCACGGCACCTTTGTTTACTCCTTACAGGGGTTGCAGATGGAAGGCTGGTGAAGGAGAGAAAGAAAACAGTGAATTTACTTAGCAAGAGAGGTTCGATATGACACAGGGACCTTCAGAAGTTATGACCCAAAGATTCAGGGACGTCCCTGTTTTGCGAGGCGGAGGAGACAATTCAGTCAGTCACATGCTCGCTTTGTAAACAGGAGGACCTGCGTTCAACCCCTGGAATCCGTGTGAGAAAGCTGATCATGGCAGTACACACCTATAATGTCACTGCTAGCAAACTGGAGTACTTCATACTGGAGTATGAAGACCCTTGGGGACCTCCGGTCGGCCAGCCAATCCTAATCGGCGAGACTGTGACACTAACGTGGTGGAAGACTCCTAATAATGTCCTCTGGTCTTCATCTGTATGTAGCTACTCATTCATGCTCACCTGTACACATACATACATGAACATGCATCCACACATCCCTAAGAACAACATCTTGTTTTTGTGCTTAGGGGGGCTGATTGTAAGAAGGGGGTGGGGAACAGTTGGGCGGAAATGTGATTGAACAAGACAGATACGAGCTAATGCAATAACCCAAGGGGTCCCTGCCCTGTCTGGGCAACAGCCCCTTCTCCTGGGCACTGCCGAGGCCGCCTTGGACTGAGGATCTCATGACTTATTAGACAAGAGTAGACCAGAGACTTCTTCATGGTTAGGGAGACAGGGAAAGGTTAGAGTAATAATTCTAGTTTTTACGGCTGGCTTTGGGGGATAAACGGTTTCACTTTTTATGACTTGGTCTTGTCTGGGGAAGAGGAATTCTGCTTTGAATAGGTTGCCCCAGAGAGATGGAGGGGCAAGAGACAGGTGGACAGAGAAAGACAGAGAGACCTTGACTCTGAGACTGTTTCCCCGGCTGCCCCAGGCTCTCCAGTTCAGTGTTCTCAGTGTGCCTAGTGCACTGGTTGGGATGTACATTTCCTGAGCCCCAACCTCTTTAAGCCCTTTGTCTTTCCTTTGCTTTGTATGATAGTAGTGTGGAAGTAGCTATTTATTTTCTGAATGCATGCTGTGTTTTTAACCTTAAAAAAATCAAATCAGTCGAAAGAAAATTATCAGGAGAAAAACTGGAATAGGCACGAACAGGCGATTCACAAGAGCACCAAGGAAGCAAACTGTAGAAGACGAATGCCCAGTAAATATTTTTAAAATGCTAGCCTCAAGCCGGGCAGTGGTGGCGCACGCCTTTAATCCCAGCACTTGGGAGGCAGAGGCAGGCGGATTTCTGAGTTCAAGGCCAGCCTGGTCTACAGAGTGAGTTCCAGGACAGCCAGGGCTACACAGAGAAACCCTGTCTCGAAAAACCAAAAAAAAAAAAAAAAAAAAAAAAAAAATGCTAGCCTCGCTGCTGACAAGAGCTTACAGACTAAATCTGCAAAGGGGATAATGGTGACACACTGTCTCTCACCCCCCATTTGGCAAAGATGAAGTATAATCGCATTAAAATGGTTCTCATGGGAGCCAGTGCATAATTTTTAATAAATGATTTTTTCCCTAGCTACTTGCTGAAATAAATAAGCAGAGATCGAGGCAAGGATCTGCATACCAGGGTATTTATTATAGTGTTATTTACCATGGTGAGAAATGAGAACCAATCTGAAAGTAAAATAAATAGTATTGGCTAAAATAAATTAAGGTCAGTACAATCTATAGCTACTAATTCACATTGTTAAATATTTAGAGACAAAATGTTTTCATACTTCTTAAGGTAAAATGTGTGTGTGTGTGTGTGTGTGTGTGTGTGTGTGTATAAACACAATTAAGTTTAATTCAATTAGGTATTTATCTGTTTATTTTTGCTGGGGATCAAACCCAGGGCCTTGTGCATACTAAGTATGTGTTCTTCTGATGCACATCTTTGGATCTGTCTTTCCCTTTCTTCTAAGGAAGTTAGAACCAGCGTATTTTGCATAGACTGGAAGAATATGGTGAAAAATTATATATATATGAAATTTTGTTTTATAATTTATACATATAGTTTTTTTTAAAAAAAAATCCTGTTTTTCCAAAGCAGTTTACTGAAAGAAAGAGAAAACTATATTTTATGTACAAGAAAAGAACCAATTCAAAGTTAAACAGTGATATTGCTGTGTATATATTTGATATACTGATTTTTTAAATCTTTTTTTAAAAAGTTTTATGTGTATGGATGTTTTGCCTAAATACATGTCTGTGCACTGTGTGGGTGCAGTGCCCACAGAGGCCAGAAGAGGGCGCCAGATTCCTCGGGACTGGAGTTTGAGCCTCTGAGTGTGAGCCTCTTTGCAGGTGTTGGGAATTGAACTCTGGATGAGCAGCCAGTGCTTTTCATCGCCAAACCTTTTCTTGAGTCCAGTTTCTTAGAGAATGATTTTGTTTCTCTAAAGCACCACCTTTTTATGCGTGGAGATGTCTTTTAATTATAATTATTATTTATCTTAACCCATTTGATTTCGGGCAAAATCAGTTCTAAGTTCTAAGTTATAAGCTGGGGATTTTTGAAAAGGAGATCTTTGGAACATAGACAAAGATTTGTACTCAGATAGGGTCTTCCCTATTTTAGAGTTCTGAGATTTACAAGTATGCCCTAACATGCCAGGCATAAGGATGTGTTTCCAGACTTAGAACTGTCAAGCAGGAGACTTTGCTTCTCTTGCATTAAAGGGTTCAGCGTCGCTACCTCCTACTGGGCCATCTCTTTTGTAAATGTGAGAAAGTCGAAATAAATCAAGGTGCTCTGAGAGCTGCCAGGTCTGTTTTCTCCCCTGTGACCACCGTGTTTACCGTGCTGTTCTCTCCGCCGCCGCTGGAGGGCAGCTGAGCTCCACGAGCCCCCGGCTGTGCTGGCGTCCCTTCCCCAGCCCAGACTGTTGCTGCTGTTAATGTATTTTGCTTGAAAGGAAAGAAGAAAAGAACACAACATGTACTATCTCCGGATTAATCTCATTTTATTAACCTCCGAACATAAGACTTTATAGGGCATGAGATTGAAAGGCTGTAACTCTTGTAACTGGAATTCTAAAGATTTCTTCTCAGAAGGAGAAAGCCCGACAAAGCTGTCTGCTGATGGCGGGCACAGCGCTCTTTTCATGTGGGTTTATAGATCCATCATTAATAAAAGAGCCTTCCCAACATGACACTCCTGTACCACGAACAGCATTCGGCAGTTCTCTGAAAGGAAAGTCTGAAACTCAGGCAGGTAGGTAGGTAAGCAAGGGCAAGGTGAGGCTCATTACATTGAAATTCACTTTTATGCTCAATTCAATTAATAAAACGCTACCTTTCATTCCTAGTGCATTTGATAAGAAGAAAGAGCAACTACTTGTGTCTTTCAAGGCCAGAAAGAATGTGGGGGTCGATCTTGATAGCGATCTCATGCTAATGCAAGAGAATGGAAAGGGAGATTCGGGAGTTTCCACCCTCTGTTTGAGAAAGGCTGCCGTAGGAAAGGGGCTGGTGGACTTGGTCTTTCTGATCCTCAACATTTTCTTCCCTTATATGTCCCACATCTCTGTCACTGGTTATTTTATGCCAACAAACCAGAAAGGAAAAGAAGAAGAATGAGAACCGCAACGGCTCGAGAGACGGTCAAAATGATTGAAAGACGGAGATTGTTATTTACCAAAAAGAAATCTCATTTTGATTTATTATACTCGATGCAGGCAGTTTAAAAATGATCATTCAGTGCGTATTTCATGGGCTCTTGACATGTGCCAGGTGTTGTGTTAATGACAATATTTAGAAGTTACTGCTTTAAAAAACCTCATTGTATTATATTTCTAAAATATCATTGTAGGGCTGGGGATACGCCTGAGTTGGTAGAGTCCTTGCTGACGGTACACCAAGTCCTGGGTTCGATTCCCAGCACTGCATGCTTCAGGCATGTTGATGCCTGTCAGTAACTCCAGCACTCAGGATACAGAGGCAGGAGGATCAGAAGACGTTCAAGATCACCTTCAGTGACATCTCGAGTTTCAGTTTCAGGTCGGTTTAAGTTCCAGGACTTCATGTTTCAAAAAGAAAGAAAGAAAGAAAGAAAGAAAGAAAGAAAGAACAAAAAAGAAAGAAAGAAAGAAAGAAAAAGAAAAATCACTATTAGTCACTGTGAAAACTATTACACCCAAGATCAGACTCAAGGAATAGCCAACACAACTTCAGAGGGAAGCTGTGAGATTCTGAAAAGATCCCATAAGAGAAAGGCTGTAGAAAGGTTTCTTTCTCTCTCTTATTTTTTTTAAGTTGGATATTTTATTTGTTTACATTTCAAATGTTATCCCCTTTCCCGGTTTCCCCTCTGCAAACCCCTTATACAACCCCCATTACCTTGTTTCTGTGAGGGTGCTCCACCCACCTACCCACTCCTGCCTCACCACCCTAACATAACTCTACACTGGGGCATCAAGCCTTCACAGGACCAAGGCCCTCCCCTCCCACGCATGCCAGATAAAGCCCCATCAGCTCCTTCAGTCCTTCCCCTATCTCCTCCATTGTGGGGTCCCTGTGTTCAGTCCAATGGATGGCTGTGAGCATCCACTCCTGTATTTGCCAGGCACTGGCAGAGCCTCTCAGGAAACAGCCCTATCAGGCTCCTGTCAGCAAGCACTTCTTGGCATCCACAATCGTGTCTGGGTTTGGCAACTGTATATGGGATGGATCCCCAGGTAGGGCAGTTTCTGGGTGGTCTTTCCTTCAGTCTCTGCTTCACACTTTGTCCCTGTATTTCCTTTAGACAGGAACAATTATGGGTTAAGCTTTTGGAGATGGGTAGGTGGCCCCATCCCTCAACTGGGGGGGCATGCCTAACTTCTGGATATGGTCTCTACAGGTTCTGTCTCCCCTTTGTGGGGTACTTCAGCTAATGTCATCCTTGTGGGGTCCTGGGAGGCTCTTACTTTCCTGGCATCTGGGACTTTCTGGTTGCTATCCCCAGTTCCCCATCCTCCATTGCTACACACCTCTGTTCAGTTTCCTGACTCTCTGTACATCTCCTCCATCTCTTCCCATACCTGATTCTGCCCCTCTCTTTCCCCTCCCCCTTTCTTCCTTCCAAGACTTCACACCCTCTACTTCCTCCTTCCAAGTAGGACTGAAGCATCCACTCTTTGGTCCTTCCTCTTGAGGCTCATGTGGTCCATGATTTGTATCATGTGTATTCCATGCTCTTTGCCTAATATCCACTTATCAGTGAGTGCATACCATGTGTGATATTTTGTGACTGGGTTACCTCACTCAGGATGATATTTTCTAGATCCATCCATTTGCCTGTGAGTTTTGTGAAGTCATTGTTTTTAATAGCTGAGTAGTATTCCATTTTTCTGTATCCATTCCTCTGTTGAGGGACATCTGGGTTCTTTCCAGCTTCTGGCTATTATAAATAAGGCTGCTATGAACATAGTGGAGCATGTGTCCTTATTACATGTTGGAGCATCTTCTGGATATATGCCCAGGAATGGTATAGCTGGGCCCTCAGGTAGTACTATGTCCACTTTTCTGAGGAACTGTCAGACTGACTTCCAGAGTGTTTGTACCAGCTTGCAATTCCACCAGCAATGGAGGAGTGTTCCTCTTTCTCCACATTCTCGCCAACATCTGCTGTCTCCTGTTTTTAATCTTAGCCATTCTGACTGGTGTGAGGTGAAATCTCAGGGTTGTTTTGATTTGAATTTTCCTAATGATGAATGTTGTTGAATATTTCTTAAGGTGCTTCTCAGCCATCTGAAGTTCTTCAGGTGAAAATTCTTTGTTTAGCTCTGTACCCCATTTTTTGATAGGGTTATTTGGTTTTCTGAGGTCTAACTTCTTGAGTTCTTTGTATATATTGGATATTAGCCCTCTGTCAGATGTAGGGTTGGTGAAGATCTTTTCTCAATCTGTTGGTTGTTGTTTTGTCCTATTGACAGTGTCCTTTGCCTTACAGAAGGTTTGCAGTTTTATGAGGTCCCATTTGTCAATTCTTAATCTTAGAGCATAAGCCATTGGTGTGCTGTTCAGGAACTTTCCCTTGTGTTCATGTCCTCAAGGGTCTTCCCAACTTTCTCTTCTATTAGATTCAGTGTATCTGGTTTTCTGTGGAGGTCCTTGATTCATTTGGACTTGAGCTCTGTACAGGGAGATAAGAATGGATTGATTTGCATTCTTCTACAATGTTGATTGCCAGTTGAGCCAGCACCATTTGTTGAAAATGCTTTCTTTTCCCCACTGGATGGTTTTAGCTTCTTTGTCAAAGATCAAGTGACCATAGGGGTGTGGGTTCATTTCAGGGTCTTCAATTTTATTCCATTGATCTACATGCCTATCACGGTACCAATACCATGCAGTTTTTATCAATATTAGTCTGTAATACAGCTTGAGGTCAGGGATGGTGATTCCCCTGGAAGTTCTTTTATTGTTGAGAATAGTTTTTGCCATCCTGGTTTTTTTTTTTTTTTGTTATTCCAGATGAATTGAGAATTGCTCTTTTTTAACTCTATGAAGAACTGAGTTGGAATTTTGATGGGGATTGCATTGAATCTTTAGGTTGCTTTCAGCAAGATGGCCATTTTTACTACATTAATCCTGCCAATCCATGAGCATGGGAGATCTTTCCAACTTCTGAAGTCTTCTTCGATTTGAAAGACTTGAATGAGGCATGGCCACCAGAGGAGAGTGTGCTGTAGACAGATGCTGACCACGCCCTGAGGAGCTCACCTGTATCCCTGTTGGCCAGAGTGGAGGTCTGGAGTGTGGGCTGGCATGTGGTAACATGCAGGGGTTAGCGCAATTCCTTAAGCTCTTCCTTCTCCAATAACATCAAATGGTGTTTGAGGGGCTTCCATGTCATTTTCCAAAGCGGCAGATCCACACGTTAGCCTGTGTTTTAGGGAAGAGGAAGGAAATGGAAAAATCAGAGAGAAATCATTTTCTCCCAGGCCTTTCCAGGTCAGGTTTAGAACTCCTGCTTGATACACATTTTCTTCTAAACCAAAGGCAGCTTTTCACAGATTACATCTCACTTTTAATTTCCCCCTTAAATTCTCAGATTTGCTACCGCTCCTACTCATTTACATGATTTAGCTTGGTTTCGAAAGTGAATTTTATGAGATGTTATCATCTTTGAAACAGTAAGTCTTCAAGCATTTTAAGGATAGGTTTTGTATAGTTTGCTTCATGAGGCTCATGCACAATCTTTGATTTCTCTCTGTTTGTGTTGGAAGGTGGGTGGGTGGAAGGTTGAATCCAGGGAACATTTTTGCCCTCATAAGTTTTTCAGGCAGCAAGTTGTCCTACATTGGAATAACATCTTTAACGTGTTATAAAAACTCAACGGGCACATTCACGTTGGTTGCCTTTGACAAGATTAATGAGCTTCAGTAAGTACTTTTCTTTCTTTCTTTTTCTTTTTTTTTGTTTTTTTTTTTTTTGAATTTGGTTTTTTCGAGACAGGGTTTCTCTGTGTCGCCCTGGCTGTCCTGGAACTCACTCTGTAGACCAGGCTGGCCTCGAACTCAGAAATCCGCCTGCCTCTGCTTCCCAGAGTGCTGGGATTACAGGCGTGTGCCACCACTGCCTGGCAGTACTTTTCTTAAAATACATTAATATTCTATCAAAATCATACCTGCAGTCTTTTTAACGAGAAATGTCCACCACAAGCACGTGCATTTGAACACTCGATCCACAGCTGGTGAAGCTGCTTGGGGAGGTGGTGATGTAGTCTTGATGAAGGAAGTAGTCTCTAGGGGCAGGCATCACACCATTTTCAGTTTGCTTGCTCTGTTCTGTGCTCATGGTTGAGATGTGATCTCTGGCCTTCCCGCAGATGTTTGCTGCCACGCCTCCTCGACACACCAGGTTCTTACCCTCTGGAACCGTGAACATCAATACACTTTTCTTCCATAAGTTGGTTTGCTCGCTGCAGTAGAAAAGTACTAACGCTCCAAAGATGGACTCAACCTGGAGTCATCTTAGAATATATAAGAGCTGTGATTACCTAAAAAAGGGAATTATACCTCAAAGTTGGAGAGCTCCGGAGTCACATTCAAAACCTTCCCCAAGTCCTCAGCGTTTTTCTTTCTATTTTTGTTTTTTATTTTTTGACAAGTTAAAATTCATATTTTACTCATTAAATTTGTTCTTAGACATTTTTCACAGGTACACAATGCACACTGACTCCTCTTACCTTGCATTTCCTTACCACCTGTTTCATAGCTCTCCTGAATCCCTCTCATGATCCTGCATACTCATTTTGTTTCGTGATCTGCTGAGATTAGCCAGGGACATCCGTGGGACCATGAGCTTGGAAATATCTCTTGGAGCTTGATGGGCTCAGCAGTGGGTACATAACCAGAGATACTAATTGCATGTCTCTTAGAATATATTAGGAGCCAGTAGTTCAGATGTGAAGGATAGGGCCCCGTGAGCCTCTCCACCTTCATTAGATGGTTGATAGTGTTAGCCTTGCGTGGGTCAAATGCTGCTAACTCTAGCTGTTGTGAGTTAACGACTGCCACAGTCATACCAACGCTGTTGTAGAAAACACTTCCCTTCTATGTTTTGGGTGTTATACGATTCAAATACATTGCTCTGAACAATTTTATATCAATTACTCTACCAGCATGTAAGGACTACATTAAAAGAGTCTTTCAATTGTCTGACCTTTTTGTTTCCATATGTAGGTACATTCAAGTCCCAGCTTGGAACCCATTTCATTCAAGGAAGGTTAATTGGTACAGCTAATTGTGCCATTTCCTCTGGATGTCTGAGTATACCCAGGGGCTACGTTTGAATATTAGCTTCAGTATTTTTAGTGGAAGACCGACAAATGGAGATGAGTTGGGATGTAGGCAGAAGACACAGGAATTAGACGCTGTTCTGTAAGGAGGACGCCAAACATTCCAACAGTGCTTTTCTACCTCTGCTTTGTTGGGAAGCTGTGATGCTGATTTTGTTACATAAGTAGCCTGGACAGCCATTCTCAAAGCCCCGAAGGCACATTTGATCTGTATGGAGTTTCAATAACTCAGTTTTTTCTGGCAATAGTAAGAGTTTATTTTTGTGCATGTGGCGGATGGGATTTATGTTTGATTTCTGAACTAATACTGCAGTCTTGTTGCTGTTGAGAAGGAAGGACACTGTGAGTTTTGTCTTCTGACATCTTTAGGTAATCCTGACATTTATTATAAATTATGCTATGGTCTTGAAGAAAAGTAAAACACAGACAGCATTAGCCAGCAAACAGTTGTTTTAATCTTTATTGGCAGTATTATTTTACTTTGTCAATATTGGAGTGACTGATAAAATTTGTAACTGTCGGCAGCTGAGGTTGGAAGACAGTTGGCTCCAGGATGGGGCGGGGCATGTAAGTTGGGTTGATTTTTATTCATTTAATGAACATCATGAAGACCTAGACACCCAGACAAGACTATGGGCAGATCCCTACCCTCTGAGTTTACAACAATATTGGTGGAAATTTGGGTTCCTGTAAGCAGAGCTCCTGGGTCTCCTCTGGATCTTGGATCTTCCCCCAACTCATCTGTTTCTGAAATGATGAAATCATTCTTTCCCTGGCTTGAAAGATCCTTCTTTGATGTCTCCTGCTCCTCTTTTTAAGCTTTTCAAAGACAGAAACCTTTCTTTGCAGAAATTGCTACTTGGTTAAGATCAGTAAATTTTTTGTCCTGACTGCTGTCTTAATAATCAAAAGTTAAAAAAAAATAATCAAAAGCTTTCTGTTTCTCAGATCGATACATACCTTTTTATTGCCAACCCTCTTGGTATTTATTGCAATATTTTACTTATTTTTAAAGGGTTTAGTTATGAGAAAAAGCAGGGCGGGGGTTGCAAAATCAAGCTATGACTCTTTGGCAGCTTCCTCTATTAATGTGTTTCTGGATAATCAATGTGCTTGGGAGGAGATGACGCTTGAGGCAGGATAATTCTATGCTGGGTTTAGGAGATGATGCTTGAGGCAGGATAATTCTATGCTGGGTTTAGGAGGAATTTTGTGAGTAAACCAGCTAACAGTTCCTAATACTGGCATCTTCTTTTACACTAAATGACACTTGATTCCCTTTTCGTCATGTAGAAAAGGAACACAATTTAGACATTATGATTTCCTGAGAGTGTAAGAGAAAGAGGCAGAGACCTAAATATGAAATGAGAGTTTTAGTTTGTTGGTGGACCTAATGCTACTTTCTTCTTCCTTTACGTCTGAAAACCAATGGCTATAGCACTAAGAAGGATAGCCTGAAAGTGATCCCTGGGGAAGCTTGAGCCATTGATCCCCATTCCTATGGATCTCGTGGGGGAGGGGTTCGCAGGGTCATGGGTCTGTAGGAGGGACTTAGCCAGAGCTGGTGCATGCAGTCCACCGGGCATCTTAGTGTTTGCCTTCTACCTTTCTGTCTTCTACACCACAGGACAAAGCCTAAGTTTAAAGATCTGAGTTTATACCTAGAACATGGAGGTGACCACCTGTGGCCTCAGCTCTAAGGGGTGGAGTCAGTTGGCTCCCTGGACATCACTGGTCAGCTTGCATAGCTAAAATAACTAAGCTTCAGGTTTAATAAGAAATCGCGCCTCAAAATATACAGTCGAGAGCCTTAAAGAAGCCACCTGTCGTTGACCTCTGATTTCTACACACATACATGTGCATGTGCTTGTGTATCCACATATGTACACAGACATGAAAAGGGAAAGAGAATGCTCATACTGGAATGTAATAATAAACATTAATAAAAACATAAAGGATTATTGGCACCTCTTGCACTCAGAAGGCAGGAATTACCACATTAGTTAAGGTCTTCCCAATTTTATAATGAATACTGGTCATATATTTAAATCTTGAGTTTCTGAAAGCACAAGTAATTAAGGAGTGAGGTCAGTCCCAAGATACCAATTACCCTTCCCAATTATAATTACAATAAGATCCTTATTTGGACAGTGTTGTTATGTATGTATGATGTAATGCTGTAATTTTTGTTCTAAAAAAGAAACATTTTGAGCAATGAAGCTGTACCATATAAGCCCAACAGCCTCAACATGAGAAATTATAGGTTAGTCATTCTGTATTTGGGACATTTGGGACTGGAAATATTGAAGATTTTGCATTAATTTTTTTGAATAGTTGTATAGACAGTGAAACGTCTTTAGAATAGGACAGCCCCTTGTGTGTGTGTGTGTGTGTGTGTGTGTGTGTGTGTAGAGGTCAGGGTCCCCCACACAATTGTCTCCCACAATTTATCTACTTTAATTTTTGGAACAATGTTTCTCATGTAACCAGGAGTTCAATGATTTAGTTGCAGTGGCCCACCCACAAGCCCAAGGGAATCCTCTTGTGTCTGCTTCCCAAGTGTTGTGGCTGTAGGCACATGCCTCTGCACCTGGAGTTTTCTGTGGGTGCTGGGGATAAGAACTTAGGTCTTTTTATGTGTGTACAACAAGTATAGGCTGACCATGTCTCAAGCCTAAGTCAGAGTTAAAAACTTTCATGTTGATATTGTACACACAGAAAGTAAATTCTATACAATATTTTTACTATAAGTGCACATCGGCCAAGAGGAGAGGTCTGCTGTAGGGTCTTTTACATGTGGGGTCACTAAAAAGGTTAAGGATTTTGGAGCATTTTCAACACCAGGTTCTTGTATCTGGAATGCCCAGCCTCGGACCCATGCTAAGTAACAAAACCAAGAGCAGACTGACACACGTATTATACTAAGCTCAGTAACTGATACCCCAGGCTTTCGTTTTTTTGAGACAGTCTTACCATGCAGCCTCAGCTGGCCTGGAACTCACTATACAGACCAAGCTAGCCTCAAACACACAGAGGGCCACCTGCCTCTGTCTTCTGAGTGGTGAAACTGAAGATGTGCATCACCACATCAGGCAACATCTCAAGTTTGATTTCCATATTTTTATTCAGGACTCATAGTGTTGTTGTATGATTTGGGAGTTGAGTTTTATAAAGAACTACAATAGGTATCATGGGACACAGTCTGTCATTTTTTTTTTTTTAAGATATGGGCATCTGGAAAGGAAAAACGTTGTATGGAGAAAGCAATATTGCCACAGAGGTGACAGGACTGGGATGATGAATCTTGATCATCAACTTGATGCATTTTAGAATCACCATGGAGACAAACCTCTGATCATGTCTATGATTTAGTTACTAGACTGATTAAAGTGGGAGGATTCATCCTAGTCACGGGCACCACCACCACGCCATTGGTTGGGTTTCCGGGCAGCATAAGAAGGACGTGAACGGAGAGGCAGCATTCATGTCTCTTAGCCTCCTGCCTGCAGGTGCCAGGTGAGCAGCTGCCTCTGGCTTCTGCTGCCACGCCCCCTTCCCATGGTGCTCTGTGCCCTCTAACTTGGGGCTACAATGAATGCCTCCATCTTTATGTTGCCTCTGTCAGATATTTTGTCACATCGGCTGGAACAGTCACTGATACGGGATTGCAATGTTAGAGTGATTAACCTCAGTTCAGATGATTCAAGTGGCGTACATTTTCCAGTGTTTTCTATGCTAAGTTACTGGATGATGCACACAGCATTCAAGTGAAGATAATGTTGCAAGTGACGTGATGTGCCAGTGAGCTGAGGGTAATGCTGGGGAAGGGGGTCCCCTTCTCAGAGGAGGAGGGGAGAGGGGAATGGGGAGAGGATCTGTGTGAAAGGGGACTGGGAGGAAAAGAGGGCTGCTGTTGGGATGTGAAGTGAATAATGGACAAAAGAGACAATGTTGCAAGTGTTTATACATGATCTACACTTGTCTCTGAGTTCATTTGCTTGGGTTGGGGTTTTCTTTTTTTCATGAGCTGGATGGTCCCCAAAAGATCATTGCATGTTGTTCATGGGTGAAATGGGGCCAACATGACTGGAGGTTTATCAAGGGGCTATAAAACCAACCAGTGGGGCTGGAGAGATGGCTCAGTGGTTAAGAGCACTGACTGCTCTTCCAAAGGTCCTGAGTTCAAATCCCAGCAACCACATGGTGGCTCACAACCATCTGTAACGAGATTTGACGCCCTCTTCTGGAGTGTCTGAAGACAGCTACAGTGTACTTACATATAATTAAAAAAAAAAAGAAAAACCAACCAACCAGCATAGATGAGGCAGAGTGGGAGCACACAGCTTCCCTTGCTGAGGTAACACTGTTTCTACAGAGATGAATGTACGGTTACCAGGGAAGAAAGGATGGAAGGCGCAGTCTTTTGCCCTGAAATCAGTTGTTCCAAGTCACACCTGGAGCGTGTGCTCAGTATGGAGCCTCTCCTGCTCCATCGAGCCCCGGCAGAACCGGGCTCTGCTGCTCAGCTTTTGCCTTGCTCTGGATGTCTCAGCTTTCTGTGTCCTCTGAGGTCTTTCTCCTATTTTATATCCCTCTCTTGAGTTTTGATCAAAGACTATTTTAGAAAGAAACTGTGTATCTTTTTTTGATCCTAGATTTTTTTTTGCTGCACGGATCCAATTCATGTAAATGGTGGCAAGTTCAACTCCATTTAAGGCACTGAGAAATGAATAGTCAGCTCTGATATCATATACATGCAATATTATATAGACTGAGCAGGTTATATTTATATTGAGGAATAATTGTTTACATTGTATGTAGTATATTTCTATTATTAATATATTATAATACATACCTATAATATAGATAATTAAACACAGGGAGTATGTAAATTTGAGTTCAGAGTACATGAGAAAGGTTACATGGAGGAAGGGGGGATGGTATAATTATTTGAATTTCAAAAAATACTGAAAATATTTGTGGTGGTTTGAATATGCTTGGCCCATGGGAAGCAGCACCATTAGGGGGTGTAGCCTTGTTGGAGAAAGTGTGTTCCCGTGGAGGTGGGCTATGAGGATCCCTCTCCTGGCTGTTTGGGGAAGAGAGCTTCCTTATGGATGCCTTCGGATCAAGATGTAGAGCTCTCGGCTCCTCCAGCACCGAGTCTGCCTGCCTGCCACCATGCTTCCTGCCATGATGATAATGGACTGAACATCAGAAATTGTAAGCCAGCCCCAGTTGGTCATGGTGTCTCTTCACAGCAATGAAAGCCAAACAGACAGAAGAGAAAGGAGAGGATGCTTCATGTCTTAGGTGTCACATGGAACTGTAGCTCATCTCACATTCTCATGGGAAAGCAAGGTGGGATAGTACTTGAAGCTTTGTCAAGGTCATCTGTTCTCCAAATGGAACTTTTCTTTCTTTTACCCTTGTTTCTCCTTCTGTTAGAACAGTTGTTATTTCTGCCCTTCCTCAGACAGAGAGCATACCTTCACCTGGCAACATTGTATCTCACTCTTCTGTTAGTTAACAGTTTATATCAATGTATTTCTTGACTCCCTCCTCCCCTTGAGTACATACATAGGTCTGCTTCTCATTCCTGCCCAACCACAGTTTCTAGGACTAGTAAAGTATTGGGTGTAGGAAGGGGATACCTACTTTTAAAATGTGGTGTGCTTGCTCAGTTTTGGGTAGCCTTAGTGATCACTACTTTTATGGTATCATATAATCTGTTTGTTTTTCACACTCTTGGATAGCGTCTTTACTCTCTCCACAGCCCTGCTTCTGTACACAGCTACCAGTGTAATCTTTCTGAACAAGACTTTGACCAATTCATTCTTCATTGACTTCCTAGTGTCCGTGAAGGCCTCTTCCTTAGGTAGACATCCATGTACAACCTCCAGGTCATTCAGAGATTAATCAATTGTTTTTTTGTTCCTCAGATGTCACACGAGACAGGCTGTCTTGAGTTTCCAGCCTCTTGCCTTATATTTGATATTTTCCAGACATGTTCTCATACCCTGCCTTTAAAAAAATCTTACCGTGCTCCAAGGCTTGTCTTAAGCTCTACCTTCTTTTAGTAAGTTTCTCTGATCATAAGAGCTCGTAAAACTGTCTTTCATCTGACCTCAGCCACCATCAGAGAAAGACACACCATGGTGTCCTTCAGCACTGAGGTGCAGCTATCGATTAAACCAGGTGCAGTATGCTTCTTTTAGGATTGCATTTCACCGTAATTGAAAAATCCCTTTTAGACTTAAACATAGACTTGAGAAATTCATACACCACCCTGTGAATCCATGCGAAGGTAAGCATATTGAATCTGCTGAGAAACTTCTAAAGCCTATTCACATTAGAGTCTGACTCTTCAGGGCTTTTCTTTTCAAAGCCAGTGACAATAGTGTCTAAGCAATGCTGGTGTTTTCCTGATCTTCCCAGAAGGTGTCAGTGAAGATTTTTAGATAACAGCCAGGACACATGCTCCTTCCTTAAATGGACTGTCAGTGGCTTGCGACCATCATATAAGGCGCCGGAATGGCCTCGATATTTGGGGTGACTACTGGATCTGAACAAGTACCAGCTGTGGCACTTATACCATGACTATTGATTGCCTGCAAAGAACAAGCACAAGAGGACCCTGAACATAAGAAGCAGCCAGGCAGGGCTGGCATGTAGCTCAGTGGGAGAGCCCTTGCCTAGCATGTGGACAACACTGGGTCTATCTCCAGCACCCAGAAACACACACACACACACACACACACACACACACACACACACACACAATTTCCATATTGTAAAATTTGCAAATAATATACAGGTCAGAACGGGTTTGCAATTTTATATGATGTCCCTTGTATTATTATTTATAGGCTCATTCTGCTGGTCCTCAGTAGAACATTCTTTTTTTTTTAAAGTTTTATTATTATTCACTGATTACTTATTTACACGCCAGATGTTGCACCTGCCCCCATGTCCCCCTGGTTCTGAAAGAAGGAAGATCGTGGAAAATATATCAATGGCAACAGATGAAGCACAGATTCATCTGTTTCTTGGGACATAGTCAGAAGCAAAAGCTTCCAAATAGGTCTAGGATAGGATTTGAGGGTGAACATCATTCTTTGGGAATTTGTTCCTTATGTTGTTATTGCTGCTCATTATGGTTGTAACTCGTCTGTAGATTAAAAATGAGGGAATATGTTTGATTTATCAAGTATACATGATATAACAGTTTTTAATGTTTATTAGACAGACAGTTTTAGCTATATTATAAAACCTAGCAAAGGGCAAGGAAAAGGCTCAATAGACGGTAGATGGAATACTCAGCACACTTGTATGAGGGTTGGGGCTTGGATGCTCAGAACCCACAGAAAAACCAGGAGGGCATAGTGGTTACTTACAATCTCACCAATTGAGAAGGAGAAAGGGGAGCTCTCTGGGACAAGTTGGAAGCTAGATTAGCAAGTGTTGGTGAGTTCTGGGTTTAGTCAGAGACCCCACCTCAAAAAATAGAGAGTGGAAAAAAAAAGCCGGGCGTGGTGGCACACGCTTGTAATCCCAGCACTCTGGGAGGCAGAGGCAGGCAGATTTCTGAGTTCGAGGCCAGCCTGGTCTACAGAGTGAGTTCCAGGACAGCCAGGGCTACACAGAGAAACCCTGTCTTGAAAAACAAACAAAACAAAAAAAAATAAAGAGTGACTGAGGAAGACACCTGAAGTCCGACTTCCAGTCTCCAGATACACAAATGCACACATATACACGAGTGATCACACTCATGTACACATACATAATCACATGCTCATGTACCACACATAGTCACAGATACACATAGACAGACCAACACACACACACACACACACACACACACACACCTCTTAGCAAACAAAAGTTCTGGCACTATAGCTGGAAAGAAGATAGATGATGTGTAGCTAGGAAGAGAACAGAGTTGAGATTTACATGCAGGTCTGTTGGACCTGTTATCCCTGTTATCACCCCCTTCATGACACAGGATGGGTAGTGCATACATACAGGGTTCCAAGGCCCAAAGTGCACAGCTCTTAATGAATTTTCTTTGAAATGTAAGAATAAAAAGGCAATGTTTAAAAACAGAAGTTCAAGTAAAGCTTATACTTATTCTTAAAAAGATACTTTGTTACAATTTGTAATTGTATTTTAGTCGTGATTATGTACTTATTTATTTATTATTAGCTTGCACTGAAGGTAGACATTACCATTTTTTATTTTTTATTTTTTCATTTTTATTTCTATTTTTTGGGACAGGATATCTCTGAATAGCCCTGACGGTCCTGGAACTTGCTCTGTAGACCAGGCTGGCCTTGAACTCACAGAGATCTTCCTGCCTCAGCCTCTTGAGTGTGGGATTAAAGGCATGAAATGCCTCTGCTGCCACCACCGCCTGGCGTATTTTTGTTTTTAAAAGAGCCGTGAATTTGGAATACATGATCACATTTGAGGATGTAAAAATCAGCAGCATTTTATTTTTTTTCCTGAGTGTGGAATAACTATACATCTTACAATTAATTTTTAAAGGTTGATGCATGCTTCTTTGTGTGTATGTGTGTCTATATGTGTGGGTATAAGTCACACATATGTGTGGGAAGGTCATGGAGGCCAGAGAAAGGAGTTCCTTGGATTCCTTTGGAGTTCCAAGTGGGCTAAGATATCTACTGTGGGTGCTGGGAGCTCAACTCAGATACTCAAAAGAACAGCAAATGATCTTAAGTGCAGAGCCATCTCTCCAGTTCCATGATTAATAGTTTTAAGGGCTATGTAAATTCGTGTTTTTATTAGTCATTTTATCTGCAATGTAGAGTCCAGTGTCTGACCTCATGAAAGGCACACACGAACATTTGTTGGATGTGTGAATGATTAAAGGTGAAGTGTCACACGTTTTCTGAAGGTGTTTCCAGATGAAGTCTTCTGCCTGGATGTGACCATTTCCTGTTTCTGTCTTCCCATCACTCCCAGCACAGGATTTTTGCATGACTAATTGTTTTCAGCCTACAAGGTGCATTTTTGTGTATTGCCCGGAGGAATGTGCTTGTAGAAGAACCTTCCCGACTTTGGAGTTGGTAAATGTTGGATAACACTCTTCCAACTACCAGAAAGAATAAAGAAAAACCATGCCTTGAGAGTAGGCAACTTGATTGTACATGTGCTCTGTTTGTTCTACTTAATGGCAGCTCTCAGGGAGTCTCTTTCAGGTTCAGGGACCCTTAAGAAGATCCCTCAAAGTACCAGCCTTCCTCTGCTTAGCTCAAAGGGGTTGAGATTGAGCTGCAGTGGCTAAAGACTCTGAGGTTTGCCGTGAGACCTCAGGAGAGTTGTAGGCATATACGCCAAAACACAAATGAATGGTACCAGTTACATGTAGAAAATTTCCCAAGAAGTCATGGCCCCGGGAAATCACATTGTGAAAGGCTGCAACCGAGACATGGGTGGCACCTCATTTACAGCCGAGGCAGCCCTGGTTGAACAACCGAAAGATGAACACTGCTTAATGGAGCCTTACTCTCTCCTGAGGGTCACATGTTGACAGTGTTCTGGGGATTGATCTGAACTGCTAGGCAGGGACGATCAAACTATCTTGCCTCGTGTCTGTGTGTCTCCTGTGACCTGTGGTCACCGTTCCCAATTATAAGGACAAATAGCTGCTTGTCAACACACAGAGGCTGATTTACAATTATCTCGGGGCTGGTATAACTCAGGCATAGTGTGTGCTTCATTTGCATGAGGCTCTCTGTGTTGAGTCTGCAGTGACCCCCAAATGTATCCGCATACAGTGTTGGTTCAGAAGATGCCACTCCCAAATGCCTAGCTTTGAAGGTTAAAGTGAGACCATGTGAAGAGCCGCACATGCAGTGAGGGGGGCTTTCTCTCTCCTTATCTATCTTCAAGTCCACATAGTCCTTAATATAAAGATATTATTTGCTGCAAATGCCTCCCCTAGCCATCTCAGCAGGAAGAAGAAACAGATGCAAATGGCAGGCGGAAGTGATGGCTACCACAGGAGCACTACCCCAAGGTGTTGTCTGTTCTTTGAGTTAGTTCATCTCCGCTAAAAATAATTGACTCTTCCGCTAAAATTGCTCAATACTTCTCTCTCCTCTGAGAAGAACAGATGTAAGCTTTTAAATCTGACTGAACTGCTGGGCACCTGTATGGCTCCCGTGTGTGCAATGCTCTGCATGGCTTTCTTCCTTGTTAATCTGTTTACTGCCATTACCAGACTCAAACGCTGAACCCCAAGGGAAAATAGAAAGTTCTTCTGTGCCTATATGTCTAACTTTATGTGCTCTTTTTATTTCCTCGCCGTCAATGTTCAACTCCAAATATTTGTGTCCATGCTAACACTACAAATGGAGGCCACACCCTAACTTTGGCTGTTGGCTATGTCAATTGCCTGTCCTGATATCAAGGTAGTCAGTATCCTGGCTGTCAATTCTGTTTCTGATGAGGTTGAATAGCAGGGTACTCCTCAATTTCGTGCTGATCTTTGAATAATCAGATGGGATTTATTGGCTGTATTTTATTTTATTTTGTTGTTTTATTTTATTTTATTTTATTTTATTTTATTTTATTTTATTTTATTTTATTTTATTTTATTTTATTTTATTTTATTTTATTTTATTTTATTTTTGAGACAGAGTTTCTCTATATAGCCATAGCTATCCTGGAACTCCTCTGTAAACCAGGCTGGCCCAGAAGTCACAGATATTGGCTGCCTCTACCTCCTGAGTGCTGGGATCAAAGGTGGGCACCACCGCTGTCTAGCTGGTTGCTGGATTTTAAATCCTAAGTATCCCAATAATTCAATGACACCGACCTTGAATATTCTGCCATTTCTGTGCTTTGATGGGAGGAATCGTAGGTGAGAGATCTCTCGAGGACCCTGCCACGTTTCCCCATCTCATCTGTGCAGAGAGGAAGAGCTGAATGCTTAGCCTTATGGAATACGATACTTAGCCTTCCATGCTTGGGCAGCCATGTGGACAGGAGTAATTTATGGATACCATTTGCCATTTGCATATGAAAGAGGCTGCTTGTTCTTTATGGGAGAGAAAAATGGCTCCTTTGGGTCACAATTAGCCTATCAGGCAATTAGTCACAATTAGTCACCGCGCTGGCAGTTAATTGTGCACACAAAGTTGTTTAGACAAAGTAAGACTGAATTTCTTAACTTGAGCAATATATCCAGAGCTGTGACTTGTCTGCCTTCTGCTTTGATCTGGCTTAAGGTTTCTCATTGTGGAGAGAAATAATTTAAACTCCTTTATTGACTCAGAGCTTATTGTTGGGTAGTGTATAGAACGGAACATTAGAAGTTGTGGTTGCAACTAAGCAGTTAAACTGCTTTCTCTAGTTGCTAAACGTAATTAAGAGGCGTGCTTAAACGGCACAACATGGAAACAGTATTATCCTAACAACGAAGGACCACAGAAGCGAGGAAAGGCCCCAGGGCAGAGACTCTGGGAGGGATATGTGGGCAGCACAGATGGACTGACTTCTCGATTCAATTCTGTGAATATTGAGAGTCACTCACAGGCACGAGGAACAGCAGCACGATGCCGTGACCCTCTTAGGGTCTTTGCGTGTGATATTCCACTGGAGGATGAACAGCTCTCTTTGGAGTTAGAAGATCATTGAGAGCAGCTGACTCTCGGCCATTGCGTGAAGCAGACAGATTGCTGGGATGTTTAGGATCGGCAGGCGACAACTCTGGAAGCAGAGTGTCACCCGAGTTCTGACGGTAAGGGCCTGGCATGAACACCTCTCACACCAGGTAGCAAAAGACCTGAAAGAATCTGAAAGGTACATCCAGGTGAATCTGTGAAAAGCATGTTTGCTCACCA
The DNA here is from genome assembly GCA_964023405.1 of Apodemus agrarius. Taxonomy (NCBI): domain Eukaryota; kingdom Metazoa; phylum Chordata; class Mammalia; order Rodentia; family Muridae; genus Apodemus; species Apodemus agrarius. Next base: position 11,667,713 of record OZ030020.1, on the reverse strand, counting down.
AGTTTTTTGACATGCTGCATGCATTGATAGTCACATGTGAAAGAAGAGCTATGCCTTTTGACTTTACTGCAGATTTCTGCCAGAGTGTAGCTACTTGTAGCCATTTATGAGTGATCTTTAGGAAAGATGCTATTCTAGGCTTGACATTACATTTGGGTTGGTGGTTTGAGCTCTGTATATCCCCCTAAGGCATGTAAACTTTTGCTGGTTATTAGATATGGTGAAGGCAGATTCTAGGATACAATATATTTTAGGATCTTTGATACCCTCTCAAATCTAATGTTTCTAGAAACGAGGGCATGGACGGGGAGATGAAGGAACGAGGATCATCTTCCCCACATGGGGTCTTTCTCAGCTGTTGCATATCAGCGCTCACAGGGAAGACGCTGAACCTTCCACCGCCAGTCAGTGTGCCAAAGACTTCCCCTCCAACATTACTCTATTGCTTCTTGCCAGGCTTGGCCAAGGGGTCTTGATGTCTGAGTACTCGTGGATGGAGTCTCCCTTCAAGTAGTCATGGACAGACCTAGTCTAGTGTGACAGAAAGATGAACGTGTTATAATTCCTGTCTTGAAGCAGCTGGACAGAGTTTAGTAGGTTACTGGCCAGATTTTGCAATGGATGCTCCACCTCTGGCCAGAGGTCTTTTTGTTCTGCCAATGGTTGCTTAAACTGGATTGACCTTGCAAGTATTCATAGTGTGCCTACCACGAGCCAACCAGAGCCCTGTGGTCCCTGGAACAGAGCAGAGAAACAGGCAGATACTCAAGTGGGACCACAAGACTTCAACGATGAAGTCAACAATCCCAGGAATGAGCTATACTAAATTAGAATTTGGGAACAAACCAGATGATGCTGTCTAGCCTGTTTTGTGTCTATGAAGGAGTAGGCATGACAATCTGTATTTTCTGAGCCCTCTGACACTTGCCACCCATCCCTGAGATTTTGATGAGGTATTTTTCTTTGGTCATACCTGCTGGGCCATCGTACCAACTTTATGATTTGTTTATTATATGAGGCTGGGTCTCTATCTGAGGCTGGTCTTGAACTCCCTATGTATCCAAGAGTGTGACTTTGAACATCTGATCCTTTGCTTCCAACACATTCAGTTTATGTTATGCTGTAGACTGAATCCGGGGCTGTGTGTGTATGTATGCTGGGTACAATTAAGCTACATCCCTAGTCATAAACTTTGACTTTTAATTGGCAAAAATTGCAAATTTGGGGGATGTAAGATGTTTTGATACATTGAACATTTTAGAATGAGGCAATCCGGCATGCCCCTTATTTGCATGTCACTTCTTTAGGAGTCTCTGCTTTCTTTCTTTCTTTCTTTCTTTCTTTCTCTCTCTCTCTCTCTCTCTCTCTCTCTTTCTTTCTTTCTTTCTTTCTTTCTTTCTTCTTGTTTTTGGATTTTTTTTTTCCGAGACAGGGTTTCTCTATATAGCCCTGGCTGTCCTGGAACTCACTCTGTAGACCAGGCTGGCCTCGAACTCAGAAATCTGCCTGCCTCTGCCTCTCAGAGTGCTGGGATTACAGGTGTGCATCACCACTGCTCCTCCTCCTCCTCCTCCTCCTCCTCCTCCTCCTCCTCCTCCTCTTCTTCTTCTTCTTCTTCTTCTTCTTCTTCTTCTTCTTCTTCTTCTTCTTTTCCTTCTTCTTCTTCTTCTTCTTCTTCTTCTTCTTCTTCTTCTTCTTCTTCTTCTTCTTCTTCTTCTCCTTCTTCTCCTTCTTCTCCTTCTTCTCCTTCTTCTCCTTTTCTTCTCCTTCTTCTCCTTCTTCTCCTTCTCCTTCTCCTTCTCCTTCTCCTTCTCCTTCTCCTTCTCCTTCTCCTTCTCCTTCTCCTTCTCCTTCTCCTTCTTCTTCTTCTTCTTCTTCTTCTTCTTCTTTTTCTTCTTCTTTTTTGAGTCTCTGCTTTCTAAAAAACCTTCTGTTACTGTAGTGCTTAGGATACAGTACGAATAATGCTTATGATGTAATGGAGTGAGCTGGTCTTCTCTTATCTGTAAAGACTTCTTGCCCTCCTTTACCATGTCTGAGACATTATAATGAACTGGAAAAATGTAAATATAATTAACAAACTAAATTCCTCAACAGGTGCTCCCTCTTGGGAGTAGATCTTTTGGGAAAGTTTCCTCTGTGTTTCTTGAATGTTAATTATGGTCACCCCACTGAAGAATGATGGGAACAGCATTATCTTAACAGCATTTCAGTATATTACATAAATATGTATTGTCTATTTGGTCCATTGATATGAAAATTATTGAGTAATAGCTTTTTGAGCTGACCTGCTCAATGGAGAAGAGCTCAAAGAATAACATATAGCATAACAACTATAGACAGGGGTTTATTTAACCTTAATCTGGAGCTTTTACTATGCTGCTGCTGTATTATAATTAGGTTAAAATGGTGTGTTAATTGTTTTTAGCCACATGTATTCACGACAGCAGCAACAAAATGTAGAAGTTCTAAGAACATGAAAAAGTCAGGACATCTCTTCCTTTCCTTATATAATAAACTCAAATGCCTTCCAACAACAACAACAAAATACTTGAAATAACTTTGTATCTAGTCACTCACCAGCAAAACCTCTGTCCAGATGTAGCTGCCTTCTTTCCTTTTTTCTTAGATTGAAAAAAAATGCTTAGTATTTATTTACAATGGACATGAAAGATATGAATCAAGACCCATTAACTCACTTTTATTCCTCTAAAATGAAACCAAAATGCATGATTTTCTGGGTTGATTTTGTTAACGCCAAAGAAAAGGTACAACCAGAACATGACAGTCATCTTGACTGTTGAAGTCATCCATCTTCAAGGGAGGAAGATTTTACAGTGGACATCTTATATCCCAGCTGCCAAGAGACCTATTGTTAGTCTTGCACGCATTTATTTAGATAATGCTGTTGTTGGTATTTCAGATTGCTCCCACAGATTCTGCTTTAGATTCCTGTGGGTAGAGGTTGAGGGGGATGGGAGTGCTCCCTTGGGGAGGGATAATGTCTCCTACTGAGATGCTTTGCAGGAGGCCAAACTTTGTTTTCAGTGTGGTGGATAGCCAAGGCCAAGACATAAAGAACTTAAGTTGTCTGATAGCTGGCAGAAGCTGCGAGGCTGTCAGTACTGTTATTCTCTGGCAGATAGTCAGGTTAGTGCCCTTTGTTAATCAAGCCTAGACTTGTTTGCCTTGGTGACCACATTTCATAGTGAACACATCAGAATGTTTTCCTTGGAACCAAGGAAAGCAGTTGGCTTGAGGATTTACTGGGGAAGTGGAGAAGGGGGTGGGTATTGCTTGCTAATGGGCTGGTGAGTATCCTTGGGTCCGATCTAGTTAGGACCCAAAGATGCCCATATTGTAACCATGTAGGAGGTAGACTCTAGAGAACATGTCCAACTCCACTGATTTCACACCTGGTGCTTACATGCCCACCTAGTGCCAAACACTGTGCTCCAGGATACAACAGGGAAAGGCTCCCAGAAAAAAAAATCTTATTCCATTATTCTTTTTCTCCCTTGCAATTCTAGGAATCAGCAAAAGAGAGGCTAAGAATTAGAAGGACCCCACTCATTCTTGGGACCTTCCATCTAAAGCTCATATTCAAACAATAACCCAGTAGCACCAACCAACCGGAGCACTGACCAACCATCGTCCGTTCAGAGAATGATTTGTGTTCAATAGGCTTGCTGGGGAGTTTGGAGAATTAGCTGCACTCAAGCTTCGGTCCTGGACTGGCAGATCAGGCTTCCTTGGGGTGGGAGGCACAGGCACCAGCAGCTCCTGGATGATTCTGGAGGACAGATGGCTTTAAGCACCGTGATTTATTTTATGAATGAAAGAAGTTTGGAAATTTTACCCTGGTGTCATATAGAATGTGAATGGTGACATATATATTTTAAGTGCCTGGACCGGAGCCACCCTGAATTAATGACCCTGGTTGCCCGAGGAAACTGTTCTGATTTTGGAGGAAAGTCGCTGTTGAGTGTGTGTGTGTGTGTGTGTGTGTGTGTGTGTGAAATAAATGGCTTCTGTGTGAAAGCCCACTAAATCTTTTATATCTAGATACCTGGTGTGGAGACAGCAGGCTGAGTGTTGAGAGGAGGGCTAAGAGATGACTCAGTGGTTAAACGTGACCTTCTAAAGGACTCATGTTGGGGTCCTAGCCCCCATGCCATTGATATCTGTAACTCTGGAGTCCCCTTTGGCTGGGTGGGTGTGGTATGGTGGCCCATGCTGCTTTAACTTCCAACACTGAGGAGGGAGAGACAGGCTGACCTCTGATCTGAGTTTGAAGCCAGCCAGATGGATATAATAAGCCCCCCTCCCAAAAGAGTTGAGTGGGGAAGATGGAATGTTGGTGTGGGGAGGGGGTTTTGGTGGTGGTAATATCGCTACAGTGAGTTTAGAGTGAGTTTGGGGCTTAGATTTCACTTATTGTAAATAGTAAAGAGATATCATATTTGCTCTACGGGCTGCTGATATAGAGATAATATTATGCTCACATAGAAATCAATATGTTAAAATAGCAATGGTACAGGCTTTCTGGGGAGAGTGAGTGAGACTTTTAACTTTGTCGAGAGCGAAGATCTCCTAGATTCCAGTACCCCTGTGAACAGGAGATTACTTCATCAATTTTGTTGCTTTTGGGTGTCCTAGGAGTCATCTTGTGATGTCATCTGGGTCTCTTTGCCACTTTTAGAAGATAATAGCTTTGAAACCTATACAAACCCTGTGTAGGGCACGTGAGGTGTGACTGTGTCTTAGGGAAGACCACTCTCATGCTCTTGGGTATGTCTTTCTGAACATTTCTCACACACCCTCAAGAGAGAGGGGGGGTGAGTGAGTGAGTGAGTGTGTGTGTGTGTGTGTGTGTGTGTGTGTGTGCGCGCGCGCGCGCGTGCTATAAAATCTATCTTTAGAATTCCTAAATGTAGAGAATCTTTCATTCAACTGAGAAAAAAATGATAGGAAGGGGACTTAGCAAACAAGCAGATTAAGGGCTCCTTGAAAGTCAGGAGAAATAGGTGAAATTCCAAAGTGTACTCTTGGACACACACTGGATGCCACCTTTTCTGTTTAATTGCTGTCTACCTACTGGAACCGAAGTTGTGCTGAATAAAAGACGGCTTCACCGGGCCACCTGCTGTGAGTGGGATTAGCCCGAGGGCGGGCCAGGAAAGTTCTTTTTCTCCGGGACTGTGGACCATTTTGCTCAAGAGTTCTTAATTCACAAGGAGCAGCCCAGCCTCCTGGGTAGCTGTGGCCCTTCTCTGGGAGGAATAAAAGGAAAGTGGAGTAAGACAGGGAAGGTGTGAGAAGAGTTTCTAACTTGGTTTTCCCAGCCAATTAAAGAGCAGGACCAACCGGGTGGGCTGGAAAACACCCTGTAGAGCTGGGAGAAGCGGCCCCGGGGGTGGGTGGTGGTGGTGGTGGGGTTTAAGAAGAAAGGGCTGGAAGTCAAAGTGAGAGAGGTTGAAAAGTGGGAGAGATCTGCTTCCCTTGGTGTCTGCAATTCAATGCACTTGAACAGGAAGTCGGTTCAGTTAGCGTTATTTTGGCGGGCTGGAGAGGGGACGTGGGTAAGTTTTACTTGGCTCCCATCCGCATCAGACCGAATCCTGGTCTGCAGTCACGGATCCGCATTGATCTGAAGTAATCGGTGCCATCCCTTACTTGCAAGTGACATGTAAAGTAAATCACCCAGTTAATTCACCCATTGATTATACAAATCACAGGGCCGGACGGGGTGGCATCTTTCCTTTTAAAGGTCAGCACCTCAGGCTACTGCAAAAAGGCAGATTCACAAGAGGCAAACAAAGCCGAGTTATTTAATTGAAATTTGTCACGACACAGACGCCTTCAGAAATAAAGAATCACGGGCCAGAGGAAACACCCTGTAAAGCCCAGAGAAGGGTGGGGGGACGGGACGGGGAGGGGGAGGGGGAGAAGGAGGGAGGGTGGCGGGGTGCGGGGGGGGGGGCGGGGGGATTAAAATTTCTTTTTGTAGGCGGGTGGAAATACGATCAACTGGGCAGAAAGAATGTCAGCTCAGCCTGTCTGCTCAACCCCCTTCCGGTTTCTCTGTGTATCATTCCTTCCCCTTGGGTATGGGATATGGGTTGCGTCTCTTCAAGAATGAAGTCCTCCTAGGAAGAAGACAGAAAGGAAAGTGACCTTTCTAGTTTTTTTTTTTTTTTTTTGGTTTTTCGAGACAGGGTTTCTCTGTGTAGTCCTGGCTGTCCTGGAACTCACTCTGTAGACCAGGCTGGCCTCGAACTCAGAAATCCACCTGCCTCTGCCTTCCAAGTGCTGGGATTATAGGCTGCGCCACCACGCCGGGCTTGACCTTTCTAGTTTTTAATGGCATACTTTGAAGAAGATCTGGTTTTTTATGGGGCCCACACTGGAGTGCAGTTCATACACCCAGTGACACTCCACTGGAGAATACTGATGTTCCCCCTCTTAGCAGGTGTCAATTACAAATAGCTTCTTGGTTAGGGGTGGGGCGCTGTGACCACTTTCCCTTCTCAGAGCCGTGGTCCTCAACTTTCCTAATGCGGGAGGCCCTCATGTCATGGTGAGCCCCAACTATACATTTTTTGTTGCTGTTGCTACTTCATAACTAATTTTGCTACTGTTATAAATCATAATGCAAATATCCGATATGTAGGCTGTGTGATCCCCAAAGGGGTCACAGAGACTCACAGATTGACTGAGAATGGCTGCTTTAGAGTATCGTTTTGAGAGCCCTTGCAATATTACTTGAGGCTCTGGTATGTGCCAGACACTGTCACTGAGGCTATCACAGAAGTCCAAACAAAACCACCCTTTGCTACAGCGTTGATGTCCTTGCAGTGAGGACAGGGCTGAGCTGGGATTTGTTTTCCTTCAATGCTCAGGAGACAGATAAGAAGGGTCATGTGACATTTGTTTGTGGCAGGGAGATAAGCTACGCCAGGTGGGTCGTTTGGATATTCTAAGAAAGAAAGAAATACATATTCTGTCAGCATCCAGCCGTTTCATCTGGATGGGTGCTTCTTATAAATTCCCATGAGCAGAAGGTCATGGACTGTCCTGCTTCACCTAGCTGAGAAAGCTGCCTGTCCTGACCAGACCCACGTCCTTGGCCTCATCAACACAATCTAATCATCAAGCGATCAGCTATCCTCAGGCTGCAGATTGGTACGACAGCTAAATAAAAATCAATCATCAGGGTATTTACTTTGGTTATTTAAGATAAGGAACTTGAAAGCGATTTGCAGATTTGAGATGGTTTATAGTCATCGCAGGTGGGGACTTTAATGTCTGGTACAAGCTACCCAAGTTGCATAGCAACTGTACTGTTACACCTGTACATGCATATAAAAAACAAAAGACCCATAGCAAACAAGCCAAAGTGTGTTTGCTTAACAAATACAGAACTGGATTTCATTAAAGTGGAATTTTCAGGTTTAGACTAGTAAAGGGCTAATCATGTTGTGTAGAAAAGCTTTTGAATAAAGATTTCTATTATCTATTATTATCTGTTTATCATCTATCTGTCTATCTACCATGTACCATCTCTATCTATCTATCTATCTATCTATCTATCTATCTATCTATCATCTGTCTGTCTACCCATCCATCTATCTATCTATCTATCTATCTATCTATCTATCTATCTATCATTTATTTTATTTTTATTGCATGAGCTCCCAGATTTTGGGGGGAGAGGGATTCAAGACAGCCCTGGCTCTCTTGGAACTCACTCTGTAGACCAGGCTTGCCTTGAACTCAGAAATCTGCCTGCCTCTGCCTCCCAAGGGCTGGGATTAAAGGTATGTGCCACTACTGCCCAACAAAATCCCAGAATTTTTAGGGGTTGAGGCTGGGATGTGGGAGTTTGTAGTTACTGGGAGACTCAGGAGTAGAATGACATAGCTGAAAACATGTCAGGTAAGTTGGGAGACAGCACCAAGGCTGCAGTAAACAACTCAGATTATATATACTAGTCTCTGCCTACAGCTCCCTACAACTTGCATACAGACCTTGGATATCCTTCTAGCACACCCTAGAATAACCTTTAACTGCTAATTTAAAGAATAAGTCTATAGGATGGATTCGTCAGTCATCGTCTCTGAGCTCTGTCATTCAACTTGTCCCATTGGCTGTACCACTCGACTCCCAGCCTGCCACTCACGTGTGAGGAAACTTGTAGATGGTCCATCGACTCAAGTTTCTGGTGTACAGAGAGCACTGTCTGCTCAGCAGGCTGTGTTTGGTGCCAACACAGCAAGCCCTGTAAGGCGGAAGTCTAGTCAGGTGTTCATGTTCAGCCACAGAGGAACTCCCAGCTTCGTAGTTCCTTCCTTCTCCCACTTCCGCTGGGGATCCATGGGGTCACTGTGGTGAGCCTGGGTCAGAGGCAAACCTGCCAAAAGGTAATGACAATGGGGAGAGGGCTTCGACATTCATGCAACTGAAAATCATTAGTGAGAGTCCTGTTTCACCTACATTTTGATGTCCGGACCAAAGCCTTGCTCCTGCCATCTTAATCCATGTGCTGGGTGATTTGGTGATCCCCAGTCTATAAGGACTTTTGTCTAGATCGCTATAAGGACTCCCTGTCAGAGGTTAAATAGAAGACTGAGCATGTGCAGTTCATTCCCAGTTTGCATGTGCAAAAACAGACACTGATTATGTTGCGGGTCTCAGGGCGAAATCATCAGGAATTAAAACAACCAAATGGGCAGACTGGCTTTGAGGAGAAGACACAGAGCTTTGAGAAGGCGTGTAGCATTGGGAAGTTGCCTGGGATCTGGATTTTAACATCGCAGGACTGAAGTTTGCATTACGCTTTACTGAGAAAAGGGCCACATGAGAGGGGGAATGGAATTTCACTGCCACCTCATGCAATACTGGGATCTTGGAGCTGAGGGAATTACAGGCCAGAGAGGTTAAATGGCAGGCTTGAGGGACTGTAATTGGTGGAGGAGCTGGGACTAGCATCCATGGTCCTGGCGCCACCTTTTCTCTGTGCAGGGAGCCACCTTGCCTGAGAAGCAGCACTCACGGTAGTGTAGGCAAGTACACTCACCACCCTCCCATCCCACGGCATCAGCAGCAACCCTCAGCACCAATGTTTTAACACTGTCCAGATTTTCTTGGATACTAAATGTGTTTCTTTCTATCCCCAGATCCCTTAATGTGGTGCTTGCTTATTCAGTGTAAAACAACTGTTATTTTAAATGCTTAAAAAAAAAATCCATCTCTGTTGCTCACTGGTAAAGCAGTCGCATGTGAGAGGCTGTGAAGGTTTATTCTCAGCAGTGAGAGAGAAAAAATCGGGTACATAGTACAGCCGTTACTCTTCTGTGACAAATTACGCAAACGAAAGCAATTTAAGGAAGGAAGGGGTTTACTTTGGCTCACAGTTTCGGGTACCGTCCATCATGGGAATGCATGATGTGATGGCAAAGTGTCAGGCAGCTGGCCACATTGGACCCATTTGTATCTGCAGGAAGCAGATAGATATCATCCTGAGTGAATTAACCCAAACACAAAAGAATGCACATGAAATGCAATCACTGATAAGTGGATATTAATGAGCCCAGAAGCCCTAAATACTCAAGACACAAATAGCAAGTCAAATGATTCCCAAGAAGAAGAAAGGAGAGGACCCTGGGCCTGTAAAGATTGCATCCAGTTTAGTAAAGAAACCGAGGGGGAGGGGGAATTATTGGGGAACAGATGGGGGGGGAGAGGAACTATGGGAACTATGGTGGGTGGGAACTGGGAAAGGGGAAAGCCTTTGGAATGTAAACATAGAATATAGAAAATAAAATAAAAAAAAATTAAAAAAAAAAGAAAAAAGAAAAAATTCAGACAAAGCATTGTTAGACAAAAATAAATGAATAAAAAATTAACTAAAAAAAAAAAAAGAAATGACTGTCGAGGCTTATCTTTCTTTCTAAGTTTTATTCAGTTGAGGACCCCAGCCTGTGGGCTAGTTATGGGAGGGTCTTCCCGTCTCAGTTAATCTAACCTAAGAAAAAAATTCCTCACAGATGTGTTCTGAAGTCTGTTTCCATGATGATAACAACAAATCTCCTAAAATTGACCATCAAGATTAACTATCACACGCTGGAGAGATGGCTCAGTGGTTAAGAGCACTGACTGCTCTTCCAGAGGTGCTGAGTTCCGTTCCCAGCAACCACATGGTGGCTCACGACCATCTGCAGTGGGGTCTGATGCCCACTTCTGGTGTGTCTGAAGAGAGCAATGGTGAACACATAAATACATCTTTAAAAAAATAAGAGATTAACCATCACTGGTTACTTCTTGTCTTTAGAGACCACGTCTCACTATGCTGTTGCCTTTGCTACTATTCTATCATGAGAAGACCCCATGACTAAGGCAACTGATAGAAATAAGAGTTTACTGGGAGTCACTGTTTCAGAGGGTGAGTCTTTGACCATCATGACATGGGGCCTGGCCACAGGCAGGCAGGCAGGCAGGCAGGCATGGTGCTGGAGCAGTAGCTGAGAGCTCATATTTCATCCACAAGTATGAGGCAGAGGGCTAACTGGGAACGATGTTGGTGTTTGAAAGCTCAAAGCCCATCTGTAGTGACACGCCTCCTGCAACAAGGCCACACCTCCCAACTCTTCCCAAACAGTTTCACTAACTGGGGAGCAAACACTCAAACCCGTGAACCTGAGAGGGCCATTCTCATTCAAACCACTCCACAGTCATCTAGTCTTGAAATTGACCTGAAGCTCAGGATGGCCTCAAAGTCATGATGATCCCTCTTCTGCCTTCCTAGGGCTGGGACCATAAGGGTGCACCACCTCCCACAGCGCTTCTGGCTTTTCACATCATGATCTGCTTTCACTCTCCAAGTGTCCAACAGGAAGCATCAAATCCAGACAGCTGGTCACCTTGTTGCTGCCGTCCCTGAATAGCCGGAAAGGGACAGATTAACTTCACAGCCTGACAGTGTACCGATCTGATTGCTAAGTGTCTGCCTAATGTTACTGACTCTATCATGGTAGTAGAAACTAAACAGGATTCAAAACCTCTCATCATACCAGGATGTACCTAAGGCAGTGAAAACAGACTGGCAAACTTTCATCTTGACGATGCCAGAACTGCATATTTCTTCTCTTTTCGGAAATGAACACACTTAAAAATAGCCTTTGAAAACGTTTACTTTAAAAACATGCTGACCACTTTCTTTGTATATACAAAAGTGCTTTGGAAGTTTTTTTCTTCTGTGAGAGTTAGGCAAAAATAGAATAATTAGAGTTCTGTTTTAGAGACCAATCTCTCTTTTCTCCATATTTTTTTTCTCCCTCTGGAATCTTGTAAAATCAGGTCATGGAGTACTGCGCTGCGATGCTGGATTCTGACTTAGAATTGTTGCCTTCTTTGCCAGCCTTCAGATGCACTGGATCTTGAATCCTCTGCCTCCGTGCCTTTTATTTCTTGTTTGGCTGCTGCACATCTGCTTCTTCTTTTGTTGCTGGTTGACCCCCTCCCCCCAGCCCCCAAGCTCTCAAGCTGTTAAAAACACATAGTACAGACTCCAAGAGATCACTTGGGGAAAGTGTCTTATTTCTCCCAGCCAGGAAGGTAGAAAGCAGGTGAGAAAAAAAAAAGGTATCTTCCTGGTTTTAGTGACATTTGAAAATACATTTACGTGGTTTCCTATCTGACATTTATGGAATGAATACTTTGTGTCAGGACCTTTTTAGAGACTTGGCAATAAAATTGGTAGAATGTTTATTTTGTTTATTTGTTTTTAAGCCCCAGTGTGCACTCTTTTCTTTACCTTGTCTACAGCGAGTCCTTTGAGTTAAGCCTAATGAGTATCAACTGCACAGGGCTGGCAATGGCCACCAACCTGCCTCCTTGTCGGTCTCTCTGCTGCCCTTCTTCCTTTGCCCTCCTTCCTCCTCTCTTTCATGACTGTGTAGCCCTGGCTGGCTTCTGGGTTCAATCCTGCCTTGTTCCCTGGAGTGCTGGGATGCGGGTATGCACCTCTCACCTGCCTCACTGCCTTCCAATGTTCTGAAACTCAACAGTTTCATCTTTGCTTTCTTGCCAATCCTTCGTATCTTAAAAAGTCCTTAACTCTAAATCCTTCTTAAGTAATACAACGCCATTCTTCCATTACAGTGACGTTTCGGGAAAGAGCAGTCTGCATTTAGCTTGGTCGTATTTCTTTTCCCCCAACCATCTGTTTCTCAGGCATGCATCTTTCGCTCTTTGTCCTCCCAGTGAAAATTTCCTAAAGCTGCCACTGTATTACCCATCAGTGCATTAGGAACCGCATCAAAGCCTGAGAGTCTAAAGCAGCAACAATCACCTCTTTTGGCCTCTGTGAGTGACTGGACTCAGCTGCATGGTTCTGTGGGTCAACCGCCGAAATGCAAAGGCACAGCCCAAGTTATCTAATGGCGGGCCCCGGGAAGTGTTACTGCTTCATTTTTGCGGAATAGCTGTGAGATGCTGCAGCCATCTTGTAAACAGAGTCCATGCAGACTTGCTAGTTAGTGTCAGCAATCGTCTGTACGACCATTGCTGTGGGCACTGGCTACGGCTGATTGTGCTATTGTCTCCTGCATTCATGTTACCGCACAGACTCAGCCGTCTCTATTTGCACTTGCTTCAAGGTTTTCACCCCCTTGTCTCTTCATCTCCATATCTTTGTTGGAAAAATTTATTTCCCTCCTAGATATATTTATCTTATGTGTCTGTAGTGTTCAGTCTACAAGTATGTAAATGTACCATAGGCATGCCTGGTGCCCACAGATTCCAGGTGTTTGTGAGTGGTCATATGGGTTCTGGTAACCAAGTCCAGGTCCTCTGCAAGAACACTGTATGCTCTGAACTAGGGTGTGCATCTCTTCAGCCTCTTTGTTGGAGAATCTGATTTTCACTCATAGTCTTAACTTTTATTTAATTATTTACTTCGTAAACATTTATTGAGTAGCTACCATGCTGGATGACACTGCTGCTGATTTAGTGTGTGTGTGTGTGTGTGTGTGTGTGTGTGTGTATGCACATGTGAATAAGTATGTTTAGTATATTTACGGTGTACATCTATGTATGGGGTGTATATTTGATGGGTGTATGCTGTGGTGTGTATGTGTGCCTGCCCATGACACAGCATATATGTGGAGGTCAGAGGACAACTTTCCAGAGTAGGTGTTCTTCTTTCCAAAATTTCCGGGATACAGCCAACTTGCCACCCTTGTAGAGTGTACGCGTTTTACCCATGGAGCCATTATACCTGCCTGATATTTGGTTTTACAGGTTCTGTTTTTCATAATCACACCAGATTTATTGTTGTTTTTAATGTCAATAATCTTAAGTTCTGCAAATGTCTGTGACCTCGTGTGTGTCTAATCACATATCTATGGTGGTTCTGATTTCTGTATCTTGATGGTGAGAAGGATCTTCTATCATCTTTGAAGTAGAGTACCAGCCAGCTTATGAGGGTTATCCTCATAAGAATGGTCTGTCTCATAATGCCTGCTATGTTGGATTGGGAGCTTTTATACATATATATATATATATATATATATATATATATATATATATATATATATATATCACATACATACGTATGTGATGAACTTACCTTGAACTCTAGATGTACATTTCCCAGTGAGGAATCTGTCTCTTGCACACATATACTGATATATGAACTCAGCATATCCACAAGCCCACTCGTGGTGGTGATGTCACAATTTGCTACTGATACATTTCCAGAGACTAGAGATGCTGCAGAGACACACCTGCTTGCTTCTAGGCTTTTCTCAGTACAATCTGTTCTCCACACGGACGTCAGGATGATGGCGCTTGGGTAGTACAGAGAGAGCTAACATCTGTCTCCTTCTTTTTTTCAAACATTGCCATGGATTCTAGATAATGTTTGGACATTATGATGTGTGCAATGAAGTATTTTATTTCATGACTTCTATCTCATCTCCTACTGTGCTTCTTAGCCTGTTCCTCACCCACTCTGGCTGCCTTGAGTTTCCAGAAGGTGCTGATCTTTCTTATGCCTCTCACCTTCTAGGGAGTTACATCAACTATACTGTCTTCCCCTGAAAGCTTTCCTTCTCTCCCTCTTCAACTGTGCACTAGACTGGGAGATCCCTTTTCTTGCTCCTTCTTTGAAGATCTAGAGCCCCCCCTCACCCTGTCTTCTGGGACCCACAAATCTTATTTTTCTTCTTAATCTTTATGACACCTTGTTGTATTTACATTTTTCACATACTCTTACAGTCAGACCATGCACTTTTTTGAGGTTACTGGTAGTGTTTATGGCTACAGTATTGGCATGCATTGTAGTTTAGTAAATGTTTCTTGATCAAAAGGGACAGCTTTTCTTCTGCTGCTAGGAACTACTGCTTGGCATTAAAGGCAATGTGCTTATTTAAGTAATGGATTGGAAATTTAAAGTATACTAATGCCAAAATAGTTGAATAAATTGTGGCATATCCGTATCCAATATTTTGTAGGTATGATACAAGTTCTGGAAAAATCTGTACCAAGCAACAAAGAACCCTGATGCATTGTTAAGGAAGAAACAAATGAGGAAGTTTCATGTCATGGTATTAACATAGGCATGTGCACATGCTTGCATATGTTTTATGAGCAAAGAGTGCAGACAGGTAAACACATTAAGGTGCTGACCCTGCTTAGGCTGAACATTCCTCATTATTGTAATTCACAGCCCACAGTCAACAGCACCAGGAGTGGAGGTCAGAAATCAATTCCAAGACCAGATCTGAACTGATATGCAGCAAACATAAGAGATAAGAACATTACTTTATGGCTAAGAAAAAATGTTTACAAAAATGGGATTTTCAATTTTTTTGCATGTATCTTTTAAATTCTTTTATGTGTATGGAAATAAGTCTGTGAAGACAGAACAAAATGTTAACGGTAATAAGTTATGGATGGCAGATGATTTTTGTGGCTTCTTTTTGTTTGCCTGTATTATGCGGTTTCAAAACAGTGTCCACACCTTATTTTCATAAGAGAAGTAAGTTTATTTCTAAAAATAGAAGAGTACATATACGCTGCCGCCATTAAGCTACCGGTTATGCGAATCTCAAAGACTTGAAAACCACGATTGTGTGAAATTGTTACGAAACCAGCCATTTGAGAGCAGCAGTTGCAATATAACATTTTTATTCCTTTCTTTTAGCAACGACTGAAAGAAGAGAAGGAAGCCAAGAGGGCTCGTCTGGATGCGCGGCACGACTATCTGTTTGCAATTGTAGCTTCCTGTTTGGACCTGAACAAACTGGAAGTGGAAGATGCCCTTCTTGAGGGTAACCAGGTAGGAAGCTTTTGTGTCCTCACCATCCTGTTGCAAGCACCCATGCTGTGCCTTTGAAGAGCTGCCAGCCTAATGTGCAGGCTCCATTCTGGGTTAGGCAGAAAAGTCTCCGGACTCTCCTGCTGTCCAGACTCTCCTGTTCTCCAAGTGGAATGATGGTAGTTGTAGCCCTCATTTGAGTTCTACCGTTTGATGGCGATGCCTGTGTCTCTTTATAACCAATGAGGTTGAGCTCTTGTGCCAGTTTTGAATCTGAGATTAGGGAGTAAAACCATCTTTCAAGTTGCTGACTTATGTATGTATGTATGTATGTATGTATGTATGTTTGAAACTACGTATGTTTATTCATTTATTTTTATTATTTAAAAATTTTTGTTCATCTGTGTGATGTGCTTTGAACATGTCTACCCCATTTCTTCTCTCTGAATTTCTCCTGTGTTCCCCTACCACTATTATCTCCTTTTTTTTTTTTTAATCCACCGAGTTTCTTAGTGCTGCCAGGGTGTGCCTTGGTGTGGAATCTTCTATTGGTGGTGGCTCTCAGGGACTAAATCTTTAAAGAAAACCAACTCTCCTAAAAATTAATAAACTAATTAATTTTTATAGTGGTCCTAGTCTAGGTTTGGCTACTGAACAGTGCCACGATTTTCTAACTGTAGCTTTGATTTGGCATCTGGAACTGGTTTCTTCTGTTCTTAACTTCGATTTCTCTGCTATTAGTGACGTGACCTTGAGAGGGAAGGATAAATTGATGAGAAGACAGAGTTTCTACGAGTCAGGAAGTCCTATTAGAAGGCCGATTAAGGTTCCCAAAGACTTAACTTCATAAACACATGGTGTGAGAGGAGAGACAGAGGGGAAGAAAGAGGAAGTGAGAAGAAAAGGGAGGGAGGGAGGGATGGAAGGGAAGAGGAAGAGAGGGAGAGAGAGGAAGGAAGTGAGGGGAAGAGGGAGGGAGAGTGGGAAGGAGGGAGGGAGAGAGGAAGGAGAAGGGAGGGAGAGATTGTTAATATGTTCCAGTGTTGAGCTAGTAAGTGTCTAGCATCAGCCTTTGCACGGATAGGGCGGTGCCAGTTTGAGTGAGAGTCAGTTTCTGCAGCGTAGGCCTTGTTTGGCTCCATAGTGGACTTTGAATCTCCATTATGTTGCTGCAGACCCTTCGTTGCAAACACTGACTCCTGAGCCTCAGGACTACCCAGACTCAGTTGTTAGCTGGCACCAGCAGCCTCTGCCTAAACAAGGCACTGGTATAAACACAGAGCTGGTTTATACAATGCAGTCTATGGAGTGATTAAATGGGAATTAGAGGAGAATGATGAAGCCAAGACCCTGTTAAGAGGGAAGTTCTCTTTCCTCTCTCTTTCAGCACAGGTGACACTGAAAATCTGCTAGACACCAGTCCCTGTTCTAGGTGGGCATCACCTCTAATCTCATTCATATCCATGATACCAGCAGGTAGATAATACTATTCCAAAGCAGGAAGCATAGGGAGGGTCATCTAGCTTTCCTCATTGAGCTGGCCCAATCATCTTCAAACCGGAGAAACTATACGGTAATTATCGTCTAGGGACTGATTTATTTCATTAGTGTAATGTTTCATGGTTGTGTCACTCAGAGTTCTCTAGAAGAACAGAACTGATAGAACACACACACACACACACACACACACACACACGAGTTCATTTATACAACACAGTCTGGAGAGGCTGAGAATATAGCAGTTGTTCAGTCTGTGGGAATCTTAGCATTCACAGTCTAGCATCAAAGGCCTGGAGGGCCCTGGTGAGCTTCTGGTCTTATACCTATGTTAGACCTAAAGAAGATGGTTCTAATATCAGCAAAGGAATTCAGGACAGATGAACTTGCCTGCAACATTGAAAGCAAGCAGCCAAAAAGGAAAGTTTCCTCCTTTGTCCAGATCAGAACAGCACACCCACATGTAGGGTTTGATCTTCTCACTTCAAACAACCTGGTCAAGGAAGTCTCCCACAGTGGCTTTGGTTCCAGATCTAGTTGGAAGGACCGAGATTAGCCATCACGAAGGTTCGTCCATGTTGTGGCCTGTGTCAGAAGGTCTCTGCCTATTGAAGTTGAGTATCTCTCACTGTTTACAGACTTTGATGATTCATTCACAGAGTGTTTCCACATTTTGTGAGGGTGACCATGAGCAAAACTACTATAGATGTGCTATAGATGTGAGAATACAAACATCCCTTTGAGATCCTGATTTCAGAGCTTTGTGATATATAGCCACAGGTGGATTGATGGATCACATGATAATTCCAAGGTTAACTTTTTAAAGAAGTTTTGTACTGTTTTCCATAGTGGCTACATTCCCACAATGTGTTTAGTTTTTGGTAGTAGCCATCCTAATGAGTGTGCAGATCTGCCTTAGTTAGGGTTTTACTACTGTGAACAGACACTATGACCAAGGCAACTCTTATAAGGACAACATTTAATTGGAGCTGGTTTACAGGTTCAGAGGTTCAGTCTATTATCATCAATGCAGGAACACGGTAGCATACAGACAGACATGGTACAGGAGGGCCTGAGAGTTCTACATCTTCATCTGAAGACTGCTAGCAGAATACTGACTTCCAGGCAACTAAGATGAGTGTATTATAGCCCACACCCACAGTGATACACCTACTCCAGCCTTCTAATAGTGCTCCTCCCTGGGCTGAGCATATACAAACTATTACAAGATCTTTTCTCTTTTCTATCTCATTTATGTATCTATATATCTATCCATGTATGTATGTATGTATATATGTATGTATGTATGTATGTATGTATCCATCACCTATCTATCTATCTATCTATCTATCTATCTATCTATCTAAATTTATCCACCTATCCATTCACATACCCACCATCCTTAATTTGTTTTTGTTTATGTGTATGTGTGTGTTCATGTATGCCCACACATGTGGATTTGGGCACATGCATTGTGGTACAGTGCAAATACATTTGGGTACAGTGCAAATGTGGAGGTTACAGAACAACCTCAGATGCTGATCTTTAGGTACCTTCTACCTTTTGTTTGAGACAAGGTTTCTTTTGGCCTAGGACTTTACCAGGTGACCTGTAAGCTTCCTAGTATCCCCGTCTTCACTTCTCAGATGGGGTGTGGCATCCTATGACTAGGGTTATAAGCTTGTGTCACTATAATGAGCTTCTTATGAGAGAGTTCTGGTCATCTGAACTCAGATCCTTCAAGTGTTTTGCAGACTGAGCCATTTCTCAGTCTACCTTTCCTCTTCTCATAGAAATTCTGAACCGTGCTGTAGACTTGCAAGAAGTGCTTCTGTTGTTATTAGGCCATATTGATGTACACTGGCTCTTGTGATGGAACTAGTTGCCATGTGGCTGCTATATATGCTCTCAAAGATGTTTTGGAAGATTATTACAATTAAATATTAATTATATTTAGTGTGTTGACTATACATTGAAGATTTGCTTTTTCCACAATTTATTGAGCAGAAAATATTATTTATATTTATATCTGCCTTCAACAGCTGACTGCTTGGGGGAATTAGCAAAAATGGAAGGACAAGTCTATTAAATATATACATATATATACATATATATACATATATACATAGCAAATACTTCTATAATCACTGAAATTACTTCTTTGAATTGAGTGCATACCATAGTGAGACGTTCTTTCCTTATATTAGGAAAATCTGCCTGTCTAGGAGATGCAATTGGTAGAGTACAGTTTGAATAAGAAAAGGACAGTGAACTGATTTGCTATGCCATTAGTACTGATTAAACACATTTTCTAATTCAGAACAAAAATGTTTCCTTACCTTTTTCCAGATTGAAAGGATTGATCAGCTTTTTGCTGTTGGAGGCCTTCGTCATCTCATGTTTTACTATCAGGATGTGGAGGGGGCAGAAGCAGGTATTGCTATCTGACATGATACAACACAGATATCATTCAGCTCATCTCAGAGTGGCAAAAAGAAGAAATGTAATGGAAGATTAACAGGCTTATGCCTTGGTGTGTTAGGGGTCTGTGTATGTGTTGTGTATATGATATGCAGTGCCTTTGTGATGTGTATGTGTGATATACATGTGTGTTGTTTATGTGTGTATGATGTCTTTACAGTGTGTTTGCATGGTGAGTGTAAATACATGTGTGACGTTTCTGTGCTGTGTACGTGTGGTACACATGTGTTTGTGTGTAGTGTGTGGTGCCTATGTTGTGTTTGTGTATATGAATGTGTTATGTTTTTGCAGTGTGTGTGGTATATGTACTCAGTGTCTTTGTAGTGTATATGTATGGTGTGTGTATAAGGTGAGTGTGTAACTGTGGAAGGGTGCCCATTTTCTCTTTCAGGCTAGGGGATGGAGAATGGTACTTAGCCCAGATGTTCTCATTGTTTTTTGTTCCTTTTTATTTGGCATAATGGCAGTGGGGCAGGGAGGGAGTCAGGCATATTTTCTTTTGAGACTTACTTTTCTTTTGTGCTAGTTCCTTCTGTGTAAGCACGTTCTGGAAGTTCCAGTAGGCACTGGGTTTTGAACAGAGGAATTCTTGTCAATAAACATAGTAGTGTCAACTTCTGTCAGTTAAATACCACATTATGTTTATTTTCTGTGAGTTTTTACTGAAATGTGTAATGTTGGATGATGGACTTAATACTTGCACCTAGGAAAATATTGTAAGTCTTTATATGAATGTAGCATTTGTATCCCATTATGCTTTTAATTAGATCAATATCATTTTAAGTGCAAGGTAGGGATATGACTAAATGTATTATGCTTGTAGTATCATATTCATCCTTTAAAGACTTTTAAAAATTGCAAATAGGTATTGATCTTGTCAGGTAGCGCAAACATGCTTTTTTGTGTCACGGAAAATTGTTTGTGGATAGAGACTGGGTAGATGCTTTGATTGTAAAGAGCCTGCCACACAAGCGTGAGG
This sequence comes from Apodemus agrarius, assembly GCA_964023405.1. NCBI lineage: Eukaryota > Metazoa > Chordata > Mammalia > Rodentia > Muridae > Apodemus > Apodemus agrarius. Next base: position 11,647,434 of record OZ030020.1, on the reverse strand, counting down.
ACCCTGAGTTCTTACTTTCAGAACCGTTGTTAAAAAAAACCTCTGATGCATCCTATGCCCATAACGTCATCAATGAGAGGAAAGAAACAAAAAGATTTCTGGAGCTCACTGGCTAGCCAGCCTAGGCAACTGGCGAGCTCTAGATTGAGTGAGAGCACCTGACTCAAAAAACATAAGAACAATTAATTAATGTCCTCTCTCTTTCTTCTCAGAGAAGGGGAGACCTCCCATGGATATCAACCCACTTGGGCATATCAAGTTGTAGTAGAACTGGGCATATCATCTTCTATTGAGTCTAGACAATAGAAGCCCAGTTGGGGGGAAGAGATACAAAGGCAGGCAACCTGGGAGGAGGGGAGGGAGGGGGAGCTCTGTTCTAGATGTAAAGTGAACACATTAGTTAATGAAAAACAAAAAGGACACTCAATGTTAACCTTTGAGCTGTGTGCATATGCGTGTTCACACTTGTGAATGCACACACATGCATGCAGATTTACACACAAGCTTACACACATAACATAATCACATATATATGTGTATGTATACACACACACGCAGAGAGAGAGAGAGAGAGAGAGAGAGAGAGAGAGAGAGAGAGAGAGAGAGAGAAATAGAGACAGAGAAAGACAGAGTGGCAGAGAGAGAGAGAGAAATGGATTACAGGTGAAAATCTTGAATAGCTGATATTTCTTTAGTTATAAATTTGATTTATTTTCCACAAAACTGCATTCATTACATTTTGAGTAAAAAAAAAAAAATCAAGAGATAGAGATTTGCTTTTCATCTCAGATTGTAGAACATGAGCTATACCAGGAAGCATGTTCAGCTATAACCATGCCCAGGGTGAAATTGCCTGTTCTGTAAAAATCGCACACAATGAGAAGGGCTTATAGTCTTCAACATATAAGCAAGGCTTTGTGTGTGTCTCTCTCTCCTTTCAATCTTTTCAGCACGGATAGTTCTTCTGACCTTGGAATAAGAGTCAAACCCTTGGATGACGTTTTTTGAGACATTCTTAGGAAAAAAAAAAACCCTGTGGTCATTTCAAATTGAAAACACAGTATTGATGAAAACAAGAAGAGTATCAAGCTGAGCAGAACGAGTTGGCCGTGAACTCACTCTTCTTCGCACTCTCCTCTGCTTCCTCTGACTCTTGTCCGGGGCTTTTGAAGGTTTCCACTTGGGGCATGAGAGACAGACACGATTCTCCTTTGCTTCCTTCTTCCTCCTAACTCAGCCCAGGTACATCATTGTCTGCATCAGGTCTCAGGCCAGGAACAGGCAAGAAGAAAGGGGGAGAGGGAAGTGTATACTTGGCTGCTACTGCTGAGCTCAGTGAGTTCATGCTCTTGTGGTCATGGGGTCCCTGTGGTGTAGTGGCTGAATAGCCCACAGTGACATAGAGCTCCAGCCCTCTGCCTCAGCGTTTCACTATGATGGCAGCTCCATTACCTCTGTTTTGCACCCTCCCAGAGTTGCCCTTGAACAATGGAAAGTGGCTGTGTAGAGTGTTGTCTTCTCAGAGATGCCCTCACCTGATTCAGTGGAAGTACTTACTCCACTGAAATACTTACATCATCTCCCTCGTGGACTTTTGGTCAGCTCCACCTCAGACCCACTCCTCTCTCTGTACATTGCATGCTGGGTCTGGATTTATTAGCAACAGGCACCACGTCCCAGCCCATTGTGTTCCTCAGGCCCAGGAGGCATTAATAACTCAGACTTTCCAGGAGGCTGGATTGAAACCCTGCTTCTTTCTGAAGGTGGCAGTTGTCTTTCCCTTGCCCGAGACTTTTCTGGCTCTAGGACTGACTGGGGGGAGTTCAGTATCCCAGAAAGCCTCTCAGTTCTGAGGCAGCTAGGACAACAGATGCCTCTTTCTTGACCTGAAGAAAATGTGGAAGGATTTCACACTTTGCACTGTTGCCCACACCCCAGATTTTTCTTGAGACTCTGCTTTCTGTTATCGCCCATATCTCGGAGCCTTGGTTGAAATTCCTTGTCTTGCGTAGTGTGTCTAATCCGCTAGTGAGACTCAGGTGCAGGGTGAGCGGTGTGCCCTCATCTGTAGTCCCAGCTTTCCCTTTTCCTGGCTCCTTCACCAAATTCTTACTCGGAAGCTCAGCGCAGGGAGGAGGCACCCAGAGGGAGGAGCCGGCGATCTCTTCTGAGGGAACAGATTACAATGTCCATTTCACTGCCTGACCTCACAGTCTTCCCTGAAGGGGCAGTAAGCCGACCCTTCCATTCACTTAAGGACATAAAATGTACTTGAATGCCACGGACCGACTCAGTCGGAACACACACACCCGTGGGGAATCAGAGTCTTTGGTATGCAGGAAGGTACAGGTCCGGCGAATGACAGACAGACACACACAAGATCTGAATGCGTCTGAATGCACTTTACTGTTCTGAGGCAGGCATTTTTATACACCCACAAGTTGGTATTACATTACTAAAGAAAAAATGTATCCAGTGAAATGTTTACAAAGAAAGGTTACCATGAGTATCTGACGTAAGGAAATACAAAATCAATCAGGTATGAACTACAGAGAACACCTACAAAGCATTACGTCCCTTGATCAGAGTAGCTGTGGTCAATGATAGATTAGTAATTCAAGAGTTCTTGAGAACACTACATTATAGCCCTGGGGTCCCTTTGTTCATGTGCAGTCTCTTATTAATGTCCTGCTTCCTTCTTGTAAAACTCCCTCAAGCTCACTTTGAAACTTTACTTAACTGATGGTTTCCAAGTCAGAGTGCCAAAGCCACCTAACCATACAAATAATAGATATTGTTGCGAGGTTAATTCTATAATGTATCTAGGTAATAACTGTACAGCTGATTAAAAGCAAAGCAATGGATCTCTAGAAGATAAATCATGGCCAGTGCTGTAGCTCAAAGAATAAACTCTAAGTGAACCATCACGCCTGGATGCTCGCACCTCCGGCTGGCAGGGACATCTTGTAAGTAAAAGAACAGGTCAGAGAAAGGGTCACACAGCTTGCCATGAGAAAATTCAGCTCAGCCCTATCTGCAGCCAAGGAGGCCCACAGCGGCATTCACCTTGAACAGCCCTGCCAAACAAGGCTTTTCCCAGTAAATATCACACAGCTTCCGCCTGGATTGCAGCTTGGCTGCGTGAAATTACGGTATTCAAGAGATGCGCGTGATACTTGAACACAAAGGGACAAGACGGAGCATGCTCTGTTGAACCTAACTGAGCCACTCTGCAGACAGCACTCTTGGACAGCCGACCTGGAGCTTTCTGATTTTTTCCTGAGAATGCTTGCTGAGCTAAGACGCTTACAGAATTTTCTAAGTGGCTCACAAACACAGACTCCTCTAAGCATCAAAAAATAATCCCTCCTAAATTCTACAAAAAATATGTTAAATTAGACTAGGCTATCCCATTTTTAAACAGTATGAGAGGAGCTGCTGAGGTAGAACACTGGCTGCTCTTGCAGAGGACGCAGGTCAAGCCCTTTGTATCCACATGGTGTAGAGAACCGTCCACAACTCCAGTTCCAGTGGATCTGACACCTCTTCTGCCTCTCTGGGCACCAGACACACACGTGGGAACATACAGGCAGGCAGAGCACCCACATGGTATTCACAATCGGCCCATGATCACAATTAGTGGACCCTGAGAGGGAAAGTGGGGCAGGAAGGCCGGAGCTAAGAGACCTCAGGTGAGGTGAGCACATAGAGAACAGATCCATTTAATGTGGGGAACAAAGACTTTTTAAACCTTTGACGGATGATTAGGGGCTACTGAGGCAAGTCTACATCATTGGTGGCTGGGGCTAGGGTGTTTAGGGACGCTCATTTGCATAAGGAGGAATTCCAGGTGCTGCTGGGCATAACCTTATAAGGGGAGGGGAAGTTTAGCCTGACTACCTGTCCTTCTGTCAATCTAAGGATGAGATTTCTGGGATCTGCACATGTCTTGACCCATCTCTTGCTCCAGGTCTGCTTCCCCGCTTCCTTGGGTTCCATGACTCCCTGGCCCCATACCCATACACATAAAATGAGAAATTATTGGGTAAGGTCATGTGGTTAGAAAGCAGACGGAGGCTAAAGCCCTGGTCTCACTCTACAGCAAGAACATCGGTTCTTTTTGTTTGTTTATTTTTTTGTTTGTTTTTGGGTTTTTGTTTTACAAGACAGCCCTGGCTGTCCTTGGGCCTGTAGACCAGGCTGTTTCAAACTCAGAAATCCACCTGCCTCTGCCTCCCAAGTGCTGGGATTAAAGGTGTGCGCCACCCCTGCCTGGTAGAACATCAGTTTCTTTGTCACCCTACCTCTGCCCAGGCCAGACACTAGCAATATAGAGAATTAACGTTTTACCTGGATTATGGTGGTGTCACTGAAGTGAGAGCCCTGAGGTTTGTAGTCGAGGCTGGCTTTGACCTTGCCGCTGCCATTTGTGGTTGGTACAGCTTAGGAAGGCTCACAGGGGCCCCAGGGTTGTAAGCTTTAATAGTGTAGATGTGTTGCTCAGGGGAGATCTTGACACACAGCATATGGCGATCAGTGAATTTTGTCTCCCACCCTATCCTCACCCCAGTCTCTCTCACTGCCCCTGTGACCTGGAACCCAGCAGACCCTTTTAGATCTCTTTCAGGATGAGACTAGAGATTATCTGAGTGATGGGTCTGTCGGAAGCACGTGGGTGAGTCAGCCATAGTCATTTCCAGAAGGAATCTTCATCCTAAGTGGCAACCCTGGACACCACAAGGAGCATTTGTGAAACTAAAATGGTTTTGTGTTTGTAGGGCAGTTTGGCTCCTCAGGAGGGGCGAATCCTGTCTCTGGAAAGACGAAAAAGCCCAAGGTGTTCGTGACCGAAGGAAAAGATGTTGCTCTGAGGGGAGCATGCGTGTTCTTCATCAGGTCTGACCCATCCAAAGCCATTACAGCTGAGAACATCCACCGGGTACGGGACGGCCATTTATCTCAGATCTCCAAACCCCATGCCCTGCTCATGTGGAGACAAGCACAGGCTATTTAAAGTATCTAAGGCTGCCTTCAGGGGCTGGGGCATTCATCTTGTGGTCCAGTGCTTGCTTTGTGTAGGCAAGGTTCTCAGTGTTGTCCCCAGGATACATGTATAAATAAATAGCAAGAAAACCCCCTTTTATTTATTTGTTTGTTTGTTTGCACTTAAGACAGGCAATTAAGATATTGCCTTCTTCTCTTTTGATAATGAGGAATTGCTATTCAATTTATTAATAAAATATCCACACGACATTGTGTCTGTGTACAGAGGGAGCTCTTTTCTTACCGAAAGAGTCTCCTACCAAAATAATTTACTTAATGACAAGATTTCTAAAAGTGGATATACAAATTTATGTTCTGTGTAAAGCAAAGTGTTCCCTGTCTGACACAGGTTGTGTGACCATATTATTTTCCTGTAGCAAAATAAACCGGTAAACATCTAGCATCCAATTTCTTTCTTTCTTTTTTTTTTAATTTAGAGGGCTATAATTTGGACTGGTACAAAGTATCATTTTTCAAACAGGGTATAAAAAAAAGGCATTCACTCGCTATCTGGTTAATTATCATGTTCAGCGACTTCTTTGCTATGCTGCCATCTTGCAGGAGGTGAGCTTTAACACGTTAGACACGGCAGATGGGGGCCTGTTGAACAGCGTGAGGCGTCTGCTCTCAGACATCTTCCTCCCAGCTCTCAGGGCCTCAAGTCATGGCTGGGGCGAGCTCGAGGGCCTACAGGATGCACCCAGCATTCGGCAGGAGTTCCTGAGCTCTCTGGAAGGCTTCGTGGGCATCTTGTCAGGCGCACAGGACAGTCTGAAGGAGAAGGTAAGAAGTAGCTCATTAAAAGCACAAAATATGAGGGAGATGCTTTTCTTACACAGCCTTTATTCTACCATAATGGAAGTCTTGAAAGTGTTTGTAGGTAAGTTTAGCATCTTCTTAGGTTGTGACTGTGGCCTGATGTGAACGCAGTGTGTATGGCTTCATGCTTTTGAGGTCTATAAGAATGTTTATAGCAGTGATTGTCAACCTTTCTAATGCTGTGGCCCTTTTTAATACAGTTCCACATGTTGTGGCCACCCCTCCCCCACCATAAAATTACAAAGCTGCTACTTCATAATTGTAACTTTCTACCGTTATGAACTGTAATATAAACATCTGATATGCAGAGGTTCTGATATACAAATTTGTAAAAGGGTCGTTTGACCTCTCAAAGAGTTTGTGACCCACAAGTTGAATATCACTGGTTTGTAGTAACATAAGTATTTACTAAGCTTGCCAGATGGAGCATGGAACACTTGTGACATTGTTGCTTATCCTAAAATGAAAAGGACTTTGGAGCTACAGTGGTGTGTATGTGTGGGCATGTGTACATATGTGTGTGTGTATAGTGTACATGTGTGTGTTACTGTGTATGTATATGTGTGCATGTATGTGTATAGTGTGCATGTGTATGCTACTGTGTGTGTATATGTGTGCAGGTTTGTGTGTGTATAGTGTGTACATGTGTGTCGCTGTGTATGTATATGTGTGCAGGTATGTGTGTAGTGTGCATGTGTATGTCGCTGTGTATGTATATGTGTTTGTGCAGGTATGTGTGTGTATGTACGTGTGTGGTGTGTGTATATGTATGTATTAAATAGGAAGGGGCAGGATGGGGTGGGTGAGAAATACAGAAGTGGCAGAAGAAGGAAAGAGGAATTGATATGCCTGGAGGAAGTTGAATATGGTGGTTTAGCCTATGACTAAAATGGCTTTTAATACTAAGCTTGGCAAATATGAGATTTGTTTCCTATATGACTTGTGCAGTACATTTCATTAATGATTTAGAAGGTTGGTGGTTGTACACTCATGTGTATCTGGGATGTGTGTATGTGATACATGCACATATAAGCACACAGAGAGAGACAGAAACAGATACAGAGTCACAGAGAGGAGCATAGAGACAGACAGATACAGAGAGGTGAGCAAGTGAAGATGACCAGCCAAGGCCAGGTCTATGTGGTAGGAGGATGCGGTTCCCATGGTAACCACAGCAAGGCCGCTCCCCACTGCTCCAGGGAATCCTGAGCCTATTTCAGTACTTCGAGTGGAGACTAGACTAACCAAATGATATAGTATTGGGGCACTGAGCAAATTTTATCCAGACATGGATAGGAGTTCCTTCTAGCTAACATCTTAGTTGCGTGCATCATTAACTAGGGGTGTAGGACCACAGAGGAGCACTGCAAGGCCCATCTGGGCTGGATCAGTGGCAGCAGAAGCATAGGGTGGTCTTGGGTACGCATGTTACTTGAGTAGGCTTGTGAGAGTTCTGTGAGGGTGCAGCAAGGGTGGGGAGCGAGGCGATTGTGGAATCAGATTTACAAGCTGTACTAACTGAACTGGGGAGACGTAGACCTTGGCTGGGCACCAACGGCCTATCAAACCATCCTACCGGGAAAGAGTGTACTCGGAAGGCAGGATGAGACTATCCGAGATGAGTGCTGACAGGAATTATTATGAATCCAAAGGAAGGCAATGGGCAGCCTTCAGGAGGAATTCCAGCATGGGTGTGTTCGCCCAGCAGACCCTGCGGGTGGGAGGCGCCTCCCCATACACTTCCACGCCTGTCTCTCTTGACCATTCTTTGGTGCTTTATTTAATGTTAGCTCTTGTAAGTGACAAGCAGCAATGGCGGTTCTGTTGGCTCTGAACATGCTGAGATATGAATCATACCTCCGTTGAGGAGTAAAAGCCACATTGAATTCAAGCACTGAGTTCTGCGATGCACACAAGTTTTAAGAAACAATTTCACCAGAAGGAAAGTATTCGTAGAAACAGAGAGGGACATTGTGACTTGACATGCCATGTATGCTTATTTGTGGGTGCCCTCTAAACTTTATCCAAGCATTTGCGATTGCATTTGCTAACCATGAAGGCATGGGGATCTCTTCCTCTCATTAGTTCAAAAAAGGAATTCAGTGATAGACAGAATTACCCACTTCCACCACCTATGCCAATTTCCTTCAGGTTGACTCTTTCTTTGTGGTGTTATAACTTGGTGACTATTTCTAATTATTAGTTAATTAAAACTAATTTAGTTCTAAATTAGTTAATTATTACTAATTTATTAGTTTCATGATATATCCACCCTAATATGCCCCCCAAATATGACCTTAGAATCTTTTGTAGAAAAGACATAAAGAAAAAAAAAGACACAGAGAAAAGAAGGTATTATTATTGTTACCATTATTAGTCATTGCCCTTTCAATAATCACTTTGGGTGATCAAGGTAATAAAGATGCTGAGATTCTATTGAGCTCCAACTAGACCCAACTTGACCAAAAAGTGTATATTGGCATTTTAAAACATTTTCTTATTATTGCAATCTTAATTTTAATTAGGTGAACCTTCAAAAATGTGACATAGTTGAACTAAAATCTCTGAAGGAACCCACGGACTACCTGGCTCTCGCTAGTAACCCCGAGACTGTGGAAAAAGTAGAGTGTTGCATGAGAGTGTGGATCAAACAGACAGAGCAGGTAACTCCCAGAATCCTCTGGTCATTTCAGAAGCCACGTCACTGGAGTCGCTAATCGAAGAATTCTATCCTGGTATTCTCTGTCCCTGTATCATATCACACACTCTAATAAAGAAGGGCACTTCAGTGTGATTTCTACATATGGCCATTATTAAGGAAGAACGTCACTTATTTATGGTCATTATTAAGGAAGAATAGGGTTCTGAGGAAGTAGAAACAGATGATTTTGTGAACTTGGTGACCGGAAGGCTGCACTTTGCTGATTCTTCTTGAGAAAACTTCTGTAGAAGTATGGTACAGGTCCCTAATTTATTGTGTCCTTCAACTGAGAGCTTCAGACACACACACACACACACACACACACACACACACACACACACACGAGGGCTCTTAGTGGCTAAGTACATTTGCTGCTTTTGCAGAGGTCTTGAGTTCAGTCTCAATTGCTAAATGCTAAAGCATTCACATCAATCTGGAACTCCTGCTCCAGGGAATCCAACACCCTTATTTGGCTTCCAAAGGTGCCTGCATTAACTTGCAACCTTCCCCATAAACACACCTATATACATAAATACAAAAACTTTCAAAAGTTTTGGGAAAGTTCTAAATGGAGGTGACTCTTCCATCCAAACAATATGTACGTCTAAAATCACTCTGCTTAGGGCATGACGTTTCTTGAGGTTGTGGTGCTTCAGTTTATGCACATAAAGAACAGGCAAGGAAACTGCATATATTCATGGCATCCGGAACTCATTCAAAGTCATCATCTAAGTCATTGTTAGTGAAAGTCAATTGGAAAAAAAAATAAAGGTGCATGTTGGGTTAGTCAGAGTCCATCATTATCGTCATGGAACTGAATAAAATACATGATTCACACAGTGTCCTTTCTCTGTTCCTACCTGTTTTGTTTTTTTGTTTTGTTTTGTTTTGTTTTTGGCTCACACAGGGCTTTCATACCCCCAGTCTCATACCACTGTTCCTTCCCTGCATCTACAGATCCTTGCTGAGAACAATCAGCTGAGGAAGGAAGCGGATGATGTTGGGCCCCGAGCAGAGCTGGAGCACTGGAAAAAAAGGCTCTCCAAATTTAATTACCTTTTAGATCAATTGAAAAGCCCCGACGTGAAGGCCGTGCTGGCGGTGCTTGCCGCGGCCAAGTCCAAGCTTCTGAAGGTTCGTAGCCATTTTGCCACGATTTGAAGTATGTGAGTGAGAGAGATCTCCAACCCCAACTCCACCCCAACTCCACCGAGCAATTGGGCACAGAAAGGTGTTCTTTCACCAGTAAGAAAATCTTTAAGACTGGGTAATGTTTGTCACATGACTTTGGATTGTGGGAATTAGCCTTTCCGTTAAAGACATTGGTTGGCTGTTATACCTGTAAGTATATGTATTATTAGTGAGCATTGCAAGTAACTGAGGTATACGTGTGATCATATGACTCTACAAGAACATATGCACACATGCAACATATTCAGACAAATACAGGTGTAGCAGCCATGGAGGCTGAAGTCCTCTCTCATACATTGCTTTTGTATTGCCCCTGAACTGAAAGCAGTGTTTTTAACCTCAGACCAGGACCTGCGGTATAACCAAGCTAGCTAGCTGCTTCTGACTCAAGGTTTCTAGGAGGCTGCGTCTGAGCTGTTGGTTCCTCTGCAGGTTCATACAGGAAAGCCTGGCTTCCAGGTTAGCTCATGACTCAGCTGCTCTTTGCTGGGCAGAGGCATCCTTCAGTTCTTTTTTTTTTTTTTTTTTTTTTTTTTTTTTTTAATTTTATTTTCTATATTCTATGTTTACATTCCAAAGGCTTTCCCCTTTCCCAGTTCCCACCCACCATAGTTCCCATAGTTCCTCTCCCCCCCATCTGTTCCCCAATAATTCCCCCTCCCCCCTCGGTTTCTTTACTAAACTGGAAGCAATCTTTACAGGCCCAGGGTCCTCTCCTTTCTTCTTCTTGGGAATCATTTGACTTGCTATTTGTGTCTTGAGTATTTAGGGCTTCTGGGCTCATTAATATCCACTTATCAGTGATTGCATTTCAGGTGCATTCTTTTGTGATTGGGTTAATTCACTCAGGATGATATTTTCCAGGTCTAACCATTTACCTACAAATTGCATGAATTCATTATTTTTAATTGCTGTGTAGTATTCCATTGTATAAATATACCACATTTTCTGTATCCATTCCTCCTTTGAGGGATATTTGGGCTGCTTCCAATTTCTGGCTATTATAAACAAGGCTGCTATAAACATAGTGGAGCATGTGTCCTTATTGCATGCAGGGGAATCCTCTGGGTATATGCCCAGGAGTGGTATGCCAGGGTCCTCTGGAAGTAACATGCCCAATTTTCTGAGGAACCGCCAAACTGATTTCCAGAGCGGTTTTACCATTTTGCAATCCCACCAACAGTGGAGGAGTGTTCCTCTTTCTCCACATCCTCGCCAGCACTTGTTGTCTCTTGAGTTTTTAATCTTAGCCATTCTGACTGGTGTGAGGTGGAATCTCAGGGTTGTTTTGATTTGCATTTCCCTGATGACTAATGATGTTGAACATCTTTTAAGGTGTTTCTCGGCCATCCGAATTTCTTCTGGTGAGAATTCTTTGTTTAGCTCTGTGCCCCATTTTTTGATAGGGTTATTTGGTTCTTTGCGGTCTAACTTCTTAAGTTCTTTGTATATATTGGATATTAGCCCTCTGTCGGATGTGGGGTTGGTGAAGATCTTTTCCCACTTTGTTGGTTGCCGTTTTGTCCTTCTGACAGTGTCCTTTGCTTTGCAGAAACTTTGTAATTTTATGAGGTCCCATTTGTCGATTCTTGATCTTAGAGCATAAGCTATTGGTGTTCTGTTCAGGAACTTTTCCCCTGTGCCCAAGTCCTCCAGGGTCTTCCCAAGTTTCTTTTCTAATAGTTTCAGTGTGTCTGGTTTTATGTGGAGGTCCTTGATCCACTTGGAGTTGATCTTAGTACAAGGAGATAGGAGTGGGTCAATTCGCATTCTTCTGCATGTTGACCTCCAGTTGAACCAGCACCATTTGTTGAAAAGGCTATCTTTTTTCCACCGGATGGTTGTGGCTCCTTTATCAAAGATCAAGTGACCATAAGTCTGTGGGTTAATTTCTGGGTCTTCAATCCTATTCCATTGATCTACCTGCCTGTTGCTGTACCAATACCATGCAGTTTTTAACACAATTGCTCTGTAGTACTGCTTGAGGTCAGGGATATTGATTCCCCCAGAAGTCCTTTTATTGTTGAGAATAGTTTTAGCTATCCTGGGTTTTTTGTTGCTCCAGATGAATTTGAGAATTGCTCTTTCTAGATCTATGAAGAATTGATTTGGGATTTTGATGGGGATTGCATTGAATCTGTAGATTGCTTTTGGCAAGATGGCCATTTTTACTATATTGATCCTGCCAATCCAGGAGCAAGAAATATTTTTCCATCTCCTGAGGTCTTCTTCGATTTCTTTCTTCAGGGACTTGAAGTTCCTGTCATACAGATCTTTCACTTGTTTGGTTAGAGTTACGCCAAGGTACTTTATGTTGTTTGTGGCTATTGTGAAGGGTGTTATTTCCCTAACTTCTTTCTCAGCCTGCTTGTCCTTTGAGTACAAGAAGGCTACTGATTTGCTTGAGTTAATTTTATAACCAGCCACGTTGCTCTGGAGGAAATGGACAATTTCCTAGACAGATACCAAATACCAAAATTAAATCAGCATCAAGTAGACCAGCTAAACAGTCCCATAACCCTTAAAGAAATAGAAGGGGTTATAGAAAGCCTCCCAACCAAAAAAAGTACGGGACCAGATGGTTTTAGTGCAGAATTCTACCAGACCTTCAAAGAAGACTTAACACCAATACTCTTCAAACTATTCCACAAAATAGAGACAGAAGGGACACTGCCCAACTCATTCTTCGAAACCACAATTACGCTGATACCTAAACCACAAAAAGATCCAACAAAGAAAGAGAACTACAGGCCAATTTCTCTTATGAATATAGATGCAAAAATACTAAATAAAATCCTTGCCAACCGAATCCAAGAGCATATCAAAACGATCATTCACCATGATCAAGTAGGCTTCATTCCAGGAATGCAGGGATGGTTCAATATACGGAAATCCATCAATGTAATCCACTACATAAACAAACTAAAAGAAAAAAACCACATGGTCATCTCATTAGATGCTGAAAAAGCATTTGACAAAATTCAGCATCCTTTCATGCTAAAAGTCTTGGAAAGAGCAGGAATTCAAGGCCCATACCTAAACATAGTAAAAGCAATCTACAGCAAACCAGTAGCCAACATCAAAATAAATGGAGAGAAACTTGAAGCAATTCCACTAAAATCAGGGACTAGACAAGGCTGTCCTCTCTCTCCATATCTTTTCAATATAGTACTTGAAGTTCTAGCGAGAGCAATCAGACAACATAAGGAAGTCAAAGGGATACAAATTGGAAAGGAAGAAGTCAAAGTATCATTATTTGCAGATGATATGATAGTCTACTTAAGCGATCCAAAAAACTCCACCAGAGAACTTCTACAGCTGATAAACAACTTCATCCTTCAGTTCTTACCTGTTCACCTCCACAGGCAGCCAGCGGGTGGGGTGCCAGGCTTCCTTTAAGGAGAGTACAGAATGTGTAAGAGCCCCCCCCCCAAATCTGGAAGGCACAGTCTTTGTAAGCTAAGCCTGTGAGTAAAGCATCATCCCTTCTCTCATACTCTATTAGCAGCAAGTCACTAGTCATAAGTAATTTATTTCTTTCTTTCTTTCTTCCTTCCTTCCTTCCTTCCTTCCTTCCTTCCTTCCTTCCTTCCTTCCTTCCTTTCTTTTTTCGAGACAGGGTTTCTCTGTGTAGTCCTGGCTGTCCTGGAACTCACTCTGTAGACCAGGTTGGCCTCGAACTCAGAAATCCGCCTGCCTCTGCCTCCCAAGTGCTGGGATTACAGGCATGCGCCACCACGCCCGGCAGTAATTTTTTTCTTAAATAAAATATTTTTATTTGATAAATTATGTTAAAACATCCTAAGTGTATATTCATAATAAGACAATTTATCTATATAACATAATAAAATCTAACATATTTATAATCAGAGATAATGTTTGCAGTTATAATTGTTTCAAATTTGTATTATTATTTAGGTTTCTCAAGTGTCTAAAAGTGATTATTTTTCTTTAGTTAATAAAATGAATGCTGATAACGCTGAGAAGAAAGCTACTTATACATTAAAATGTATTAAAATAGGCATGGTGATGAGAGAATAATATTTCAAACTATTTCAAAGTTTTAGAATTTTTATACTTATAAAAGCTTTCAGTTAGCGTTTTTACTAAGAAAGCAATTTCTACAGCTTTGGTAACATGGTGTTTATGCCTATTTAATTACTATAGTATATAATTACTATATAGCATTATAATATATACTATATATATTATATATCATATGACATGTATTTGCATAAGTTTCTGCTTTATATGCAATAAGATCACAAAATTTTCCATCTGTATATTTAATATTATATCACAAAATTAATTATGACTAATCTTAACTTTAATTATTAATTAATTAATTAATTTTTACACTCTATATTTTATTGCCCCCCATCTACCCCCTGACCCTTCACATCCTGTACCTCCTCCCCACCCCCATGTCTCCACATGGATGTCATTTTTCTAATGCTATGTGCTTTAGAGTGACTTTACATATTGTGATACAGGATAGTTCAGAATTACTACCATTAGGATTTGCATAAAGCCAATTCCACATGCTATCTCCCCTTTAATATTCAGATAGCTTTCTATTTTAATGTCTTGACAGACAGTTGGCAGTTAAAATAAATACTTGACGTGCCACCAGATGGACACAAGTGTGGGGGCTACAGGGGAAGGAGAACTTGGGTGGAAGGGAGAAAATACAGAAAACATGAGCACGCGGCAGGAAGCTGGTCTGGGGCCACACTGCAGGCAGCTGTGGGTTTTCAGGGCTGTGCTACTCTCTGCTAGAATAGAGTATACAAGAGAAATCCAAAGATAAATGCCCCCAAGCATTTACTTAATTTTTTTGACCTGCTCTTCCACACTCTTCTAAGATTCATTATTTTCACTGCAGGAGGCAGGAAGCCAGCGGAGATGCGGAGGGGACCGGAGTGAGGCTCGGTAGCTCTTATTTTGCAATCATCTGGGATAAGTGTGTGAACATTGTTCTTTCGTGTTGTGCTTAGGTTTGGCGGGATACGGACATTAGGATCACTGACGCAGCCAATGAAGCGAAGGACAATGTCAAGTATTTGTACACACTGGAGAAATGCTGTGATCCTCTGTACAGCAGTGACCCTGTGAGTTAAGGTTCCTCCCCCCTTAGTCCACCAGTGACCCTTTCTGCACTAGCACAATGGAGTGCTGAATTTTAGCCCACAGTTTGCTGGAAAGGTCTCAGAAATCTCATATTCTTAAAAAAATACATTCACATAGCTTTGTTTATATCTTATGTCTCTATCTATCTATTCATCTATTGATTATGTATCATCTATTGATTATCTATCAATCATCTATGTATCATCTATTATCTATTTATATCTATGTATCATCTATTGATGACCTATCAATCATCTATTATCTATCATCTATTTATTATCCATCTATTATCTCTTTCTCTATATCTATCACCTATCTATCTATCTATCTATCTATCTATCTTTTTCTTCTATCTAGTGTATCTTATATTTATCTACTGATTGTCTATCAATTATCCATCATCTGTCTTCATCATCTATTTTGAATGTTGTATATTTAAAAATGTTATATTTAAAAAATATATTATATTACATTTCCTATTCAGTGTTGAAGCTAATGGTCTAAAATTTACCTCAAAGAACTATGGGGAAAGTCATTTGCTTACATTCTGTCACTGGCTTTCAGAAATATCTGCCTACATACATTACAAATACAACAGTTAGTATAACCTCATTGTTATGAACAGCAAGCCCTTTGTACTGAAGTAAATTTTGGCTCATCACCTATGACCAAAATAATACAAATGATTGTTTATAAAATATATCTGTGTAAATAGGTATTTTTAAAGATATTTTGGTTAATAATATTAGACTTTATTTTAATGAAAATAAAGTGATTAGGCTCTCATAATCAGAATTTCGCTTAATTTGATATTTTCCGCTGAAAACTTCTGGCATCTCTTCTAGATAACTATGATAGATGCTATTCCTACACTTATAAATGCAATTCAGATGACCTACAGCATCTCCCACTACTATAACACCTCCGAGAAGATCACATCTTTGTTTGTGAAGGTGAGTGTGCAGGAGAGGGCTTGTGGTCACCTCACCGCCAATGGCCAACTTTTGAATAATGAAAATCTATTAACTTGGCTTGATCAAGTATCTGTGCTCTTTATATTTTGGAGGACTTATGGATAAAGAATTCTATTATGGATATAGAATTAATTTCACGTGGCAGGTGTGTTTTTGGCAAACAAAGCAAAACTTTCCTAAGGTAACTGCTACAATAAATATTCTATTATTTTATATATTAAAAACTAATATTCTTTTCAAAAATTTCCTGTGTGGCTTTTAGTTTGCTATTATTTCCTATTGTGCATGTTTTAATCATGAAAAAATGTTCTTAAGCCAGTTATGGTGGTTCACGGCTGTAAGCCCTGTACTTTAGAGATGAAGAGATGAGGATTTTTCTGCCTAATTAAAATGATCCTGCCTCAAACCACAATGACGTTTACAACTGTAAGATCACACTCTGACTTGTAGGTATTTGGGGTTAGAGGGGGATATTCCCTGGGTAAATGAGACACAATAGCCTGTTTGTATGATTAATTGATATTTTGTGCATATGATTTGCATATACTTGTGAAACTACCAAATGATGAGAAACATTTGTAAGAAAGTAGAAAAAAGAAAACTTTTTCAAGTAATAAAAGAGAAGAAATTATATATTGACCCAACGCCCAACACACAATAGAGTCCTAAAACCAACAGGCATGAACATATGGTTAATATTGCTCTGTCTCTACCTTTACATTTAAGATTTATTTATTTTTATTCCATTTGCATGGAAGTTTTGCTTGCATATATGGTATCTGTGTGCCGTGTGCATGCTCAGTGTCTGAATATGTGAGAAGAGGGTATTGGGTCCCCTGGACATGGCATTCCAGATGGTTTTTAGTTATCATGTGGGTGCTGGGAATCTAACCTGGGCACTCCATAAGAACAAGAAGTGTTCTTAACTTTGAGCCATCTCTCCAGCTCTACTCTCACTTCTTGACCTGGTTGGTACCATCCCTTTCTTGTTGTACAGACACTTAGTTATATTGTTGATTTATTTACAAACAATAAGGAGGGTTTTGAAGGAGATAT
Source organism: Apodemus agrarius (assembly GCA_964023405.1). Classification (NCBI taxonomy): domain Eukaryota; kingdom Metazoa; phylum Chordata; class Mammalia; order Rodentia; family Muridae; genus Apodemus; species Apodemus agrarius. Next base: position 11,630,520 of record OZ030020.1, on the reverse strand, counting down.
TTTGAAGTTTGGGAGGGGTGACTATAGTATCAGCGGCTTTCTACGTTAGCTTTATCCATGTTTCTCCGATGTCCTCTTTCTGATATTTTCACTGCATTTTACACAGTGCTAGTTAACTATGAGGTAGACATTAGGGAAGGGGACCTGCAGAGGAAATAAATCCTTGTGGCTGTTAGACAGGAGAGCCAATCTTTTGGTTGGTTAAATCTTCATTTTTGGATGAATGTGTGAACCCTATGGTTGACCTTTCATGGTGTGTCCAACTCTGGTTTCACAGATCACTTTAAAATCTGTTCTTTACCAGTCCATGCACATGTAATAGCTTTGGGCCACATTCACCTCTCCATCCCCACCAATCCCTACTTCCTCCTATAAAATCCCCATCCTAATTTCAAGTCTTGTAATTTTACTTTGTGTCTTGGGAGTCATTTACTGCACTGAGTAACCGGCTTCATTACTGAAGACAATGACCCTTCCTCCATTATTCTGGGATAGATTTTGACTGTAACACAGTGTTAGGGATGATCAGAGTCGAGAGGGAAAAGCAAAACCAAAGATGAAGGTCACAGACTGGATTCTGAGAGGAAGAAGACTCGAGGGCTTCATTCAGATTCATAATTTATGAGAGTTTGATGTACCTGATGTTATTTATTTATTTATTTATTTATTTATTTATTTATTGAAAATTCCAGGTGACAAATCAGATGATATCTGCATGTAAAGCCCATATCACCAACAATGGGACTGCCACCATCTGGAGCCAGCCTCAGGACATGGTTATGCAAAAAATAGCAGCAGCGATCAAACTCAAGCAGGTAACAGTACTGGGGCTCAGCAGTGTGCCCATGTTCTTGTTCTTTGTGTTACATTTCTGGGACCATATCAAATCATTCGACAATGGCAGTTTTTTGGCTTGCTAAACAGAATAGTGGTTATTTCCTTTTTACAAAATAACTTGGCTGCTGATAAAGCTGAGCGTTAATAAGCATGCTGAGAAAGTTCATTCGCTTGTTCTACTAAAGTTCTGAGATGCATTGGTAACTAGTCTTAGTTTTAAGTATCATATAGACCAGCAAGGAGGACGTGGAATAAGGTGATTCTGTTACTGAAATACTGGGACCAAGGAGGACAAGACACAGGTTTGTGTTGCACTAAAATAGTACTTTGTTGGATGGTGTAAGATAATGTTTCAGACTGATGGCTAAATGGAAAGGAATAAAAAGGTTCTCAGTCTAATTTTGCCACCACCTTCACTTGAAAAATAGATGACCCCCTCCCTTATTCCCTCCCTCCTACTGTTCCTCCCTCCCTCCTCCCCCTGATCTTCCCTCCCTCCCTTCCCCTGCTCCTCCTTCCCTTCCCCTGCTCCTCCCTTTCTCCCCTGCTCCACCCTCCCTTCTTATCCTGTTCTTCCCTCCCTCCTTATCCTGCTCCTTCCCCTCCTTCCCTTCCTCTTCCCCTTTCCTCTTTCTCTCCTCCCTCCCTTCCTCCCCTCCCTTCCTTTTTCCCTCTCTTCCCCTCTTTCTTCCCCCCTTCCTCCCATCCTCTCTCCCTTTCTTCTCCTCTCTCTCCATCCCTTCCATGCTAAGGGTTGAACCCAGGTTTTGCACTCCTTAGATATGTTCTCTACCCAATTCCTACTTTCCTTATATTCTTTGCTCTTGGCCGTCAGGGATACCAGCACTGCTTTCAGGAGACAAAAGAAAAGCTTAAGCAAAATCCAAGTGAAAAACAATTTGACTTTAGTGAGATGTATATTTTTGGAAAATTTGAAACTTTCCACCGACGTCTGGCCAAGATAATGGACATCTTCAGTACCTTCAAGACGTACTCAGTCCTGCAGGATTCCCAAATAGAGGGGCTGGAAGACATGGCGACTAAGTACCAGGTATTATACATTTAAATATGATTTCCTGTCACTGCCATAACCTTAAATATTTTATAGACCGCTGATACTTAGACAAATCATGAATACATAATATAAAATATGTCTGCATTCTTTTCTAATAAGGAAATTGGATCTATTTGAGAATTGCATAACTCCATTCTTCCCAGGTGTGAGGTTACAAGGACGAAGTCCCAATAGTTTCAAGTTAGTCATCTTTAAGAAAAAGCATTTTCATTAGAAACAAAAGAGAATGATTAAAATGTTTTTTTGAAAATTAATTTTTTTCCTTTCTTCTTTTTTATTGAATATCATCTTCATTTACATTGCCAATGGTAAAACCTTTCCCGATTCCCTCCCTCCCCAAAGATCCCCAACCCCTCCTCCCACCCCCTGCCTCCACATATATATCCCTCCACCTGACCCCCTCCCCCCTCGATTTCCCTTTGTTGGGACCTCTATTGAGCTTTTACCTGACCAAGGACCACTCTTCCCACTGATGCCCAACAAGGCATTCCTCTGGCACATTTTTGACTGGAACCATGGGTACCCCTTGGTTGATGGTTTAGCCCCTGGGAGTTCTGGGGCATCTGGGTGGACGACATCATTGTTCTTTCCATGGGGCTGTAAACCCCTTCAGCTCCTTCGGACCACCCTCCAACTCCTCCATTGGAGACTCCATGCCCAGTCCAACGATTGACTGCTAGCATCTGCATCTGGTAGGGCCCCTCCGGAGACAAACATGACATGCTCCTTTTGGTATACACTTCTTCTCATCCATAATAGTGTCAGTGTTTGTTGACTGTTTATAGGGTGAATCCCCAGGTAGGGCAGTCTCTGGGTGGCCTTTACTTTACTTTAGTCTCTGCTCCACACATTGTCTTCCTTATTGCTCCTGTGAGTATTTTGTTCCCTTTCTCAGAGGAACCAAAGCACCCCCACTTCAGTCCTTCTTCTTGAGCTTCCTGTGCTCTGTGAATTGTAATTTGTTTATTTTGAGCTTTTGGGCTAACATCTGCTTATCAGTGAGTGCATACCATGTGCGTTCTTTTGTGATTTGACTACCTTGCCCAGGATGACACTTTCTAGTTCCATCCATTTGCCTAAGAATTTCATGAATTCATTGTTTTTAATAGCTGAATAGTACTCTATTGTGTATATATACCACAGTTATCCATTCCTCTGTTGAAGGATATCTGGGTTCTTTCCAGCTTCTTTCTATTATAAATAAGGCAGCAATGAACATAGTGGACCATGTGTCCTTATTACATGTAGGAGCATCTTCTGGGTATATGCCCAGGAGTGGTATAGCTGGGACCTCAGGTAGTACTATGTCTAATTTTCTGAGGAATCGCCAAACTGACAAATGGGACCTCATAAATCTGCAAAGCTTCTGTAAAGCAAAAGACACAGTCAATAGGACAAAACGACAACCAAAAAATTGGGAAAAGATCTTTACTAACCCTACATCAGATAGAGGGCTAATATCCAGTATATACAAAGAACTCAAGAAGTTAGTCTCCAGAGAATCAAATAATGCTATTAAAAATGGGGTACAGAGCTAAAGAGGGAATTCTCAATTGAGGAAACTTGAATGGCTCTAAAGCACCTAAAGAAATGTTCAGCATCCTTAGTTATGAGGGAAATGCAAATCAAAACAACACTGAGATTCCACCTCACACCCGTCAGAATGGCTAGGATGAAAAACTCAGGGGACAGCAGATGTTGGAGAGGATGTGAGGAAAAAGGAACACTTCTCCATTGTTGGCTGGATTGCAAGCTGGTAAAACCACTCTGAAAACTAATTTCTAAAAATACATTTTATTATAAAAAACTTATAAATAAGTATAATCAAACATACCAAAATTAACCAGACCCAAAGTCATTAGAACTTATACACAATTAGAACTGGAATGTGACTTAGGAGCTATGAAGCTTCATGTTCGATTTATGCCTCGGGTACTAAATATGTTTTATGTACTTACACACCACCAAGACCCAAATAGTCCTCTCCGTAATTAGAACTAGAAAACCATGTAACTTTATATCCTCTTGGATACCCATGGCCATTGTCTGCATTTAGTTTTTCCTCATCCCCTCGTATGTAGATTTTAATATTCCCTCTTTCTTACTTTATTTACGCAAAAACATTGGTGAAGTACACGATGTGTCTTGGACACTATTTGACACCAAGATTGGAATGACGTTTAAGTGTCTGTACACATTTTGTTTGTACACTTGCTAATGGTATGTGTACAGCCAGTGAGATGGCTGCCCTGCAAGCCTGACAACCCGAGTTTGATCCTTAGAACACACAGTAGAAATACACAAAGATTCTCAAGGGCTGTTCTCTGGCTGCCAGGGGCAGGCTGTATGAGCGCACATGTGCAGTCTCATTCACACCTATCAAACACACCTGTGTATAGAAGCCATAGAATGAGGGATCATTGGGTTTCCAACCCCAGCTGGTACATCCAAACATAATCCCCACAGCTGAGGCTCAGTGGAAAAGGCGGGGGAAGGCTGTAAGGGCCAGAGAGCTGGGTATTTACCCCCGTGACTTTTAGACACAACAGGGACATCGCATCTATGCAGTCTCAACAATGTGGTTGCCTAAACAAGCCCCACGTGATGACCATGCCATTTGACAATGGCATCCCATGTGGATGAGAGAGACTTTACGAGGCCCTACTTTTAGCTGAATAATTACAGGCAATCTTCCTAGGAGGAAGAAAATCAGCCTGCCCCAGGGATGAGGCCCCTGATGGGTTATCCAGTTCTAGGTCGTCAGTCCTAAACATAGGAACACATGAATTACACTAAATAGACTTGCTAGGTGTGTGTGATATATACATATATACTTATATGTATATGCATACACATACATACACATATACATAACACATATATACACATGTTTATACATATACATATCTATCACATACATATACATGCATGTATATGCATATATGCACAAACATGCATATACAGACACATACATATACATGTATATACACACACATATATACATATGCATACATGTATAGACACACATATACACATATACACATATATGCATGCATATATGTATATGCATGTATATACACACTACATACATACACACACAAATACGTGTATATACATGCATATGCATATACATATACATACGCATGCTTACATATATATGCACATAAGTACATATTACAAATGCTACATATACATAATATATTTTATAATAATAATTTCAGACGACAAGATCATGAATTTCAGAGGGACTGGGAGGGAGCATGGAAGGAGTTGGAAGTGGGAGAGTGAGGTATGTAGAAATTGAAAAATAATAGCATGCTGAATGAAATTCTTAAAAAATAACAAAATCGAATAAAAAGAATATGTTGAAAAAGTTAATTAATGCAGCTTCTTCACATTTGTTTCAAACATGTCACATACTATATGCATGCTCACAGTCTCTGTATGTCAATACTCTTGTTCACATGGGGACATCAAGAAAGAGTACCTTGTTTTCACTAGTAGACTTAATTCCAGAAGTTGAGCAGCTTGTGCATTTCTTTGCGTATTGAAAGATTTGAATGAATGATACCTAAGTGGAAATGACTTTGAAGAGGAGATCGTGGAAAGAGGCCCAATACTCTTCATAAAAATTGTATGCTCTGTCAACAGTGTGGGGCTCTGAGTTTGAGAAGGGCTTAGTACCTGGTTAAGAATGATCACAAATCATTACTGCTCATCATTCTGAGCAAACAGAACTTCTGATAATAGTGTTTTCATGGAGATGAATCGCTTAATTTATACCTTCCTAGACACAGACTGTAGGTGTACAGGAGAGCAAAAGTAATTAATTCTAGAGCATTTGAAAGCAGCAGAGTGTGTTCCACGATTCATTTAAAGCATTTGATTTGGGGTTACATCTCTTCTGTGGGTATCTTAGCTCCCCCATTTTCTTATTATCTGGTTTTTATTTTGTTAAAGTCGTGTCTATTTATTCTTTGAGATCATTTAAGCCCTTCAACAAAAATGAGGTTTTATTAAATTCAACTCTAGGTTTGTTTGTTTGTTTATTTATTTATTTATTTATTTAGCTTATTTCAGATGTGATGACTACATGAAACTTTTGAGAAACCATCTGTTTATTTTCACACGTGGTTTTAATTGTATATATTTGTCCAAATAATCTGTATAAGCATGTGATGAGATGATGCTTCCTGGATGATCCCTCTGATGGGGGATGGCAGAATTTTGCTGGGAGTAACACAAATAGTACCAATCAACGAGAGGTAGAAGATACAGTTTTCTTTAAACAGGCAGCCTTGAGGGAATCATTTTACCATGTCCTGCAGTTAAAGACTGAGTACTGAGAGGAAAATGAAAGACTGCCTTGTGTCTTCCATCTGTCTCAGGACATTGTTGCTGCCGTAAAGAAGAAGGAGTATGACTTCTTAGATCAACGGAAAATGGATTTTGACCAAGATTATGAGGAGTTTTGCAAGCGGACTAATGAGCTTCATGTAAGCTGCATAGTAAATTCCCTGGTGGCAGTCACACGCTTTCTTCATCCTTTCTGTTACCCTGCTCATCATTCCCGATTTGAAAGGCAGAGGCATCTTCATCACAGGGGCTCCGGCAGCAATCCCAGCCTGCGTTTTGTGATTTCAGATGACTGACTAAGGCTCCTCGTTCCCTAGATTAAAGCATCATAAATACAACTTTGGCTAATGATTCGCAATCACAGACTTCTGTACATCTTCTGTCTTAGTTCTTAGGTGGTTAACTTTCATCCTCTGTTCAAACACCCTGTAGCTCCATTAGGCTGCGGCCTGCAATTCCCTTTGTTACTGTAGGGTTAATGATCATGATCAGAGGTAACCTAACTGTCAGCTATTCCTGGCAGATTCTAAAGGCAGCACTGTAGCTGGTCTCGAAGACCGTGGTGCCGGGGCCCCTCCTGCTCTGTTGCTTTCTTTCCCATCATCCTTATTCAGTGCAGACCAGCCATCCAGACCTTCAGCCTCCCTGGTCAGCATGGCCTTTATCGGCATCTGAGAACACATCCCAGAAGCAGTCCAGCTCCAGGTTCACGGGGAAAGGGTTTGGGTGACAGCTTTAGAGCGTATCAGTCATGGGGGTCATATGATTAATAAAGGGCAGATGGGACACCGTGGGGATAATCAAGAAGGATCTTTGTTATTAGGAAGCGGGAGTCAGGGAAGCTGAGGTGGGAGACAACTTGGACGTTCTCGGCCACATTAAGATGCAGAATTCTTTCACCCTTAGGAAATGTAGAAGGACAGTTTTCTCTATAGGAGTAAGATCGGGATGAGGAGACAGCACAGTCTGTGGAGTGTCTTCCTTGCAGGCATGAACACCTGAATGTGAGCCCCAGAACTGATATCTATGTATTTATCTCTCTATCTCTATACATTTAAAACTAGGTGTGGTGGTGTAGCCTTGTAAACTCAGCAGTGTGGATGGGGACAGGAGGATCCTTGGGACCCTCTGGCCAGTAATCTTACTTACTTGGAGAATTTTAAGCCAGTGAGAGATTCTGTCTCCACAAAAGGTGGATAGTTACTGACACACAATACCCAAAGTTGCCCTTTGCATTACACTCACAATACACCTGAGTTTGTATTTGCATCTGCATACACATGAATATGTGTACACATGTATGAGCAGGCACATACATGTATGAATATGCGTGCGATACATGAATATGCATATATGTGTACAAATATGTGCATACATGTATGAATATGCATTGACATGTATGAGTATGGGTATACATGCATGAGCATGCACATACATGTATGAATATGTGCATACATATGTATGGATATGCATATATATGTATGAATATGCACATACATGTATGAATATGCACATGCATATATGAATAAGCATATACATGTATGAATGCTTACACATGTATGAACATGCACATACATGAACACACACACACACACACACACACACACACACACACTTCCTCCTGAAGCAAGAGTGTAAGTAAAATGGTCATTCTGCTTCCTTCTTCCTGAAATTTATCGTTTGAACTAAATGTGTGCAAATGGAAGGAAAAGGCTGTGAGGTGTTTTGGGTGGAGAGAGTTCAAGGGAGAGGGAGGTATAAGACAGTCCCAGACACTTTTCTTTGATGTCTGCGAGTTGATTTAATAGTCAGGATAATCCTAGAAAGTGGGCGCTCTCCGTGCTCTCCTTACTCAGAGGGGGAACAGAACAGCTCTCAGTCACACTTGCATGCATGTGCCTCTCTAGAGTGTGACCCCACGCCTGCAGCTCTTCCATGGGTGTAGATAGATGCTGAGCAGCTGGAGGGAGGGATCATATTTTGTCTCAATTCCTTAATAAGAAGATGTAGAGTTATTCAAAACAGCAAGCAAAAACCATCCAACCCGGCAGTCCCTTACTCTGAGCAGAGGCATGTCAGGCTTCCACACTACGGATGGTGAAAGGAGGAGATACACCCCTGAGAGTGTGTTTGCCCTCACTGCTCACACTGGCACGCTCTGAATGTGAACACGCATGACTTAGAGAAGAGAAATGGTCTTAGACTCAGAAGCAAAGAGGAAGAGTGGGTGTGGCATCAAAAATAGTGAGGGAGGAGGGAAAATTATGACAATAAATGAACAATATCCTGATCCTGTGTCTAAAATGAGAATTCAAAGGTAAAAAGAAGGTCCGATAGAAACTTCCGGGGGGCCGGGCAGGCCTACAACACAGCCATAGAACTTGATCACTGTTCTCCCTCACAGGACAGGATGTGAGCCTGGAGGAGATAGCAAGGTCTTCCTGCTTGTCTGGGGTCGAGAACTGGAGGCTGTGACTGATGTGTGTGATTCCCTGAGATTGAGGTGCTAGCGAGCGAGCGAGTGAGCGAGCGAGTGAGCGAGCAAGAGAGATGAGAGGCACGGGTCTTCCCACAGTGCACAGAGAGGGCTTTCTATGCGAATGTTCCGGAGCCTGGCATTAGAGATTAGTTCAATGCTCTAGCTCCAGGCATGAGTGGGATGAGAACTCTGCTGGTAAGGGGTGGAAGCCTGAGGTCCTGTCCTGACTTAGGTCTGTGCTGGCGCAGGAGGGGCAGTGTTGTGAAACCAACCGCCCAGGCGACTTGAGAGAAACATTAAGTGATTCCACCTGCAGAGTGAACATGCCATTTTAATGTAGGAAGCAATACAATGTTTTTCCGAGTTTGATTACATTTATACTTAAATCATAATCCAAACTGAATAGTAGATGAGTAAAAAACATATTATGCTTATTTTTTAATGCAACCTTTTAAGGCACAAATTCGATTAATAGTAAAAAACTTACGAGGTTCTCACGACAGCTAGGTTTCTCTGCCTTCTGGACACTTATTTTCCGTTTAAGCTCACTAATTTTCTGTTATAAGTTTCTCATGCTTTAGAAGAGGCATGAAGAATGCGGTGCTCTTGTCTTCTGTTGATAATTAGAAAATCCTCACTGTTTCTCCATACTGTGACACATATTTTTAATCTCAACCCTTGGGAGGTGGAGGCAGGAGGGCTGTGGATTTGAGTGTAGCCTGGGTCTCATAGGATGACCCTGTCTCAAAAAAAAAATCTTAGCACTAGTTCACTGTTTGTTATAGAGTTCTGTTCTGTTTTCAGAACGAGCTGCAGAGGTTCATGGACGTCACATTCGAAAAGATTCCAAGCACCACGCAAGCTCTGAGCACGCTGAAGAAATTCGAAAGGTAAAGGTTTGAAATCACTTCCCAAGTTCTGCCTTCTAAACTTGGGATAATTTGAGCACGGTTTAGCTTCTTTTTATAGCTTATCTTTTATTGTAATTATAACTCTTATTATAACTTGGAATTATAATGTGAAGAAAAGCCTCTCTCTACAGTCTGAGTCACAAGGTCACAAGTTTTAAGTTTTCAGAGGCTGAAGAGGACTAATCCCTGGAAGGATTAGGGATTTGCTTCATCTCTGTCTGTAGAGAATACTCTTAGCTTTGAAGTAGGCCGCCGCCACCCATAGTAATACTGCCTAATGTCTGAATAATTTGACATAATTTTTCCCAGGTTAGTGGTTTTGCCTTGTAAGGATTGATACTAATTTGGCTCTTTAAAACGCTGCACAAGTACTACATTGCTTTCACTTGAACTGTTTTAAAATGAATATTATTAAGTAAGATTTATGTATACATATATCTATATGTATATCTATATCTATCTCTCTATCTCTCTCTCTATATATATACTTCTCATTAATTCAAAACTTTGTGGTTTTTTTTTTTGTGTGTGTGTGTGTGTTTCAATCAGATTGAATATACCTAACCTTGGTATTGAGGAAAAATACCAAATAATTTTTCGGAATTTTGGGGCTGACATCGACATGATTTCTAAGCAGTACATGAAACAGAAGTGCGATCCTCCCTCGGCTCGCAACCAGCCCCCCATAGCTGGGAAGATCTTGTGGGCCCGGCAGCTGTTCCACAGGCTGGAGCAGCCAATGCAACTCTTCCAGCAGCATCCCTCTGTGCTGAGGACCGCGGAGGCCAAACCTGTGATCCGAAGCTACAACAGGATAGCCAAGGTCCTCTTGGAGTTTGAGGTCCTCTACCACAGGGCATGGCTTCAGCAGGTGAATTCCCGCATGTTCTTAAGTAGTTTCAACCATTCAGGCAGAGGAAATCCTCTTCTTGCATTTGACAGGGATATTTTATAAATCAGTTTGGTTGAATAAATCAAAGTATATAACGTGGCCGTGAAAGAAAATACTTATTAGTATTGAAAAAGTAATAAGCTAGGTAATAGAAGCCCATTGTTTAATTTGTAATCTCCTAAGTGAGACAGTCACACAACATTTCACCACTCTGTCAGGGTTTCTTTTCTTTCCCCCTTTAAAAATTCAGTAAGATCCTGTTTAGGGTATAGCTTAGTGGTAGAGCATTTGCTTAGCATGCGTGAGACATTGGGTTTTATTCCCAGCAAACACACACACACACACACACACACACATACACACACACACACATTCGCAGACATTTACACACACACAAATACATCACACATACACGCAAACACACACACACAGATACCTACCCACACAACACACACATACACGCTCACAGACATTTACACACATACACAGTCAGACACACACAGATACACACACATACAAAGACACACATACACATACCAAGACATACACAGATATACAAACAGACATGCAAACACACAAAGATACACATACAAACATACAGACACAAACACACTGACAGGGAGAGAGAGAATAAGATTTTGAATGTGTTAGCAAATATAAGTATGTCTGTTGAAGAAGTCTTATGCTTTATTTGGTTGTATTAATAGTGAACAAAGATGTAGCCCACTACTACTTGTGCTTCTTTGTAGATCAGCAACAATAATAGTTCTGTATCTGTGTCCACTGAATTTCTAAATAAAGAAAAAGCTGGATTTGTGTAACTTTTCTTAGGAAAAATAACTGATTAGACATAAAGTGCTAAATATTTTTTTAAGACCAATCTATTTGGTGTTCTGTAAACTTCTTGTAGCTTATAGACTATAAGCTTATAGACTTTCTATTTATAGGCATCTCTTTCTTTAGGTTAGGGAAATTTTCTTCTATGATTTTGTTGAAAATATTTTCTTTGGGCTGTTGAGCGAGGAATCTTCTTTCTTCTATTCCTTAGACTTGGTCTTAAATTTCCTGGGTGTTTTGTCAGAACTTTTAAAATTTAACCTTTTGAAATTACCTATGCTACTGCAGTGTCTACCTACATATCATGTGTGAGTCTGAAAAATGAATACATTCAGTTGACTATGCAATATCACCTTAAGGCTGTCCTTTGAGAGGGGTTTAGGGTTTTTTTCTGGGCTTTAGCAAGGTCAAGTCCATGGGAGAATACTGAATAAGTGTTCACTAAATCCCAGAAATGGTCGAGTCAGATACTGTGGTGTGTACATTACATTCTTGTAGTAATAATTTTGTTTTCTTCCCACAGATTGAAGAAATTCACACAGGTCTTGAGGCTTCTTTATTGGTGAAGGCTCCAGGCACAGGGGAGTTGTTTGTGAACTTTGACCCTCAGATATTAATCTTATTTAGAGAAACACAGTGCATGTCCCAGATGGGTCTACCTGTGTCACCATTTGCAGCTGCCCTCTTCCAGAAGCGGGACATGTACAAAAAGAACTTCAGTGACATGAAGGTATAGCACCTTTCCCCTTGCTAGATGGCTCTAGAGTACATTTATTCTTTTGTTTTATTTTTCATTTGTTTTTATGCACACGAACCCAAGTGTACATGTGCAAATGGAGACCTAAGGTTGATGTCAACAATCATCTTCTGTCACTCCCTGACCTTATTCCTTGAGTCAGGGTCTGTGAGTCAAACCCAGAGCTCATCAATATGACTACTATCTCTGGTTAGATCGCTTTGGGGATTGCCTGCCTCCATTGTCTGAGGCTGGAATCACAGGTGCTCTGTCTTGTTTATGTGGGTTCTTAAGAACTGAATTCCAGTTCTTATGATTGAAAGTCTGGGCTTCAGTTCTGAGTGTTTTAGGGATTTTTGGCCTGAAACAAAAGGCGTGGTCTCACTTATATTAAGTATCATCCTTGCTTCTTGATGGCTAGACAGAAATGGACATTAATTGGGCTAAAAGTGCCAGTGGGAAGCCAATATTTGGGTGTAGCATTGATCCAGGATGGAGAATGAAGATATTAGCTTGAGTAGAATGATCACAGAGTTTGGTTAGACAATTAAGGATATGTTCATATACAGGTTAGGAGGGAACTCAAGGGTTATTGAAGTGGGGCTACCATTCATGGCCAGTTTATACACAACTTGCATAATAATATGCAGTGGTGTTGACTGTTAAATCTCAATTGTAGAGATTGAGAAAGGCTTGAACTAGCCTATTTTGTGGGCTCCTTAGAATATGTTGTCCCTAACCTAAGTCCAAGATGGCTTTTTGACGTCCATGTGGCCATGGCACCCATACAATTAGATCTAGAAATTTTGAGCTCAGTAGAGCATTCAAAGTTGGAGGTAAGCTTTTCAGAGGTAGCTTTTTAGACTATAGCTACTATTAATGACTTTGTCCTGGCTGAGAACTTTTAGGGAGGGACAGAGACAGAAAAGAGTAGAGGGCCATTGGGCTAAACATGAGGTCATTCCAACATTACTGGGTCTAGCAGAAGATGGCAAGCCACAAAAATAGGTGTGAACTTTGAGACAAGATTAAGCCAAGTGTCAAGAAAGCCAAGAGTAAGGGAAGAATTACAAGGAAGGATTACCGACAAGTCCATTGCCCAGAGGATGAAAAAGAGAAGTTCAAAGATACAGACTTGGTACCAGACCACATACGAACTATTACTAAAATATCATAGAAAACCAGCTGTGGTGGTGTATGCAGTAATCCTAGCACCTGGAAAGCCGAGCAAGAGGATCAGAAGTTCAAGGTTGACCTTGACTTTAACACAAATTCGAGGTTAGCCTAATATGTGTCAGACCCTGTCTCAAGTTGTAGTGATTATCATTGTATGATGACATTGTGATCATGCACTTGGACAGCACCTTCTGATTTAAGCCTCTCTCACTTTCTCCCTCCCTACCATTCTTCCTTCTCCCCCCACCCATTGAATATGGAGCTGTATGTATGCTAACAAGTGCTCTGCCACTCAGCTCTGTCCTAGGCTCAGCCCTCCTGTCATCCAGACTGGTCTTGAACTTCCAAGTCATTTGTTTCAGTCTCTAGTAGCTGAGATTACAGACCTCTCCCTCCATTCTCAGTTTATTTAAAGCCTCTTCATGGCAATAATTTAATGCCATCTTTCTTACTTCCATGTAAGATGGGTGGGGCGAAGTTCCATGTGGCTCAGAGACATTGGTAGAATCAATGTCTCATAGCTAAGCGACAGAACCAGAACCAGAACCCAGAATTGTTCTTTGTTGTCTTCTCACCACTCTTGTTGCCTTAAAAAGTTAAAAATCAGCCATGGGCTGATAACATTGTTCTAATCATAAAACACAAGCTAGCATGTTCGTAGTATCTTTACATTCTTTTGTGTCAGAAACCCCCCCCCCACCAGGTCATTTTACATATTTACAAAAGCAATGCTTTCCTATGAAATCATATTTATACAACTACACAATTACTACTACTAATTTTCCCCACAGACTCTTTCTCCGTTATGTGCTGCAGGTAACACACAGCTTCAAAACAAAGGAGCTTTTAGCAAACTTTTTACGGTTCTGTGTTAAAGCATTTGAACAGACGTTGAATGATCTACTCAGCTGGGATTCAGGCTGAGGCATCTCTACAAGAATTTCTGGTGTGGATTCCTCAGGCTAGAATACCTTACACCACTAGGGGCACATGGTCTCAACGGCAGCCCAAATGTCTCACAGGATCCTTCAGGCAACCTCAACACACACCCAGATTCAGTGAAGAGTACATAGACTCAACTCCATGAGAAGAGGAGGGCCAAAGAATGTCTGAAAGCCGACATGGTTAGAACCAAAGTTTGAATAAGCAAATTGCTACCTATGGCATTTATGATGTGTTGGAGATGAGAAGAGTTAGAAGTCCTGGTGTAACTAGCTGGTAAAAGCAGACTTATTGGCAAACTTGGGGGTCACTTAAACCTCTCCCCAGCTTCAGAGTTTACCATGCTGGGAATCTAAGTTTCTACAGATATGCAAACGTATCTGTCTGTTTGCTTTATTCTGCTTTTTCTCGCAATGTATTTGAAACTGTTAAGAGATGAGCCCCTGTGGGCTGTAGTGAGGAATATAAACTGTGAAACCAACATGATCTGGACCCAAAGCACTTTCTCTGTGTGAATGACTTTACCTCCTACACCTCAGTATCTCATTTGTAAAAGCATGGTACTTCCTGGGTTTAAAAGATTAAAGGTGAAGAGTAGAGAGCCTGCTGGATGCAGATTCTAAGAGCCATTTTTCCAGTTGAATAAGCAATGGGCCTTGAAAAACAAAAGAGCGGTGAGCAGTGGCTAGAAGCTTTAGGAAACTCGCAGAAGCAGCTGCTAATAGAATCATCAAATGTAGCTTTTTCAAGTAGCTTTTGTGGAAAGTGAAAGGGTCTTATGGAAACCATAGGAAAGCATTGTAGAGAGTCTGAGCTCATTTGGTAGATGTTAGCTTTAACTGCCTTCTCAAAGCTCACCAGGACTTCTGATACCCTTCTGACAGGTTCTGTAAAATTATGAATATTAGTGTGACACTGCTATATATAGACTTTGGCAAACACATCCACCAGGGATAATTTTTGTTCTAGTACACCAATGAAAACATTTTTTTGGCAGACAATGCTCTAATATCATGTAATATCAATAGTTTCTGTTCAAGTATGAGTTTAAAACTGCTTATCTTTAAGAAGCAAGCTGATGTGCTCTGTGAGGAGTGTGCACTATTAGGTGTATTTGAAAAGGACAGAATAGCAACTAACCTTGACTTTTCATGGAGAACTCAACCTCCTCCTTCCCTTTGCAGATCACAAATTCCTTTTCTTTATTTATATGAGTAAACCGTCGCTGTGTTCAGACACACCGGAAGAGGGAATCAGATCCCATTTCAGATGGTTGTGAGCCACCATGGGGTTGCAGGGAACTGAACTCAGGACCTCTGGAAGAGCAGTCAGTGCTCTTAACCACTGAGCCATCTCTCCAGACCCACAAATTCTTGTTCTGATAAAAAAACTAATGGCTTAGTTAAATAGGTGCTGATTGGTCCTGTCCTGTGTTGTAGCTAATGCTTCAAGGAAATTAGAAAATACAGGGTAAAATCTTGTCTTTGTATTATTTATGCAGTTGCTCTTGACTTATGGTGCGGTTGAAAGTACTGTAAGTAAATAATGCATTTATTACACTTAAGTGACCATTGTGGCATAGCCTGCCCTGTCTTCAGTGTGCCCACCATTTTAGCCAAGAGGTGATATTTAGAGATATTTGAAATCAACACTGATTTTTGAATATTCCTATGCCCTATGGGCCTTGCATCAAGATTTAGTTGATAGTTGTGTCTAGCAATGATTTTCATGATACAGACAACTGTGATGATGAATATGGTCTACAAGAGATACTCAAAGAGCAGGGTGTACCTTGTCCCCATAAAAACAGAATGAGAGACCCCACTGAGGCACAGACAGACAGACAGACAGACAGACAGACAGACTGTTCCTGTAACTTTACATAGTTTAGAAAAGTTTCTGACTTTTCTTGATTTGGGGATGGATAGATGCCAAGAAATGATCCTCAATTTCTTTTTTATTCTGAATTTTAACTTAAGTGGGTTTAGGATTTGGTGGGTGTAGAGAAAGTACTTATCAGTTATCTGTTTTATTTTGTCTGTAACATTCTTCCTGCCAGAAGGTTAGATCACAATAGCTTGACCAGATCAAAAAGTTATCTCTCTTAGATAAAAATGCTAACCGATATTAAAATAGACATGGAAGCTGGCTAATTAGTCACCTTCTGTTGCAGATGCTGCTGTCTGAATACCGGAGAGTGAAGTCGAAAATGCCTCCTGCCACTGAGCCATTGATGCTCCCGCACTTGGCCAGAGTGGATGAAGCCCTCCAGCCCGGCCTGGCTGTCCTGACTTGGACGTCCTTGAATATTGGAGCCTATTTAGAAAATGCCTTTGCGAAGATCAGTGAGTGTGTCCACATGCTTCTTATTTCTCAGATTTAAGAGCTCAGCCCTTGTTGCCTACTGGATAATTTGTTATTAAATACGCTGTTATAAATAATGAAATGGAAAAACAAGGTTCAAAACTTCCACAGTGAACAACAGCTAAGTATAAAGAGTTCAGTAGTTTCTTAAAGATTATAAATATTCATTATTTAATTTTATTCCCAGAGGTTATCCATGTAATTTTGTTGATTCTGATTGCTATTTTTAGTGTCCAAATGAATTTTAAGGCCATTTAACTTCTGTACTAATGGATTAGTTCATTCAAACTTTCCTCCCTTTCTTCTTCTCTTATTTTATCTCTTCCTCTTCCTATTCTTCCTCATTATCCTTATCTCTTAGATCAAACTCAGAGCTCAGGGTATATACGGTAGACAAATGCGCTACTTCTGAGCTGTCTGGCAGACTTTTCAGCAGTTTGGGGGATCTGGGTTTGGATGCAGCAGCTGAAGGTCAGGATGCTGAATGGGAAAAGTTTAAGCAAGTGCCAGTTTTCTGTAACTGCAAAGCAGTGAGTAGAACATGTAAGATGGCGCCCTGCACTGAATCCAGATGTCCAGAGTAAGCCAGAAATGGCACAGACAAACAAACAACAACAGCAACCAAATCAAAACAAAATGAGCACGCAGAAAAACTGGGCTCAAAAAATGCCACAAAAAGTCCATCTGGGATGTTAAACAGTTGGAAACGTTTGTTTCACATAAGGCTTTTCACAGTCTCTCACTGTCCAAAAGTGAGCTCTTCCATGGGATACTTCCCAGAGTTCATAGGTGACTTCTAGAACGTACTAGATCCAGATCTCCTATGTAAAGAGGAACATACAGATTGGGACAAATGATAGAATTTTTTTAAGGACACATTTTTATTTTTATATTTCCAAAATAGTGCTATCTGCCCTCTCTTCTTCATGGCCCAACTTTGTCTACGTTTTATGGCCCGGGATAAGAAGTTAGCTCTGACTTCATTTGTTCACTTCCTCCCAGGGCCTCTGTTGTGTGGATAGCTGGGACCAGAGGTTCTGTATTCCAACATGTCTCCTAATGGTGCAATTCAACTCTACCTTTCTCTCAGTTTGACTGCAAAGGGTTTAAATCCCGGCCTATTTCTTCTGCTTCTTTTCTGTCAGTCTGGTGGTGGAAGTGCTCTAATGCTTACAGCATCCTAATTGTGTAATTTCCATTTAGTCACTTGTCTGACCTTTTTGTCTGACCTATTTTTGTCATGTTACTTCCTGTCTGGGTCACGTTTTCCTGGCATTCCCTTCTAGGTACCTCCTGTGTACCACTCTCTGTCTCTCTTTGTATGCCTCTGTCTCTGTCTGTATGTCTCCGTCTCTCTTTGTAGGTCTCCATCTCTCTTCATTTGTCTCTGTCTGTCTTTGTCTCCCCTGAAATAGGTCTTGACTTATTGATAACTTTAATAACTAGGAGCTTGTATTCTCAGTACGTTTTTTTTCACTGCACCTTTTAGATAACTATATATGACTCAATATGTATTAATTGAGCAAGCACATTCAACTCAAGAACACTTGAGGAACAAGCTAGTAAGCAGAACTTGCCCATGACATATGCTTCAGTCCCTTCACCCAGATTCCCGTCTTAAATTCCCAGGATAATGGATTATAAGCTCTTAGGTAAAGTAAACCTGTCCTCTTAAGTTGCTTTTGGTCGTGGTGTTTATCACAGCAGTAGAAAACCCATCTAAGACAGTTGCATACTTTTGCTTGCTTACGTGGGAACTAGTTTCAATGATAAAGTTAACAGTTGTTTTTGCATATTAATGAAGTATGTTTTAGGCTCACTACAGTTTACAATGGGATATGGAAATGTGCACAATTAGATAACCGTAGCGTTAGGAGGGCGGAGAAAGCTGTGCAGCAGTTTTAAAAAGGATCCTCAACCTAAAGGTTAGAAAGGGACAATCCAGAGATGCTAAATGGTATTTAGTGTTGAACAGATAGAAGCAATAAAGATGACTTTCCTTGCCTCTAAACCAATATTCTTTCCAAAGTATCTCTCCGTCGGAAATATAACAAGAGTAAATGAGCTAAAATCTCTAAGGAGGCATTTATAAGGTATATAAAGCCTTCATGGTGAGAGTTATCACAATCAAATTAGAACAGGCTGCTAAGGTAGTCTTTAGCAGTATTTTCCCTAGAGAGGAATTAGGATTAGAGCATTAGCAATTTGGATATTTTATTAGATGCTAGCTAGAGAGAAGTAGATAGGGTCTAAAAAAGTCCCGATTCTTCTTTTAAAATTGTGCTTCCTTTTTATGACTTAAAGAAGATCACGAGAACAAAATTGATCATCATTATAGATAAAGGCATTGTAGTTGGGCACCTCCTCGCCAATAGGTCCCTCTTCTTTGACCATTTGTGGCTTTCTGTGATGGTCTCAATTTGCTCCTTAGAGAAGAGGCTTTGGTGAAAGTAAACAAACTGTGTTAAGTCTCAAGAACAGTCGGATTCTTCTTTGGAATGCATGAGGCAACACAATTACAGGGGTCAGAAATCCAAAGAGTCTCATTCGGCTATAATCAAAGCATCCTCAGAGAAGGTTCTACCCAGAAACTCCGCAGAGCAACCTTTCCTTAGCACTTTCTGGCTTTTACAGGCTTCCTACTTCTGTAGGAGAATGGCCATACATGTTCAGAGCTAGCTATGTTTCATGGTCAACCCGTTTTCTCTCAGCCCCTCTGCATCCATGGTCATGTTCTTCTCTATCTCACTTTAACCTTTCCCTACTTCCTCTTGTAAGGTCCTTATACCAACTTTGCCTAGATAATCCAGAAATGTCTCTGAATCTCAAGGTCCTTAATATAGCTTCAAAGTCCCCTTTGTCCCATAAGGTAGTATTCCCGGAGGATTAGGGATCTTCTTGCGCAAAACTCTTTTCAACTTTTCACAAATGTCTTTGAAGATGTTGTGAAGAATCCGGAGGAAACAAAAGATTTCTGTTGTGTTCACCCACTTAAGCAGAAGTGCTGGTTCATTTTTCACTGAATAGCATTGTCAGGAAGAATCAGCTGGTATATTGAGCAGTTGCCCGGATGAATTAGCTTGGAAATTATCGAAACTGAGGTATTTCTTTAGGCACTGAAGGTATTGATTTAAGGAAGAGTCAAAAGGAGCAGAATTTTATTTCAGTCACAGTTGCAGAAGGCACCCGTGGGAATGGGCACTGACATAAATGTTCAAGATGTGATGGTGGAAACATGAATTATCAAAGGGGCAGACAGGCACAGGAGTGGCAAGCACGATGTACACAAAGATGGAAGAATGATCAGGTTGTAGGCGATCTAGGAACCAGGGACCACTCTCCACACCCAGTCACCGGTGTCCTCCTGGGTAGATGAATCAGAGTCCAGCAGACTAGAAAGCTGGGAACTATTAAAGGAGGAACAGTGTGTAACAGGCACATGTGTAACAGCCAAAAGTACCAAGGACACTGTGGCGCTTTTAAAAAGAAAGACCCTCATAGGCTTGCACACTTGAATGCTTTGTCCCTAGTTGGTTGAACTTTATGGGAAGGATTTGGAAATATGATCTTTTTTGGAGGTGTCTCATTGAGGCTGGGCTTTGAGATGTCAAAAACCCATGCCATTCCTAGCATGCTTTCTCCGCCTCCCTCTGACTAAAGGTCATGTTTTAGCTCCAGCACTCTTCCTGACTTCCCTTTTTCCATGTTCCCCAAAATGATAATCACCAGCTCACTCCCCGAAACTCTAGGGAAAGCCCCCATTAAATACATTCTCCTGTAAGTTGCCATGGTCATGGTGTCTTCATACTGTAATAGAAAAGTAACCAAGACAGATATGTGTAGCCCGAGCGTCTTTAACCCCGGGGTTCCTGCTATCACCCATCATGTCTCCATGTCTAAGGAAATGCTCCGCCTAATCAGTCATCCTTTTGTTCTCACCCAAAGAGGACCTGGAGCTGCTGCTTGACCGGGTGAACGACTTGATCGCGTTCCGCATCCACGCCGTCCTGGAGGAGATGAGCAGCGTGGTGCTTTGCCAGCTCCCGCAGGATGACCCCCTGACCTGTGAAGAATTCCTCCAGATGACAAAGGTTATCAGAAGACTGATTAAAAAAAAACGTTCTTGAAATAAGGTTTTAAAATATAAAAGGGATCTTTGAAGCAGGAATTAGGAGTTTTAAAAAAAAATTCTCTTCCTCTCCATGACAGAAGTGACTCAAATGCAGAACCACCCTACAAAAGGAAGATAAAGGAAATGTTATCTCAGCAGCTACTGATAATTCACTCCCTTCAGATCTGTGTGTGTGTGTGTGGGGGGGGACGGAGCAGTGCTCTGGCATACAGTTCTAATTTTTCCACATTTTTTTTTTGTTGTTGTTGGTTTTTTTTGGTTTTTCGAGACAGGGTTTCTCTGTGTAGTCCTGGCTGTCCTGGAACTCACTCTGTAGACCAGGCTGGCCTCGAACTCAGAAATCCACCTGCCTCTGCCTCCCAAGTGCTGGGATTACAGGCATGCGCCACCACGCCCTGCTTCCACCTTTTTTTTTTTTTTTTAAGAGCTTCAGTAAGCAAGGGTTAATTGTGAAGTAGCTGGGGGCAGCTTCTGGGCAAGCTGTCTTTATCAAGCACCTCCACAGAGCTGTTTCAACACTAGCATTTTGTAGAATAGAGTTCTGGACTCCTTCCTAGGGACACTGGGACTATCAGAGGCTCGTGCTTTAAGCTACTCAGGGCAGAGACCGTATTTATAGTTTCATCACACTTTAATATATGAAAATAAACTGCTCAGAAGGTCTCCAAGCTACCGTCAGAGAGGCTAGCTATACCTTTTGGGAATGACACATTGGCCTCATTTATAACATTCCCTGTGGGTACTCTGGTGATAGGCACTCTTCAATGATGGCTTTAATATTGTTGGCCAGTACTGTTTACTGGAGGACCCATGACATCCTTGTCAGCTTGTGGCTGCCCTGGAGATGGGACTTAATCACCAAGCGAGAGAGAAAATCACAACTAGATAATGCAGCAGGCAGGTAGAGTCTGGGGGAAACCTGACACAGCCTTTCCCTTTCTTGTGAGGGTTCATGGAGAACTCCTTTTTCACTCACCTGTCAATAATGAAACTATAGCAATTCATGTGCAAGTTTTTTTTAATTTAAATTTTATTTTATATCATCTGCATGTGTGTGTGTGTGTGTGTGTGTGTGTGTGTGTGTGTTTGTGTGTGTGTGTTTGTGTGTGTGTGTGTGCGCGCGTGCCTACACAGAGGCCAGAAGAGGGGATCAGGTTTCTGGAGTTGAACTCTTTTTTTTTTTTCAAATATCTTTTTTTTAATTGAAAAGGGAAGTAAAGACAATTTATGATAAAATTAAAGATTTACATGGAAAATATTTCAGATAATTGAAAAGGGAAGTAAAAACAATTTGGATGTTTTGGGTTACCAGCTTTATGCATTTTTTCATTTTCTTTGACTGTTGAGTCAATGTTTTCTATGGTATCTTCCGCATCTGAGGTTCTTTCTTCTATCTCTTGTATTCTGTTGTTGATACTTGCATCTGTGACTCCTGAATTCTTTCCAAGGTTTTCTATCTCCAGAGATGTCTCACTTTGTGATTTCTTTATTGTTTCTACTTCCACTTTTAGATCCTGGATGGTTTTGTTCAGTTTTTTCACTTGATTGTTTGTGTTTTCCTATAATTCTTTAAGGGATTTTTGTGTTTCTTCTTTAAGCGCTTCTGCCTGCTGACCCATGATTTCCTGTATTTCTTTAAGGGATTTTTGTGTTTCCTCTTTAAGGGCTTTTACATGTTGATTGATGTTCTTCTGTATTTCTTTAAGGGGGCTATTTAAGTCTTTCTTGAAGCCCTCTAACAGCATTATGAGATACAATTTTAAATCCAACTCTTGCTTTTCCAGTGTGTTGGGGTAACCAGGACTTGCTGTGGTGGGAGAACTAGTTCTGATGTTGCCATGTGGCCTTGGTTTCTGTTGGTAGGGTTCTTGTGCTTGCCTTTTGCCATCTGGTTATCTCTGGTGCTAGTTGGTATTGTTGTCTCTGGCTGGAGTTTGTTCCTCCTGTGGGCTTGTAAACCTGTGTTCTTACTCCTCTGAGCTCAGAAGTGAAAGCACTGCTGGGAGATCATTCTCTCCTGGTGGGCTTTGCACAGAAGACTGTGGAGTCCCCGGCTCCCTGGTGCCAATAGTGGCAGGAAGACTTCTGTTCCAGCTGCTCCACTCATCTTCCAGATCAAATATAGCCTGTAGTCCAGCTCCCCAACAATGGTCAGTAGCAGCTGCAGATGGAAGTCCAAGGATATAGCAGTTGCTCAGTCCCATGAGGAAAGCAGGCAAGGAAGAGTGAGTCCAGAGTTGAACTCTTATGTCCTCTCTTGGCCTGAACTCTGAACTCTGGAAGATCAACAAGCCTTCTTATCCACTGAGCCATTCTCTCCGACCCTAATGCTATGAGTTTTTATTGGCTACTGTCACCATGACACACTCTGCTTTACATGAAAGGCTCAGAGTCTTAGAAAGAATTCAGTATTTTTGGACCATGTTCTTTATGGAAGTATTCTAGTCACAGACCCCAGTCAGCAGTGAGAATCCACGTGAATCTGATCTTGTTGGAAGAGGAGGGTTTCATACTCACAGGCAACCCTTTAAGAGGACCAGGCATTTGGTGTTAAAACTTTTGTGTGTATTTGGTAAACTTCAATCTACATTAGGGTTGCCCACATTTTAGAATTCTGTTTGCCTTTTCCACAATGATTTTTAACTTTTTTCCTGCTGGTTTTTAAGTTCTTGCCTCATCATAAGAGATATCGCTTAGTTTTGTGGCTTACACCAAGTTTTAGATTTTAAAAATAGAGAAATTAACATTTATACCAATTGTATCACCATCATTTTTATGATTTTTCATGACTCTTGTTGTGCTCACAGTAGGCCTGCATACTGCTTTTATGCTTTGCCTCTTAGCTAGTATTTCTTTGATATATATATATATATATATATATATATATATATATATATATTTCATGTCATTATATAGCTTTCACAGGTAGCACATAAATGATACCCTCATAACATTTTATTGAGAAGATATATATTTCTTCTTACTACTGGACATTAAATGGCTTCCAAAATTGTCAATTTTGCCAAGAGCTATAATAAATATATATGTATAATTTTTTTGGTCTTCAGAACCATTGCCTCCAAATAGGATTATTGTGTTATATTGTTCTGTTTCATTTTACAGCTCTTTATAGTTATAGACAATTGTTTTTCAAAGAATGATCCCAATGTACACATAATACAATAATACCGATTTGACTCCCCTCTGACAAATACTGCTTATTATAATTTATTAATTTTAGTTTGAATAGCAAAATCACATATCTAAATTAATCTGTATTGTGATTACCCATACAATTAAGTGATTTTGGTTGACTCATTTCTACAAGTTGTTCATTTTATAGTTTTAATTTTTCATTTATGCATCCTTTGTTTCTAAGTTCTTAATTCTTTTGTTTTTGAGAATATGATATAATTGCATCATTTCCCCATTCCTTTTCTCACTCCAATACTTTCAGACATTCCTTCTTGCTCTCTTTCAAATTCATGGCTCCCCTTTCATTAATCGTTATGTTCATATATGCACATATTTATACATATGTATTCCTGACTACATAAATATAGCCTGATCAGTATGTATAGTGTCATATGTATATGTCAGTGCTGACCATTTGGTTTTTGATGACCAATCAGTGTGCTCTTCCATGGGAAAGACTATTTCTTCTGCTCTCTTCATTGATTACCTTCTTGTAGTTCCTTGTGTTTAGTTGGAGCCTCTTGGGCTTTTCTCTTTCCATGCGAGCTGCTTAGTAAAGAACGGGATGGAGGCACTCAAAGCCAGAGCCTTTGGACACTTCTTATGCCTGCTGTCACCATGGAGATGAGTCACCGTGAGTGGCAGGTGCTGGAGGGAACATCTTTGGTTTTGTTTGTTGTAGGAACATTTGGATGGATCCATCGTTACTTTGTTCTCATTTTGTTAATTCTGTTTTATTAATTTGTACATTATTTGCACTTTTATAATCATGTCTTCTCTTAGAAAGAGTTGAGGGCTTTGAATATCTTGGAGTAATAGTATTAATCATTGAGAGTTGCTTTCCAAAACACACAGTAGAAGGGAATTCTAGGATTTCAAATACATGCTGCTGAGCAGACATTAATAACTGTAAGGGAAGTCAACTGAGGATTTCTTTCTTGGGAGAGCTGGCCTTGAGAATGGGAGACAGTATGGTCCATTTTGAGCCTCTCCAGCATAGAGTCAAATGATTCAGAAATAATTAATTTTTTTTCTGAAACAGGGTTTCTCTGTATAGTTCTGGCTGTCCTGGAACTCATTCTGTAGACAAGGCTGGCCTCGAACTCAGAGATCTGTCTTCCTCTGCCTCCCAAGTGCTAGGATTACAGGCATGTGCCACCGCTGCCCAGCTTAAATTTTTTTTTTTTAAAGAATCTCTTAGAGAACAATTGATTTAGAATGAGGAAAACAAGCTTGAGAAATATGCTCCCTGGTTAAATGACATTTGCTAGAACTTCTTAAAGACTTCTTTAGTTCTGAACACAGTTCCTAGCACTTGCATATATATACCATCACATGGAGTACACACATCTACATAAACTATTTTTAATTTATTCTTAGAAAATTTCATACATCTTTTTTTTAATTTTTATTTTCTATATTCTATGTTTACATTCCAAAGGCTTTCCCCTTTCCCAGTTCCCCCCTACCATACGTCCCATAATTCCTCTCCCCCCCAACTATTCCCCAATCATTTCCACCCCCCACGATTTCTCTGTTCTGGGTCTACAAAACTGGATCCAATCTTTACATCTTAATCATATCCATACCAGTTTCATTCCTCAAACTCCCCTGGTCCCTCTTCAAGTCGTTTTCAAAATATCACACCGAGTCCAATAAACATTGCCCATGTGCACATATTGGTGGGATAATCAATCCACCAGGACACAGGCAACCTGCCAGTGTCCACTCCTCAAGGAAAGCTGACTCTCCCTTCCCCAGCAGCTATCAGTTCTCCTCAGCTCGGTGTAGAGCCTGAGGAGGTTCTCCCTCTCTTTGATGGATGTTTTAACTGGCTTGGTCTTATGTAGGCACCTACAGTTGTTGTGAGTTGATGCATGTAATAGTCATATCATGTATAGATATAGACCAGCATCTCATGGTACTATTCCATATCTTCAGGCTTCATAAACAAAACAATTCATAAATAAAACAAGACTGGGTAAAGATTTTTAGTTAGGTGAAGTTGAGTTAAGTGAAGTTATTGTTTGATATTTGTCTTGGTAATGACTATGTTTAAAAGTTTGTTCCACATATTAATAGCATCAAAATGTCCCATCTGCAGAAGAGGGGTGGGTAGAGGTCAAGACTGCTGAATGAGGAGGTATCAGAACCATGAACTATTGGATGTGGACAGTCCATGAACATGTTAACTCCTCATCGTATAAATCCATGTAAACTGAAATGGACATGGAAAGGGTGACTGACTGACAAAGTCTACACTCAGTGAGCTTTCCCTCAAGTAGGTGGTGACAGAGATACTTCCGTGTGGTTTACCTATCTTTATGTACCTGTCGCAGAATCTCCCACAGTGTATTGTGTTACATCTGTCTCGTTTCATTTCTGAGAAAGGTCCAACCTAGCTGAAGTGAGTGTAAATCTGAAATGAAGTACATGGCAGAAATGATGAGGCAGGAAGATAACTGGAAAGAGCAAGTTCAGATCATGTGAAGGGCAGGTTCATACCAGGTGAAGAGCAGGTTCACACCATGTGAACAGCAGGTTTACACCATGTGAAGGGCAGGCTCATACCATGTGAAGGGCAGGCTCACACCATGTGAAGGGCAGGCTCATACCATGTGAAGAGCAGGCTCACACCATGTGAAGGTCAGGCTCACACCATGTGTAGGGCAGGTTCACATCATGTGAAGGGCAGGCTCACACCATGTGAAGGGCAGGCTCACACCATGTGAAGGTCAGGCTCATACCATGTGTAGGGCAGGCTCACATCATGTGAAGGGCAGGCTCACATCATTTGAAGGGCAGGCTCACACCATGTGAAGGGCAGGCTCACACCATGTGAAGGGCAGGCTCACACCATGTGAAGGTCAGGCTCATACCATGTGTAGGGCAGGCTCACATCATGTGAAGGGCAGGCTCACACCATGTAGGGCAAGCTCACACCATGTGGAAGGCAGGCTCACACCACGTGAAGGGCAGGCTCATACCATGTGAAGGGCAGGCTCACACCATATGAAGGGCAGGTTCACATCATGTGAAGGGCAGGCTCACACCATGTGAAGGCAGACTCACACTATGTGAAGGGCAGGCTCACACCATATGAAGGGCAGGTTCACATCATGTGAAGGGCAGGCTCACACCATGTGAAAGGCAGGCTCACACCATGTGAAGGGCAGGCTCACACCATATGAAGGGCAG
This sequence comes from Apodemus agrarius, assembly GCA_964023405.1. Taxonomy (NCBI): domain Eukaryota; kingdom Metazoa; phylum Chordata; class Mammalia; order Rodentia; family Muridae; genus Apodemus; species Apodemus agrarius. The sequence goes on along the minus strand of OZ030020.1, from coordinate 11,603,390 downwards.
GTTCACACCATGTGAAGGGCAGGTTCACACCATGTGAAGGGCAGGCTCACACCATGTGAAGGGCAGGCTCATACCATGTGAAGGGCAGGTTCACATCATGTGAAGGGCAGGTTCACATCATGTGAAAGGCAGGCTCATACCATGTGAAGGGCAGGCTCACACCATGTGTAGGGCAGGCTCACACCATGTGAAGGGCAGGCTCACACCATGTGAAGGGCAGGCTCATACCATGTGTAGGGCAGGTTCACATCATGTGAAGGGCAGGTTTACACCATGTGAAGGGCAGGCTCACACCATGTGTAGGGCAGGTTCACATCATGTGAAGCGCAGGCTCACACCATGTGAAGGGAATTCTATGGGATGAGATGCTGCTGATGGCTCTTGGGGTAGCTTTTTCCATGCTGGGGAAAAAGAACAAAAAAAGCAAAAACTAACTAACTAACAAAACAAATAAATAAGTAAACAAATAAATAAACAAACATTACCCTGCATCTTTGGTCTATTTTCCTGGGTCCAGTTGGGTCCCTTTCATGCTTTCTTCTTGGGATACCTAGTCGGGGTGAATGTGCAATATGTTGCTGTTTAGTTATTTTCTCCGTTCCTGTGATAAGATATCATTACAGAAGCAGCTTACGGGTGAAGGGCTTACTGTGGGTTACAGTTCCAGGTTACAGTGCATCCTGGCAGGGGAGTCAGGAGCTTGAGGCAGCCGTCCGTGCTGCCTTCTACGATGACTTCCCAGTCAAGAAGTAAGAGGGAGGGATGTTTATGTTCTGCTGACACTTTTGTATAGTGTAGGGTTCAAGTCTAGGGAATGGAACTGGGCACACTGTAGACAGATTTCCCCACCCGATGTAATTCTAGATCTCAAGCTGACAATTGAGATAAACCACCACAGTGTCAAGCCATCACCGAAGCTAAAGTATCAGTCAAAGGCTGGATCTGTGCTCCTTCTGCTCTTCCTGATGAACTTTGAAGAGCTAGATAAAGATGTGTGAATGTCATCATTTGCTCTTCTCGCTGCTAGGATCTTTGTGTGAACGGTGCTCGGATGCTCCATTTTAAGAGCTCTCTGGTGGAGGAAGCGGTCAACGAGCTCATAAACACGTTACTGGACGTGGACGTCCCACCTGAAGACCTCCCAGAAAACGTCCACCGTGAGAACGCCAGTCCTCACGGCGATGCTTTGGGTGAGAGACGAGGGAGGCATTTCTGTTTCTAGCATATTTGCTGAAAACTAAAATTTAATTTTCTATATTGCAATTGGTTTTATAGTTCTATAAATACTACCTCAAGTTTATACTGGTATCTCTGAATCTGAAATTACGATTCTGCACAAATGGCTCAGTTGCTTATTCTAAATATTTTGTGTCAAACTGTACAAACTTTTTCCTACAGAGAGAAAGGGGAAGATTTTATTTCCCAAGGTTTTTAGGGCTATGGTTTGGAGAGAACACACTAGTCCACAGGACTTTGAGGCCCAGTGTAACTTTTAACCTACACTCCTGGATCTGTTATTGGCTGTTTTCTCACACAGAGATGATCTCCTATTCTTCCTTGATCTCAGTTCCTTGGATGTAGGGCATGTAACTGATATTGAGCTTGCTTGTAATTTATCTTAATTTTCTCCCTGTAATGGAGTGGATCGATCTCTCTCTCAGGAAGAAGAGAAGGGCATCCTGAGGCCTTGGCATCTTCTTTTAATGCTGGGGCGAGCTCTCTGCCTTCGACAGCAACTGCAAGAAAGAAGAAAGAAACTGAGGTGTTAGAGGAAGCCCGGGAGCTGCTCTCCCATTTCAACCACCAGATCACTGATGCTCTTTTGAAAGTGACCCGGAATACACTCGAGGCCATTCGCAGGCGCATTCATTTCTGCCACATGGTTAACTTCCGGGGTATGATCTTGCACAATGTGACTATTGGTTAGTTAGGTAGAAGGTGTGTGTGTGTGTGTGTGTGTGTGTGTGTGTGTAAGTGTATATGAGTTTGTGTGTGTGTGTGTATGTGTGTGTATGTGTGTATGTGTGTATATGTGTATATGTGTATGTATGTGTGTATGTGTGTATGTGTGTGTATGTGTATGTGTGTATGTGTGTGTATGTGTGTATGTGTGTATGTGTGTGTATATGTGTATGTGTGTGTGTGGTGGACATTCATACTAATTTTAAATAATTTAAACCACTCTGCCATTTGTTGGGTACTTCCTTATAATTGTAAGCTGCATGAACTTTGCTCACCCCTAATGGTGAGATTCTAAGATGTGGATCCTCTCATCATGTTTGTTAAAACCGAGAAACCCAGGGCCCAGAAAGACTAGTTTGCCAAGATCACTGAAATCCCAATGACACAAAATTCAACATAATTAAAAAATTTTCTGTAATAAGACAGAGGCATAAAGAAATTATTTAATCCAACATTAAATATGAGAGAAAACCTGAGAGAGTTATCCGTGGCAAATTCTTAACCAACCTTACTAATTATTAACCAGTCTTATTAATGATAAGAGATTGCTATCATCCATTTAAAATTAGAATTTATTTTACTATTTGCATGATACTTCTGCTTTGCATTCTGAATGCCCTTGCTTTTGTTTTTCTAGCAGTGTTCAGAAAAAGGTTTCAGCTTTTCTACGTGTGCTACAAACCCCACAAGAGGTGGGAGTATTCTGAAGTTAAAATCCTAAATTAAGAATAGTAGAGAAGGAAATAGTAATTAATTGAGACAGAATAGGAGAATAAACTCTTACTTGGAAGATTAGTAATGAAAGGGGGGCATAGGGTTGTGTTTAAAGTGGATGAAGAAAACCAGGGCCTGGGAAGGAGTGTTCCGGGGCGTGGCTCTGATTTACCTCAGAATGAAAGGCAGTTCTTTCCTTAGATGGAAGGCTGTTGAAAGGATCCATCAAACGCCGGCTCATATTTTAATACATTCCATCATGGTTATTGCATAGCTTTGCACATTGCAGGCATCTTCAGCCACATAAAACTATGTGTGGTTCATGTGCACATGCTCACCCACATGTGACTTTGTCTAAATACTTAAACCTACAGCTATAGCCAACTTTAAAAGCCTCTTTATTATAGATAATGAGTTACATTTACATTTTTTCCTGCATGTGAAACTGACCCAAAGTTTGGAACATATTCATCATGGAAGGTATTTTATTTAAAATTCCAAAAGTTGCTTGTTCTAACTTTCATTTTAAGTGGTATTTGTTCTCTATATCCTGCTTGTTTCCTTGGCATTTAAGTCATTGTTGGCATGGCTTTGGTTGCCACTATTATCTTTAAAATCTTGGGTAAGACTTTATACTTAATCCTGATTCATAATTGAACATTTCCTTTTATGGAGGTGTTCCAGCAAGCTACAATCAGCAGAATGGTCTGGGATCCACTGAATCACTGTTATGTTGAGCAAAACCAGATCTTCAAATACCTATGCACTGTTCGGTTTGACAAATTGTTCAATTACATGTGTATTTTGTATGCCTTATTTTTTTGTGAAAGTCTATTAAGTATATTTATTTTCAACTAAAAACGGTGTATTAACTTCAGACAGTGACAGTTCGTCTAAGGCAAAACAGAACCATCACCCCATTTTCCGGGCAAGTGTTACCCTGGCCATTCCCAACATTGCTATGATTCCTGCCCTGGAAGACATACAGCAGACACTGAACAAAGCTGTGGAATGTATCATCAATGTCCCCAAGGGGGTCAGACAGTGGAGCAGCGAGCTGTTGTCCAAGGTTGGTAGAGTGTGAAATATCGAGTCATTCGGAAGCTGCTGCTTTTAAAGATGGGGCAAAGCTGAAGCGCTTCTTCATTCTGTTCTAGAGAAAGATGCACGAAAGAAAAATGGCTGCTGTGCAGAACGAGGACAGTGAGTCTGAGGCCGAGGGGGAGGGAAGTGAACTGCAAGGTCAGTATGCCTTAAAGGATTTAGAGATTGAAACTCTCTCTCTCTCTCTCTCTCTCTCTCTCTCTCTCTCTCTCTCTCTCTCTCTCTCTCTCTCTCGTGTGTGTGTGTGTGTGTGTGTGTGTGTGTGTGTGTGTGTGTGTGTGTGAATGCAGTTGCTCATGGAGGCCAGCAGAGGGAGCTGGAGTTACAGGAAGTTGTGAGCCACCACCTTTACAGTGCTGGGAACTGATTGTCCTCAAGAAGAACAAGTGCTCTCAAGGACTGAGCCAAGCTCCCGACTTTTAAAACACAGTCTTTGAAAGTCCCGTTTCACAGAGACCTCTTGAATCTTCCGCCATATGCGGTTTTCAAATCATGTTCAGTAAGAGTAGCGATCTTTCAGCCCATTTCAGGTTTAAAAACGTCGAGATCCACTTACTGATCTCTCAGTGTCACATGATCTTCTGCTTCTGTTGCCTCTGTCACAACTGCTGGTGCATTACTGCCGTTTGGTCTGATCTATGCACGGCTGAAGACAGGAAGTGCGTTTAGTTTCACACTTTGCTGAGAAGCTGGTTTTCATCCCAATGAGTATCCCCTGGCACGTTTACAGATGTTTTTGACCTATTGTGAGTTCTGTTTTGTTAACACATCCTGAACGCTGCCGTACACCCTGCAGCTTCCATTTGCAGTCTGTAAAATTGGGGAGCATTAGGCATCCAAGTTGCTAATGATATCAGATGTCGTCTTCGGGCCTCACACTCCCTTTTGGTCAGCACCGTGGTGAGCAGACACAGTATAATTTTGTCGGCGACGCTCTCCCCTGAGATGATAAAATGACTCTGCAAGGAAAAAAAACGAAGTCAGTGCCTCTTTGAAATAGCCCTAATGAGGAAGGGAGAAAGAGTTGAAAATACTTTTCTGTAACTAACTAACTAACTAACTAACTAACTAACTTACTTACTTATTTTTTTATTTATTTATTTATTTATTTATTTATTTATTTATTTATTTATTTATAGCTTATGCTAAGAAGCAGTATCTGGAGCTGTATATAGGGCTCATCAGCTAGGAATAGATACTGCTCTTGCTGCAGACCTGAGTCTGGTTCCCAGCACCCTTTTCTGGTGGCTCACGACTGCTTGCATCGCCAGCTGCAGGGCATCAGACACCCTGTTCCGGCTTCTGTGGGCACCTTCACTCGTGCACATGACACTCCCCCCCCAACACATACATTCAACTGAAGCATGAATTAAATCTAAAACAGCACTGCTGTTATGGTATTAGCTTCAATTTAATCTGGAAACATTGCTTCAGCTCCTAGGATCGTTTAAAATTCAAAGTCTTCTACTGAGAATATGTTCAATCATGAATCACAGCCAGAGAAGAAAAAAAAAAAAAGCACTGAAAACATGAGCAAAGGACTGAAGCAAAAGACTGCAGCCTGGCTGTCTTTAAGTGTGCAGTTCAGAGGGTGTGTGCGTGTGTGTGCTTGCGTGTGTGCTTGTGCGCATGCATGCGTGCATACATGTGTGTGCGTGTGTGCTTGTGCATGTGTGCGTGCATTTGTTTGTGCTTTATATACTCTGAGTATCATCGTCTAATTTTAGAACATTTTTTATCATCTCAGGACAAACCCCAGCACCAGTTAGCATTCATTTTGCTTTCTCTTTCTGCTTAACCCCTGGAAGCCACAGATCTATGTTTCATCCCTAGTGACCGATGTGTGGGGTTCTGTGACTGTTTCCCATTTGTCATGGTATTTCTATTTTCATCAATGTGTAGCATTTACATTCCATTTTCCCTCTCGTAGCGCCACAGATGGGATCCCAGTCCTGCACATGTCAGGCAAGTGCTGTGCTGCTGGCTTCATTCTTAGATTTGTTTATTGGAGGGAGGACCTTACTGTGTAGCTTAGGCTGGCCTTGAGCATGTCAGTAGATCAGGTTCCTCTTGAGCTCATGATTCTCCCACTCCTACCTCCTGAGTGCTAGGATTGCGGGCACATAGTATTCATTTCTTTTTATCGGTGAATTGTATTTCACATTACAGACGAACTATATTTTATTTATGCTTTAGTAAGTTGGTGAGCAGTTCAGTTGTCTCCATTTTGTACTATCTTTAAGAATTCTGGTGAATATGTAGCAGTGCTTGTGTTTATTACGCAGGTGCTCATGGGTATGCAAGCGTTTGTCTGTCTGCCCATGTGCGCGCACATGTGGAGGTCAGAAGCTGGTGTTGGGTGCTTTCCTCAGTTGCACTGAGTCTTGTGTTTTGAGACAGGGTCTCTCACTGATTCTGGAGATCATCAACTGTCTAAATTGCCTGGCCAGAATGCTCCAGGGATCCTCCTGTTTTCCCCGTCCCACGAAGTGCTGGATTGTGCATACACGCTGCAAATCCAGAACAGCAGGTCCTCAAGCACAAGTGGCAAACATTATATCAAGTGAGCCACTTTCAAACCCCAAGATTTTATGTGGAAATGTTCTTTTTTCTTTTGGGATAGACCGGCAAGGAGGATTGCAGGGCATATGTAGTTTGTGGGTTTTTTTGTTTTGTTTTGTTTTTGTTTTTGTTTTTGTTTTTGTTTTTGTTTGGAAAAGGTAACATGTTTATTTGGAAAGCTATTGAACCGCAGGGATAGCTATAAAGACTGTCTTGTTTATCAGTTGAAGGAGAAAGCCTTCTTTTCTTTTTTTTGTTTTTGTTTTTATTTTCTATATTCTTTGTTTACATTCCAAAGGCTTTCCCCTTTCCCAGTTAGCAATTCAAATGATTCCCAAGGAGAAGAAAGGAAAGGACCCTGGGCCTGAAAAGATTGGATCCAGTTTTGTAGTTTGTGTTTTAACATTGAGAGATGCCACGCAGTCTTTGGAAGGCATGACGTCATTTGCTCCTCCCACTGGCAAAGCAGGAGGGATTCCTTGCTTTTCCTCTCCATCATCCCTGACCATAGTCTTACCTGCCTTTTGTCCATCGCCATTGTCATAGGCACAGAGTGGTGTCTCACTGAGGTTTTTTTATTTTTATTTTTATTTTCTATATTCTATGTTTACATTCCAAAGGCTTTCCCCTTTCCCAGTTCCCACCCACCATAGTTCCCATAGTTCCTCTCCCCCCCCAACTATTCCCCAATCATTCCCCCTCCCCCCCTCGGTTTCTTTACTAAACTGGATGCAATCTTTACAGGCCCAGGGTCCTCTCCTTTCTTCTTCTTGGGAATCATTTGACTTGCTATTTGTGTCTTGAGTATTTAGGGCTTCTGGGCTCATTAATATCCACTTATCAGTGACTGCATTTCATGTGCATTCTTCTGTGATTGGGTTAATTCACTCAGGATGATATTTTCCAGGTCTAACCATTTACCTACAAATTGCATGAATTCATTATTTTTAATTGCTGAGTAGTATTCCATTGTATAAATATACCACCTTTTCTGTATCCATTCCTCCTTTGAGGGATATTTGGGCTCCTTCCAATTTCTGGCTATTATAAACAAGGCTGCTATAAACATAGTGGAGCATGTGTCCTTATTGCATGCAGGGGAATCCTCTGGGTATATGCCCAGGAGTGGTATGCCAGGGTCCTCTGGAAGTGACATGCCCAATTTTCTGAGGAACTGCCAAACTGATTTCCAGAGCGGTTTTACCATTTTGCAATCCCACCAACAGTGGAGGAGTGTTCCTCTTTCTCCACATCCTCGCCAGCACTTGTTGTCTCTTGAGTTTTTAATCTTAGCCATTCTGACTGGTGTGAGGTGGAATCTCAGGGTTGTTTTGATTTGCATTTCCCTGTTGACTAATGATGTTGAACATCTTTTAAGGTGTTTCTCGGCCATCCGAATTTCTTCTGGTGAAAATTCTTTGTTTAGCTCTGTGCCCCATTTTTTGATAGGGTTATTTGTTTCTTTGCGGTCTAACTTCTTGAGTTCTTTGTATATATTGGATATTAGCCCTCTGTCGGATGTGGAGTTGGTAAAGATCTTTTCCCACTTTGTTGGTTGCCGTTTTGTCCTTCTGACAGTGTCCTTTGCTTTGCAGAAACTTTGTAATTTTATGAGGTCCCATTTGTCGATTCTTGATCTTAGAGCATAAGCTATTGGTGTTCTGTTCAGGAACTTTTCCCCTGTGCCCAAGTCCTCCAGGGTCTTCCCAAGTTTCTTTTCTAATAGTTTCAGTGTGTCTGGTTTTGTGTGGAGGTCCTTGATCCACTTGGAGTTGATCTTAGTGCAAAGAGATCTCTGTAGTCGCAAGTGATGACTGGCACCCTTTCATGTGGTTTCTGGTCATTTGTGCATTATTTGGAGCAATATCTAATTTTTTCATATTCTTAAAAACATCGGGTAACTTGTTCAAATATCTGTAAGAGTTTTTATATGTTCCGAATAAAATTATAAAAGTTTTCTATTACAGATTTGCTCTCAGTTTCTCACTGATAACCTTTTGGAGAATCAAAGTTGAGTTCTAGGTTCTGCTCAGCTGTAGTCTCATCGTGTGTCTAAGAAACAGTCGCTCGGCATAAGGTCGGGGAGCTTTGTACTCTTTTAAAGCTGCGTAGCTCAGCGTTTGCATTTCAGTCCGTGATTCACTTTCAGTGACACTGGAGTTCTAAGTCATTATTTTCAATGTGGGTATAGACTGGTACCGCCACGGTTAAACTAAGAAATCACTTATTCTACAATTGAATTTCCTTGAGACCTGTGTTGAAACTCGAGTTTACTGTGCTAAACACGAGTGCACATTGGACTTCTGGTTTGGTTCCCTTAATCTCAGGTCTTGGTAATTCTAGTGTGACACTGTCTTTACTGTATAGCTTTGTAGTAAGTTTTCAAAAAGTATTCATTTATTGTTTTGCAATTTCATACGCCTATATCATTCTTTGTTCAAATTTCTGTCTCATTATCTTTTCTCATTCCATTTCCATTAAACCCTTTCTTCTTCCAAAGCTCCCCTTCCCCCCTCCCCATTGCAAGGCATTCTTTTCTGTGTGACCATGGCATACGATAGAGGCTGTCTGTATGAGCATGGACGGCCACACTCATTAGCTTGAGAGGTATCAGGACCCCCCCTCCCCCGAGTGAGGAATACAACCACTGCCCCATCCTACCTCTGACTCCTCTGGGAGGGGGGGTGAGGTCAGGAAGTGTGACCCCTATGCCGGTTTAACGTCTTCCCAAACTCACTTAAAATGTGCTGCATCCGTCACATTTCCGTATGAATTTTAAGACCGGCCTTTTAGTTTCTTCGAGAAAAATTCAGAACCATCTAAATAGGGAAATGCTGAATCTGTACATCAGTTTGTGGTACATTTCAATTTAAAAAGATTTAAATGACACCAAGCATGGCACTCTGGTCACACAGCAGGATGATGCACATATGAGCTCACACAGACGGTGGCAGTGCACACAAGTCCACGCAGGACAAGGTCACAGCACAACAGAGACAAGAGTGCACAGTGTCCCACGCCCAACCAAGAAGCTATTTCTGTCAGGAAAGGGATAATCAGTTTCTTCCAATGGAATATCAGATTCCAATATAAATCACAATTCAGGGCAGGCTCTGTACCAACACAAAATAATTACTGTGTGCGTGTGTATGTGTATGTGTGTGTTGTGTATTTTTTCTCTTGTTTTGGCATATTTTTGTCTTATTGGGCTTTTGCTTAGTTGTTTAGATTCTGGGTTTTGTGTTTTTGTTTTTAAAGAGAGAAAGACCATAAAGTTCGGTAGGGAGGGAGAAAAGTATATATAACTAATAACAATTAAATAACTAAAAATAAAAATAAATTAAAAATTAAGTAATAAGAAAGAGAAACTCTTGGGATTGAGGTGAAATAAAAATTTAGAATAGAAAAAAGGAAATTGGAGTGCCGAATCACAACATTTAAGAAAACAAAACCAAAACCATAACAAAATGCAACAAAACCAAAAAAAGTAACAAAGTACAACAAAACCACAATCTAGCTAAGCAGCAGAAGAACGTTATGGATCAGCTCCGGCTGGCCTGGATGAATTCTATAAAAATCCATGTTGTTTGCAACAGCTGCTGTAGCCCTGTCTGGCTGTTTCGAGGTCAGCTAAGAGTATGTGGAGGTTTCCCTTACTGAGTTGCGCCCAGAAGTCTCACCCTTTGCTTAGGGACTCTGTGTGCAGGAGAGAAAAAACACCGCCCAATTTTTACATAATGATTATGGTGGCCTCAGGGTTAGGCAGAGATGAAGACTGGGCATTTCCCCCTCCTTCCTGGGCATGCTCACAGCTCTAGGTGTGTGTGTGTGTGTGTGTGTGTGTGTGTGTGTGTACTTTGGAAGTACCAGAGCCTTCAAGAGTCTTCTGTGTCATTGTCGTTGCTGGGGTCTCTCTTTCTCGATCCCAAACTAACCCTACTATCTCCAATTTTCTTTACCTCAAACTAACGCCATCGTCTTAGATACTGATAAAGTTAAGCGACTGGTGCGATTGTGTAAATTTCTTTCTTTCCTTTGGACAAATACCGTGTGGTTAAAGCATTCCCTTGCCCCATTTGGTAGAGTCCTGACTCCAACTAGACAAAGATCAGTTCTTTGGATTCATGCAGGGATCTCCCAGTCATGCTGGTTAGTAACCATTCTTCAGAACTTGCCAAGGAGACCCAAATGTCGCTCTCCCATGTATGGGATGCTGGGCTGCAGGTTTTCACAGCTCTGAGACTGCAAGACTGTGATTGTTTAAAGCTGTTACATAGCCAGGGAGGAAACAATGAGACCCGCAGGCACACCCCAGCACACGGAACAAGCTATCACCACTGAGACCCAGCATGTCTTCTTGAAGGAATGCTTTTTTTGGATAATTGCACACTTTGATTAATTTTATTAGTACCAAAAACTGTTAAGGTTGTCAATTTCCTCTACCCCTTTCATTGCTTTTATGCAGATTTCACATATCTTTATCATTATAGAAACCTACACTCTTTTTTCCAAAATACGTTCTGTAGGCTGTTGAAATTAACATTTATGTTTTTCTTTCCCTCTTTGGTTTTAGAAACTCTGGAGATAGCGTCAGTAAACTTGCCCATTCCGGTGCAAACCCAAAATTACTATAAGAATATTTCTGACAACAAAGAGATTGTAAAGCTAGTATCTGTGCTCAGCACTGTCATCAGCTCCACCAAGAAGGTATGTGTGTCACACACGGGGCAGCTACAGCCCTGGGCTGCCCAGCGTGTGCCTGCATGAACTCCATCGTAAGCTCACCCTTCAAGCAGCCCAGTTTCACCCCTGATAGTGTCCCCGAGCCATGAGAGGTGTCTTGTCAGTGATCAGTGACTGTGTGTTCACACCCAGAAGAATTTAGAATGCAATGGGAAGAGAGCTGTGAACGCCCTGCCTCATCTCCTGTTCTGGCTAATGTCTCTAGCCTCCTTTGTTCCCATAAATGAATCTAACTTAAAAAAAAAATCTGTTCTGTTCAAACTCACACTTCAGACCGAGATATTGGATATCAGCCCTCCGATGGATGTAAGGTTGGTGAAGATCCCATTCCGCGGGCTGCTGTTTTATCCTAGTGACCTTGCCCTATGCTCTTCAGTTTCATGAGGTCCCGTTTATATAATTGTTGATCTCAATGTCTGTGCTGTGAGTGTCCCGCTCAGGAAGTCGTCTCCCATATGCACACATCTATTAAATCCAGTTTATCAGTGTTGAACAAGTAGTTGTTTAGTAAGTGCATGTTTTCTGAGGCTGTTTTTAATAGAATGAGCTACATTTGTTTGAAAGTACCAGAAAAGCTGCTGTTGCTATTATAAGATGAAAAAAAAAATGTTGTTAAGTCTTGCCTCATGTAGTCCCCCAGGGAACGACAAAGTCTTTGCATTTATTCATATTTAATCTTTTGTTCTTAGCATTTTGAAGATCCTGTGTTTAAGTCCCCTCTAGGGACAATGCTGACATATTCAGTGATTATTTATCTAGTGCTGTACTATAGGATCGGGGGAAAAAGTAGTCTATGGAAGTAAACAATTAGATATGTTTTCAAATGCTTCAGTTATTATTGTGAAGAGAGCAGAGTAAGCCAGTGCCTGTGTTAGGTACTGCTCTCGGCTGTGAGGCGGAGATGCCCTACAAGAAAACCTTAAGAAAGGATGGATTTGCTTCTCTCACAGTTTGAGAGCACCGCCCGTCATGGCAGAGAAGGCATGACAGCAGCAGCAGCAGCAAGAGGCGCTCAGCGCAGGGACTCTGCGGTCAGGAGGCTTTGAGGGATGAATGCGGGTGCTCACCTTGTCCTCCCCTTCCTCCGTTTTTATTCCATCCAGGACTCCCAGCCCATAGGATAGTTATGCCACCACGAATGGTGGGTTTTCTCTCCCCATTTAAACCTCTCAGACCCGTCGTCCTCACAGACCTGTTAAAAAACGTGTCTTAAAGGGGGTCCTAAATCCAATCAATTGACTATAAAAGCTAATTGCCACAAAGCAGAGTCTGGTGCTTTCTCTGAATATAACCAGTCACTATCATAGAAATCTAAGCATGAGGCACAATAGTTTTAATGACCTGGGGCTACAACAACAACAACAACAACAACAACAACAACAACAACAAAATGGTGGTATTTCTTAATTTGTGCCATCAACTATAGGAAAGAAATATACAGATCACAGTCTTCTTTACTGCAGTGATGAGTCTAACCAATGAAGATCGGTGGCAGAGACTTGAGGAGAGAAAGAAGGACCCTCAGGATTTTACACCCGTGGTTTCTGATGGTGCACCTTGCTTGTTCTTTTTAGCCTAAGGTCAACTCTAACTAAGAGTTCCCAATATTGTTCCCAATAGCCGACTTTCTTTCTAGTTTCTATGCAGTTCTTTCTTCTCCCAATTACTCTTAATGTGATCAGTATAGATCATTTCCATGGCTTTTCCATTCCATCCCACGTCACTAACTAATCATGGCTAGTGCTCTGTGGTTACCATCAAATGAACCAGTCCTCAGTCGTTTGGCCATGCCATCTCAGACTCTTCCTTTTCTACACAAATCTATTATTTCTATTCCAGGAAGTTATCACATCCATGGACCGCTTCAAACGCTACAATCACATTTGGCAGAAGGAGAAAGAAGACACTGTCATGACATTTATTGCACAAAACCCTTTGCTTTCTGAATTCGAGTCCAGGATTCTTTATTTTCAAAGCCTGGAGCAGGAAATTAATGCGGAACCCGAATACATCCGCGTGGGTTCCATTGCTCTATACACAGGTTGGTTAATTGTCTCTCAGACAGTCGTGTAAATCCAGCAGCACTGACCCTGTCTCTTTACCTAGATTAGAGTTCCAGAGAGTTCTAGCTTTCAACAGGATTAGATTTCTTTTATAGGCTGCAAATTTTAAGATCCCATTTGCAGATTTGCTTTTAATTCCCATCTGCATAATTATTAATTCTGGTCTATCTTAACACTTTGCTGCTGAACTTGAAAGAAAGGGGTAGTTTATAGAAAGGAAATGAGTCTGTTGTAGTTACAATTAGGACTTGGCTGTTTTAAGTAACAATATCAAACATTTGAAGCTTACCTCATACATGCATGTATTTACATTGTGTGTGTATTTTAAAATGTTATTCACATTGTTAAAAATAAGATATGATGCATGAGTTTTAATGATTTTTTTTGGGGGGGGGTTCGAGACAGGGTTTCTCTCTATAGCCCTGGCTGCCCTGGAACTCACTCTGTAGACCAGGCTGGCCTCGAACTCAAAAATCCACCTGCCTCTCCCTCCCAAGTGCTGGGATTAAAGGTGTGCACCACCACTGCCTGGCTAAGGAGTTTTATTGATTAAGAAAGATTGTGTGTGTGTGTGTGTGTGTGTGTGTGTGTGTGTAGTATTGGTCTGTGTAGTGTATCCATGTGCACATATGGAGGCCAGAGGATATCAGGTGTCTTGTGTCACTGAGCTCCATTTTAAATCCTTGAGATAGGGCTTCTCTCTGAACCTCAAGTTAGACAGGTCTCAGCTTTGCTGAGGGCAGGTCATAATGCTCTCACCGACTGAGCTGTATCCCCAGCTTGGGATCCATTTTAAAATTCTAGTTTTACATATTTCTTTTTTTCTCATTTGTTACCCAGCATTTAATTAAGAAGGCACTATATCCTTGGCCCTCTCTGACCATGATTTTCTTCTTCTTTTTTAATATTTTTTTATTGGGTATATACTATATTTACTCCCTTTTTCTGGTTCCCTGCCCCCCAAAGGTCCCACATGCCCTTTTCCCTCCCCATGTTCCCCCATCTACCCCGTTCCCACTTCCCTGTTCTGGTATTCCCCTACACTGATCCTTTGAACCTTTCCAGAACCAGGGTCTACTCCTTCCTTCTTGTTGGACATCATTTGGTATGTGGATGTCCCAAGATTCTAGGCTAATATCCACTTCTAGTTTTACATATTTCTAATCTCACAGTATTTACTGTGAGTGAAGAACACAATGTGCCTCTTTACATCGGTTCAAGGCTCCCAGACTGACCCGTGGGTGCTTTGCTTTTGCAGCTGATTTGAAGTTTTCTCTGACAGCAGAGACGAAAGCCTGGATGGTGGTCATAGGTCGTCACTGTAACAGAAAGTACAGGAGCGAGATGGAAAACATCTTTGCAGTTGTGGAAGAATTCCAGAAGAAACTGAACCGGCCGATTAAGGACTTGGATGACATTCGGATTGCAATGGCGGCCCTGAAGGAAATCAGGGAGCAGCAGATCTCCACCGACTTCCAAGTGGGACCCATTGAGGTAGATGGGCAGCTTGTCTGTCACAGGAATATTTTCACACCTCGGATGCCATTAGCGGGAGTTTAAACGGCTCTGTGATGGAACAACAAGTGGGCATAAAAGCTAAAAGCAGCGATTTCACACTGAGGCCAGCCTTCGTGGGGGACGGCTTTAGGTTCTAGTTACTCTCCTTTATGTGCCCAAGGGCCAGGCTTATGTTCCCAGGTGAATGACTTATGGATGGATGCCTCAGGGGCAAGGGGAGTAATGGATGAGGAAAGAGACAATGAGAGAAAGGGTAAGTGAGGGCGGCATCTCCTCTGTAGCCGTCTTCAGCCTCATGCCACGGGGGTGGGGCGTGGGGGAGCTCCTTCGGAACGAATCCTGTCACGCAGTTACATCCTTCCAGAGGCACGAGATTGTGCCCCTCGTGGCTCCGAGTTAGTGTGTCCTTGCCCATAGTCTCTCCATAAGGAGGCTCCCGTTCACCCGGTACAGTCCCTGACATCAACGCCCTCCTCAGCTGGAGATGGGGAATCCCAGTCGGTCAGTGGAATTTGATATGTGCTTTCAGCCTAATAGTGCCCAGGTATGCATGTGCTCATCCTACGGTTACAGTACAAAGGTATGTGTGTGTGTGTGTGTTCATGCCACGGTTACAGCACATAGGTGTGTGTGCGCTCATGCCACAATTATAAAGCTCTACTTCCACATAAGGAAACAGGTCAAAAAAGTCATATAATACAATATATTATCTCTCCCTCTGTCTCTGTCTCTGTCTCTCTCTCATATGAATCTGTGCACATGTGTGTGGCAGCCCATGTGTGTGCATGTGGAAGCCCAAGTTTCATCTTAAAACATTTTCCTCAATCATGTCTCTGCCTTATTTTTTAAGATATAGTTTCTCATTGAGCCAGAATGGTCTGATCTGAACAACTATTCTGGTAGTCAGTGTGATTCTTATCTTCACCTGTCTCAGCCCCCAGCCCAGGGATCATAGATACTTACCACTATGTCTGGATTTTTATGGATGCTGAGAATCTAAACTCTGTTGGTCATGCTGGTCACGCTTGCATAACAAGCGGTACGTGCAGGTATGTGCACTGAGCCCTCCCACCCATCCCCGACTTTTGTTTTATCACACACTGCACCAACCGATTATTCCCGCTGAAAAGCCTTATTAAAAGTGGCTCACTGCATTTATTGTTTTAGATGTATGAATGTGATTGTAATTAAATGTAACTGTGGCGATCGATAAAAGTGCAGATTTAAGGGGCTGGAGATGAGGCTCTGTGGTTAAGAGGAGAGGACCCTGGTCCTGAAAAGACTGGACCCCGTTTTTTAGGAGAGTACCAGAACAGAAAAAAGGCGGGGGAGGGTGATGGGGGGATAGGCGGGAGGTGGGGGGAGGGGAAAGGGGAAAGCCTTCGGAATGTAAACAAAGAATATAGAAAAAAAACTTGAAAAAAAAAGAGTGCTTGCTACTTTTGCATAGGACCCAGGTTCAGTTCCTAGCACCCACATGATAGCTCAGGCCCCATAGAGTCTCCAGTTCCAGGTGATCTTCTGGCAGTTCCATTGCCATCTCCTGGTCTCCTCGGGTACTGCTTGTATAAGGTGCACTTAAAATTCATGCAGGCAAACTCACACACATGAAGTAAAAATAAATAAATCTTTTTTAAAAAAAAATCCAGATGTAAAAACATTACCTCCTATAAAACTTAATTCAAGTGTCCGGATTTACACCTTCATTGTGAAGAGAGATTCCATTTATGAATTTCCTTCATCTCCCTTTAAATTTTGAGAGGTTTCATGTTACCATGACAATGGTACACACCATGACATAGTCATATTTTGCCCTCTAAAGATAATCACATGACCTGCCGTCTTCTTGGGACTGCAACTGTTAAATGGTCCTTTATCTGTGTAATACTGGGGAGTCTCTTGCGTCTGAAGATAATGTATTCCTTCCCACCTGAGAGTTAAGATGACAGCAGAGTCAATGGTCTTATTTGAAAGCTGCGATGTAGTGTACCATTCTGGGTCTTCCAGCTGTGGGTGTGTCCATTGCTCTGTTCTTGTTTATATTGAAGCATAGAGGAGGAATAGGATAAAGGCATGGGTTATGTTTGCCTAAATCTGTGTTCTCCTCTTCCTCGAAACTGTCAGTCAAACATCAGATCCACGTGCAGAGGACAGTGGTGGAGAGACCAGGCGTCCTCAGGGAAAGTGATTCCGGATGACAACAAACGTTGAGCATATGTCCCACCCACCTTCCTGCAGGCCCTTTTCTTGCCCCTCCTCTCCTGTCCCCGTGTTTCCCAGACATCCCGCTTTCCCCTTCATGCCATACACACATAATTACATGCATCTGTGTAAGATCTCGGAGCCACAGATGAGAGAGAACACATAATATTTCTCTTTCTGAGACTGGCTTGCATTTCATTATATGAAAGTGTGCTTGAGTGTATAGCACAGAACCAAATACAATGAATATGCACATAAAATTATAAAAAGAGTAAAACAACAGAGAAAAGAATTACCAACTTTGGTTATCTGAATTTAATTTTCCCTGTATTAGTAGTTAGTGTTATTAACAACTAGTATTTTCACCTTTCCAACTCTTTTAATGTCTCCCTTTCTCAAGATGATAGTCTCTTTGCACACACACACACACACACACACACACACACACACACACACAATTTACCAAGCCCATCTTTTTATGAGCACTCGAGATTGGATAACTTGTCATATTAATCTTTTTACTTCAATGCTTTGCATTCTAAGAGCAAAGACTTCACTCAAACTTTGGTTGAAAAAGACTTTCTTGTGTCTGATTCTTTTTTATTATTTTTAAATTTATTCTTCTCTCATATATTACATCCATTTGCAGCTCCCCCTCCTCTTCTCCCAGTTCCTGCCCCAGTCCTCCTCCATTTTCAGAGAAGGCAGGCCTCTCAGGGATAGCAACCAAACGTGGCATGTCAAGTTGCAATAATGCTTCTCCTTATATTAAGGATGAGATTGTGTGTGTGTGTGTATTTATATGAATCATTGATATGTTTTGTATATGCTTGACCCAGGGAGTGGTACTATTAGGTTTGGCCCTGTTGGAGTAGGCGTGACAATTTTTGGAATAGGTGTAGGTGTGTCACTGTGGGTGTGGGCTTTAAGACCCTCACCCTAGCTGCCTGGAAGCCAGCATTCTGCTAGCAGCCTTCAGATGAAGATGTAGAAGTCTCAGCTCCTCCTGCACCATGTCTGCCTAGATGCTGCCATGCTCTGCCTTGATGATAATGGACTGACCCTCTAAAATTGTAAGCCAGCCCCAATTCAATGTTGTCCTTGTAAGAGTTGCCTTGGTCATGGTGTTCCATTACTGTTCACAGCAGTAAAACACAGAAGAAGGCAAAAGAGTCAGAGACAGCCCTGTTCCTACTGAACAAAGTAAATTAAGATTGAATTAAAATGATGTCTTATTTTGTTATCCTGACTTTAGAAGTTAAGTTTTCTGTTTTCTCATTCACTTGATATAATTTAATAGTGTTCAAATACAATTTTGGGACCTAGTAAAAATATCTTTTGTGTCATGTTTTACAGTTTTGAAAACGCATTTAAAATGATTGTTCTTAGACATTTTCAGACATTCTGTGAGATAGCCAGAGTCTCTTCATTTCACAGACGAGAGAACTGGATCTGACTGGCTCCCTTGCTCACTTAAGTCTTTAAAGTTCACGAGGAGAATAATTAGAGCTGTAGGGTGGCCTCTCCATCACGCTGGTCCCCCATTCTCAGCTCTAGTCTGTTGCTGTGTGAGGATTTGCACATTTGACTGCCAGAAATACACTTTTCCTTCTTGTCCGTAGGAATCCTATGCCCTCCTTAACAAGTATGGACTTCTGGTAGCCAAGGAAGAGATGGACAAAGTGGACACTTTGCGCTATGCTTGGGAGAAGCTGCTGGCCCGGGCCAGTGATGTGCAGAATGAGTTAGGCGCCCTGCAGCCCGGGTTCCGGAAAGAGCTGATCAGCACAGTGGAGGTGTTCCTCCAAGACTGCCGGCAGTTTTACCTGGACTATGATTTGGTATGGCTTTGCCTTTTTCTCTGTGAGAATTTAGGGGAGAAACATACCTGTTTTGAAATTGTATGTCAGATTTCACAAAGTGCCATAGAAACAGTTCTCTTATATTTATATGGGCAAACAAACGTATTTCTTGTTTTGAATTCCTCTCCTGAAGAGATAATTCAGAATATGATTTTATCATGAAGTGAGGACTGAAATGTTCTGAAGTTGTTCCGTTGCTTCCTGAGCTATAGTATGACCCTGTATCCAACTAAAATGAGAGCTGGAAATGGTTTCTAAGTTTATATAGAATCATACTATTTAATAAACATGATTCCCCCTTTTCCATAGCACACATGAATTCTTCCAGCTCTCGGCCTGTGTAGGTGCTGATGTTTGTACTGCAGACATACATAGCGGGAGACAAGACAAAGAGTGTGTTTCTCCAGTATCCACAGTTTACTCATGTGTATGGGTTTTAGTGCAAGAATTGTGGTGTAAATGTGTTATGTGATAAGATCCATTTCTGGCCAACTCTAACATGTAACAGAAATGAAGTGTGTAAGGGTGGGGTCAGGTGATGGCATTTCAAGCTGGAAAGCTCATAAAGGGGGGAGTCCATGCACTCAATTCATGCCCAAGGCAACTTATTTGAGGTGTCACCATTCAGGAACACTGAACTGGATTGTGCAGATAATGTTTCATTTTCCACGCAGCTGTCAGAGTGGTAGAATCTGCAAGCTAATTAAAATAGTGCTTTACTTCAAAAAACCAGAACTGTAAGCTTTTCCCCAGAATAGCTACTGACCTTTCCCTGCTGATATCATCTAGGCGGTAAATGATAAATAGTTAAAAACTTTCAAGATTTCTTAGCCTCTGGAAACTGTGGTATGTCCTCAGCTTTTCAGACTAGAAACATCTTCCCAAGCACATTCAGAATTCTTTTTGAAAATTAAAAAAATAGACAACAACCATAAACACAGCATCCTATCATGTCTACATATCATGCATGGAAACTTTGATACCCCAATATGATGATCTCATGAAATTTGTCTTATGTTTTGTGTTTGATCTGTGTCAGAATGGCCCGATGGCAAGTGGATTGAAGCCCCAAGAAGCCAGCGACAGGCTTATTATATTCCAGGTAAACCGTCTTATTCCTACAACCTTCCTAATCAATGACTGTCTTCCTGTGTTTATAGTACAGGTAAAGAGTAAAAATTCTATTGTATGACTGAGGATGTACTTACATTTAAAAACATAATTTAACTGTCATAACAATTAGAAGTATTTTCAGATAAATATACTCACTTATGACTGTATTTACACATGCCCCCGGTTCCTGCATTGTTTATTTGCTAACATGTTAGTCCATGTGTAAATCATTCTGATGGAGTTCACTTATGCTTTTTAATCAGAATCAATTTGATAACATATATCGTAAATACATCACCTACACCGGAGGAGAGGAACTTTTTGGTCTGCCTGTCACACAGTATCCTCAGCTTCTCGAGATCAAGAAGCAGCTAAACCTTCTACAGAAAATATACAGCCTGTACAACAGTGTCATAGAAACTGTGAACAGCTATCAAGATACCCTTTGGTCAGAGGTGAATATTGAAAAAATCAACAATGAACTCTTAGAATTCCAAAACAGGTAAGAAAGCAAATGTTTTGCATTCCCAGAGATTTTGAACTCTTGATCTAATATCCATGTTGGTGGTGGTGGTAGGGGAATGGCTTTTTCTTTGTCTGAACAATGGGGGCTGGCAATCCATGTCAGTGTTTTCCTCTCTTACCACCCATCTTTCTGTGAGACAGGGGCTCCCTCTGAACATGGAGCTCACTGGTTGGCCATGACTGGCCAGTGAGTTTCTGATCTTCCTGTCTCTGTCTCCCGTTCTGGGATTACAGACATTGACCACCATGACCATGTGGGTGTGTACTGAGGATTTGAACTCAGGTCCTAAGGCTTGCATGGACTTTCCCTCTGAGCCTTCTTACCAACCCACAGGACTTATGTGTGTGATAGTCTTTTGAGTTCTCTTGTCATTGCAGGTGTTTCAGAAACGTGCCTGGCATGTCTGTCTTCTTGTGCCTTGCCTCTGTCTTCTGTCCCCGTTACGTCGTCCCTGTGAAGTGCTCCTTGTTGCTCTTCCCCCGTGCGTGTGTGTACTTTGAAAGAATTACCTTCTTCAAAGCTGGTCGAGTGTGATAGCGGCCTTTAATGTAGAAAAGGAAGAAAGATGATTTTATTTGTATTGCACTTAAAATTATTCGAATTTTATGTTAGGTAGTTTCCTGAAATAAAAGCATAGGTCAACATTTTTTTTCCCCTAGCATTTTTTAAACAGCTGAGCCCAAGGAAAGTGGAAGGCCATTGGTTGTGTGTGAGTCAACAGCTGGAAACTGTGCTGTGCTGTGTTTGGAACACTGTCAGTTTCATGGTCACAATGTTCAAATGATTTGAAAGAAGCTTCTTATCCTTTAAAAATAATACCTCTATTTAGGCAAGCGTCATGAAAGATTGAAAACAAATCTCTGATTTAGAGAAAGATTTTTTCCCATAAAATGGTTATTTTAATATATAGCTTCTCAGTGGTGACATTTGAAAATGAGACAGTATTTGAGGGGATAGCTGTAGATGGTGATGTCTGGGTTTTGAATAATTCAGGGGCCTTCCCTGTTGGTTTCCCTCACAGGTGTCGGAAGCTGCCCCGGGCCCTGAAGGATTGGCAGGCCTTTCTGGATCTGAAGAAGACCATTGATGACTTTAGCGAGTGCTGCCCATTGCTGGAGCTCATGGCCAGTAACGCCATGGTGGAGAGGCACTGGCGGAGGATTACAGCTCTCACTGGGCACAGTCTGGATGTGGGCAAGGAGACCTTCAAATTACGAAATATCATGGAGGCTCCTCTTCTGAAATACAAAGAGGAAATCGAGGTATGGCTGATAGAGAGGAGAGCAATGCATTCCTGTCACCCAGGTACCAACTCCTCATTTACTGAATGCTACAGTGGGACGGGCTCTATGTTGGAAATATAGAGATGTATTCTTGTTGTTTAGGGTGTATATAGTAATGTAATTATTTATACAAATGAAGGTACAGCTATAAGCTGTAGCAAATTGCCCTGGAAGGAAAGAATGCTGCTTGCCCCAGGAAAGCCTGTGACAAAGGACTTGTCTTATCTGGGTTCAAGTCTGTCTGGGTGAAAGGAATGTAGTTGTATTCTGGAGATGAGAAGTTGTCAAAGTGCAAATAAAACCATTCCAGGCAGGAAGAACACCATTTGTAAAGTGTATTGGAAGAACCAGAGGATGACTCTGTGGCCTTCTGCTATGGGTGAGGATAGAAAGGAACTGTTGAGGCTAGGGAAGTGGATTATGTGTTGAACATGTCATTGGTTTCAGTCTCCAGAGCAATGTGGAGCCACCTGGGAGATGAGTCTTCAATGGGGATGAGATCGCAGTGCATTTTGTAACAATACTTGTATGCAGGGAGTTTGGGGGGGAAGAGGATAAGAAGAGAATGGCAGAGAAATCTACTTAGAGACTGTGATCGATTAGGGAAGAGGGAGTGATTTGTTGACAGAGAATAGAGGACATGAAGCTGAAGAGTTAAGGAAAGATCTATGAGATTTTTAGAGAGTAAGACTGGACAGAATTTGTTGAAGGAGGAGCATGATGGGAAAGGTGGGCCAAGGCAGTAAGGGTGGGACAACAAAGAACTCTAGCTTCCTTTCTGAGAGCTCTGCATGGATCACAGGGCTGCCCATGGATCACAGAGACCGACAATGAATGTTGTAAGAAGTCAGATTGGGCGGTAGGTGCAAAGACCGAGCTTGAACTTGGGCAGCGTCGTGGGGTGTGCTTGTGGTTTTGATGAAACATTCATACTGTTACATGAAGAGACAAATAGATATGGGATCCCCCTGGAGCTGTAAAGGCTACTGAATACCTGGACAGAGATGGACTCACCCAGAAAATGAAGACTGTGAGAGAAAATGAGGGTAACAATGGGGTTTAGCCAGGGGTCCGGGAGAAGACGCTGTGATGGAGACTGTGAATGGAGAGCAGGAAGAACTCAGATTTCGGTTATCACACTGACCTGAGATTTATCTGTTATCACATTCACCTGAGAGGGAAATTGGGACAGTGAATCTTAAGCCTGTCATTATATTGTAAAATACAAAATGATATTGGATCTTTTTTTTTCTGTTACTTCTTTTTCTGACATGGATGGAAAAGTTTAGAAATTAAGGTTCTATTTTGACATGCCTTTATCCTCCTCTCTCTATGTATTTATTTAGGCGTTCACATCTTTTTTGACATTGAATTTGATATTTATGAACACAGAATCTTTACATGTGTATGAAATGAATGAGATGGGATCCTGTGGGCTTAGACTGAGACATACCTTTCCCAGGATAACCGAGAGCTTACTCTGTTGATAGGACATTTGCATCAGTGCCGTGAAGGAGAGAGATATTGAGCAAAAGCTGAAGCAAGTGATAAGTGAGTGGGACAACAAAATGTTAACATTCAGCAGCTTTAAGACCCGTGGAGAACTCCTCCTGAGAGGAGACAGTACCTCAGAAGTCATCGCCAGCATGGAGGACAGCCTGATGCTGCTGGGCTCTCTCCTGAGTAACAGGTAGGAAAGCTATTTCCCTCCTTCTTGAGGAAGTAGGTTTATGTTTGTGGGACAGAATGGCACTGCAGGTAGCCCCTTACATTGCTCTGAGCACACCATCTTTGCTGCACACACACACACACACACACACACACACACACACACACACACACGCAAAGCTGACAGGGTAACAAGTTGCAGATTCTAGTTGTGGCGATGCTACTCTGAGTTCTAGAATCATCTGGCTTGACAGCCTTCTTGTTCTCACTCTGATGGTCCAGAAGCCCTGAGCTGTGTGCATACTTTACTCATGACCAAGGTGGCATGAAAAATGGTGCAGCCGGAAACCAGTCTGATACCGCGGTTTGACCATTTGGTTGTAGCTACAGTGTAATCCCATGTTGACACAAAAGCCATAGACTCATACTTCCTAATGAACTTCTCCATACTCCTCCTCAAGTAATTTACTGTACACTAGAATCTCAAAGATATGATGATCATGTAGCTATCACTGAGATATGAATGCATTGTGCCATTCTGGGCTTAAAACATCGCCCCATGTGCATGTCTAATAATGTTGTTTTTTTTTTTGACATAGGATATTGTTGTGTAGTCCTGGATGGACTTGAACTCATGATGCTCCTCCCTCTGCCTCCTAAACACTGGGATTTCAGGCGTTCATCATCTGTAAATCAATAGTCTAAATATAGGAAATTCTATGAACTTAACATTATTTAAGTAAAATTCCTGTTATTTTAATTTATTTGTCATATCTGAGTCTTTATAGGCTATAGAATTTAGTCTTCACATCCTTGGTAGTGTTGCATTTAGGCTGTTCTGTACTTTGCAAGTTTCTAAGAAAAGTGGGCACCATACACTATAATTGGAGAGTGTGAAGGTTAGGTTATTTGACGGCACACCTTGAGAGACAGGAAAAGCATAAACACCAAGTACAATGATTTATATTAGGGATGCAGGAGGTTTTTTTTTTTTGTTGTTTTGTTTTTTTTAACCAATGTCATCTACCCTGCAAGAGTTGTGTGAGAAACATTTATTCAATTATGTGTTTATTAACTGCTTGTTATAGGCCTAGTATATGTATATTATGGATTCAGCAACAGTATGAAGTTTAACATACATGTATGCACACACAGGAATGGCTGGGCCAAAGGAGCGTAGCAAATTAGAAAGAAACATGGGAGAAGCAGGCTAAAGAGAGCCCAGGTATTATGATAGCTGAAACATATTAGTTATCCAGTCTCCCCCAATAATCTTAGGAGTACCACCAGGGAATTAGAGTCCACACTTATGGAATAGGCACAGAAACTCAGCAGAGAGAATCATAGGATCCTGGATATCACAACAATTCACTGGAATCTGGATGGAGTTGTCTCACACCCGATTTCTTCTTTAGATTATCTGTCTCTTGTTGCTATCCATACTTTGGATCCAAGTTATAAAAACCAAACTGAAAGCATTCGGCAGGATCCTGTCTCCTTTGCTAACCTGGCAGCATTGTAAACGTTAAAAGGTATAAGTTAAAAACTGTCTTTTAATTTTGACAACATAATCAAAATAAGTGTTTCTTATTTTAGGTACAATATGCCGTTCAAAGCCCAAATCCAAAAATGGGTGCAATGCCTTTCCAACTCAACAGACATCATTGAGAACTGGATGACTGTCCAAAACTTGTGGATTTATCTAGAAGCTGTCTTTGTGGGAGGAGACATCGCCAAGCAGCTGCCCAAGGTTCGGGAAGTTTCTTTATGATTTCACCAGGTTATTCAATTTGAGAAACATCTAAGAGCTGAGAACTCCTTAATCTTCCTTGAACCTTTGATTCTAGCAACACAGCTTTCTTTTCTGAAGCTGTTACTTTTTTTCAAACGAAGTGGGGATTTATGGGAAAGACAAGAACAGTAATTACCGAGTGAAAATGCTGTGAACCTGTGATGTCTGATAGGAAACGGAGGATCAAAAAACCCAGAGCATGAATTTCTGTGTCATTGTGTGAGACGTCAGATAATTTGAAGGTGGAGTTTGGAACAGTGTAAATTTATGGGATAGTTATCTTGACAATTGTAAGATAATTTGTTCTTTTACTACTGACATTTGAAAATAGTGAACACTATAGAGTATATCCAATTATATCCGTGCTGTAAAATTGAGGGTAGGGAATATGCAGAAAAAGGCTTTCTCTCTGAGATGTTGAGTATATTTTTCTCATCAAACTGTAATTACCTCACTATGCACATATTGGACATATTTTAAGATTTTAAAAGACATTTTTAAGCTAAAGCTTAAAATACGTATTTAACTGCTTTGATTACTTGTACAGTTAGGCCATTTAACCTCATATTTGAATTGCAGAAGCATGACTATGTCCACGGTTATCACAAAAGTCTTGAACTTTCTCCTTGGTTATTTCAGTGAACTGTAGTAGGCAGATCTGTTAACCATTTTTTATTGGATATATTTTTTATTTACATTTCAAATGATATCCCCTTTCCTGAATCCCCCATCCCCAAAAGTCACATAAGCCCTCTTCCCTCTCCCTGTTCTCCAATCACACCCTTCCTGTTTCCCTATTTTGGTATTCCCCTACACTGCTGCATTGAGCCTTTCCAGGACCAGGGGCTATTTCTTTCTTCTTCTTGTGCATCATTTGATATGTGAATTGTTTCTTGAGAATTCCGAGCTTCTGGGCTAATATCCGCTTATCAGTGAGTGCATACCATGAGTGTTCTTTTGTGATTGGGTTGCCTCACTCAGGATGACATTCTCCATTTCCACCCACTTGCCTAAGAATTTCATGCATTCATTGTTTTTAATAGCTGTGTAAATATACCACATTTTCTGTATCTATTCTTCCTTTGTTGAGGGATATCTGGGTTCTTTCCATCTTCTGGCTATTATAAATAGGGCTGCTATGAGCATAGTGGAGCATGTGTCCTTATTACATTCTAAGGAATCCTCTGCGTATATGCCCAGGAGTGGTATAATGGGGTCCTCTGGTAGTATCATGCCTAGTTTTCTGAGGAACCGCCAGACTGATTTCCAGAGTGGTTGTACCAGCTTGCAACAACACCAGCAGTGGAGGAGTGTTTCTCTACTTTCTCTACATCCTCACCAGCACCTGTTTTCTCCTGTGTTTTGATCTTAGCCATTCTTACTGGTGTGAGGTGAAATCTCAGGGTTGTTTTGATTTGTATTTCCCTGATGACTAAGGAGGTTGAACATTTCTTTAGGTGCTTCTCAGCCATTCCATATTCCTCAAGTGAAAATTCTTGTTTAGCTTTATACCCCATTTTTAATAGGGTTATTTGGCTCTCTGGAGTTTACCTTCTTGAGTTCTTTGTATATCTTGAATATTAGTCCTCTGTCGGATGTAAGGTTGGTAAAGATCTTTTCTCAATTTGTTGGTTGCTGATTTGTCTTTTTGACAGTGTCCTTTGCCTTAGAGAAACTTAGTAACTTAATGAGGTTCCATTTGTCAATTTTTGATCTTAGAGCATAAGCTATTGCTGTTCTGTTCAGGAAAATTTACCCTGTGCCCATGTGCTCAAGGTTCTTCTCCAGTTTCTTTTCTATTAGTTTCAGTGTGTCTGGTTTTATGTGGAGGTCCTTGATCCACTTGGAGTTGAGCTTAGTACGAGGAAATAAGAATGGATCAATTCCTCATTCTTCTGCATGCTGACCTCCAGTTGAACCAGCACCATTTGTTGAAATGGTTATCTTTTTTCCATTGGATGGTTGTAGCTCCTATGTTAAAGATCAAGTGACCATAATTGTGTGGGTTCATTTCTAGGTCTTCAATTCTATTCCATTGATCTACCTGCCTGTCACTGTACCAATACTATGCAGTTTTTAACACTATTGCTCTATAGTACTGCTTGAGGTCCTGGATACTGATTCCCCCAGAAGTTCTTTTACTGTTGAGGATAGTTTTATCTATCCTGGGTTTTTTGTTATTCCAGATGAATTTGAGAATTGCTTTTTCTATGTCTATCAAGAATTGAGTTGGGATTTTGATGGCGATTGCATTGATTCTGTATATTGCTTTTGACAAGATGGCCATTTTTACTATATTAATCCTGCCAATTCAAGAGCATGGAAGATTTTTCCATTTTCTGAGGTCTTCTTCAATTTCTTTATTCAAAGACTTGAAGTTCCTGTCATACAGATCTTTCACTTGTTTGGTTAGAGACACATCAAGATTCTTTTTATTGTTTGTGGCTATTGTGAAGGGTGTCATTTCCCTAACTTCTTTCTCTGCCTACTTATCCTTTGAGTATAGGACAGCTACTGATTTGCTTGAGTTAATTTTGTATCCATCCACTTTGCTGAAGTTGTTTATCAGCTGTAGGAGTTCTCTGGTGGAGTTTTTTTGGGTCGTTTAAGTATACTATCATATTATCTGCAGATAGTGATAATTTGACTTCTTCCTTTTCAATCTGTATCCCTTTGACCTCCTTTTGTTGTCTAATTGCTCTACCTAGGACTTTGAGTACTATATTGAACAGGTAGGGAGAGAGTGGACAGCCTTGTCTAGTCCCTGATTTTAGTGGGATTGCTTCAAGTTTCTCTCCATTTAGTTTTTATGTTGGCTACCGGTTTGCTGTATATTGCTTTTATTATGTTTAAGTATGGGCCTTTAACATGATAGGATGCTGAATTTTGTCAAATGCTTTTTCAGCATCTAATGAAATGGCCATGTGGTTTTTTTCTTTGAGTTTGTTTATGTAGCGGATTACATTGATGGATTTCCATATATTGAACCATCCCTGCATCCCTGGGATGAAGCAAGCCTATTTGATCATGGTGAATGATCGTATTGATGTGTTCTTGGATTCAGTTGGCAAGAATTTTATTGAGTATTTTTGCATTGATATTCACAAGGGAAATTGGTCTAAAGTCTCTTTCTTTGTTAGATCTTTGTGTGGTTTTGGAATCAGTGTAATTGAGGCTTCATAGAACGAGTTGGGTGGTGTTCCTTCTGTTTCTATTTTCTGGCATAGTTTGAAGAGTATTGGTTTTAGGTCTTCTTTGAAGGTCTGATAGAATTCTGCACTAAAATCATCTGGTCCTGTGCCTTTTTCAGTTGGGAGACTTTCAATGACCACTTCTATTTTCTAGGGGTTATGGGGCAATTTAGATGGTCTATCTGATCCTGATTCAACTTTGGTAGTTGGTATCTGTCTAGGAAATTGTCCATTTCTTTCAGATTTTCTAGTTGTGTTGAGTATAGGCTTTTGTATTAGGATCTGGTAATTTTTTGAATTTCCTTCATTTCTGTTATTTCTCCCTTTTCATCTCTGATTTTGTTAATTTGGATACTATCTCTGTGCCCTCTAGTTAGTCTGGCTAAAGGCTTATCTATCTTGTTGATTTTCTCAAAGAAGCAGCTCCTGGTTTTGTTGATTCTTTGTATAGTTCTTTTTGTTTCAACTTGGTTGATTTCAGCCCTGAGTTTGATGATTTCCTGCCTTCTACTCCTCTTGGGTGTATTAGCTTCTTTCTGTTCTAAAGCTTTCAGGTGTGCTATTAAGCAGCTAGTGTATGCTCTCTCCAGCTTCTTTTTGGAATCACTCAGAGCTATGAGTTTTCCTCTTAGCACTGCTTTCATTGTGTCCCATAAATTTGGGTATGTTGTGCCTTCACTTTCATTAAATTCTAAAAAGGTTTTTGATTTCTTTTCTTATTTCTTCCTTGACCAATGTATCATTGAGTAAATTCTAAAAAGGTTTTGATTTCTTTTCTTATTTCGTCCTTGACCAAGGTATCATTGAGTAAATTCTAAAAAGGTTTTGATTTCTTTTATTTCTTCCTTGACCAAGATATAATTGAGTAGAGTATTGTTCACCTTCCATGTGTATGTGGGCTCTCTGTTGTTTTTGTTGCTATTGAAGACCATCCTTACTCCATAGTGATCTGATAGGAGGCATGGAATTGGTTCGATCTTCTTATATCTGATGAGGTCTGTTTTGTGACCAATTATATGGTCAGTTTAGGAGAAGTTACCATGAGGTGCTGAGAAGAAGGTATATTCTTTTGATTTAGGATGAAATGTTCTATAGATAACGATTAAATCCATTTGGTTCAAAACTTCTGTTAGTTTCATTGTGTCTCTGTTTAGTTTGTGTTTCCCTGATCTGTCCATTGATGAGAGTGGGATCTTTAAGTCATCTATAATTATTGTGTGGGGTGTGTTGTGTGCTTTAAGCTTTAGTAAAGCTTCCTTTATGAATGCAGGTGCCCTTCTATTTGGAGCATATATGTTCAGAATTGAAAGTTCTTCCTGGCAGAATTTTCGTTTGATGAGTATAAAGTGTCCTTCTGTGTCTTTTTTGATGACTTTTGGTTGAAAGTCTATTTTATTGGATATTAGAATGGCTACTCCAGCTTGTTTCCTGGGACCATTTGCTTGGAGAACTGTTTTCCAGCCTTTAACTCTGAGGTAGTGTTTGTCTTTGACACTGAGATGCGTTTCCTGTATGCAGCAAAATGTTGGGTCTTGTTTATGTATCCAGTCTGTTAGTCTATGTCTTTTTGTTGGGGAATTGAGTCCATTGATATTAAGAGATATTAAAGAATAGTGATTGTTGCTTCCTGCTATTTTTGATGTAATTTTTATGTTTGTGTGGTTATCTTCTTTTGGGTTTGTTGAAAGAAGATTAATTTCTTGCTTTTTCTAGTGTGTAGTTTCCCTCCTATTATTGGTGTTTTTCCATTCATTATCCTTTGAAGGGCTGGTTTTGTGGAAAGATACTGTGTAAATTTGTTTTTGTCATGAAATACCTTGGTTTCTCCATCTATGATAATTGAGAGATTTGCTGGATATACAAATGTCACTCTGGGTTGGCATTTGTGTTCCCTTAGGGTCTGTATGACATCTGCCCAGGTGCTTCTGGCTTTCATAGTCTCTGGTGAGAAGTATGGTGTAATTCTGATAGGTCTACCTTTATATGTTACTTGACCTTTTTCCCTTACCGCTTTTAATATTTTTTCTTTGTTTAGTACATTTGGTGTTTTAATTATTATGTGATAGGAGGAATTTCTTTTCTGGTCAAATCTATTTGGAGTTCTGTAGGCTTCTTGTATGTTCATGGGCATCTCTTTAGGTTAGGGAAATTTTCTTCTATAATTTTGTTGAAGATATTTTCTGGCCATTTAAGTTGGAAATCTTCACTCTCTTCTATACCTATAATCCTTAGGTTTGCTCTTATCATTTTGTCCTGGATTTTCTGGATGTTTTGGGTCAGGAGCTTTTTGCATTTTTCATTTTGACTATTGTATCAATGCTTTCTATGGTATCTTCTGCATCTGAGATTCTTTCTTCTATCTCTTGTATTCTGTTGATGCTTGGATTCATGACTCCTGTCTTCTTTCCTAGGTTTTCTAGATCCCCAGTTGTCTTCCTTTGTGATTTCATTATTGTTTTTACCTCCTTCTTTAGATCCTGGATGGCTTTGTTCAAGTCCTTCACTTGTTTTGTTGTGCTTTCCTTTAGTTCTTCAAGGGCTTCTCTCTGTTTACTTGTGTTATCCTGTATTTCTTTAAGGGAGTTATTTATGTCCTTTTTGAAGCCCTCTGTGAAGCCCTCCATCAGCATCATGACCTATGATTTTAAATCCAAATCTTGCTTTCCTGGTGTGTTGGGGTATTCAGGACTTGTTGTGGGAAAATTGAGTTTGAGTGGTGTCATATCACCTTGATTTCTGCTAGCAACATTCCTACATTTGCCTTTTGCCATCTGGTTATCGTGTGTTAGTTGGTCCTGCTGTCACTGGCTGGTGCTTGCCCCTCCTGTTTGCCTGCAAGCCTATCTCAGCAACCCTGGGTGACCTGCTTTCCCCTGGCACAGATTGCTGTGGTGCTGCAGAGCTCCTGGATGCAGGCGGGGTCCTGGCAGGGGTGTGTCCTAAATAATCCTCTACTCTACTGATCCCTGCCTACCAATCTGCCCCTCCCCACTGTCATAGGAGCAAAGATGGTTGCAGCCTTACCTCTGAAAGCAGGACTCCCTCTAACCACGGGACTTCCTGCAATTCAGATGCTCCCTGGCATGTTAAGTACCCAGACAGTTGTGGGGCTCCCCAGCCCCTAGGCGAAGGTGGAGCCCAGGTGGGCTGTGTCCTGAGAGCTCTTTCACTCTGGTGTTCCCTGCATACCTGGCTGAGCTGGCTGCTTGGTCACAGGAGCAAATATGGTCCCTCCCTCCTGTTAACCATTTTTAAGGCAGAACACTTACCTTTTGGTCAGCAGGAAGTGATTTTGTATGCTAGAAATCTAAATGTTCATGCATTTTTAGTCTTTCTTTTTCACGTGTCAGTGGAAACATTAATGTAAAATACTTAAGGGTTAAAGTGATATTTCTTTCTCTCATGTTTGTGAGTCTAGATTATTAGTATTAGCATAGAGGAACTGTTAAGGAGGACAAGGAGGAACAATTATTTCAAGAATCCCAAAACAATGTATGCATTTTCCATCTTCTCCTGAACAAAGTCTTTTTTTTGCAATATTATATTAAAAATAATTTTGTGTTGTTATTTTTTTTCCTAATTTTTTTTCGAGACAGGGTTTCTCTCTATAGCTACGGCTGTCCTAGAACTCACTCTGTAGACCAGGCTGGCCTCGAATTCAGAAATCCGCCTGCCTCTGCCTCCCAAGTGCTGGGATTACAAGCGTGTGCCACCACCGCCCGGCTTGTGTTGTTATTTTAAACATAGAATTCATAAAATGTATGTTGATGTCATTGATCATCACTCCTCCCCTAACTACTCCTAGATCTATTGCCCTACTCTGTGTACAATTTATGTTCCATTTTTTTTTGTCTCTTTCCCAATAACTCACTGAGTCCAATCTGTGCTGTACATATATTCATGAGTGTGGAGCCATTCAGGGGCGCATGGTGATCTATCAGAAACCACATATTTAAAGAAACTTGACTCTCCCTCCCCCAGAAGCTATCAACTTGCTCATAGTGCCTTATTAGGGTGGGGGTTTCATGACTCTCCCAATACTATAATGTTGACTGACTTGAGTATGTTCAAGTCTTTTGCAGGCAACAATAGCTGCTATGAGCTAGTAAATGCTCTACTCCCATCATGATCAGGAGACACAGTTTCATCCCAGGCTTTCAGCCTCTAGTCCTTTACTGTCCTTATGAAGTACTTCCTGAGTCTTGTGGAAAAGGCTGTGACATAGGTGTTCCTTCTTGGCTGAGTACTCCATTGATTCTTAGTCTCTGTACTCTTTGTACTAGCTATGCATTTCTGTGTCTGTGTTATCGTTTTTTAAGTACTTGATATTTGCTTTCTAAACATACAAGCAATCTAATCCTCTGCAGAACTCTTGAAAAATAATAAGCTCACTCTACTTAGAGATCACTCGTGAGAACAATTGGGAGTTGTCTTTCTTCCCAAGTCATCTTGAACAGACCTTTAGTTTTGCATTTAGTTTCTGTTTTACTTACCATAGTGGAAATGTCAGGGTTGAGCTACAAATTCTTATTGAAAAAGGGAGATGATATAATGAGAACGACACAAGGAGGTTTTAGATAGACTGTGTGGACCTCAGGCATACACAGCTTAGAGTTTTAGCCTGGTTGGAATGATGGACTCAGCTGGCGACATGTAAGAAGCTTCACCATTGAGACGGACCCTAGACTTGTCCAATGTGTCCTTTCTACAGGAAGCCAAGCGCTTTTCCAATATAGATAAGTCTTGGGTGAAGATCATGACGCGGGCACATGAGATACCAAATGTGGTTCAGTGTTGTGTCGGCGACGAGACCATGGGGCAGCTGCTGCCACACTTGCTGGACCAGTTGGAAATCTGCCAGAAGTCGCTCACAGGGTGAGTTCCCTTTAGGCTCTCAGAACCATGGAGAGAAAAGAGGACAGAGAGAGTGGGTGGTAAAAGCCACATCTGTGCTGTTTGGCTAACAGTGGCTTAGCACACAAACCTTGCACAGATGAGGTATAGAATCTGGAGCCTCACATGTAACATGCATTGTGCTGCTGGACCAAGGACTTCAGTTATTTCCTTCTTGGGGGGTACGATCTTGTAAACATTCATGTATAGTACCCATTTTGAAAATTATGTGCCTCCTTTCTGACATTATTCTTGTTTATCTTCTTTTATATTGATAGACACAGAACTGAAACATTCCATTATATTCATTATATATGAAATAGCACATATAGATAAGCAGTCAAGATTATAGGTATATGAGTGTATGCAGTCGTATCCAGCAGTGCATAGGTACACATAGACTCGCAGGCAGGCTTTGAAAATTCAGACTCATAATGTTTTCTCTTGCTTTTATCTTACTGGTTTTTAAAATAAAATAATCTAAAGCCAGGCACAAACACACACACACACACACACACACACACACACACACATGCATCGAACCAACGACAAACACTAAAAACAAAAATAACTTTCCTAAGCAAAGAAACAAAACACACTGATATACAAACCAAATGAAAGCAATGAAGCCGGGCAGTGGTGGAGCACGTCTTTAATCCCAGCACTTGGGAGGCAGAGGCAGGCGGATTTCTGTATTCAAGGCCAGCCTGGTCTACAGTGTGAGTTCCAGGATAGCCAGGGCTATACAGAGAAACCCTGTCTTGAAAAAAAAAACAAAGAAAAAAGAAAGAGAGCAAGAAAGCAATGAAATCCAAACCAGACAACCAAACCAGGCCATTACCACAAGCAGCAACACCTGCTGCCATTGCTCCGGCTATCACCACGGCCACCACCTCAGTAACAAGGAAACAGCAAACAATGACTCAGAGAAAAATCACAAACCAGAAACACAATTAAAGTAATTTTCTACATGTATATCCACACTCATGGCAGTCATCTGCCTGAACTTAACTTGAACAATGTCTCGTTGGCTGACTCTCGGAGGCTGATGTCCTTTGCCCGCACACTCTTCTCTGTGGCCTCAGGGCTGGTGACAGTTCGAACCAGCTTGTGCTGAGTCCCCCAAGGAACCAAGCCAGGCTGCTCTCACTGTCACGGGTGACCGTTAAGAATACTGGGCCTCAAGTGGAATTTTGAAATTATTTCAATGAAGTAAAGAAAAGATGAATATCAAACTTGAACAACAATGGTGGCTCCTCTCTTATTTATCATTGGGTCTCAAAAAAACAAAACAAAAACAAAACAGCCTTGAGATTGCTGTTGAGACATAATAAAGCCATTACAAAGTTAAGGTGAATGAAAAAGAGAGGATAATACACCAGAGGGTTATATTGGAGCACCCTTCCTACAAGTGGATCTCAATCAAGTGAAAAAGGCCCTACCTGAGAGGAACATGAAGGACCATACATACTTGGGCGTGGCTTTCATGGGCTCCATTGTTTCCAGGAAAATATTTGCTTTTATTTCTTTTCCACTTTGTGTCCTTGAGTGGATGCTTTGGAGAAGTTCTATTGTGTATCCTCCAGCCCGCCACAGTATAGTTCAACCACAAGCTGGTGTGCATGTCTGTGTTCATGCATGCACACATATGCTAGTGAAAGCCAGAGAACAACTTAAGCTGTTTTCCTTTTGGGTGCAGTTCGCCTATTTCTTGACAATGACTCTCACTGGCCTGTTACTCAACAATTAGGATAGGCCAGCTGACCAGTGAGTCCCAGGGATCTAGCTGTCTTCATCTCCTTATCATTAGAATTATAAGTGTTTCCCATATTGTTTTTTAAAGCATGAGTTCTGTGCATTTAACTCAGATCATAAACAGCATACCAATGGCTTTTTGATTTTTAACTTTAATTATGTTTTATTTATTGTGATGATGATGATGATGATGATGATGATGATGATGATGATGGTGTGTGTGTGTGTGTGTGTGTGTGTGTGTGTGTGTATGTGTGTGTGTGTGTTTTCACATAGTAGGCATATGCTGTAGTATATTTATGGATGTTAGAAGACAACTACTTTTGGGCAGTATTTTTCTTCTACCATGTTGGTCCAGGGCATTGAACTCAGGTCACTTGGCTTGCATGAGTAGCTCATAAAACCTCATATAAACCCAGAGGATAAGCTGTCTGAGCATCTGCCAGATGATGGGATGGGGGAATACTCAAAGGAATTTGGTATCTCTGGGAGGCAGGAGCCCTGTCATGGGGCTTACTGATGTCTGGAGTTTGCTTCCATCTGGAGGAAAGGGCGTATTCGCTTCTCTCCTAAGATGAAACTTTTTACAGTGGTGAGAAGCAAAGCAAAGTCCCACATGAACTCCTAAACTGCATTTTTATCTTGCTCTCTACAAAGAAAACACATGATATGTCAGCTTAAACAGTGTATGAAGTTAACATTCATGAAAGAATAAAGAGATTCTACCACTTACACTGAACCTCCCCCTTTCTCTGTTAGACTATGACATGCTATTTGATCAAACGTATCACACACCAGCACTGAAGCACTGGCATGGGAAAAACTGACAGTGGCGCGGTCTTCCCTCCCCTTCCCATCCTGGGAGTCAGTACCTATGCACACATGGCTCTGTCCTTCCCTCCCCCCCCCCAGATACTTGGAGAAGAAACGGCTGTGCTTTCCTCGCTTCTTCTTCGTCTCGGATCCCACGCTGCTGGAGATTCTGGGCCAGGCATCGGACTCCCACACCATCCAGGCCCATTTGCTGAACGTGTTTGACAACATTAAAACTGTCAAGTTCCATGATAAGGTCGGCCCAGATGTAATCACTGCCTGTAATCTCTGTGTGTCAGAATGTTAACCGTTGCTATCAAGTACTTCTGTAATACTGTGTTTACAGAAGATTTACTTTCTTGTTATTAACTCTTGGCCAGTAATTAAAAGCAAATTTCAGGGTCCAAATTTACATTGAGACTTCTATGCTTTATTAGTATCCAAAATGTACATTAGCTATGATCAAGAATATATTGTACAACAACAAAAGGCTGAGGCAGGAGGACTGCCAAATTGAGGCTCGCCTGGATGATACCATTAATTCAAAGCTAACCTGACTATATTAAAAGCCCTCATCTCAAAATTTAAATTATTTTTTCTTTTTTTTTCATACTTCTACTTTGTTTACGGTATCAAGGAGTTGTGTATGTTAGCCAACGTGATGGAGAATCGCATAGATTCTAGAAGACACTACTCAGTCCATCCTTGTATCCGAAATTTCTGGGAAAATGACCTCTCCTTTTGACATTGTGTTCTGTTCTCTGGTTCCCTGTAACAGCTCAGTAATATCCATTATTCACTCTATCATCCAGATTAATTTATCGAGTAGCTATATGTGCCAGATGTTTTGTTTAAGAATGGGAATAGCCAGAGAAGTAGACATGAAGCCTACAGAGTGCACTTAATGCAGTGCTAGACCTGTCCCACGCCAAGCACTTAAAAGCCAGCCACTATGGTCAGGCATCTTGCTATGTGCCGCAGTGAGGGCGGCTGTCATGTTCCCAGGGAGAATGGATCTTCTTTCTCGTTCAGAGATCCCACTTTTAAGTTGATGATACACTTGGACCAAATTATTATTGTGTTTGTGATGAGCACATGTTGCATACAAAAGCCTGCCAGGGAGACCAAAGGTGGGTGCTTTATTTAGGAAATTAGGCAGAATCTTTGCACGAGCAAACTCATCTTGATTGACGCTTTGAGGAAGAGTGGACCTTGGATCAGGTAGGTGAAGAAGGGGAGAGCTCAGAGGTGTGTGCAGCTCAGATCGGAACTAGGTGTGTGGACTAGTGACAAGGTTCCCATGGCTTAGAACAAAAGCCACATGTGCTCTCTCAATTCTGGAGGCTCAAAGGCAGAAATTAGATGATGGCAGAGTTGGTTGTCTATTAGGAGACTGCACTGGCTGGGCTGGTTTTGTATGTCAACTTGACACAAGCTGGAGTTATCACAGAGAAAGGAGCCTCCCTTGAGGAAATGCCTCCATGAGATCCAACCATAAGGCATTTTCTCAAGGTGAGCAAGGGTGGGAGGGCTCATTGTGGGTGGTGCCATCCCTGGGCTGGTGGTCCTGGGTTCTATAAGAAAGCAAGCTGAGCATGCCAGGGGAAGCAAGTCAGTAAGTAACATCCCTCCATGGCCTCTGCATCAGCTCCTGCTTCCTGACCAGCTTGAGTTCCAGTCCTGACTTCCTTTGGTCATGGACAGCAATGTGGAAGTGTAAGCTGAATAAACCCTTTCTTCCCCAACTTGCTTCTTGGTCATGATGTTTGTAGAGGAATAGAAACCCTGACTAAGACAGAGACCCTGAGAAAAAACTTTGTTGATGCTTCTGCCATAGTTTTTCACAGCTTTTAACAGCCCCTGGTGCTTTGGCCAGCACACAACACTTTAACATCTGCTTTTGTGTCTCATATCTGCCTCGTCTTGTAGGGTCAAAGGTCTACTATTTTTACCATGAAGCCTAATCCATCATAACCTCACCGTAACCTGGTGAGCTGTGCAAAGATTCTGGCTTCCAGTATTTTCAAATCCATAGGCACTGGTGTTTGCAATTTTATGTTTTTTTTTTTTTTTAAAGAATGTAATTGTAGTTCAAGTCACAAGAGGAAGTGGTAAGAGCAAAAGAACAAAGCATCATGGGTAGATTCCAAAGGCCACGTGAGCTGTGCAGTGGACCGTCACTCCTTCCAACACGTATCAGAAAAACATGGAGGCTTTCAAGCTGGATGCTCAGTTTGTGCTTTAGGAAGTTTGGTGCGGTTCTAGGGTAGACTGGAAGGAAGTAGGCGTGAGGAAGGGAGACCTGCTGCAGTAGGCTTGACACAGGGTCACAGAAGCAAAGACAGGGTGGATCTAATGCTCAGGAGCCATGTTCTTGTTAACCTATAGAATATGTGGGTTACTATTCTGTCTGATATCAAGGAACTGCTCCTAAAGAAGTTGGCACTGTTTTATTGTATGCATTATTTCTTTTTTATACATTCCTCCCCCCACCCCCCACAGGAATCTTCTTTTTTTATTTTTATTTTTTTATTTTCTATATTCTTTGTTTACATTCCGAAGGCTTTCCCCTTTCCCAGTTCCCCCCTCACCATATGTCCCATCTGCTCTTTCTTCCCTTCCCACCTCTTCTCTCTCTCTTTCTTTTTCTTTCTTTCTTAATTGTTTGAGATATGGACTTGCTATGTAATGAAGGCTAGTCCAGAACTCATTCCGCATCACAGACTGGTTTCAAGACCATAATTCTCCTACCCTATCCCCCCAAGTGCTGGGATTACAAACATTTGCAACTATAGCGAGCATGTGTAACAATTTTTATTAAGGCTGACACTGAAGACGGTCTAAAGCAGTGTTTCTATTCTGGCAGTAGTTCCTCTTTGTGTTTACATTTAACAACAACAACTTAATTCTTAAATTAAAGAAAATATATTGTATCAAGAAGGAAGTTCTTCATGACATTTGGGGGAAATCTTTTGGCTACAGTGCTGGGATTTTGTTTTCAGCAGAAAAGCTTCTCACAGTGTCAGGTTGAGGAGCAAAGGCTGTTTGTCTCCTAGTTTGTAGGTTAAAGGCCTACTTATCTTCAGCCTCTGTGTAACAGTCACTTCTGCAGATAACACTGCCTTTGCTTTATTTGTTTGTTTGTTTCTACCACAAAGTTGGTAGGTACAGCCAGAAAATGTTCAGAACAGGCCCTGATTTCATGGGTTCTAAATTTTATAAAATTATAAATACCAAATGCAAGTGAGGAGATCAAAGCTTAAGACACTGTCTTAGTCAGGGTTTCTATTCCTGCACAAAACATGACCAAGAAGCAAGTTAGGGAGGAAAGGGTTTATTCAGCTTATGCTTCCACATTGCTGTTCATCACCAAAGGAAGTCATGACTGGAACTCAAGCAGGTCAGGGAGCAGGAGCTGATGCAGAGGCCATGGAGGGATGTTGCTTACTGGCTTGCTTCCCCTGGCTTGCTCAGCTTGCTTTCTTATAGAACCCAAGACTACCAGCCCAGAGATGGCACTACCCATAATGGGCCCTCCCACCCTTGATCACTAATTTAGAAAATGCCCACAGCTGGATCTCATGGAGGCACTTCCCCAACTGAAGCTCCTTTTTCTGTGGTAACTCCAGCCTGTGTCAAGTTGACACACATTATTAGCCAGTACAGATACACTGGCCTCTCAGATTGCATCAGTACACAACAGAAGAGGACTTAAGACAGCATTATGCTTCAGCCCCAAAGAGTGGTGTGCCACTGGTTTAATTTTTATAACCACAGAGAGCAGAAACAGCAGAAAACATTTGCATTGCCTTGATGACATTTTGGTTGTCATGTACATGGGTTGAGATGTGTAATGGGTGCTTTCTTTTAATGACTAATACATGCAAGGAATTTTTGGTCTTAGTTCTCTTCCATAGGGAGTTCCATCAGGATCTAGGTCTTGAATTCTCTTCTCAGGATGCTGCACTGCCTAGAGACTGACAGGAAATGAGCAGATTAGGGGTGGATTTGATCAGAAGACACAGGAGACTCCTCTCCTGGAGAGAACATTGGTCTTGGCACAGACTTGGAACTACTCTGTCATGGCTCTGTTCTCTCCATTGTATTGATCAGGCCATTCCTAATGCTCACCCAATAATCATGTGGTGAGGATTTATAGTCTCTTTGTAAGCTACGTGTTGCTTGGAGCATTTTAGAATTTTTTTTCTCTTCCATCAACATATTTGTATAAAGCATTCCTTTTAGAAATAAGTTTGGCCCTTTAGAGTTCTGATGAGTTGGGATTGATTTAGGTTTCTTCTATAGATTTTCAAGCTAGCTTTTGGTTGCTGCTTTGAAATGACTTTATGTCCTGTTTTGCCCTTTGTCTTATGATTTGCACCTCAACTTGTAATGAGAATGGTTAACATTGCCAAAGCGCACAGAGGAAAGGTATTTCTTATTTTTATATGAACATAGCTATCCTTTTCAACTTCTAACACAGATCTATGATCGGATTCTGTCAATTTCCTCCCGGGAGGGCGAGACAATTGAATTGGACAAGCCCGTGGTGGCAGAGGGCAATGTAGAAGTCTGGCTTAATTCTCTGCTGGAGGAATCTCAGTCCTCATTACGTCTTGTGATTCGCCAGGCAGCCGCAAATATTCAAGAACCTGGTTTCCAATTGATTGAATTTCTTTCGTCCTTCCCCGCTCAGGTCAGTGGATTCAAATCAGAAAGTATTATTATTTTTTTGATAAGAGTCATTTTAAATCTTAGATATTGCCGATGTATGCTTCATGAATAGCGCATTTTTATTCTGACCAAATATTAAGATTTTCATAAGGACTTACCAAGTATGGATAAGCTTAAATATTTCAATTATTGACTATTTGCTCATATATAACGGTATACTTAAATATGACTTGTGGTGACAGATACTTAGCATATTTTCCTTAACTTAAAAGTTTTTCTCTTATAAAATCTCCTTATGTGGCAATACGCATAGATCATAAACATGTACAGAGAGCCCACTTAACTAGAAAAATATTCTTTAGTATTAAAATACAGGAAACAAGTTCTTTTAGTCCTTGTGATCAATAAAGATTTTTCTGAGTGTCTGCTACATACAAACAACATTTGAGTAAAGCCACCTTAATTTAATTCTTTATGTGCAAATGACTTTAAAATCTATTTGGAGAGATGTGTGAACTAAATATTTGTCACCTAAGATTCCAGGAGAGACACAGACCCCTAAGAGGGCTTCCCATACTAACCCTTTACATAAACAACATGAATTGAGCCAGTGGACTTTGAGACAAATCAAAGAAGTTAATATCATCAAAGCCATCCATTTACATATTAACTGTGGTGATCGATTATGCTGTGACTTTTTATAAATTTGGAATTCCATGCCAGTTGTAACTATATTGTATACACGCTCATAAAGCCTTAGCCTTTTTTTTTTGTTTTTTTATTTTTTTGTTTTTTGTTTTTATTTAAAACCTCTACAAGGTTGGATTATTAGGAATTCAAATGCTGTGGACCCGGGACTCAGAAGAAGCCCTTCGAAATGCCAAGTTTGATAAGAAAATCATGCAGAAGACCAACCAGTCCTTCCTAGAGCTACTGAACATGCTGATTGAGATCACCACGAAGGACCTGAGCTCCGTTGAGCGAGTTAAATATGAGACTCTGATTACTATTCACGTGCACCAAAGGGACATCTTTGATGACCTGGTAAATGCTTTATAAACGTTGTGTCATATACAGAAAAGCAAACCCTAGACACCATCTGTGTTCACCCACTGGATTGATTAGATTGAATTTGTGAAAAGGTCAGATTCAGGTAGAGGCTCCCTGATATCAGAGAGCACATGTCAAACTGTCTTTTCCGCCTTAAGCTGGAATTTCAGTCATATTCCAATCATCTATACAACATCATTGGGGTAATGAGGTATTACTTTAACGTTCTTGGTTATTCTAGATGCTAAAATGTCATTCTGCATCCCAAAAAGCTTTTCACTGCCTTGTTTCTTTTGTACTTATTGGTCAAACATCACTGTTTTCTTGGGGGGGGCAGATATAGACACATTGGTAGAGCTGCTTAGCATTTCTTTGGGGGGATTTGACAAATCCCATTCTTTACAAGTCCTTTATGTTGTTGGTTGCAAAGTGGCCCTTCTTACTACAGCAGATGACATGGACGGGGAGAGGCATAGTTACAGTTATTCAACAACGTGTGCAAAGAATGTAGGATTGTCCTCTTCTATAGAATGTAACATTAGGTGAGAAGCAAGAAGCGCTTATGTGCATAGTTTTCTGGATTGTGTCTCAGCCCGATCATGTAAGAAAAGATTACAAAAGATTGGTCCTGATGTGGTGGAATCACAAGACTGCAGTTTCACCTAATAGCTAAGCACACTGGCTCTCAGAGAAATAAAGAAAAGGGCACAGGATAATTTTAAACTTATTTGTCTGAAAGAAATGAAGTGTCTTAATGTTTTGGTAAAAAATTTAGACAAAACCATCGCCAGCTATTAACCTGCCATTGGAATGTTAGGATTTTTGGCCAGTTGAAAATTCATAGGAAAAAAAATGGCAAAAAGAAAAAGAAACCACACACACCCAAGAGATTTGATCTTATCAAGAGATTACTTTTTTTTTGTAACGAGCTTATTGTGCTCTGTCTTTGTATTCTCATAGATCGAATCTCATGTTTCAGATAATTTGAAACTATGCACGAAAGGCTACAGTTATAGAGTTGACTATTATTGAACCGTAACGCCATTTCATCTTAAGGGGCGGAGCTGGAGTGGCTTTGACTCCTCCCATTCTCTTAGCTCCTCCTGTTTCTTTTTGGTTAATCAGCACCTGGTTGTGTCACGTGACGAGAGGCTTACCGTCTCTCACCCACTTGGGTTTCCCCCACACTCTACTTTGTGATCGGTGCAAACACTAATGTGTACACTTAACCAAGAGACTCGTCTCAGGTCTAACGAGGCACACCTTTGAATTTCAGTGTCACATGCACGTCAAGAGCCCTACGGACTTTGAGTGGCTGAAGCAGTGCAGGTTTTATTTTAAGGAGGATTCTGACAAGATGATGATCCACATCACAGACGTGGCTTTCATATACCAGAATGAGTTTCTAGGCTGCACTGACAGACTTGTCATAACTCCGCTCACGGACAGGTGATGGGGGAATTCTGCGGCTCCACAG
Organism: Apodemus agrarius; assembly: GCA_964023405.1. Taxonomy (NCBI): domain Eukaryota; kingdom Metazoa; phylum Chordata; class Mammalia; order Rodentia; family Muridae; genus Apodemus; species Apodemus agrarius. Next base: position 11,560,425 of record OZ030020.1, on the reverse strand, counting down.
CCATTTTCTCCTCCTCCCAGCGTTCCCTCTCTTGGGTGGCTCGGGGGACCTTTTGCCAACAGCTCTTTTATAGCAAGGCCTTTGAAAGTTAGTATTTCGGACTTTGCACCTGTGTCTTCACATGGGATTCAGGTTGGTGGTTGAAATAAACCTGGCTTCTCTTGCCTTCAGTCCTGCAAACAATAAAGTGGAAATGCCTCTGTGAACATCGAGTGTGAACAAGGAAGGAATTAGTTACTGTATGCTGCTAGGTGTGAATCACAGTGGGCATCAAAGGGTACTTTATTAACTTCAGCACCTGTTGTTCTTCAGAGAAACAAGGTGTTTTTTTTATTGGTTATTTTATTTGTTTACATTTTAAATGTTATCCAACTTCCCAGTTTTCCCTCCGCAAACCCCTATCACCCCCCTCCCCATGCTTCTATGAGGGTACTCCCCCACCTACCTATTCCTACCTCATCTCACTAATATTCCCCTACACCGGGGCATCGAGCCTCCGCAGGACCAAGGGCCTCTCTTCCTTCTGATGCCAGATAAGGCCATCCTCTGCTGCATAGGCAGCTGGAGCTAAGGGTTCCTCCATGTGTGCTCTGGTTGTTGGTTTAGTCCTTGGGAGCTCTGGTGGTGGTGGGTTCTGGTTGGTTGATATTGTTGTTCTTCTTATGTGGTTGCAAACCCCTTCAGCTCCTTGAGTCCTTCCCTTAACTCCTCCATTGGGACCCCCATGCTCAGTCCAATGGTTGGCTGCAAGCATCTGCCTCTGTATCGGTAAGGCTCTGGTCATGATAGCCATAATAGGCTCCTGTTGGCAAGCACTTCTCAGCATCAGCAATAGTGTCTGGGTTTAGTGGCTGCATATGGGATGGATCCTCAGGTAGGGCAGTCTCTGGATGGCCTTTCCTTCAGTCTCTGCTCTACTCTTAGTCCCCGTATTTCTCTTAGACAGGAGCAATTCTGGGTTGAAAATTGAGAAGGGTGGGTGGCCCCATCCTTCAACGAGGGGGCCATGCCTAACCTCTGGATATGGTCTCTACAGGTTCTCCCTCCCCTTTGTTGGGTATTTCAGCTAATGTCATCCCTGTTGGGTCCTAGGACCCTCTTGCATTCCTAGCATCTGGGACTTTCTGGTTGCTACCCCCAGTTCCCTACCTCCTATTACCATACACCGGTTAGATTTCCTGACCCTCTGTATATCTCTGATCCTGCCCCCTTTCCCCCTCCCCCCGAGGTTCCTCCCTCCCTGTACCTCCCGTCATTTATTTATTTATTTATTTATTTATTTATTCCTTCTCCTAAGAAGGATCAAAGCAGTCACACTTTGGTCTTCCTTTTTCTTGAGCTTCATGTGGCCTGTGCTTTGTAGCGTGGCTATTCCGAGCTTTTAAAAGGCAGAAGAAAACGGAGGGAAGCACCACTGAAGTCGGGAGACCGGTGTGCGGGAGCGAGGGTGTAGGGGTTGTCATCTCTCTTCTCTTTGCCTGTCATTTGCCATTTATACTGGTTAATTACAACTGTCAGCTTGAGTGGAACAAGAGACACCCAGGCCATCCATCATCAACACCTCAAGCTGTCTTTAGGGCTTTCCCCACAGAGAGCTAACTGAGAATGGACGAGGGTCTCAGGATGGATTATAAGTGATAAAGAGAAAGCCGGCAGGCGGGTACCAGCTTCCACCTCTCTCGTTCCTGACACAGCGATATTCAGGATTTCCTCTCTGATAGTACCATCAGTGTCCACCTTCTGCTAGGTTGTAGGAAGTATTACATAATGCTCTTGCTTCTGTCTGGAAAAGCCTCCTGTTTCCCTCTATTTTCCATCCCATTTCTGTGCTCTCTGTAATGCCTCCTCCAAAATTCAGTTTCCTTCTACCTTGCTTGTCTTGAATGTACTTTATTCAGACTTGTATTAATTTTATACTGTTATCATAAGAGATAACATTCGTTCAGATGCTTAAACCACACAAATCTATTATTTTAACCCTTCTGAAAATCTTAAGCGCTGCATTCCTCCATAGGGACACAAGGGGGCACCGTTTCCCACCTTTGAGAAGAAGTCATTCCAGATCCCTGGAAGGGGCTTTGTCCCTTGCCTGGAGGTCTCTCTTTTCACCTGGAGAAGCACAAGCAGTGGGCTGAATTCACGCCCTGTTGTCCAGAGCCCCATCTTAGCCCGTCTTGTGTCTTTGACATGCTTTTCCGTCTCCTGCTTCCCCAGAACAGACTGAATCCATAATCTGTCCACCCCACCGTCCTCACGCTGCTAACATTTCTTCATGTACATCCTCTTGCTGCTCCATTACACTCCAGGGTTCTCGTCGTCTCCAGTGGCACCGCACAGATCTCACGTGACTTAAAGAGCATCTAGATGCGGACCCTGGACCACACCCAGCCACAGCGCCTCCCCTGAGCTCCGGGCACATGTGTCTATCCGTTTGTTGACATGCCCTGCCCATCTGGATGCTCATAGACTATGTAACTACAGTATGTCTGATCATCGCCTATCTTTTACATACTAGTCATTGGCCATTCTATCTTATCCCCGTGGTGGTGTCCCCATCCTAATTCTGGAATCTTCTACCCTGACTTCACCAAGCCAGAAATCCTTGGTGCACCCTTGATATCTGTCTTCCTTTGCTCTCTATCAACCATCAACATCTGGAATGGGAATGCACTTCTTTTTTTAACCCTTTTCTGTGATCTTGGGAGCTTTTGTGATCCACTGCAATCTCTGACCTAGACTACCTGCACAGTCACTTAGCCATTGTGTCCTGTGGTCTGGTCCCAGTGTGGACAGCAGAATATAAGCAAGGCTGTGACATTCCTTTACCTCCAACTCTCTACTTTGGCTCCATCTCAGAGAGTCAAGACTACTGTTACTTCAGCTCAGGAAGCCTGACACAGGCCACTCTGGTCACATTCCTTTCCTTTTCCTTTTCCTTTTCCTTTTCCTTTTCCTTTTCCTTTTCCTTTTCCCTTTCCCTTTCCCTTCCCTTTTCTTCCCCTCCCCTCCGTTCTCTCCCCTCCCCGTCCCTTCCCCTCCCCTTCCTTTCCCTTTACATCTTGATTATAGTCTCCCTCCTCTCCTCCCAGTCCCACCGTCATAAACTCCTCCCCCAACTACTCCTCTCTTTAGAGAAAGGGAAGTCCCCTCCCCCACACAGGTACCAACCCACCCCGACACAGACACATCAAGCTGAAGCAGAACTAAGCACATTCTCTCCCACTGAGGCTGGACAAGGCAGCCCACCTAGGGTGAGGGGATCCTACAGGCAACAATTCAGAGACAGCCCCTGCTCCAATTGCTAGGGGTCCACATGAGGACCAAGCTGTACATCTGCTACAAATGCATAGGGGGCCTAGGTCTAGCCCATGAATGCATTTAGTTGGTGGCTCATTCTCTGTGAGCTCCCATGGGTCCAGATTAGTTGACTCTGTGGGTGTTTTTGATTTGTTCTTCACCCCCCCCACCTCACTTGGTTCTGTGGCCCCCCTCCACAGGACCCTCTATGGGGTTTCCTTAAACAGACCCAGCACAGCCTTGGCTCTGCTGTGACTTCTTCTCTGCCTTCATTTCTCTGCTCAGATGTCATCTCAGGGGTGTCTGTGACTCATGTTAGACAGATGAAGTGGATCCTAGTCCCTACAACACGCGTACCCAGATTATTATTAACCTGTTTTCTTCCTTGAAAATGCAAGGTTCAAGAATCAGGCTTCATAGGATGTACTCATTGAAATACCTGTCACATAATAGTTGCTAAATAAATAATTCCTGGAATTATTTATTAAGAAATAAATTATTCACGCCTGTAATCCCAGCACTTGGGAGGCAGAGGCAGGCAGATTTCTGAGTTCGAGGCCAGCCTGGTCTACAGAGTGAGTTCCAGGGCAGCCCGGGCTACACAGAGAAACCCTGTCTCGAAAAACCAAAAAAAAAATATTATTAATAAATAAATAATTCCAGAAACAGAAGAAATTAGCTTTTTTTTTTCCCACAATGAAGTTTAAACGGGTGAAGAGAGAAAGTAGAAAGTTGGGAGGGGGAAGCTTTTCTGTGTTTTAAAATTACTAGTTCATTTTATATTCCTATGCACTGGATATCTACTTGTCAAAATCTGAATTTTCATGTGTGAGGGTAGGTCCTTTTGTTATCTGATTACTTCACCATTAAAAACCCGGAAGCTTGACAGCAAAGGGAGTATCTGCAACTTTAAGCATGGACATTTCTGGAATTCGCTTTAGATTTCCTCCCCCATCCTCACTTCCTGAGTTTCTTCAGCTCAAAGGTGTGAGGGGAGGGGCAGTGAGGTGTGAGGTGTCCTTTGTGGCTGGTGGCTCAGAGTACAAGGCTTTGTGCCCTTTTACAGGAAGAAGGCTCCTCACTGAAACAAACACTTCATAAGGGTGTAGTTTTGGAGGCCCTGACACACACTGTCACAGGCTGACTGACCTGTGAAATCTGACACCCATGGCCGCTCTTTCTTAGCTGGGGAGATTCATGCCACATGCACACACCCGCTGACATTTCAGATGGCCAAATGGCCATCATAACATGATAACAATATATATGACCTTCCTTTAAAACTCAGGATGACTTTAAGGGCCACTATCCTCCTGCTTCTGAGCACACACAGATGAGGCCGGAATAGCTTCACTACTGCTGTTACGCAGGCAGAGGCCAGATGAAACCAAGGCCACATGTAGCATCCTTGTTGACAGAGGTACAGAAAAGCAAAAAGCATATTCTCCCGACACAGGGAACTAGTTTCTGTGACTACTCGACTCTCCCCTTAATGACTGTGGGGTCTTGGGTGGGATCCCTAACCCCTCTCCCTTGTTTATTTTGGAATATTTGTGGGGACTATATAGGATCATGCATGAAAGTCTTTCTGTCTTAGCTGCTTTGGTGCAGAAGTGACATAAACCTGATAGAAGAATTCAGAGAATTTATTTTGACTCATTTATTAAAGTCAGCTTGGGCGGCCTATTTCCAGATTCACCCGAACTACATAGTAGGATCTGACACACACACACACACACACACACACACACACACGGAGAGACAGAGACAGACAGACAGACATAGATAAAGAAAGACAGACAAGAGAGACACAGAGAGGCAGAGAAACAGATGATGGAGAAGCAGAGAGACAGAGAGACAGATGACAGAGAAGCAGAGAGACAGAGAGACAAACAGAAGCAGAGAGACAGATAATCACAGAGACACAGAGAAGAGAGACGAGTAGAAGACAGAGCCAGAGAAAGACAAAAGGCAGGGAAGAGAGAGACAAGGGGTCTGTCCATAATGTCATTCCCTTAGGCACTTGAATAACAGTATAGCCATTATGAGACTGTTTGGTGAGCTTATTCACCTCAGGATGGACAGAGGCCCCTGTGGAGGGAGGAACATAGGCAGAACAAGGCAAGATACGTCCCCTAAGAGCACCCACAGTCACCTGCTTCCCCCTTGGGCCTCACTTCCTCCATTTTACCGCACCCAAATGATTCCAGCATACTGTGAATCCATCAGGGCATGAATCCATGGGTTAGGACAGAGGCCTGAAGAGTCAACCATTGCTCCCCAGCTAGTCAGCTGGCAGCTGTACCACCAATCACATAAGCTTGGGGGGGCATTTCATTAAAATCATGATACCTCCCTTATCAGTGAGGAATGTGTTCCAGGATCCTCAGCAGATGCCCGAAACCACGAACAGTATTCAACACACTATGGATATTATTCTTTTCCTATACCTACAAATTCATGTTGAGATGTGATTTATAAATTATGCATAGCAGGAGACTATCAGTAACTAATGAAAAAATGAATTGTAATAAAAGTTCTACAAATATGTCTTTATTTCTCTTAAAATATTCATTTCATAGACTGTAGATAATGGCAGCCTCAGAAGATGAATGCACCCATAAGGGGGAGCTGGATGTACCCAGAGCAGTACGCAGATGGGCCTCTCCCTCCCCTCCCTTTGTCTCTCTTTGTCTCTCACTGTCTCTTGTTTTCTGTTTCTGTCTCTTTCTCCATCTCTCTCTCCCCATTCCTATGCCTCTCTCTCTCTTTCTCTGTCTCTCATTGTTTATCTTTTTTTCTATTTTTGTGTGTCTGTCTTTGTCTCTGTTCCTCTTTCTCTGTGTCTCTGTCTCTGTGTCTCTGTGTCTGTCTCTCTCTCTCTCTCTCTGTGTGTGTGTGTGTGTGTGTGTGTGTGTGTGTGTGTGTCTGGGATCCTATTATACAGTTCAGGTGGACCTGGAAATCTGAAGCCCAGCTGACTTTAATTCTTGATCATTGTCCATCCTGCTCTCTCCTGCTGCATTATCTGTTCTGTACTGGCCTACTGAGTGCTGGGATTACAGGAGTGCCCCACTGTACCTGCTTCATTGCTTTTCTTAATTTCGGAATACACATTGTTTCCAGGCCTTTTCTATCAGCTCTTCTTAAGCACATAAGTGTGTCCTAGTTCAAAGTCTGTAACTAACTCCATTTCTCAACAAAGGAAGAGCCTTGCTGGCACACATGCCCTGTTGCTTTCCTTCAGAAACTTTTAGAGCCAACATGTGTGGGAAGCATTTCTCTTTACATGTGGTAAGAAGCCTTTATAATGTTATGGATACTTACTCAATAGCAATGGCAGCAGCAAATTTGCCTGACAATCATAGGTTTAAAGAGCTCCACCTGACACTTCCAGAGGACCCTGTCATACCACTCCTGGGCATATATCCAGTGGATTCCCCTGCATACAATAAAGACACATGCTCCACTATGTTCATAGCAGCCTTATTTATAATATCCAGAAGCTGGAAGGAGCCCAGATGTCCCTCAAAGGAGGAATGGATACAGAAAATGTGGTATATTTATACAATGGAATACTACTCAGCAATTAAAAATAATGAATTCATGCAGTTTGTAGGCAAATGGTTGGATCTGGAAAATATCATCCTAAGTGTGTTAACCCAATCACAAAAGAATACACATGAAATGCAATCACTGATAAGTGGATATTAATGAGCCCAAAAGCTTTGAATACTCAAGGCACAATTAGCAAATCAAAAGATTCCCAAGAAGAAGGAAGGAGAGGACCCTGGTCCTGAAAAGACTGAATCCAGTTTTGTAGGAGAGTATCAGAACAGAGAAATGGTGGAAGGGTGATTGGGGAATGGGTGGAGGGAAGAGGACTTATGGGACATATGGTGAGGGGGGAACTGGGAAAGCGGAAAGCCTTTGGAATGTAAACAAAGAATATAGAAAAAAAAAAGAGCTCCACAGGGCAGCAGTGAGTGGCTGGAGTTGGTTCCTTACCTCTAGAGTCTGGTTGAGTCTGCCTAACAGAAAGGACTCTGCTAGCAGCTCTGGGCTCGACTAAGTAACAGCTCTTATCCTGAGATCCAGAGCAGAGTCACTCCACTGAGTGAGCATTTTCCGCATTTGTGAGATAAGGACAAAGACTTCCATTCTTGTTTCGAGAAATGTTAAAAATGAACAGCAAGTTCTTGCGCTTGATCCAGCTACTCTCAGCCCCTGAGGTCTCTCTGGCCAGTTCTGGGGGGCAATGGCCGGCCTGTTCTTATCTCGTGGAAACTCTCTGACTCAGAGCTCCAAAATCTCTCCAACCAACTCGCTAAGTTCCCACTGGTGGGTCGCTACCACATCAGCCCCATGCTTCAAATCCCCTGTGGCCTTTGTGGTGCACATCTGGCAAACCCATGCTTTGCCAACCGTACCTTTCTCTCTTGAATCCAGTCGAAGGACTGTGTGTAGGAAAATGCCACACAGACTTAGTTCAGAAACAATGGTGACTCAGTCTCTGGGCTCCAACAACTAGAAGCCTAATCTTGTAAGCCATATAAAATCTAAATCCTCCAGTGGTGAATCCTGGCGGATCAGCCATTGAAACCAGGAGACACTATCAGTTACATCTTGTCCTTACGACATCCCTGCCCCCAAAGCCCTTCACCTTTCTCCTCTCTTCCTCCTTCTAACCTAGAAGTCCCGCCTACTTTCCCAGTGATTGGTTCTTTTATTCATTAGGGGATGGGTCACAAGAAGTCACCTGAGTACTTGACTCATTCCTCATACCAGACACCTCTCCTGGGAAAGCGGAATTAACATCAAAATACACAGCACCGGGGCCATCCACAACACATTCTTGCAGGTTTCTCTGGGGTGCTAATGAGCTAACAGGGAGAGCATCCTGTAGGTGGTGGTTGTTCAAGACTACTTTGAAAGAATGGTGACATGCAAGGAGGGGATTAGGTCTTTGGCTAGAAGGAAAACTTGAAGGGAGGACAAGTGTCCATCTGGTTTCTCACCAGGCTTCTTCCTCCTTAGCCAGGCTGGCTGCTCACGTGGTTTTCAGGAACTTATTTCTAGTAGAGAACCTGACGTACCCCAGTCTGTGTACTTGTTGCTCACTTCGTTGGGTGCCTTTTTTTCTGAGTTATTTCTCAGGTCCACGTGAACACTTTTCTCTTTGGCCACAGGAAACGAGACTGCCAGCTTATGAATTATTTTCTCTGGCAACACCAGGTGGTGCTGGGAATCAAGTAATCTATCATCAGATTTCTGGGATAAAATTTCTCCTTTACAGGCTTTTTTTTAAAAAAAATATTTGCTCACCAAATCTTGCATGTGCTGTCCTCGTATCGGATGCGGAAGGAATGGCAGGTGCTCGCAGCCCGAACTGCGATCTTATTATCCAGCAACATGTTGTTTCAAACCGAGATTTTGTGGGGCTGGGGGGATGGTTCAGGGGTTGTGAGCACTTGTTGCTCTTGCAGAGGATCTGGGTTCTCTTCCTAGTAGCTGTATCACAGCTCACAACTCACAACTATCTGTAGGTCCAGTGCCTTCCTTCCTTGTGGCTGCTCTAGGCTCCTGCTCACACAATGTACACATAAATGTATACACACACTACATTTGCACTCAAAAAACCATCAAATTAAATTAAATCAAGGACTTGGAATGACGAGCTCTTAGATCCAACAGACAGTGAATCTATTTAAGTGACTTCCAATCTGACAAACAGAATGCATTTCTCTCTTTTTTTCATGCTTTGAATTGAACTCAGAGTTTGGGCATGTCAGACACACACTCTCCTGTTTAGCTACATCCCAAGGTTATGATTTTTTTTTTTTTAGGAGACAGAAATTCACTGCACAGGCCAGCTGACTTTGAACCCACTGTGTACCCAGTTGGTCTTGAACTCATGATCCTTCTACTTCTTGGAATACAACGTGTGTTACCGTGACCAGTTTATTTATTCTTAGTTTTTCAGAAACAGCTTTCCTTATGTGTTTTTGAGGTTCACAATCCAATGTAGTGGACAGGGATAGTAAGGGGTTATTCCCATGATGCATGTCAATATAGCTGGCAGCTCATAGTTACTTATGTTGGAGAAATTCTTAGCTAAAAAAATCAACACATTTTGATGATGACTCCTATACAGTATAGTCTTATTAACTATAATCCTATAACATAATTGCATGTCCGCTATCTATATTTACTGACCCTACAAAATTGATATGAATGATTTACCTTACATCTTACTTCCTAACTCCATTTCTGCCTCTGGACATTATTGATTTATTCTCTATTTATTCTGCCTACCTTCTTCCTAGCATGTGATTAAAATCATGTCTTTTAGTGTCTGGCTTATTTTATTTAGCAAAGTTTCCTCCACCATGCGTACCAAAAGGTTTTCTTCCTTTAAAAATCAATCAATTAGTCAATTAATTAATTTTGTATTTGACTACATTATTTTCTCCCCTCTCTCCTCCCAGTCCTTCCCCCTTTCTTTCTTTCCACATCCATCCCTCCTCTATTTCTCTTCAGAAACAGGGGAGGCCTTCCATGGATATCAAACAGCCCTGGCATATCAAGTCCCAGAGGCAGATAGCCTCTGCTCCCAGTGTTAGGAGTCTCACATGAAGACCAAGCTACACAACTGTAATATATGTGTAGAGGGGTTAGGTCAGTCCCTTGCAGGCTCTGGTTGGCGGTTCAGTATTGCCAGCCCATGTAGACCCAGGTTAGTTGATTCTGTGGGGTTTCTTGTGGTGTCTTTAATCTCTGACTCCTATAATCCTTTTCCTCCTCTTCTGCAGGGTTCCCCAAGCTCTGCCTAGTATCTGGCTGTGGGTCTCGCATCTGTTTCTGGCAGTTGCTGGCCGAAGTCTCTCCGATGACAGTTATGCTAGGCTCCTGTCTGTGCAGAATATCATTAATAAGTGTCAGGGTGGGCTCCCTCTCATGCCTGGGTCTCAAGATGGGCCAGCCATTGGTTGGCCCTTCCTTTAGTTTCTGTTCCATTTTCACCCTGGCACATCTTGTGGGCAGGACAAATTGCAGATCAAAGGTCTGGTGCTTGGGTTGATGTTCCAATTACTCCGTTGGAATTCTTCCATTCTTGTCTGGTTAGAGGAGATGACCAGTTTGGGCTTCATATCCCCCATTGCTAGGAGTCTTAGCTGGGGTCACCCTCCTGGGACTTCTCATTGTCCCAGGTTTCTAGCTCATCCCAGAGATGCTCTTTTCCCGATTTCAGTTCTCACCCCCTCTGTCCTCCCCCCACTTGATCCCTCCTGTTCCCCTCTCTACTTCATCTCCCACCCAGTTCCCTCCCTCTGTCCACTCCCATCTCTATTTTATTTCTCTTCCCAATGAGATTCAAGCATCTTCCCTTGGGCCCTTCTTGTTACCTTCTTGTTACTTAGTTTCTTTGAGACTGAGGATTGTAGCACGGTTATCCTGTGCTTTAAGGCCATATGAATTTGTCTTTCTGGGTCTGGGTTACCTCACTCAGGATGATATTTTCTAGTTCCATCCATTTGTGTTCAAATGTAATGGCGTCATTGTTTATAAGAGCTGATTAATATTCCACGTGTAAATGTATTACATTTTCTTTATCCATTTTTCAGTTGAGGGACATCTAGGTTGTTTCTGGGTTTTGGCTATTATGGATAAAGCTGCTATGGACATAGTTGAGCAAGTGTCCTTGTAGTATGGCGAAGTGCCCACTAGGTATATACCGAGGAGAGGCATAGCTAGGTCTTGAGGTAGATCTGTTCCCAATTTTCTGAGAAACCACCAAATTGGATCTCAAGGTGGTTGTGGAGATTTGCACTCCTGCCAGCAATGGGGGAGTGTACCCTTTGCTCTTCATCTTCTCCAGCAGGAGCTGTTGCTTGAATTTTTGATCTTAGCCATTCTGACAGGTGTAAGGTGGAATCTCAGTTGTTTTCTTTTTAAAGACTAAAAAGTGTTCCCTTCTATAAAACCATATTTCAAAAAGTTCATTCCTTCATTAGCTGACAGTTGTATATTTTTATGACTACTATGAACATCAATTATCTGAAAATTGGGTCTTTTCTTGGCCTCCAGTGAATATAGCAGGGTAGATATTTTACTTTTTGGTGTATGCACCCAGATGAGAGATTATTGGGGTTTATGCTAGTACTGTCTTTCTCTTTCTCTTTCTTTTCTTCCTTCCTTCCTTCCTTCCTCCCTTCCTTCCTTCCTTCCTTCCTTCCTTCCTTCCTTCCTTCCTTCCTTCCTTTCTTTCTTTCTGTCTCTGTCTCCCCATCCATCCTTCCCTCTCTTCCTTCCCTCCCTTCCCTTCCCTTCCCTTCCCTTCCCTTCCCTTCCCTTCCCTTCCCTTCCCTTCCCTTCCCTTCCCTCCCCTCCCCTCCCCTCCCCTCCCCTCCCCTCCCCTCCCCTCCCCTCCCCTCCTCTTTCCTTCCCTTTGTTTTTCCTTCCCTTCTCTTCTCTTCCATTGCCCTTCCCCTTCCTTCTTTCCTTTCTCCCTCCCTCTCTCCCTTCTTTTCTTTGTTGGGGAGGAAGTTTATACTATTTACCATAATGACTTCACCAAGTCACATCTTCACCAACAGTATATAAGCCCCTCACTTATTTTTATCGTTTTTAGTAACACCCATCCTTTAGAGAGCTGGGTGATGTGTAACAATATGCATTTCCCTCATGGTCTGTGAGCCTGACTCAGTGTTAGTCTTTTGATATAAATAGACTTCTATCGAAGGCCTGTCAGATAAATGTTGTCAATTCTCTATACTATTTTCTCATGCTTATGCATTTGAATACTTATAATAAATATTATCATAAAGCCCGAAAAAATCTCAGTAAAGAAATCTGTTCAAAATTTTACAGACTTCTTAAACTTATTCGGCCAGAGATGATCTTCTTTTTCCAGAGCACATACCAAGACACATGAGGACATTTGCCTTAGGATGTAGGTTTGCAAATTATCCATTGGGAGATCGGTTCTCTTTCTGCATGTTTTAATCACACACAGGTTCTTTTCTCCGTGGTGTCTGAGTACTTTGGGGATGCCCTAGCAAGTTTCTAACAACAAGTTGGCCCTGCAGGTGCTACATCACATTGGCTCAGGCTCTGGGCATGGGCATGGGAGGAGCCCCTGCTGGTCCCGCAGGCACAGGCAAGACAGAGACCACCAAGGACATGGGCCGGTGTCTTGGGAAATACGTTGTAGTTTTCAATTGCTCAGACCAGATGGATTTTCGAGGACTTGGGCGGATATTCAAAGGTGAGCACTGTGCTTTCTTTCAGTGAGAAATTTCAGGTCAGGTGACATTTCCTGTTAAGATTTATCTCTCTGGGTGGTCCATGCAGATTCCTGGCTGCATATACTTAGACTTTGGGGAAACATGATTCAGTCTGTAGCAGCAACAACAGCAATAGATTTGTATATTTTTCAAGAGCTGGGTACATTTTGGTGTCACCTTTCCCGGCTTGTTTTATTTGACAAGCTCAGTCTTAGCGGCGCTAGGTGGATGGGATGCTCATGTAATTTCCCCTTTGTAAAGCACTTGTCGTCAGTAATATGGTTGGATGTTTACAGACAGCCTGCCAATGTCTCAGCTGCCTGTGGCCTCTGGACGCACCATTTATTTTCTAACCCCAGTTTCAAATAAACCGATCTTTGGTTCATTTTGGCAGCCGCATAATATCCGTTTTCTTGGTTTTCAAAAATGATGTACTAATTGGATTTTCCGTTTAATTTCCTTTCTAAGGGCTGGCACAGTCTGGGTCCTGGGGTTGCTTTGATGAATTCAACCGTATCGATCTACCAGTTCTGTCCGTCGCCGCCCAGCAAATCTCCATTATTCTCACGTGTAAAAAGGAGCATAAAAAATCTTTTATTTTTACTGATGGAGATAATGTGACCATGAACCCAGAATTTGGACTTTTTATAACCATGGTAAGTAAGGTACTGCTAGAAGAGCCCGCCATTGAAATGCAACCCAGCCTTGTCATCTCAGCTCACACCCTTCCCCATCCCTGTGTCACCTGAGCATCATGCATGCAAATGGAGATCGTAATTATCATTTCTGTTTGAAAACCTTTAAGAGCTAAACAAAGCTCATATTAATAACTCATGACTCAGACAGTCCAGGCAAAGGACGAGTGAGATATATAAACGAGCTGCCCACTTGACATTCCAGATCTGTGTTGTGAGCATAATGAGTCTCTTAGTATCACGCCTGTGTGTCCTAGCCGTCCCAAGAGCATGTCAGTCACTCATTCTTGGGCTTTGTTTCCACTCAGAACCCTGGCTATGCTGGGCGCCAGGAGCTCCCGGAGAACTTGAAGATCAACTTCCGCTCCGTGGCCATGATGGTCCCTGACCGGCAGATTATCATCAGGGTGAAGCTGGCCAGCTGTGGCTTCATTGACAACGTAGTCCTGGCCAGGAAATTTTTCACGCTCTACCAGCTGTGCGAGGAGCAGCTCTCGAAGCAGGTGTGCTTGCTACTCTGAAGGTCTTTATGGCATTAGCCACATTTCTTCTTTCTGGTCACTGGAATATTTCCATTTCTTTTAAAGATTGTTAGGGAATGTCATATAGGCACACAACACATTTTGATGAATCTACCTCATATTCTGACCCTTCCAATTTCTCCTTTATCCCCTTCATTACTTTTCTCTCCAAATTTCATGAGCTCTCAAAACAATCAATTGAGGCCCCTTAGTGCTGCCAGTATATGCATGGATGTAGAGCTGTCTACTGGAGCATGAGTTGCCTCTAAGGTTGAATGCATGTTAAAAACCAATTCTCTCAACCCTGGAAGCTGCCAATTACCAATAGCTCTTCAGCTTAGACTAGAACTCTTGACAATGTACCTTTGGCAGTAAGTATAAAATGACAAAGCTGATGTGTGTGTGTGTGTGTGTGTGTGTGTGTGTGTATGTGTGTGTATGTGTGTGTAGGTACACGTGCATAGTGTGTACACAGGCATGTGGAGGACAGAGGCCAACTTCATGAACTGTACCTAAGGGACTGTCCACCTTGGGTTTGACACAGGGCCTCTCACTGTCCTTAGGCTACGTGAGTAACCTAGGATCAGTGAGAACTAGGGACCTGTTTCTGATTTTCCAGTGCAATAAATTCATGTGTGTGCCACCATGCCTGGCTTCTTCCTCACCCCCATTGGTTTTCACACTGATGTCAGATCTTCATGGTTACACAGCAAGCACTTGACCTACAGAGTTATCTCCAGACCCAACAAAATTGATTTTCTCTAGACTTCTGTTAAGAAGTACATTTAAAGGAATGGCTATTTTTAGCACAGAAGTGATGTGGTTACTCTGCAAACTGACTCAGGAGCTATAATATGAATGGTATTGCTGTTGGCAATTTATATAACCTGTGTATGCATTATGGTGTACAAGGTGATGTCATAGGTTTTTGGATCTTCTATTGATCCTCAAGCTCTCCCATGTATTTAACTAAGCTTGTTGACTGATTGCTTTTACTGTTATAAAATTCTTGATAGTTTCCTATATCTTTGGAACAGCAGATAAAGTCCTCAGGAGAGCTAATGGCTAGGAGACACTAGTTAATCACCAATTACATCCGTATTAATTATCTATCACCGACTAACACTTTTAGTCATAAGCTCAGTGGCCTGGGAGAGTGGACAGTATTTCCATGTCTAAGGAACTGAAGCCAGTTTCCATGGGTCCTGTATATGTCTGAGGGGTACAGCGAATGTGCTGGCCAGAGCCTTGATTCCGTCTCACTCTTTATCGGACATCAATTTAATGAATTATCTTCTCTCTCTCTTGCTTGGATGTAAAGAATGTTCTGTGTCCCTGACTCCAATCCTTGTCTTCACTGCTTCTGTTCTCCACTCCTATGACGCATCCACAAAGCCCCCTTGGAAATGACAGGAATCAGTGCCTACAGTGGTCCTTCCCTCTGCAGATACCACTTCCGGTTCAGGGATTTAACACAATTCCATTTCTCAAAGGACGTTTTCCATTGTTAACTTTGAAGTCATTGCTACTTTTGAGCACATTTACTTAGGCTTTTATCTCTTTGTTGTTGTTCTTCTTCTACCTTAATTTTATTTATTAAAGAGTACACTGTAGCTGTCTTCAGTCACACCAGAAGAGGGCATCGGGTCACTTTACAAGATGACTGTGAGCCACCATGTGTTTGCTGGAAAGTAAACTCAGAACCTCTGGAAGAGCAGTTGGTGCTCTGTTCTTAACCGCTGAGCCATCTCTCAGCCCCTCCTTGTTCTTCCTTAGAACTTGAATTCCTTGAACTCAGGAACTGACCTTGAATGCTTTCTACGCTCTGCCCTTGATACCTGAGGACTGAGTGAGGTGCGGCACTCCCACCAGTGGTTTTTAATATGATTTTTGTTTTTATTTAATTGTACTTTTATTTTGTAAAATATATAACATACTATATTGGCCATTTCAAGTGTACAGTTCATTAGTGTTAGGCATATTTATAGGAGAGCTACAGAACTTTTTCGTAATTTCTCTCATTGCAAAATTAAAGCCTGTAAACTGGTGGCTCCCTTTCCCCACCTCCCACCCCCCTGGAAGCCGCTATTCTAATTTTCTACCAACTTAACAGATAACTCACGTAAATGAAACAATACGGTGTTTTATAATAGCTTCCAGATTCATCTATGATGTGGTGTGGAGTTCCTTCTTTATGTGGCTATATAATAATACTCCACCATGTGAGAGTGCTGTGTTTTGCCTCTTCATTCATCTGCTGCAGGGCCACTGGACTTCTCTCTTTTGTGAACTGTCATGTTTTATAAAAAAGAAAGAAAGAAAGAACCAGAAATATGTTTGGTGGAGGTGAGGTGCAGCATGGTGAGGTGGAAGGGGTGCCTCTGCCCCGTGAGACATCCCTTCCCCCGCCCCCCCAAACACCAGCCATAGGACAGATATAGTATGGAATAAAGTTTATTTGGGGGTATGCGTAGGGGAGTTGAGGAGGGGGCAGAGACACAGAAAGGCAGAGAGAGAAGAGGAATAGGAACCAACCATGAACACGTGGGGGTGGGGGTGGGGAAAGAAGGGACAGAGAGGAAAGAGAGTATGAGAGTGAGGAGGGGGCAAACAGCCCCCTTTATACTGAGTCAGGCACACCTGGATGTTGCCAGGTAACTGTGGGGCGGATTCTAGAAGGAATGCTTACATGAACGGTAGGGTATGAATATATAACAATATATAAGTATTGTTGTTTAAATGTCTCTTTGAGACTGGCCTTCCCCTGGAAGTGTTGCATCATATGAAAAGTCTACTTTTTAAGGTTTTAAGACAATGTCTCACTCTATTATACACATTGGCCTGGAACTTGCCATCTAATCTTGAAGTTGAAATCCTTCTGCATTCTCCAGGTGTTGGGATGGGCCTTTGCCCATGCACCTGGCCTGATTGCTTCATTTTTAATTTTTAGAACTGCCAGCTGTATTCCACAGTGGTTGGATAATGGAATTTTAATTATTCACCTCATATATTCTAACATTTGGAATGTACAACTTCCATAATTATTATACTAAGCACAAACCTGGGGCATGGTTCCAGATTTAGCCAGATTCTTCCTCCAGGAGATCCTGGAGTGTGGCCTCTTTTCCTCATGCCTAATATCCATACATTATTAGTAAAAGTTTGAGAGTGTCATGTCTGAGTTTAGTTCTGCTCCTGAATTTTAGCTATAACCATACAGATGCATTTTCATATGTATGAAGGTAAAAGAATGTCACGGTCTAAGAGGAAATGTGTATCTAGATACATCTTAGTTTTAACCCAAGGACTTAAGCTAATGATGGCCTAAGGAAAGACTCTTGGCTAGTTTTCAGTTTTCAACAAGCATATCAATAGAGAACATTTTTTTTGACTTCTTAATTGATTTGCTGTGAATTTCACATCGTGCACCCAATCACATCCATCTTCCCATAGCTCATATCTGCCTTCTACCCTTGCAAACTGCTCCCACAAAACCAAACCAAACCAATCCAAAATAAAACAAAAATCTCGCAGTGGAAGCTGTGGTGTGTCATGGCGTGTCACACAGTATACCCTTTTGACCAAACAGCTTTACTTGCAAATGTTCATGCACTATGAATACTGGATCCTCACCAGAACTCATATTGGACATTCTGTTGTTTTGCGGTGTCATGGAAATCCTACACTTTGGTTCTGGAAGACCAGCCTTTTCATGTGCTCTTACAGATGGGGGAACTGTTGGGTGGGCCAACTCAAAGCCCTGGGTCTTTGGCCTGCATGGTAGCTGAGTTGCTCAGTTTTTCACTTCCCTGTGCCTGCACCATCAGGGCCAGCTTTATTGAGATGAGGTGAAGGGTAGGGATAGGGCCAGTTTCCCTGTACCATCCCAGGGAGAGGAAGGCCTAGCTCTCCTGAGCGCACACTTTCAGAGTCTGCTCATCCACACACTTATTTTTTTGTTTTTTTTTAAGGAATCAGCATTAATTTATTATCATGAATGTGTTTTTAGCCAAATTCACATTGTTTGCATGGTGAGATATTATTAGAAATAAGGCCAATATCTCCATTTCTTCAGGTTCACTATGACTTTGGTCTCCGTAACATCCTGTCAGTTCTGCGTACCCTGGGGGCAGCAAAAAGAGCCAGTCCCACGGATACAGAATCCACTATCGTCATGCGTGTGCTGCGTGACATGAATCTTTCCAAACTGGTGAGACTCATGGGGGGAGGGGCTGCAAGTGGGGGGAAGTAGTTCATCTGCTTAAGTATGAGTTTAATGAATCAGATTTAGAATATTTATTTAAATTTATTTAAATGCCTAATTCTCAGATCAAGTGCTAGAGAGCAGAGTTTAAATTATTCATTTCAGAAGTTTTTTTCCCCTCAAATGGCTCACATCTAGTCAGAAATATTTATATTTCAATAGAGTTGAATTGATTATGAAACAAACTATACACAGGACTGGAGAGATGGCTCAGCAGTTAAGAACACCTCTGAGCATTGGCTGCTCTTCCAGAAGACCCGGGTTTGATTCCCAAAACCTACCTGGTGGCTGCCTCCACAGGACACACATGCTACATAGACAAAACATATCCATCAAATACAACAATAATTTAAAAAACCCACACAATAAAGACTTAAATAGTTTAAATCATTTCTGTGTGGTAGAACCTGGTAAGGAATTGTTTTACAAGGGTGTAATAATTTCCCATTCTTATAGTAACTATTCATAATCCATATCTAGTGTCAATGAAAAAAAATGCTGGTTTTGTTTCCAAAAGAAGTATGAACCAGGTTCCAACTAATCAATCTACAACTATATTTTATTAAGAGAATCTATTTAGCTTGTTTGGAATTACAGACCTCTGTCTTCTGAATGGGGGATTTTATGAAACATTTGAAATGAAGGTAGGGTTTTCTTTGTTTATTTTTTCTTGCTTTCTTAACTCACCTTAACTTTTTAATTATGAGAAACATGAAGAACACATTATTCAAATCTGATAAAGGTTCTGTTCATACACTAATGATCATATTGGCCTGTGTTGAGCATTTTCAGAGTTTCTGCATAGTCTGTGTCTGTGCAAAAGTCATTGCTCTCCTCTCTAACCCTTGTTCTTTGTAGATTGATGAAGACGAGCCCCTCTTTTTGAGTTTGATTGAAGATCTGTTTCCAAATATTCTTTTGGACAAGGCCGGCTACCCTGAGCTAGAAACAGCAATCAGTAAACAGGTAATGCATTTCATGGTGCATACACTAAGTGCTGCATCTGAGCTGTCTGAGGTCAGTAGGAGTGAAGGGAATGAATATTCTCACCCTCTCTGTGGCCCCGAGAGTGACACCAAGGCCTTTCTAAGGGAGAGGTAATTGTAGGTCATTGATGACCTCCCCCAATGGAGTTCTTCTGCTTTCCTGTAGACACAGGTCCAGAGAGTCACATCTGAATGTCGTCAACATTACTATGGATCATTCCACTAGATTTAGAAATCAAATGTCACAGGGTGGCAGGGTCTGTAGGGATTCAGATGGTGTACTGGCTGGTTTTGTGCGTCAACTTGACACAAGCTGTTGTTCTCACAGAGATAGGTGCCTCCCTTGAGGAAATGCCTCCATGAGATCCAGCTGTAAGGCATTTTCTCAATTAGTGATCAAGTGGGGGAGGGCCCATTGTGGGTGGTGCCATCCCTGGACTGGTAGTCCGGGGTTCTATAAGAAAGCAAGCTGAGCAAGCCAGGGGAAGCAAGCCAGTAAGCAGCACCCCTCTATGGCTTCTGCATTAGCTCCTCCAAGTTCCTGCCCTGTGTGAGTTCCAATCCTGACTTCCTTTGGTGATGAACAGCAATGTGTAAGTGTAAGCTGAATAAACCCTTTCCTCTCTAACTTGCTTCTTAGTCATGATGTTTTGTACAGGAATAGAAACCCCCAGCTTTACTGCTGGACCTCAGTTTGGCTCTGACATCTGCCACATGGTCTCCAGATTTGTGTTTCTGTATTCTCCTTGTAGTGATGTCATGTGACTTCTCTACACCCATTTCCTCTGGACACTAGTGTTGTCTCCTGTGGTCTCTGTGATGGAGGATTCCATTGCAATGTGCCCAGTCAAGTCTCTGGATTTATGGACACTTACTGCTGTTTAATTAACCGAGTCTTTCTATGAGTGGAGATGAATTGTATAAATGTTACATCTTAGTTTACCTTCCTTGAAGAAGAACTTTAGAAAAAAAATTCTATCCCTATGGTCATTGTTTTATAACATAAAAATTGATTTTCTTGAAAATATTTAAAATACAATTCAAATGTAGTCATGCTTCCTGTTATTTTTGGGGGGAGGATTTTTGAGGTTTAGTATACTGAGGTCTGCATTTACTGATTGATAAACAGTAGTAATTCATTCTGCAAAAATATTTTCTCATAATTTGACTAAATTAATGACAGGCCTTTCTAAATGTTGAGTGATTTATAAGATGACCTATGCCAGAGACTAGTTGGGCATGAACTTCCTGAACAGTATGTGTTACACAGATCATCATTCAAAGTTATTTTTGTGTTTTTAATATTTTATCCCTTAAGTGTGTTCTTGGATAATTTCATAAATGTAGACGACAACTCTGAGCACTTTCGTCCCTGCGCTCTCTCATTTCCTCCCCACCCCATCCAACCTTCACCTCCATCGTTACAACCAATCCCCTTCCGAGATTCATGCCATTTTGTTTTTTCTTTGTCTTTCTGACCTACTGAGTTTAACCAGGGCTGACAATGTAATCAATGTGATTGATATTAGAACATTGATTGAAAATTTCTGTACTCCATGCTTTTGGCAGATAGCAACCCTGGATGCACACATACAATATCTAGTGTTTAGACTGCTTGGAATTTACCTGGACTTTCAATCAGACTGAAATCCCATGTGTTTTTCTGGTTATAAGTATCATTATTGAAATGAAGCGTTCCAGATGTATCTTGCTATTTAACTCTCTAGTTTTAAGTTTATACTCAGACTTACATTCAATAAAGCATTGGTCCTTAGGAAATCAGTTCCTGAAGCAAAATGCAGGTGCTTCTCACTAGCTTTGGATGAAAGATTATGTTGGACTACTCTCTATGTTTGTATACATTATTTTTGTGTAGTTGGCTTGCTTTAATTATGGTTAAGGGCACGCCGTTTGGTTTATTAATGTGGAGGCTGTGAAGGAGGCAGAATGGTTGCAGTCAGTGTCCCACTCCCGGGTCTCTACTATGTCGTCACCCCTACTCTCCGTCCCCCGATCCTTTACCGTCTTCCCAAACTGAAGCTCCACAGCCATCAGTCCCTAACCTCCCGTTGCTTCTTCCCCACCCTTCATCACTGTGAGTCTTGGGTCGCTGTGAATGTTCCCTAACATAAGGATTTTGGTGTGTCTCAGGTTGAGGAAGCTGGCTTAATTAACCATCCTCCTTGGAGACTGAAAGTCATCCAGCTGTTTGAGACGCAGAGGGTGAGGCATGGGATGATGACCCTGGGGCCTAGTGGATCCGGGAAGACCACCTGCATACACACCCTGATGAAAGCCATGACAGGTACGGGGCAGCAATTTCATTGCTGTGGGCGACACACAGTTGTAGCACATTTGAGTGCTCAAGAGAGATGTGAAGGCAGAGAGACAGACACAGGTTTTTTTCTTTCTAAGGAAGGAACACTAGTTTACTGCTAATTGGGGACATTTAAGAAATGATATATTGTGTTCATGTACCACAGAAAGGAAACGTTTTCAAGTGGCATTTTCTTTGTGCTGTTTGTTTTATACATCTAACTTCCTCTTCATGTTAAGTTCCAGAGGAGGCTGTTTATTTTATAGAAAATCAAGGCTCAGATTCAGAAATACCCAAGGTCAGCAAATGGTAGGTGATGGGTCAGAGAGTTAGGGTAAGGGTCCATCAGCAAATTCCCAATACACCATGCCACTTTCCACGAATTCCGTAATACAATGTTACTGTCCAGTAAACAAAAATATTTCCAACCTCAACCCTTAAATTCTGCCACGAAGAGTCATCTTAATCCGACAAACCCACATATATGCAGATATTTTTCTAGTGAGGCTTAATAAGTGAACCTTATTTCCACATGCCCCCCCCCCCAATTTATTACCTTAGGCCATCTAAGGATAATGGTTATTGCCCTGTTGGCTATTATTCTTGTATGCTCTGATTCTCACTGAACACTTATGCCTCTAAACATATTAGCAGCCTGAGTGGTGGTAGAGCTAAACTGCAAACTTATGAACTTCCTCTGTTGGAATGAAATATAACATTGGAGCTGGAGAAGGCGCTGTAGGATTCCAGGCAATGGAGCCCAGCTCACTGACACTGGTACACTGTTGCTTGTTGCTGGAGACTGACAGTACCTACGTCAGGGCTCTTCATATGATACATTTGGTCTCATTTCCAGAAATGATCAGATAAAGTGAATTTTGTATATGAGGGCTCTTTCTTCAAATGGTAAAAAACAGTGTTCTTTGCCAGCAACTACCTGCTCCAAACTGAGAACTTACATCTTCAGGATTTATTATGTGGTTTTTCACGAATGCTGTGAATTTTCTGTTTGGTATTGTTAAATATTTTTAAATGACAATAGTTTTATAATTATGCTCAGTATTTTTATTATGGTCGAAGCTATTTTCTGTTGACAATCAACTTTGAATGCACCTGGTACAGTGACTTAAACAAAATGATATGCGAAATATTAAACAATATAGATACGTTATGCGTGCTGCACCAGAATTATGTAATCCATTTGGCATTGTGGGTTTGGGAGAAGTTCCACAAAAAGATAAATCTATTACTAGTCTGTTTGCTGTTTATTAACTTACTCTTGGCTTTAGTATATAGGGTAAACATTAATTATATTAATCAGCACATTGTTTTAGGTCGGAAAGTTTAATTATCCAAAAGACAAAGAAGATAATTGGGCGGAACTTCTATTAGAGAGGTTCAAGACCTGAGCATGTTGTTAGCTGGTTCACAATGCAATTCCCGTGAATTGTTTCTTTAATATTATGTTCTGTGCAGTTTGCCGTGTTTTATATTAGAAGCAGGGAAATAAACTTGCAAACGCAAGGTTAACAGTGTAGCAGGGAGACATGCATAGGCACAGGTAATTATGACCGAATGTATCATTGTTAGGAGGAAGGTTTGACGTATAATGGGAACAGAGGAAGAGGGGATGAGAAACTTTCTAAGCTGTCATAAAGAGTCTTACAGGGAAGGCACTGCTTCCTCTGAGATCTAAGGCTCAAGGAGCTGATGGGTAGGGGGCATTTGTCACAGAAGGAAGAGCCTGTGAAGGATGAGTGATGGAGAAGTATGGGATAATTTGGCGTGGCATTTGAGTATGGCTGAAATACAATTTGCTTGTGGGTAGTGGTGGGGCTGGGTGTCATAAGGCTGAGGGTAGAGGTATAGTCTTGGCATCAAGTGTCACTCACTCTCCTTTAGCAATCCCTTGCTGTCGATGTCACTGTCTTGGAGAAGCCCCAGTCTAGCTTCAGAAATATCTCTCAAATTTTAGCGCCATACTCATCTCAATATGAGGAAGTGACTCAAAGAAAAGTTAATATTCCCAAGATAGCCATATCCTTAACTAGTAGGGGAGAGGAGCTGATGGCCAATGTCCCACTTCATAGCTTTTGGAAGCTGATTCCATAGTAGACTAGTTAAGTGAGGTGCTATTTGCTGGCTTATTCTCTTCTTTGTCCCTTCATTGAAGAATCAGAGAATCCAATTCCCCACTTCTGTCTCTGCCTTCACGAAGCCCAATAATGGCGGTATCTGTCTTGGAGATGGGGAGCATTTTAAGCATACTAAGTTCCTGGGTTTCCTTCTGTGTGTCTGGAGAAGCCAGTTTGTCATGGTCACCCCTGCAGAAAA
Source organism: Apodemus agrarius (assembly GCA_964023405.1). Taxonomy (NCBI): domain Eukaryota; kingdom Metazoa; phylum Chordata; class Mammalia; order Rodentia; family Muridae; genus Apodemus; species Apodemus agrarius. The sequence goes on along the minus strand of OZ030020.1, from coordinate 11,536,724 downwards.
CCATCTGATGGCCATGGAGAGAAGGGAGTATGGAAGGGAGGTGTGTAAGGATTGACAGTAAGAAAAGGTGTTCACACCAGGTCGTTCACACCAGGTTGTTCACACCAGGTCGTTCACACCAAGTCATTCATACCAAGACATTCACACCAGGTCATTCATACCAAGCCGTTCACACCACGGCGTTCACACCAGGTCTACAATGGACTCAGCCAAGAAATACCTAGAGAAAGACTCAAGAGGAATACATCTAAGCAACATTATTTGTTCTTACAGTGTTTTTCTTTTAAAGAAAATGTTATTGTATCTTAAATGAAAATGAAAGCTTTATCTCCTGGATGTTTGTTGCTGGTTTATATTTTATGTGTAATAGAATAAATACAGGTGGTCAGTGAAACTGACCAACATACACTTAAAGATTTTCATAAAGTGTGATTATATTAGAAAAAAGTAGTGTAGCCAGAGTATTATGGATGTCACCTATTGCAAAAGTTCAGCTGTGGTTAGGTTGAACTTTTGCCTCATAAAATTCTGCAAATAATTACTCTAATTAGCTTTGTTATTTCTAAAAATTAGAAATTTGCTTCTGTTTTCCCAAGTGGGTGTTTTAGTTAAGATTCTCTAGGGAAACTCATGCAGTAGGGGACACACATAAAAACTACACACACACACACACACACACACACACACACACAGATATATACACACAGACATACTCAGACACCACACACACAGATACTATATACACATAGACATTACGCACATGAACATGCACACATAGACCCCCCCAGATACATACATACACACACACAGACACTACACACACGGATACAACACACACTGACACATACACCTGCACACACATTCAGACACACACAGAGACACATTCATACAGACACACAGACATATTCATGCACACACATATACACATGCACACAAACATGCACACAAATAGACACACACATAGACACACAAGGACACATACACACACACACAAGAGAGAGAGAGAGAGAGAGAGAGAGAGAGAGAGAGAGAGAGAGAGAGAGAGATTTCTTGTGTGTTGGTTTAATGTTAGTGGATACCAAGCAATCTCATCACCTGCTCTTCACGAATTGGAGACTGTTGTGTTTTATAAAAAGAAAGAGAAGTCAGAGATGTGTTTGGTGGAGGCATGGTATGGTGTGGGGGAAGGGGTGCCTCTGGGAGCCCATGTTGAGACAGACATTCCTTTCCCTAGAGGTACCAGCCACAAGATGGTATAATATAGAATAGTGTTTATTTAGGGCATGGGAAGGGGAGTTGAGGGCGTAGCAGCGACAGAGAAAGGCAGAGAAAGGGAGAGAGAGAGAGAAGGAGAGAGAGAGAGAGAGAGAGAGAGAGAGAGAGAGAGAGAGAGAAGAGAAGTAGAGGCCAGCCATGAACATGTGGAGAGAGGGAGGAGAGTGGGGAGAGGGGGAGAGGGTAAGGAAACAAGAGAGGAGGGGGCAAGCAGCCCCTTTTGTAGTGAGTCAGGCACACCTGGCTGTTGTCAGGTAACTGTGGGGCGGAGCCTAGACAAAATGCCAACAGAGATTCAGGAGAGCTGGTTTTGTACTTCTATACCTGAAATTGGGGGACTAAGATGGTATAAGTCCCAGCCCGAAGACTGCAGAATATGAGCAACTACTTAAGCTCAGTGACAAAAGACAAAGAGTCAGGGGACATCTTCCTCCCTCTTCATGTCTTCCGTAGGCAGGACCTTCCAACGGACTGGGTAGTTCTCACACACACTGCTCCAGCATGGCAGCCTTTTTGTCCCCAAGGCAACATGAGTCTGTTTCATACACAGCCAAGTGCCCTGCTCAATAAAGGATAACAAGGCTAATTATAACTTGGAATGCTGAATGACATATATTTCAGTATGATCTTTCACTTTCCGTATTTTGACCACTTGCTGACAGTATACCACAAATTAGCACGATGTTGCTCTACGTTGGCTCACACCACGTCTGAGATGTTTAAAATTTGGATGCTCTTGCTGCAGATTGTGGAAAGCCGCACAGAGAAATGAGGATGAATCCCAAAGCAATCACTGCCCCACAGATGTTTGGTCGCCTCGATGTGGCCACAAACGATTGGACCGATGGAATATTTTCTACCCTTTGGAGGAAGACGTTGAAAGCAAAGAAAGGTAGAGGGATAAACATTATGTTAAACATGCACTTCTAAACAAAATCATAGATGTCTAGATAGAATTGCCAAGTAGTAGTCTTCTGCATATAATATGTCAGCCAAGACTAAGTAAAAGATTTCAGTAAATTTCTGAGTGTTGAAGTAATGAAAGTTTTGATTAGTACACTTAAGCCTTTCCTTTAACATTTTTATTGCATTTCAATTATTTATTTTGTGCACATAGTGTGTGCATGAATGCATGTGTTGCTTGCATCTGTGTGTGTATGCATATGTGTATGTATGTGTCAGCATGTTTGCGAGTATATGTGTATGCACTTGTGTGTGTGTGTGTGTGTGTGTGTGTGTGTATGTGTGTGTGTATGTGTGTAAGTCACAGTGTGCATGGTGAAATCAGAAGACAGCTTTTTTAGCTGCTGGGTCTATCCTGACATATTGTTCCAGGCAAGGACATTTTCATCTGCTGGGTTCTCTTGCTGCTCTGAACACCTCTTTAAAGGATGTTTGTTTTCTAAAACAATACTTACACATCCTTGTAATATTTTAGAATAAAATAGAGAAAGAAGCTGTTAAGGAAGATTGATAGCATTGAATGAGGTGATTTTAACTGTTATGCTCACTGCATAGTTTAAAAATGTAACATTTTTACAAAGCTTTTTTTTCCCATTTAAACTGATTCTCCTATGAAATCATGTAGAGAACTGAGTTTTTTTTGGGGGGGCAAAAATTATATATACCCAATGTGAGCTGGCAAATCATTCTGTTTTGGGGACACTGGCATTGGATTGTTCAAGCAAACCTTTAAGGGCTGGCTATTCAGTCTAGTTGTCTTTTTCATAGACACTGTAAACAGAGCACAGTGTTCTCGGAATATCACCTCAGCTGGAAGAAATGGTAGCAGCTCAACTCTCTTTGTGTGTTCTCACTTCTGAAAGGGAAAAGGACAATGGAACCATGCAGGGTGGAGAACCCGGGGGAGGAGCTCTTGGCAGATCCTTCCTGCCCTCCCTTTGGGGATCCCTGCTGACTGGCGTTTTAAGATAGCATCATCCAGAGTCTCCTGAAACGGGAGGAGCCTGTCCTTTAACACTGCTCGTCAAGAGACAGTGAAAATGCCTCTATTAGTAACTGCTATTTTACAGGAAAATAAAAATTTGTTTCTAAGATGTTCAGTAAGCCAGCATAAATGTAGACACGGTAATGGAATTTTAACTCCCAGAATGCTCAGGGGGCAGCTTCTCTAAAAAAGGAGGCAAGCTTTCAAAGCGACCTGTGCCAAGGTCGGCATTTTACCTATTGTTAGTTGAGTGGGTTTCATGAGGGATCCCGAGCCGTTTAGTCTGAGTGGAATCCTCAGTCAAGCACAGCCAGGAAACGTTAGAAGTGGACAGTGATCTGTGCGTGCTGAGTAGGAGAGGGAGACAGGCATGGGGAGGAGCTACAACTGAGGTACATAAGCTCCCCTGACAGCTGCATTCTTGCTGAGACTTCTTCCATCTGTCACTCTCTAGCTACCGTTATCTCCTTATGTGACTTCCATCAGGTTGGTCCCCATTGTCTCCTGAGATACATTAGGGAGGTCTCCCATGATTCCTGGCATTTAAAACACAGGCTGCCTTTTCTTCTCACTATACATCTGCTTCCAGTGGTCTCTGCACAATTGGTTGCTTCTCTTCCTGAATCATGCCTGCTTGGGCTCAGAGATTCTTCCTTCTGCAGGCTGCCCTCACTCCCACTTTCACCAGAAAGGGATGTCTTAAAAAGGTGGAAGGGCAGAGGGACCCCAGTGGCATCCCTGGCAGAAATCTAGATGTTGCATGGCCTCTGTTCCTGGGCTTTCTGTCTCTCTCCACTTTTTTTTTTGTCTAGAAGGATCTTATGTAGCCTCCATGGATTTAAGTGCCACCTCGAAGCTCAGAGCTTCTACATGTCTTACATCCAGTCCTGATTTCTCCCTACTTGTAGGTCAACAACTCTCGTGGGATCTCTGCTGGGTATTCACATATGCAAGACTGAATTTGCCTGCCCTGTCCCTTTGTCTTCCCTGTTGCACTGACCTACTGGCCCTTATCCTGTTAGCTAGGTCTGATTTCTTCCTGTCCTACTGTCTTGTTTTCTTCTCTTCATCCCTTTGAACTGCTGTAACACAGCAGAACAGACGGGATGGTCTGCAAACAGCAGACAGGCATTTAATTCGCACTGTGTTTAGGGCTTCTGACTTTTCGGTTGCATCCTTCCATGCAAAGAGAGGTGAGGGATTTCTTTCTTATACCAGGACACGAACCTCATCCGCAAACACATTCCTTCCTTCTCTGATCCTATGCTACTTAATCTTAGAGAATAAGAATCCAGTATCTCACCTTAGAGGGTACAAAGCTTTCAGTCCATTTTATCACCTGAATCTTGTTCCTGATCCAGGGTCTTTGTACATTCTGTTCACAGATGCGACATAGATAAGATCATAGATGCTTCTTCATTTTTATATCACTTCAGTCTTTGTGTAAAATCTTTCACTGACACTTAATCTACAATAGTGGTTCTTCTCTGAATCTGCTTAAAATTGCTCACGTTGTTTCTCTGATTATTTGTCTGTCTTTTAGAATGTATAGTATCTCACCCATTGCCACATCTCAGCTCTTAGAACAGTGCTACATACAGAAAGGTGCTTAGCATATGTCCAAGGAACAAAGGAGCTTTTGGTTTGATTATGGTTAGACCATAACAGCCAGGGAAGGAACTTAGAAGGTTCTTTGTGCTCATGCAACTTAGTCATCATGGAGAACTGTGTTTTATTTAAAATTAACAGGCATTATATACCTGTTCTTGAACTTTGAGAGAGCTATAGAGCTCTCTCAAGCCTCATAGCTACTCACACAGGCACCTGTGTGCACGTGTGCTCTCTTCCTCTTCTCTTGGGTGGCATCCAGGGGAACACATCTGGATCGTCCTTGATGGTCCAGTTGATGCCATCTGGATTGAAAATCTGAATTCTGTGTTGGATGATAATAAAACACTGACTTTGGCCAATGGCGACCGGATCCCCATGGCTCCAAACTGCAAGATTGTTTTTGAACCTCATAACATTGACAATGCGTCTCCCGCCACCGTCTCAAGAAATGGGATGGTTTTCATGAGTTCCTCCGTCCTGGACTGGAGTCCGATTCTTGAGGTACGGTTGAGTCCTTTCTTTTGTATAATTAAAAAGGGAAAGACATCCTTAGCATTCTTTGTAAGCATGCAGCTGGCTGTGTAATAGCTTTTTATGCTACTGTTTCTGAAAGGCCCTCGCATTATGGGACTGCTCAGATCCTGATTGCCCCTCACAGGCTTCTCCAGTCTCCTCCTAATCACTTAGAACTGTGATTTCCAGGTAATGGTCAGGCCCATGTGAATCAATAATCCTGCCAAACCGTGTCTGAGGATTGAAAAGTGAAATTTAATACCGTCACTTCGGGGGTTCATGGCAGTTTTGAAAGATATTTGGCTCACATAAAATCTGGGAACAACCGTTTTAGAATTTTAACCTAAAGACGATTTGTTAAACCCATTTAAAGATTGTTTCTATGAGATTCAGTTGTCATAATATTAATTTTAACTTTGTGGTTAAAAATAATATTTTATATAATGTCACTTCAATTCATGATCAGGTATAGAAGCTTATTACTGTCAATATATTATAGAATACATTAATTAAAATTTTATCATATTTAAATACCTTGCATGCTTATATGTTTTTATTAAATCCATATTATAAGACAAGAGTAAACGTTACTGGATAATTAATCCACGTGACTTTTATAACACAGATGGCTAGATTTAAAATTTTTATTTGCCTTTATATTTTGAAAGACGATTTTATTTTAAAACTTTCTAATTTAAATTATTAAGGTATTATTTTATAATTCCATTATTTTTATACTCCTATCTGTATAGGAATATTCTAACTCCTATTAGTGTCTTTTCAAAAGCTACATGATTCTGGTCTACTAAAGGGTTAACGTTCATAGAGAGATACAAAAAAGCGTGCTCTACAGCAAAAGGACGCTGATATCCTTGGATATGATTCTGAAATGCCTTTAACAGATTTCATATTGCATAGTTAGTTTTTCTATCCATTAAAAATGAAGTACAGGCGCTCTTAGATGTTCAAAAGCACAGGCAATTGTGTCAGACCGGAATCCTACCAAGTTAGAATCTCCGGGGAGGAGACCAAAGACTCTTTATATGTTTAAAGTATTACAGTAGAGTTTGTTTATGTAGCTGTGCTTGGTGACCACATATACAACAGAATACAAGTCAATTGTGATAACATGATTTCCCCCCCCAATGTATTTAAACTTCATAAAGCTGTTTGTAAAACGCTTTTATTGTATCGAGTCACAGTTATTTTGCTTGCTCCTTATAAAGTGCACTTCTATTATACCCTACCTGGATTTTTACAGTAATATTACACTTAATCATATCTTCCCATGCATTTAAATAATGCAGTATCCTGGGGGGGGAGGGAGGGGGGATCAGGAGCCTGGCGTAAGATTCTGTCTCCTGATGTCGGAAGCTGCTTGTGAATGCTGTAGACAGACTCTTTGGGTGTTAAATCTGGCCTTGTCATTTACCCACTGTGGGTAAATGGCTTACTGAAGATGCACGCGTCAAAGGGGGTGATGATAATAGTTCCCATCTTAGAAGGTTGCTCTGAAGGTTTAAATAAATTATTATACCAATGGGTTTATAGGCAGGCTTGACGGATCTTAAACATAATAACACTGCATCGTTATTAACTGTTAATCAATGTTAATTAATTAATAATGCAGTAAAAATGTTTTTATGCCCCAACGGTCATTTTCCTGGTTTCACCAATGCACGGGTGTGTGAACCCACAGGGTTTCTTCAAGAGACGGTCTCCTCAGGAGGCGGAAATCCTTCGACAGCTGTATGCAGAGACTTTCCTGGACCTGTATCGGTTCAGCATCCAGAACCTGGAGTTCAAGATGGAGGTCCTGGAAGCCTTTGTGATCACACAGAGTATCCACATGCTGCAAGGCCTGATCCCACCAAAGGTAAGGGGTTGCACCTTCCTCCCGCGCGCACTGTGCAGAGAACACAGCATTCACAACTAGACTTGGGTACGGTTGCTCGGTGACAGAATGTGGTCGGGGTTCAGAGACGTTTCAGACACACTAATTGTCCCTTATAGCTTTCTTTGAATGAAGCAAGCCATTGATTTGAATTTTGTTGCTGGTTAATTATAACTATATAATAAATGTCACCAAGGAGTGTACATGGAGGGACCCATACATAGGTAGCAGAGGATAGCCTTGCCTGACCGTCAGTGGGAGGGGAGGCCCTTGGTCCTGTGGAGATTTGATGCCTCAGCATAGGGGGATGCTGGAGGGGTGGGGTGGGAGAGGATGGGTGTGGGTGCACCCATATAGAGGCAAAGGGGAGGGGGGAGAAATTGTGGGATGGGGGACTTATGGAGGGACAGCTGGCAAGTGGGATATCATTTGAGATATAAATGAAAGGAAAGATGAATAAAAAACAAAAAAGAAAAAAGGTCATTAGTTTTGTTTAAAAATATTTCTACTGTAGTTTACTTATTTACTTTGTGTGCGTATAGAAGTCAGAGGACAAGTCGTGGGTTGTTGGTTGTCTCATTCTACCATGCGGGGATGGGAGATTGGACTCAGGCCATCTGGACTGGTGCCAAGCGCCTTAACCCAGGGAGAAGGCTTTCTCGTTGATTTTCATTTATTTTACAAACCAGTTAGGGACCCCTGGGACGCGGGTTCCCATCCGCTCCTCAGCTGTACCATTCTTTTCCTCTCCTGGGGACAGCTCGTATCGTTTTTTCCTAGATTTATTGTTTTAGATGGGGACCGAGGATCAAGTCATGAGAAGAGCATGCTCTCTGTCCCCTCAGGAGCAGGCCGGGGAGGTGGACCCAGAGCACCTGGGCAGGCTCTTTGTCTTTGCCATGATGTGGAGTGTGGGTGCAGTCCTGGAGCTGGAGGGTCGCCGGAGGATGGAACTCTGGCTGCGCTCTCGGGAAGGGTCCACACTGCACCTGCCACAGCTGACGGACCCCGGGGACACCATGTTCGACTACTATGTCGCACCGGACGGTGAGCATGCTCTGCCTGCAGGGTGCAAGGATGGGTTGTGTTATTACAGTGAGAATTAAAGAGCTTGGATTTTTTAAATTTAAATTTTATTTATTTTATATCCCGACAGCAGTTTGCCCTCTCTTTTCTTCTCCTTGTCCCTTCCCATCATCTCCCTTCTCACCCCTCCCCTCCCTAATCCAGTTCTCCTTCATTCCTCTTCTGAAAAGGGCCTGCCTTAAGGGATATCAACCAGCTATAACATAGCAAGTTGCATTAAGGCTAGGTACCTCCTTTTCTGTTAAGGCTAGACAACGGAACTCAGCAGGGGGAGAGAGTCTCAAAGGCAGGCAACAGAGGAAGAGACAGCTCCTGCTCCCGCTGTAAGGAGTCCCACAAGAAGACCAGGCTACACAACTGTAGCACATATGCAGAGGGGTTAGGATAGTCCCATGCAGGCTCTCTGGTGGGTGGTCCGATCTTTATGATCTCCCATGGGCTCAGGTTAGTTCATTCTCTTGTGTTGTCCTTGATCCCTCTGGCTCCTACATTACTTCCTTTCTCTTCTAATGGATTCCCCAGGCTCTGCCTAATGTTTGGCTGTGGTTGTCTGAGTCTGTTTCCATTAGTTGCTGGATGAAACTTCTCTGATGATAATTGCGTTAGACACCAATCTATCAGTATAGCAGAATAACATTAGGAATAGTTTTATTGACTGCTTTTCTTTTTTATGCCATTTGTGTTTGGTTCTATCATGCATCTCTGGGCTATCCAGCCTCTGGCTCCTAGCTCTCTGGGCAGCATTATAGGTGGGCTCACTCTCAGGCCATGGGACTCTAGTTGGATAAGCCATCGGTTGGCCACTCCCACGATTTCTGTGCTACCTTCCTCCCCCCTCTGCCCCCCCGCCCCCGCTCCCCCCTCGCCCCCCCCGCCCCCACTCCCTCGCTCTCCGCCCTCACCCCTTCGCCCCTGCCCTCCATCCCCCACCCCCCCAGCCCCCTATCCCCCCACCTCCCATCCCCCTTTCCCCCCCGGCACATCTTGGAGGCAGGACAAATTGTAGGTCACAGGTTTTGTGATTGGGTTGCTGTCCCAGTCCTTCCAGTGTCAGTCTCACGTTCCAGTGAGAGTTACAGGAGATGGCCAGTTCAGGTTCTATATCCCACATTGCTAGGAGTCTTAGCTACGGTCACCCTCGTTGATTCCTGGGGTTTCCATTACCGTAGGTTTCAAGCCTGTGGCAAGGATGCCTCCTGATTCCAGCTGTCTTTCGCAGTACTCCCTCCCTCCCATCCTCCCTACTTCTGATCCCTCCCGTTCCCATCCCCACCCATCCGCATCCAGGCTTCCTCCCCCTCCTCTCTCGAGGTTTATGCCATTTGTTCTGTTTTCCCTTCTCAGTGAGATTTACCTGTTTGCACCTGAGCCTTTCATGTTACTTAGCTTCTTTAGCTCTGTGGATTATCCCATGGTGGTCCTTTACCTTGTGGCCAATATCTACTTTTTTTGTTTGTTTGTTTTCGAGACAGGGTTTCTCTGTGTAGCCCTGGCTGTCTTGGAACTCACTCTGTAGACTAGGCTGGCTTCGAACTCAGAAATCCACCTGCCTCTGCCTCCCAAGTGCTGGAATTAAAGGCGTGTGCCACCACTGCCCGGCCCAATATCCACTTATAAGTGAGTACATACCATACGTTTCTTTCTCAGTCTGGGTTACCTCACTCAGAATGATATTTTCTAGTGTCATCCATTTGCTGGAAAATCTGAAATAAGAATTTTAACATACAAAGAAATATAGTGATTGTTTCCTTCCTCAAGCTTTACTTTTGGGTTCTAGGTACAAGTTCCATTTGCAAGGCAGGCGAGACCTTTAGTGACTTGAGGCAAATCTCACCAATTTCCTATCTAGATACACATCAGCCATTCAATTACATCAAATATAGGTGTCTATATCTACAGTTGTCTATTTGTTTATCTGTATATCTTTATATATATATATATATATATATATCAATATATACTTTAAAATGACTTACCTGTGCATAAATGCATATAATGCATGCATATATATATACAATAATATACAGAAGCAATTTTGTACTTTTATGCGTATTCATATACATACCATCAAGTATCTTTCTCCCAATGAAAAGCTTGTAAGATTTGGCATCTAAAAGTAACAATGGCTTCAGGTACATGCTCCTCAGTCTTCTATATTTTTCTGTACACTATATTGTTGAAAAGCTACATACTGAGAAAACGGTTCTAAAACATTTCAGAATATGCCTGAATATAGGACTGACTCCATTTGGAGAAGTTCCTCAGGAAGTTTTGATGAAGCTAATTGACAGGTATCAAAATCTATTACTGAATATTTTTTTGGGTACATGGACTTACATAGCCCAGATATGCCTTCATCTTGCTATGTTGTTGACGACAACTTTCCACATCTGATTCTTCTGCTTCCGTATCCCAAGTGCTTGTATTGCAAATGCGGGCTGCTATACCTGGTATCCTAGTTAGCTTGAATTTTCAACTTAACCCAGCCCACAGTCATCTGAGAGTCAAGGCACAACTTAAGAATCCTCTAGATCAGATTACTCTGTGGACATATATGTGAGAGATTGTCTTGTTTATCAACTCATACAGAGGGGTATGGCCCACTGTGGGAGTCACCATATCTAGGCAGGTGGTTGTGAGCTGTATAACTGTACGTGAACTTCTGAATTCCTGTCCTGACTTCCCTCCATAATGGATTGTGACCCAGAAGTATAAAATGAATGAATCTTTTCTCTCTAAGTTGTTTTTGGGCATATTTTTATTACAGCAAAAGGAAGAAAAGTAGAAGACCCTGTTTTATATGGTACTAGGGGTTGAACCCAGGAAACGGTCCTTGCTAGGAAATCATTCTACCAGCTGGTCTATATCCATTACCTGCTTAATGATCTGTTTTACAGCAAGCATTTTGAGATAGCTTTATGACAATTTGAAGGTGCCTGATCATTCCAGGGAGGTACATATTAGCTGGAAGGTGTGAATCTCCCTCTGTTGTTCTCAGGTACTTGGAAGCATTGGAGCATGTGTACCCCAGAATATGTGTATCCTCCTGATACCACCCCAGAGTATGTATCTATCCTTGTGCCAAATGTGGACAATGTGCGGACTGACTTCCTAATTAAAACCATTGTCAAACAAGGCAAGGTATGACTTACGACTTTTAAACCATTGTTATAAAGAGTCTATGTTAAAGGTCGTATGAAAATACAAAAGTACCTTGCATTTATTTCATACTACTTCTTGTTTCTGTTTAGAGTAAGTGAAGGTATTACCTAAAGGAATGAACTTTTTTTTTTTGTTATTTCAAAAGGACAACCTGATATGTCGGACAGTCCTAATTTTCAATTGAGATAAAATTTGACTTACTTTTGTTAAGATAATTCTCTCCCCTCTGGTTTCTGACTTAGTTTGCTGTGGCAGTCCTAACAAAATACCACAGCTTAGTGGCTTAACCATAGCAGTTTATTTCCTCAGTGCTGGAGACTGAAGGCCCAGGATGTGAGGTTGGTTTCTCCATAGTCCCTTCTCCTCGACTTACAGAGGGTGTCTCCTTCTTGTGTCTTCCTGAGGACCTTTTCTGTGTTCATGCATCTCTGGTGCTTGTGTACAGAGATATTTTGCTTCTATAAGGCCATCATTAGGCAGGATCATTTGGGTGGTCCCCTCTGTACAGCCCCTTTCTCTAGGTATGGTCGCATTGGGAGGTACCTGAGGATTCCTGCTTCAATTTAGGGATCGGTGGGCTGGAGGGGCACAATTCAACCCTTACTGTTTGTTTTATTTCATTCCTTCTGAACTCCTTGATTTTAGGCTGTGCTGTTAATTGGTGAACAGGGAACAGCCAAAACAGTCATCATCAAAGGATTTATGTCAAAATTCGACCCTGAAAGTCACATGGTCAAGAATCTGAACTTTTCTTCGGCTACGACCCCACTAATGTTCCAGGTACTGCCTCTGACGTCGCTCACAGGAACAGGCTTGTGCCAGTTTCTGAGGCGCAAAGTGTTTCATGTGGGTGGGCCGTGCAACCGTGTCCGAGTTTTGTAATCGACGTCACGCCAACAATGTCTTCTGCTGTCTCTATCATTCAAATGTAGTTAAATCTCTTCCTTGTTAGGTCATACTATGTGGTCTTAAATTATGAAGAAATGAGAAAAATTCAAAAAATGGATAAAGAGGAGGGCATGTAAGGTGCCACAGGTCTCAATGGTGCTTAAGATGCTTGTGTGGAAGTGTAGGACAGCGTAGGAAAACGCTCCATCCTGAGGCATGGACAACCAGTTTCTGAGTTGGACACTGAAAAGTCAGAATTGGCATGTGGGATTTTATGAAATTAAATACCTAGCCAGAAAAATAAATTATAATGTAGAGAGACAGTCTACCAAATGCAAGAAAACATCTGGTACCTACTCTTCTGATGTGGAAACAACAACTAGAATATTTAACTCAAACAAACAAACAAACAAAAAAAAACAAAAAAAAAAAAAACCAACGAAACCCCAAATGATTCAATATTCTGGGAAAATAACCTCTTCAGATACTTGTCAAATACATAAATGCAAACGTGAAGGAAACAGGAAGGAAAAAGCTGAATGTATTTAGGAATTAGCAAAATGTAAATCAAAACTAGACCAAGCTTCTATCGCATAAAAATGGCTGTTATTAAGAAAAAAAATGAAAACAAGTATTTGGGAGGATGCAGGGACCATGAGGAACATGTATATACAGTTTGATGAGGGTGTAAATTAGTGCTACAACTATGGAAGTCATTACGAAGGCTCCTCTGTTGCGGGAAATATTACAAAAGAAACCCGACACATTCCTGAGAGTTCAACTCACCTCCACCCAGCACCTACTCATTCCGTTTACCCAGTGGAACATGACCCTTAATGCTTATTTAGTTATCCAATTTGATGTATGTATATTATAAACACAATTACAAGATGCCAATACAGTAAAAGCCATATCCCAATATCTCTGACCTTTAAAAAAAAAAAAACACCAGAAAGACATCTGAAGTCATCTCTCCAACCTCCAGAGACTACTCTCCTCTTCCACTCCTAGCCCTGCCCCCTATTTTTCCGTCCAATCACAGGCCCTCTCTGTACTGATGAAATTGGACAGGGAATTTCCTGCAATACCCCTCAAAGTAGACTTGTCATCGGATCCAGCTGTGCCAGTTCTGGGAACACAGAGTAGGAATCAGAGTGAGTGGATTATGCACACAGCTGCTATATTTAGTGACGCACACCCTCTACCAGCCACGTTACAGAATCGGCCGAGGTAGGTGTTATCAGATAAAGTGCAGTACACACATGCAGTGGAGTTTTATCTTACCATAAAGAAGAAAAGGATGGAGTTCATATCATAATGTTAAGTGCAATAAGTCAGACTCAGAAGGATGTACTCAGAAATGACTTTGATCTTTTTTCTGGGTGTGGGTGTGGGGGCAGACAGTTACTGCTGGTTATATCTGCGCCATATGGAAGTTTGGCTTTAAATATTTTGGGGGAACCTCCTCGCTGATTTCCGTATGACTGAACCAATGCACATGCCCAGGCACAGCAGGAACACACCCCTCCTTATAGGTAGACTCTAGTGAGGGAACATTTGTGAGAATAAAGTGCTGGCTGTTAGGGATATGGTAGAAGAAAGGAGGTCAAGAAAAAGTAACAGGCAACATGATTATAGTAAAAAAAAATGCACATACAGAAACGCTATAGTATAATTGCTTACTTTGTACAATTAATTTAGAAAAATTCTGAACTGGAAATAAAATCATTTGAATATGCAGGAACATTGACCATCAGTATTCAAATTACTGTATCAACTTTCACCTGTTCCATAATATTTGCTTTTTCCGTGTCTATTATTCCTTATTCTTTGCTGATTTTAGAGTCATCTTTGATGGATACTCTTTGAATCCCCCATTGTTCCCTGTTTCCCTGCATAACCCACATCTCCTGGCTCCACTCCAGAGCTTTAGCATAGAAGAGCCATGGTCTCTTCTTGATGCAAGTCTAATTTTCTTGTAGATGAGGTTTTATCCCTTTCCCAAACTATTTCCTAAATTGCCACTTTGTCTTGTCTTTCACTGGTATAGACTTTTAACACGATTATTTGAACGGGGTATAAAATCTTAGATTCTTACCAAATGAGCCACACTGTGTCATATATTCTTATACCATATGATGGCAACAAACACCTTAGATGTGGACTGCTGTAGTGGGTGAAACTTCAAGGACTGACTGTTTCCTCTTATGTGGGTACAAAATTGCACCAAACTACTAAACTAGAAAGAAAAGTTTCCCTCAGTATCTTTTATACAGAGACAGAGACAGACAAAGACAGAGATGGAGAGCAGAGAGACAGAGACAGTGAGATAGAGACAGAGACAAGAGAGAGACAGAGAGAGGAGATAGGCAGAGGTAGAGACAGAGAGACAGAGATTCAGAGGGAGGGAGAGATTTCATTTAGAGCTGAGCACTCTCTTTTTATCTGCACACTGACCAGCTATAAGTCTGTGCATCAATTACTATATTCTTCAAAATGAAGCTTCTCAGATAAGCACTGAGAACTGCTGTAGGTTTCGAGGTAAATATTTAGGATTCAGTTTAATTCTAGGTTCACGTAACAGAATGTTTGTATTAGCTTCTCCTCTAGGACCCTTGACCTCCTCAGCCGTAGAACAGTTAAATTAGCAGTCCTGGGAATAAATTCTGCCTTGTGAGGCAGGCCTTAAATTCAACCCGAAAGTGTTTGGTTATTTCCATAATATTTGTGCCACTAGTGAATGCATTCCCAGGATAGTCATTACTGTAGCTCACAAGGCTCATGTCTGGGTAAGGCCAGCCACTATCTTTTTCTTTTAGTAGCATACACAGCACCTTCCAACCCTGTTAAAGCCAATCCATAGAGATGAAGCTGCTAGGTTGGTGCTAGCATGATTTCTTCATATCGTGTAACTTAAGTTGTGCCTCCAGGAATCAGATATACCCTTACTTATGGAGGGTCATCCAAATCAATGTCATTAGCCTGTAATGTTAGGTGGTTTAGGAGAACCCCACTGACCAATAACTTGAAAAGGAACACCTATGTCTTGGCTTTTTGTTGGATTGCCCTTGGTGTCTGGGAAGGGAATTATGGGGGTGAAATTATTTTCTTTTTAATTTTTAAAAATTATTTACATTCCAGGCATTGCTCCCCCAGCCCTCCTCTCACAGTTTCTCATGCCACTCCTCCTTCCCCTTGCCTCCAAGAGGGCGCTCCTACCCAACTCCTGCCCCCACACACCAGGCCTCCCACTTCCCTGGGGCCTCAAGTCTCTTGAGGACTAGGCACATCTTCTCCCACTGAGGCCAGACCAGGCAGCTGTCTGATGTATATGTGTGGGTGGGGTCAGGGGCTCAGACCAGCCTGTGTATGCTGCCTGCCTGGTGGCTCAATCTCTGGGAGCTCCTTGGGGTCTGGGTTAGTTGAGACTGTTGGTCTTCCTTCAGGGTCTTCCTATTGGCATCACCCTCCCCTTCAGCTTCTAATAAAGCCCTAATAAAGCCATGGGGGTCCCCGACTTCAGTCCAGTGGTTGGGTTTAAGTAGCTGTGTCTGTCTCTGTCAGCTGCTAGTAGGGCCTCTCAGATCAGAGGAGAGCCATGCTAGTCTCCTGTCTTTAGTCTCTTCTCTATTTTTGTCCCTGTAGTTCTTTTAGACAGGAACAATTCTGGGTCAGAAATTTTGACTGTGGGTTGGTAACCCCATCCCTCTTCTTGAAGCCCTGTCTGTCTACTGGAGGTGGACTCTTAGAATTTCCTCTCCCCATTGTTAGTCATTTTGGCTAAGGTCACCTCCATTGAGTCCTGAGTCTTTTACCTCCCAGATCTCTGGTTCTTTCTAGAGGAAAGCTCCCTCCCAAGTTCCCCTGAGGCTGCATATTTTTATTCATTCTCCTGGCCCTCTAGGCTTCTCTCCTGCCCCTCTATATATGATCCGGTTTTTCCTCCCCTCCCCTCATCCCTTCTCCCATTCAGGTCCCAGGGAATTAATTCTTAATGTCAGTCTATGCACCAATTATTTGATGTTTGTTTCTATTATGTGATGAATGTTTCTATTAGAACGTTAATCAAATTTGAAAGTGATGGTCATCAAAAAACTGCAATTGGAAGGCAAATATTTATCGAAAAAGAAGCTCATAAAACTTTGCTTCTGATGAACCTTGCTGTCCTTTGCTTATTGGAATCAAAATATCAGCTCAATGAAAATTGTTGAGGGCGTGGATAATTCATGACTTCTTATTGCTTAATTTAATCAGTGGCATCAGAACCAATACACTAAGGTCATTGATTCCGCTTCTAAATAAGACCGTCAACTTCATTATAGTCCTGTGCTGGAGATGAAATTTCCAATACTGGCTAGCCCTCTGTCAAACAAATGCCATCTATACAGTGTCTTGGCATAGAAGTCTAGATGAAATGTCAACCCCAAATTGCAGATGCTCAGCAGTGGTTTTGTATTGTGTGTGTGTGTGTGTGTGTGTGTGTGTGTGTGTATGTGTGTGTGATAGATCATTAAATTATCCTGGGCTGGTAATGGAAATATCTTTATATATTTATATCTCTCTCCATACAAATACAGACATACATACAGACACCCAGACACACACACATACACACATGTCCACACACACATACACGTATGCATGCATGTACTTACAAGCACATACATACACATACTACCACCTCACACATGTTATTAATACTGCATCATATTTAAATAATTTTTACCAATTTTACTTTAGAAGGATAGCTCTTTTTAATTAAGAGTTATAATTATAGCTGTTGTGATCATAACAAGAGAAAGAGGCTATTAAGATATGTTCTATGGTGGTGTGGGGGAAGGGGGTGCCTCAGCGGGCCCATGCTGAGGCACCCCTTCCCCCTGAGGGACCAGCCACATGGTATAGTGTAGAATAGAATTTATTTAGGGCATGGGGATGGGAGTTAAGAGGGTAGTAGAGGCAGAGAAAGGCAGAGAGGAGGAGAGAGTAGAGAAGTAGAGGCCGGCCATGACCACATGGAGAGTTGGGGGGAGGGGAGGAGGGAAGGGAAGAGCCAGAGAGGGCAAGAGAGAAGCTAAAAGAGTAAGAGGCAAGAGAGAGAGGAGGGCAAGCAGTCCCTTTTATAGTGGGCCAGACCTACCTGGCTGTTGCCAGGTAACTGTGGGGTGGAGTTTAGACAGAATCCTAACAATAGCCTCACTTGAGAATGAACATTTAAAAAATGTAAGTGTGAGTTTTCTACCACAAAGGATAATTGTCTACCTAATTACTGTTCTTGAGACTTTAGTACATCTTTGGCTTTCAATGACCGGGGAGTCACTGTTAGAGATGGATAGAAAGTTCTGGCAGGTATCCACGGAGATGTCTAGGTTCTCAGTGTCCAAGGGTAGCGAGCTCCTCTGGTCTTTTATTGGTATTTCATTATGCCACTGTTTTTTCTCCTGCCAAGAAACACCACACAGCATTGCCTACCCTGATTCCTGCCTGGGCCGGTTTGACTGCTGGGAGTCACTGCAGATTATCAAGCTAGCTTCATTAGATTGAGAAAGCTTTCAATTAGCAAAACTCCTGTAATTAACTCTCTCACTGTAATTTCCAGCCATTCTTGCTAATCAGAGCTGATGGAGCAGAGGGCTTTTGTCTCTTTGTCCTCCCACTGGTGTGGATTCCAAGCAGACTGAAACTGTAGAGGAGAAATGCAGTGCCCACATCTTGTCTGCTACCGTGATAGTGCAGAGTCAATCTTCGAGCATGGCTTGTGCAGGGCGATTTCACGACGGTTCCGGCTGTTTCAGCATCTTGTATCAGTGGGAAGTCATATGTCCTCTCAGCTTGGGACACTGTCTCTTATTAATAATTAATCATGCTTCCTAAGGCTATCCAAGGTGTCTAGTTTGGATAAAAAAAATGTATACTCAGCCCAAATTGCATTTTAGCCAAGAGAATTTATTTTTATTTTTATTTTAGAAGACAAATGATCCATTTCCTAGTGCTGTTTTAATTTTTCTATTTCTGAAAATTATTTATTCGTATCTTTATGATTTAAATAATTAAAAATGTGGAAAGACAGAAATGAAAATTATGAGGAATTGTATAAAGTTTGATCTTTCTTAAAAACTATCTTAATGTCTTATGAATGTAACAATTATCTTATATCCATAATTTTTAACTTTAAAAAACAAGAGTCATAAAGCCTGGCAAGACATCTTATGTCTTTTCAAACATCAGAACCCTCCCTATGTGTACCTCATGGACGCTATGTGTACCGTATGTGTATGTGGACACATGGGTTACTTGGGTGATCATGGAGCTGGGTCCTTCAACTCATCTCGGCATCCTGCAGTCTTCTCTCCTGTAGAGAGAATTCTTTTGGCTTTTCTGAGCAGGATGATACTAGTTTCCAATGGAGACTCCTCACACGTGCTGAAACACTCTCATGCTAGCTGTTCATTGGTTGCTAGCAAAACATAAGCTGAACGCCAGGTCCGGGTCCGCTGCTGCCTTTCACAGCATCCTCCTGCCTCCTCCCCGTGGATTTTCTTCACCCATCTTAACACTCACAGCTGATTTATCAATAATATGTTTATTTTATTGTTAGCTGTTAGTTAAGCATTTTTATGTTTCTGTGTCAATTATAGCCTCATGTTTTACATTTTAAAACCCCCCTCCACCATGGAACATTGTATAATATGTCCATTTGCCTGAGTCTGTCTGTCTGTCTATCATCTATCTCCCTTACTTTTTTTTCTTATTTTTTTATTTTTATTTTTATTTTATTTTATTTTTTTTGAGACAGGGTCTTGCTGTGTTACCCTGGTTGGCCTTTTAACCTTTGCTAATGTAAGAGTGTTTTCAATAATTTACCATAAAGTGGAAGATGCCATTCCTTGGGCTGTATGGTCTTAAATAAAGAGCGAAACCTCTCAGTTTTTATCTTAGGTATATATCACACATTGATGGAAGACGTAAAGTCAAGTAGATTTATATTTTAATTTGATTGTGTATGATATTTATGAAAAACGATTTCACGGCTTGATTGGCATTCCCACTGATATGGTAAAGCCTCGTCTTTATTTTTACAATGGCTTTAAAATTTAATTCCTCTTTCATGTGTCACATATGTTTAATTCTCTGTAGGTTGTGTTTATACTGGTTCTGGGCTGTGACTGAGACACGGTAAGAGAGAGATGAAGCCACTGAGCTAGTGAGAAAAGCAGTCATTTAACCTTCTCTTTTATGTAAGTGAGCCCAGTGAGAGCTGTTATGTAGAGCCTTGCAGATTATGCAGATTTACACCCTGTCTCATTCACAGGGAACGAGACTGACTATTCCTGTGAATGAAAGGCTATTCCTAGAACTATCAGTGAACAAGCCTTTGATGTAATAGAGCCCCACCACATGAATTAGTTTCTTCCTTTGTTGTTAGAGAAACAGACCCATCTACAAAGCCATTTAGCTGATGTGATAAATACTGATTATGATACAATATAAGGACTGTAAACCACAGAGGAGAGAGGTGTGTTTACTCCAGGAAAATGTATACAGATGAACGTAATGGACGAATTATTTTTTTGTCTGTGTATGAAAGGAGTTAGCATTTGCTTTTAATAATACTTAGGAACCATGAAAACTGAATTACCTACTGAGAAGTTTATTCAGAAAGCTGAACGAGCTTTAGGTCTCATACCTTAGATGGAAGACTGTGAGAGATCCTAATTCCATTCCTAAGCCCACTTGATTTTCTAGCCACCTAGATTTTATTTTTAAAGATTTAGTAGGTGCTTTTCAGACACACCAGAAGAGGGTGTCCAATCTCATTACAGATGGTTGTGGGCTACCATGTGGTTGCTGGGATTTGAACTCAGGACCTTTGGAAGAACAGTCAGTGCTTTTAACCGCTGAGCCATCTCTCCAGCCCCACCACCTAGTTTTTAACTACTTAAAAGTCATGGCTATGCCTGGAAGTAATGTTGATTTCCTGTGTCTATATGGCATAGATAGACAATGAAATCAGAATGTTGTTTAGGGTGTATAGATTGGTGAAATCATGGTCCCTATAACCTTTAATTTTGGAGTAAAGTTGTATTGGTTATCAAAGAAGCATTCAGTCTTCTGCTAAAGATTTTTTTTTAAATCACTAGCTGGGGTGGGGAAAGAAACACTGAAAATCATTAGTCTAAGACTTTTTTTTTTAACAAGGCATGTTGGCTAGTGTACATCTTGGGAGACGTCTTGGGTCATGTTTCCAGGAGTATGTGAACATATTTCCCACCATGAACATAATCTACTAGCCTTTAGAATGAACATCATTTCATCATGCACGTTTTATTACCATCTGTGTATAAGTTCAGAGACTGAGGAGGATCTTCCAGGGTAAGCAGCTGGCATCCTGCAACTCCTTGTAGGTCACTCATGGGAAGCCTGTGGAGTATGGTGCAGGGTTATACCATCCTTTAGAAAGACTATCCTGACCACAGAGCAGAGAGCAAGATGGAAGAGATTACTGACTTCGTAAGAGATATCTGATGGTAACTACTCAAGAGGGAGGTTGGGCTCGACCAAGATGCAGAAATGAGAGTGAAATAGAACACATGGATTCATCTCATCTTGGTTAGACAAAACTTACAGTCAGCTCAATGGGTGTTGTTGAAGGAGAATGGGCAATACCAAACCATGACTCTTGGACTCCTTTATCTCTTTAATAATGTCTCAAATGCATATAGTCTCAGGTTATTTTCTAGATACTAAAGGTACAGTGAAGAACAATATAGATAAGATGTATACTCTAGATTTCACTCAGAGAGAGATGGTAACTAAATGCTAGAATATACTTCTTGGGAGTTATATCTGCATGTGTTTATATTCATGATGGTGTGGGACACCTAAATGGGGAAGTAATATTATTTCTTTATCTACTTGTGTTTGTATGTGTGTTCAGGTGCACATGTGTGAGGGGACATATGTGTATCCATGTGGTCTGTATGTGGAAGTTAGAAGACAATGTTTGCTGTTGAAACAGGGTGCCTTACAGATCTGTAGCTCACCAAATGAGAAAGGCTGGCTAGCAGGCACCTGCCTGTCCCTCTGTCTGCAGTGAGCATGTGACTCCACACTCAAGATCTTCATGCTGGCATGACAAGCATTTAGCCATTTGGGCTCCCTCCACAGACATCTAGTTAGTTGTGCATACCAGCATCCACTTTTTCTGACTTGGAAATTTATCTTAGAATATTATACAGAGGGAAGAAAATTGAGAAGTTTAACAGAATAGCTCCATATTTACAAAGTGTTTCATTCCCCCTTCTTTTTTGTTTTGGCCAGCAGAACTTTTTCATGATATGCAATGTATTTATCATGTCCTGCCACTTAAAAGAAATCGGGGTCAGAGTGATGAGGGATAAAGTGTATGCATGTGGGACTTACTCTGTATTATTCTAATTATCCCACATATGGACTTTTAGCCTTGGAAGATTCTAGAAAACATAAATTTTCACATGACAAAGCGTTCTTATTAATAGACATGGGATGACGGGAGGCTCTGGTTTGCCATAGGGGGTTGTCAGGAGGTTAATAATTGGCTTATGCATTTAAATTCATTGAAAAACAGAGCTAAATTTAACTCAGAACATTAAACAGCATGCTTTTGTGTCAGGGGAATATGACACTCTCTTTTCTATTATATAATTTCCATGGGAGATTTGTTTTATAATTGGATGAGTTGTGATATGTTTACATGTATTTCTATTGAAAACGATGAAAACATTTTCACATCTCTATTGCTTATTGAAATGATGATGGAAACTTCCAATTTGGAATTACTTTGACGATTTCTGGAGGCAAATATAGAGCCATTTCCTCATATTTTAGTACACTTTATAGTTATATATTGGTTATAAAAATAATTTTAACTGGTTTACTCTTTACATGTTGAAAGAAAATACTTTCAGATAGGAGTTGTAAGAAATCATTTTTAGATAGAAGAATCCATTTTTATTTCAGTGTGCCTTCACCCCCTGTGCATGTATTCAGCACTTCTAACATAATTTAAAACCATGCATGGATACAGTCCTACGGTTGTAGCAATGTAGCATTTTACAATAGAGCTCTGAGCTTGTAGAGTTGGGAACATTGAATTTCTTGGCTGTTCTTGTATGCTAAATTCCAGTTACTTGGTCTATATATTTATGTTAACTTAAGTTGGTTAATATTAATAGCAATATGAAATAAGCTAAGACTGGAAAACACAAATGATTTTCACTGTAGGCTGTTTCCTGTAGAGCTCTAAGATAAAGGCAAAGGCCCGATCACTAAAAACACAAGAGTTCATTTTGATGCTTTATTTCTAATCCACTGTGGACTGCCATGGAAACAAAGAGTCTGAGATTCTTTTTAAGAAAGAGAAGGAACAGAAAGTTGAGAGGGTAGAGAGGGGGATCTGGAAGGAGGTGGGGGTTAGGGAAGAACATGATAAAAATATATTGTACAAAATTCTCGAAGAGTAAATAAAAAATTGAGTTTGAGATCTTCTTTTTTGTACACTCTCCCTACTCTGTCACACTCCCCACTCCACACTTTCTTTTAAGAAGTTGGGTGTCCTTTCCCATATTGTCTTGGATTAGTAGAGCGCAGTATGGCCTCTTCTCCTACCATTGAGGAGTGAGAGGAGACAGTGGGCTTTGTTCTCCACTGTATTGGGGAATAGGAAAGACTCATTGTTGGTACAGCTGTGGGACTCCACAGCAGGGGATCTGGATCTCAGATGATACTAGACACAAACAGACACTGTAGCAGCTTTTAGCCAAAGGTAGGGTATGGACTGAAGCTTATGAGTCAATAGCCCCATTTAACAGTATCTCTGATTGTGATAAAACTTTTACAGGGCTGAGGTTAGGAGTTGTTGGTATAGGCACCAGGAAATGACCCCAAATCCTCATAAATCAGCAGAAAAGCATCATTGGAGTAGATTCCAGATATAACAGATTATAACTTTATTAAATGGTAAGTGAAACCAGATTTTTAAAGCTTGTAAATATTATGCAAAGCAACATAGGAACTAAATAGCTTTCCCAAATTAAAGAGGACATTTTGGCTTTTGGTAAGTAAGTAGCTCCTGCCATTTAAAGATTCTCATTTTGTTTATTGTCTGTTTGTGGTAGTTGATCAAGTCTTAGAGAAGGCTTTACAGATGTTTCTGTTGGTGTTCTTGCTTAACAGAGGACAATAGAGAGTTATGTGGATAAACGCATGGGCACAACATATGGTCCTCCTGCTGGGAAGAAAATGGCTATCTTTATTGATGATTTAAATATGCCCATCATCAACGAATGGGGTGATCAGGTATACGACCCTACTGTACATTTCTATTTTGCTAATTTGTGACTGATTTATTCTTGGATGAATAAATCTTTATATATACATATATATATATATTTTTTTTTTCAGCATGCAGTTTCTGAGTTACAACAAACTCTATGTTGTAGAAAAGCTTAAGGAACTACATTCTAGGAATATGTCTGTCTGTCTGTCTGTCCATGTGTCCTCTTGTCTCTCTCTCTCTGTGCTTGTGAGGCCAGAGGTTGTCATCAGGTGGCTTCCTCCACCAACTCTCCACTGTCCTGGAGACAGGTCTTTCTGAACTTGGGCCTCACCATTTTGGTAGACTGGCCACGGAGCCTGGAGGTTTGCTTGTCTCTACTCCCAATCCCAGCTCTGAGGTGTACACAAGCACACTTGACTCTTCTGGAGACTCTAAACTCAAGTCTTCATGCTTTAGCTGAGAGCACTTTACCCACTGAGCCTTTCCCTAGTCTAAGGAATGGCATTTTAATTCTGAAAGCTGTTTCTCTTAGGTTACCAATGAGATTGTCCGACAGCTGATGGAACAAAATGGATTCTATAACCTAGAGAAGCCTGGAGAGTTCACCAGCATCGTGGACATCCAGTTCTTGGCAGCCATGATCCATCCTGGGGGTGGACGCAATGACATACCACAGCGCCTGAAGAGACACTTCTCCATATTCAACTGTACTCTGCCTTCAGACGCTTCCATGGACAAGATCTTTGGTAAAATGGTTGTTAGAGGGCTAGGGGAAAAATGTTGTGGTGGTAAATATTAAAATAATGCACCGGCATGTTCCTGCACTAGTGCTGGCAATCAACCAGCCACAGGGCTCCCACGGAGACTCCACTGGGCCATCTCCCTCTCAGTCCCTCTGCTAGCCATCTCCCCCTCCCCTGAGTTCATCTAGCTACCACACAATGCCCCACAGACCCTACGATTAGCCATCCCAACACCTAATTACCTGGTAGAATCAAGACTTTTAAAGCTTAATAGTTAACCAATTAGATTTATATATCAATGAAATCACAATTTACAAGTTACCAATAAATCATTTTAGAGCCAATTGGTAATGATAAAGCTTTACCCCAATTATTCCAACCTTTTGATAGCACCACGTCGACCTCCATTCTCCTTCCCTCTCCTCCTGCAACCTTTCTTTGTCTCCCCAACTAGTAGCTCTGTCTCCCCTTTCCTCTTCAGTCACAGGCCTCCCACTGCCCTAATGTGATTGGACAGGGGAAATCCTGCAATAGGATGTGATATCTGTTCTCAACAAGTATTTGCCCAGAGGGCAACACGGAGTGTGAGAAGCCCTTTGGTTTGGAGCCTTATTCCTGTTTTGATTTGTTTTCTACAGGGATTAATTATAAATATTTATGGAGGTAGATGCCGTAGTCCCCCTTTTTTTGCTTTGTTTTATAATAATAATAATAATAATAATAATTATTATTATTATTACTTTTGCTTAAGTAGCTGTTACCAGCTTCTCATGTAAAAAAAGTTATATATGACACATATGTGAGCTGGTTTTCATATGGGCAGTCTATATATACCTTTGTTAAGAACAGGTGCCTAATAGTCTAACCAAAATAATGAATGTCACCATAGGAATAACGGTGTACAAAGAAGAGTCTCTCATCTGACCATTGGGGTACTCAACAGAATTATAATCAAATTACTCATGTATTAAATATATAGCATTCCAGAGACAATGTAAATGAAGAGCTACTAGCTCACTATGTAGCCAACTACATTTACTTGAGCAATGAAAAAGTATTTTTTTTTTTTTTTTACTGGTTTTGGAATTACTCCTTACTTAAAGAGTGTGAAGTTATGAACAATTCTCTGTTAGGTATTAATTTACAATTTCTGAAACTGCAACTGACACAAAACTCATTAAGATTGCCCTAATTAATTTCTGGCAGGATAAAATGTCATCTTGTCACCCCAGGCTCAGAGAATATGACAGCACTCTGCCTTCAGTCACAGCAGTGGGAAGGTTTGGAGACCAAATGACATTTGAATTATCTAAATTTGGGGAAAGTATAGTCGGTGAGAGGGGACAACTTCTATCACATCTAACTATTCTTTGGTGCCTAGAAAATGTTATGCATAAGGAAAATTATTTTGCAATGCATGGGACGTCAACAAAATAAGAGGAAACTATAGAGGACATAAAACATCTTAACTTTTTATGTCAATTTTATATTTATCACTGTTACTCATTGAATAATATTAAATTAGAGTATCCAGAATTTTCAATAGTATTTGCTTCCATCATCATCATGATGATCATGATCATCATCAAACCCTATTGGGATAGAATCTAGAGCTTTGTACATATTAGGCGAATGTTCTATCACGGAGAAGCTTTTCTCTAGCCCCTTGACAGCACTTTTAAAATAATACTCTGATGTATTGGATGTTGACTTACTTAAACCTATCACTAGTTTTTGAGTATTTGAAAAATTAACAGACCATTATTTGATGTGATTGTCTTATTGCATAGCCATCTGTTAAAATATATCAGTACACTTGTGCAAATTCTTCATTTTCATGCTTTTCCTCAGAACTGAGTGCAGCGATCAGTCAGATTGTGATTATCCTCCCTCTTCCCAGGTGTGATTGGGGCAGGCTACTACTGTGCCCAGCGGGGCTTCTCTGAGGAAGTTCAAGATGCTGTGGTAAAGCTGGTACCCCTGACACGTCGCCTGTGGCAGATGACCAAACTGAAGATGCTCCCAACTCCTGCAAAATTCCACTATGTGTTTAACCTCCGAGACCTCTCCAGGGTCTGGCAGGGCATGCTGAACATCACTTCAGAGGTCATCAAAGACACAGATGTACGTGATACTTAAGACATAAAACAATTCGCGTTGCTATTTTCTTATCCTAAATTTGATTTTTATGTGAAGTCTGAAAAAACTTGGATCTTCTTAAATAATTTCATCTGTGTCTGGATAACATCAGTGAGATAAAAAATAAATATTACATTAGAAAATTAGAACTATAATTTCAATTAAAGTAATCTATATTTAAAGAAATAACATGTGCAGTTAATATCTAAGGGGTATGTATTAGTATCTTTTCCTGTTCTCTTGATAAAATATCCCAATATGAACAATTTAAAGGAGAAAGGATTTATTTTGGCTCTTACTGGGAAGGTGTAGACTATCCTAGTTGAGGAAGGCCTGGAGGCAGAGTGAGAGACTGCTGGTTACATTGTATCCGTAGTCATAAAGGAGATAGCACTGAATGCTGGAGTTTACATTGCATTCACAGTCAGGAAGCAGACAGCAATGAATGCTGGAAGTTACATTGTATCCACAGCCAAGAAGCAGACAGCAATGACTGTTGGAAGTTAAATTGTATCCATAGCTAGGAAGCAGACAGTAATAAATGCTGGAGGTTACATTGTATCCATAGCTAGGAAGCAGAGAGCAATAAATGCTGGAAGTTACATTGTATCCATAGTCAGGAAGCAGAGAGCAATGAATGCTGATACTCAGTTTCTGTTCTTTGTCAGTCCAGGACCACTGCCCCAGGAATAGTATAATCCTTAGTTAAGGTAGGTCTTCCCACTTCAACTGACCAAATCTAGATGGTTCAACACAGGCATGAGCTTGTATTCTGGGTGACCCCAGATTCTATCAAATTGACAGTTGCTATTAATCACAGGTTAGAATAGAATAAAGATTTTTTTTCATAATCTCCACTTTTCTTCAATAAGTAGTGGGCACAATTATGAGTGGTTTTATTCTATAATAATCTTCATACTCTTCATACTTTAAGCTTCACATTTAAACTTAAAAAAACATAATTGTATTTATAAATAAGTGGTCAGAATGAAAAGAAACCATTTTGTTGTTAGTCACCCATGTGTTTGCCTTGTAATTAGATGTAGTAAAAAGAATTATTCATTCTGCTACAATTGAAAAGAGGCAGCAGAGTAGAAAATTTGTTTACTACAAAAACCAAAATGAACATTTGTGGATGTATGTGAATATGACCCTTCTCATGTTGTAAGAACTCCCTTCAAAATAGAACAATAGGTTAAAACAATAGGTTACCTTTAAAGCGTGACTGTGTGCTCAGTCTCAGTCACAGGTGGCCTCTTTCCTGGTCTTTTTGGTGCTAGGGATGTCATTTGGTCACTGACTTCAGGAGTACTGGCTACAAAGCAGGGTGGGATTACTAACAAAAGAGTCAGTAAGCATTTCGAGTGTTCACTCCCAAATCCCCGCAGTTCTGCTCCAGATGCTCCTCAACAGGCAGCCATACTTGCTAACTCTTGAAAACTAGACAAATTTTTGGGAAAGCTCATAATTCATATTACAAAACTGACATTTAGTTTAGCAGCAGTAAATATTTCAAGTTGATTTAAAAATATTTTTTTAACATTTTGTAAACACACACACACACACACACACACACACACAGGAACTAACATATCATAGCACCCATGTGGAGGCCAGGAGAAAAGGGTGTAGAGTGGGTTCTCTCTTGCACTTTGATGTGGGTTCTAGGGGGCAAACTGAAGTCACCAAGCTTACACGGCAAGCACTGTTACTTTCTAAGCCATCTGGGCTGCTCTCAAGTTGGAGTTTCCACTCTGAGTGTTATTAATAGACTAATGGATTGTGGAATGTGAGTCTCAACTATTAATAGCTATTATTCTTCAGTAGTCTCTTTAGAAACTGATGCTATAGTAAACATTTTCCTAACAGAAAGTTTTATAACAGAAACTTGTCATTAGTAACAAGGATGATTTGGAAGGTAAAGACTTTCTATTGAGTATTTTAAAGCAAATAATAGACTTTATCAAATATTATCTTTCTTGGAAAGAATAGGAGTGTTGTCTAATCAATTTTTCCCAGCTACCAGTGAATTTTGGTCTCTGAGTTTTTTTTCATTCAGATGTGCTAGATTTATTTTTGCAGCAAATTTTCCTTATTTATACTAATTAAATATGCCTTTGTAGATCTTAATTGCATATATGTTAGAGTGGCTCATATATTGTACATTATACTATTAATGACCCATGAAAGGAAACATTGCGACCCATTTAGTAAAAAATGAACACCTTTTCATACAACATCAGTTAGTTTGTTGATTGATGTGATACATTTGTAATGTTTTTATCTGAGCATATTTATTTTTAAATTAAGACCACAAAATAATAAATTCTATTTCCTTTATTATGTTTGAATAGGATCAACTTAAATTGAAATATGAGCATATTGTATCTATTTTTAAAGTGTTGTATCTGAAAACCAGAGAGATGAGGCTCTGTGGTATCTCTACCTGAAATCTCAATTATGGTGCAGTAGGAATTAACGATGCACTTAATTATGTCTTCAACAGGAACTCCTCAGGCTGTGGAAGCATGAGTGTAAACGTGTGATAGCTGACCGCTTTAGCATGTCCAGTGATGTGACCTGGTTTGATAAGGCTGTTGTCAGTTTGGTGGAGGAGGAGTTTGGTGAAGAGAAAATCCCGGTGGTGGATTGTGGAACTGATGCTTATTTTGTGGATTTCTTGAGGGATGCACCAGAAGCTACAGGTAAACTACTGAGGCATTTAAAGTTCTCCAGCAGGTGGTGCCCAAGGTGAGATCAAATGCTAGAAGGTTTGTACATTTGCAGAGCTTCAGTTCCTGTGCAGAAAACAAACCTGGGTTTACAGAGGTAGATGCTCACAGCCAACTGTTGGACTGAGAGTGGGGTCCCCAATGGAGGAGTTAGAGAAAGGACTAAGGGAGCTAAAGGGGTTTGCAACCTCATAGGAAGAACAACAATATCAACCAACCAGAATCCCCAGAGCTTCCAGGGATTGAGCCACCAACCAAGGGTTACCCAGGGCTTTCGCTGCATATGTAGCAGAGGATGGCCTTGTCAGGCATCAGTGGGAGAGAGGTTCTTGGTCCTATGAAGGCTCCATAGATACCCCATTGCAGGAGAATTGAGGGCTCAAGGGCAGGGAAGTGGGAGTGGGGTGGGTGGAGGAGAATACTCATAGAAGTCAGGGGAGGGAGGATGGGATAGGGGCTATCAGGGAATGGGGGTGGGGGTGGGGAACTGGGAAAGGGGATAACATTTGAAATGTAAATAAAGAATATATCCAATAACTGCCCCCCAAAGAAATACAGAAAAGAAAAGAAAGGAAAAGAAATCTGGGGAAAGTGTATGCTCAGTAAGGACTGGAGGAGTGGGTCAGTACAGAACCAGAGTTCAAGGTGAATTATTTTCTGTTGATCACTTTGGTTATTAAAATGAGCAGAGATGTGGGTAGGCCAGGGCACATCTGGGACTTGTGGTCTGTCAGAGGTAGAGAGAGAAGACTTAGTATCTGTTGGCTGACTGTCTCTTGAATATCATTGTCTTCATGTTCGCAGATAGAAATGTGATTGTCACATTGCAGGAATGGTGGTGGTGGTGGGGGGACCAAAGTGTCATCTGTGGGATATGTGGGCAACTGTAACCATAGCTACTGCCAGATAAAAGACAACCAAAATGGCAATGATTATTCTTATCCAGGAACCTGAATTCTATGAGAGGCCCAGTGCATGTAACGGAGGAGTGAGTGATGTGCAGGCAGCCTTTTCTTAAGTTTCATAAACAGAGAGCAGAGGCGTACACCTCTGGTACCAGAAGTTGGGAGGCGGAGACTGGAGATAAGGCCATCATTGACTTATAGGCTAATGTAGTCATGTATTCTTTTTTTTTTTTTGATTTTTTTTATTGTATATATTCTATATTTACAATTCATTTCCCTTTTTCTGGTTCCCCACCCCCAAAGGTCCCACATGTCCTTTTCCCTCCCCCTGCTCCCGCATCCACCCCCTCCCACTTTACTGTTCTTGTGCTCTCCCACAATGATGTTTTGGTCCATTCTAGCACCAGTGTCCACTCCTTTCTTCTTGTGAGACATCACTTGATATGTGATTTGTGTCTTTGGTGTTCCAAGCTTCTAGGCTAATATCCACTTATCAGTGACTGTATACCATGGGTATTCTTTTGAGACTGGGTCACCTCACTTAGTATGACATTCTCCAGCTCCATCCATTTCTCTAAGAATTTCATGAATTCATTGTTTCTAATGGCTGTATAGTACTCCATTGTGTATATATACCACATTTTTTGTATCCATTCCTCTGTTGAGGGACATCTGGGTTCTTTCCATCTTCTGGCTATTATATATAAAGCTGCTATGAACATAGTAGAGCATGTATCCTTATTGCATGCTGGTGAATCTTCTGGGTATATTCCCAGGAGTGGTATGGCTGGGTCCTCCGGAAGTATCACGCCCAGTTTTCTGAGGAACCGCCATACTGATTTCCAGAGTGGTTGTACCAGCTTGCATTCCCACCAGCAGTGGAGGAGTGTTCCTCTTTCTCCACATCCTCGCCAACACCTGATGTCTTCTGAGTTTTTAATCTTAGCCATTCTGACTGGTGTGAGGTGAAATCTCAGGGTTGTTTTAATTTGTATTTCCCTAATGACTAGTGATGTTGAACATTTTTTAAGGTGTTTCTCAGCCATCCGAATTTCTTCAGGTGAAAAGACTCTGTTTAGCTCTGTACCCCATTTTTGGATAGGGTTATTTGGTTTTCTGGGGTCTAACCTCTTGAGTTCTTTGTATACATTGGAGATTAGCCCTCTGTCGGATGTGGGGTTGGTGAAGACTTTTTCCCAATTTGTTGGTTGCCGATTTATCCTTTTGACAGTGTCTTTTGCCTTACAGAAACTTTGTAGTTTTATGAGGTCCCATTTGTCTATTCTTGCTCTTAGAGCATAAGCAATTGGTGTTCTGTTCAGGAATTTTTCCCCTGCGCCAATGTCCTCAAGGGTCTTCCCCAGTTTCTTTTCTATTAGTTTTAGTGTGTCTGGTTTTATGTGGAGGTCTTTGATCCACTTGGAGTTGAGCTTAGTGCAAGGAGATAAGAGTGGATCAATTCTCATTCTTCTGCATGTTGATCTCCAGTTGAGCCAGCACCATCTGTTGAAAAGGCTATCTTTTTTCCACTGGATGTTTTCAGCTCCTTTGTCGAAGATCAATTGGCCATAGATGTGTGGGTTCAATTCTGGGTCTTCGATCCTATTCCATTGATCCGCTTCCCTGTCACTGAACCAATACCATGCAGTTTTTAATACCACTGCTCTGTAATATTGCTTGAGGTCCGGGATATTGATTCCCCCAGAAGTTCTTTTGCTGTTGATGATAGTTTTAGCTATCCTGGGTTTTTTGTTATTCCAGATGAATTTGAGAATTGCTCTTTCTAGCTCTATGAAGAACTGTGTTGGGATTTTGATGGGAATTGCATTGAATCTGTATATTGCTTTGGGCAAGATTGCCATTTTGACTATATTAGTCCTGCCAACCCACGAGCATGGAAGATTTTCCCATTTTCTGATGTCTTCTTCAATTTCCCTCTTCAGAGACCTGAAGTTTTTGTCATATAAATCTTTCACATGTTTGGTTAGCGTCACTCCAAGATACTTTATATCATTTGTGGCTATTGTGAAGGGTGTCATTTCCCTAATTTCTTTCTCGGCCTGCTTATCCTTCGCGTATAGGAAGGCTACTGATTTACTTGAGTTGATTTTATAGCCAGCCACTTTGCTGAAGTTGTTTATCAGTTGCAGGAGTTCTCTGGTGGAGGTTTTTGGGTCACTTAAGTAAACTATCATATCATCTGCAAATAGTGATAGTTTGACTTCTTCCTTTCCGATTTGTATCCCTTTGACTTCCCTCTGTTGTCGAATTGCTCTAGCTAGTACCTCAAGTACTATATTGAAGAGATATGGCGAGAGGGGACAGCCTTGTCTAGTCCCTGATTTTAGAGGGATTGCTTCGAGTTTTTCTCCGTTTACCTTGATGTTGGCTACTGGTCTGCTGTATATTGCTTTTACTATGTTTAGATATGGGCCTTGAATTCCTGTTCTTTCTAGGACCTTTAGCATGAAAGGATGCTGAATTTTGTCAAATGCTTTTTCAGCATCCAATGAGATGACCATGTGGTTTTTTTCTTTGAGTTTGTTTATGTAGTGGATTACGTTGATGGATTTCCGTATATTGAACCATCCCTGCATCCCTGGGATGAAGCCAACTTGATCATGGTGAATGATCGTTTTGATGTGTTCTTGGATTCGGTTGGCAAGTATTTTGTTTAGTATTTTTGCATCGATATTCATAAGAGAAATTGGCCTGTAGTTCTCTTTCTTAGTTGGATCTTTGTGTGGTTTTGATATCAGGGTAATTGTGGCTTCATAGAATGAGTTGGGTAGTGTTCCTTCTGTTTCTATTTTGTGGAATAATTTGAAGAGTATTGGTATCAGGACTTCTTTGAAGGTCTGATAGAATTCTGCACTAAAACCGTCTGGTCCTGTGCTCTTTTTGGTTGGAAGACTGTCTATGACCCCTTCTATTTCTTTGGGGGTTATGGGTCTGTTTAGACGATCTATTTGATCCTGGTTTAATTTTGGTATTTGGTAACTGTCGAGGAAATTGTCCATTTCCTCCAGATTCTCCAGCTGTGTTGAGTATAGGTTTTTGTAGTAGGATCTGATGATTTTTTTAATTTCCTCAGTTTCTGTTGTTATATCTCCCTTTTCATTTCTAATTTTGTTAATTTGAATACTGTCTCTGTGCCCTTTAGTAAGTCTGGCTAGGGGTTTATCTATCTTGTTTATCTTCTCAAAGAACCAGCTCCTGGTTTTGTTGATTCTTTGTATGGTTCTCTTTGTTTCAACTTGATTGTTTTCAGCCCTGAGTTTGATGATTTCCTGTCTTCTACTCCTCCTGGGTGAAATTGCTTCTTTTTGTTCCAGAGCTTTCAAGTGCGCCATTAAGTTGCTGGTATATGCTCTCTCCTGTTTCTTTTTGGAGACACTCAGGGCTATGAGTTTTCCTCTAAGCACTGCTTTCATTGTGTCCCATAGATTTGGGTATGTTGTGCCTTCATTTTCATTAAGTTCTAAGAATTCTTTGATTTCTTTCTTTATTTCTTCCTGGACTAGGGTATCATTGAGTAGAATATTGTTCAGCCTCCAAGCGTATGGGGATTTTCTGTTGTTTTTGTTGCTATTGAAGAACACTCTTACTCCATGGTGATCTGATAAGAGGCATGGGATTAGTTCGATCTTTTTATATTTGTTGAGATCTGTCTTGTGTCCAATTATATGGTCGATTTTGGAGAAGGTACCATGAGGGGCTGAGAAGAAGGTATAGTCTTTTGCTTTAGGGTGAAATGTTCTATATATATCTGTTAAATCTAATTGCTCCAAAGTTTCGATGAGTTTCTCCGTGTCTCTGTTTAGTTTCTGTTTTCCTGATCGGTCCACTCTAGATAGTGGAGTATTGAAGTCCCCCACAATCATTGTGTTAGGTGCAATGTGTGCTTTGAGCTTTAGTAAGGTTTCTTTTACAAATGAGGGTGCCCTTACATTTGGAGCGTAGATGTTTAGAATTGTGAGTTCCTCTTGGTGGATTCTTCCTTTGACTAGCAGGAAGTGACCTTCTGTGTCTCTTTTGATGACTTTGGGTTGAAAGTCAATTTTATCTGATATTAAAATGGCTACTCCAGCTTGCTTCCTGTGACCATTTGCTTGCAAAATTGTCTTCCATCCTTTTACTCTAAGGTAGTGTTTGTCTTTGACTCTGAGGTGTGTTTCCTGTAAGCAGCAAAATGTAGGGTCCTGTTTCTGTATCCAGTCTGTTAGTTTATGTCTTTTTATTGGGGAGTTGAGTCCATTGATGTTAAGAGATATTAAGGAATAGAGATTATTACTTCCTGACATTTTTTATGTTATTTTTGTTTTTGAGTAGTTATCTTCCTTTGAGTTTGATGGAAGAAGTTTACTGTCTTGCTTTTTCTTGGGTGCCATTTCCTTCCTTGTGTTGGAGTTTTCCTCCTATTATCCTTTGTAGAGCTGGGTTAGTGGAAAGATATTGTGTAAATTTGGTCCTGTCATGGAATATTTTGATTTCTCCATCTATGTTGATTGAGAGTTTTGTTGGGTATAGTAGTCTTGGCTGACATTTGTTTTCTCTTAGGGTCTGCATGATGTCTGCCCAGGCTCTTCTAGCTTTCATGGTTTCTGGAGAGAAGTCTGGTGTGATTCTGATAGGTCTTCCTTTATATGTTACTTGGCCCTTTTCTCTTACTGCCTTTAATATTCTTTCTTTGTTTAGTACATTTGGGGTTTTGATTATTATGTGACGGGAGGTGTTTCTGTTCTGGTCCAGTCTGTTTGGAGTTCTGTAGGCTTCTTGTACATTCATGGGCATCTCTCTCTTTAAGTTAGGAAAGTTTTCTTCCATAATTTTGTTAAAGATATTTGCTGGCCCTTTAAGTTGTATATCTTCACTCTCATCTATCCCTATAATCCTTAGGTTTGGTCTTCTCATTGTGTCCTGGATTTCCTGGATGTTTTGGGTTACAAGCCTTTTGGATTTTGCATTTTCTTTGACTGTGGAGTCAATGGTTACTATGTTATCTTCAGCATCGGAGATTCTTATTTCTATCTCTTGTATTCTGTTGTTTATGTTTGCATCTACGACCCCTGTTTTCTTCCCAAGGTTTTCTATCTCCAAGGTTGCCTCCTTTTGTGATTTCTTAGTTGTTTCTACCTCTGGGTTCAGATCTTGGATGGTTTTGCTCAGTTCCATCATTTGTTTGTTTGTGTTTTCATGTAATTCTTTAATATATTTTTGTGCTCCCTCTTTCATGACTTCTGCCTGTTGTTTCAAGTTCTCCTGCATTTCTTTAACTGATTTTCTCACTTCCTCTTTATTGGTTTCTGTCTGATGGCCCATATTCTCCTGGAGTTCTTTAAGTGTTTTTTGTGTTTGGATTGTAAGAGCTTCTACTCTATTGATGTTCCCCTGCATTTCTTTAAGAGATTTGTTTATGTCTTTTTTGTGTTCCTCTAGGAGCATCATGACCTGTGCTTTTATATCTAACTCTTGTTTTTCTGGTGTGCTGGGGTATCCTGGACTTGCTGTGGTTGGCGAATTGGGTTCAGATGGTGTCATAATGCCTTGATTTCTGTTAATAACGTTCCTACGTTTGCCTTTTGCCATCTCTTTATCTCTGGCGTTAGTTGGTCTTATTGTAGATGGCGCCCTGCTGAAAGCACAGCACGCCTGTCCCCAGGAGACAGATCCCTTCTGGCAGCTTGTCTGTGCTGGACTATGCTCGCTCTGAGTCCAGGCCCCTGACTCCAGCTGCTAGAGTTCTGAGCTGTGCCCTGAGGCGGCCCGGTGGCCCCTCGCTGCTAGTCTGCTCAGAGAGCTGGTCCCGGCCGGTAGTCTGCACCCGCAGCTGAGCTTTCTGTGCCCGGATCTCCTGCAGAGCTAAGCTAAGCTATAACTCTGGCCACGCACCGGATTCCAGCCACTCACTGTGTTCAGTGTGCCCGCTGTTTGCGCGTGGGGGTCTGGGGCAAGATGGCTGCCCCTGCTGAAAGCACCGCGTGTCCTTGGCTGAGCTGCTCGTACCCGGCTCTGCTGCTCCCTTCTGGCTGCGTTGTCTGTGCTGGACTATGCTCGCTCTGAGTCCAGGCCCCTGACTCCAGCTGCTAGAGTGCCGAGCTGTGCCTCGAGGCGGCCCGGTGGCCCCTTGCTGCTAGTCCGCTCAGAGAACTGGTCCCGGCTGCTAGTCTGCACCCGCAGCTGAGCTTTCTGTGCCCAGATCTCCTGCAGAGCTAAGCTAAGCTATAACTCTGGCCACGCACCTGATTCCAGCCGCTCACTGCGTCCAGTGTGCCCGCTGTTTGCGCGTGGGGGTCTGGGGCAAGATGGCTGCCCCTGCTGAAAGCACCGCGTGTCCTTGGCTGAGCTGCTCGTACCCGGCTCTGCTGCTCCCTTCTGGCTGCGTTGTCTGTGCTGGACTGTGCTCGCTCTGAGTCCAGGCCCCTGACTCCAGCTGCTAGAGTGCCGAGCTGTGCTCCGAGGCGGCCTGGTGGCCCCTCGCTGCTAGTCCGCTCAGAGAGCTGGTCCCGGCTGCTAGTCTGCACCCGCAGCTGAGCTTTCTGTGCCCAGATCTCCTGCAGAGCTAAGATAAGCTATAACTCTGGCCACGCACCTGATTCCAGCCGCTCACTGCGTCCAGTGTGCCCGCTGTTTGCGCGCGGGGGTCTGGGGCAAGATGGCTGCCCCTGCTGAAAGCCTAGTCATGTCTTCTAATGCTTGGGAATGACTACAGCTTCTCTGATTTGTGGGACAACCTTATGTGTGATCCATCAAACATTTCTGAGTGAAAGGTACAAAAAACAAACACACAAACAAACAAAAAAACAACAACAACACAGTTTCCCCTCTAGTTAGAAAGTCTTCTTATAAAGTCAGTCAAGCATGTATAAAATCTGGAAAGACCATTTGGAAAAAGAAATGGCTAGGATTTATCCTGTGTTTATTGGACTCATTTATATCTCACATCCTCTAGTGGAGAACAATGACCAAGTAGACTGAGCTTTTAAAGGGTCAAAGTGCAACTGCTCCATTTGGGAGGAGAGCAAGGACCATTGGGAAATGTCCAACTGCCTGTGACTTCAAAACACTTTATGTCTTGAAGTTTGAGTTGAACATTTATGGCGGTTTCCTTATTATATTTTTCCAAAAAAGCCATGCAAATCTTTACCTCTCTCACGATTTTGATGTTACCCCCATTTCTTTAGCTTATTGTTTTAATTAGTTATCTGTCTCTAGCATGGGTTTCAAAATACAATGTTTAGTTGTGAGTACTTATTAAATCATAAAAGAAATCATTTGACATTGGTTCTTTCTAGAAGTATCTGCCCACGATTATGAAAATTGATTCTTCTCCTATTATGTGCTTTCTGTTTTCTTAAAATATTAATATGATATTTTGATAAAAATATTACATAATATTAATATCAACACACTAAAATCAGACTTTTAGCATGCAAACTTAGGCAGGAGTAGTGAAGTTCAGTGATTTGAAGAGACCTGTCGCTTCCTGTCAAGGTGAAACATCTGAGGAGGCCGATGCTGAGTTGCCGAAGATTTATGAGCCAATCGCTTCCCTTAACCACCTGCGAGAGCGTCTGAGTATGTTCCTGCAGCTCTATAATGAAAGCATCCGGGGCACCGGCATGGACATGGTGTTCTTCACAGACGCAATGGTCCACTTAGTCAAGGTACAGTGGCGTCACCAACGAGCTCGCCGCCAGTGGCAGATATTTGGCTTCACCTGGAATAATGCTCTCCATTCATCATTTTCTCTTCCTACGAGGGAGGAGTCAGTTTAAAAGTAAACTCCCTTGATGTGTACTCTTTGGTTGGTGGTCCAGTCTGGCCTCCTATGTGGCAGAGGATGGCCTTGTTGGACATTAGTGGGAGGAAC
Source organism: Apodemus agrarius (assembly GCA_964023405.1). Classification (NCBI taxonomy): domain Eukaryota; kingdom Metazoa; phylum Chordata; class Mammalia; order Rodentia; family Muridae; genus Apodemus; species Apodemus agrarius. The sequence continues at coordinate 11,498,638 of OZ030020.1, read as the reverse complement.
GGCCCTTGGGCCTGAGGGTGTTCAATGCTCCAGTGTAGGAGAATGCTAGGGCGGGAAGATGGAGTGGGTGGGTGGGTCAGGGAGTACCCTCACTGAGGAGGGGGAATGAGATACGGGGTTTCTGAAGGGGACACCCAGAAAGGGGAAAACATTTGAAATGCAAATAAAGGAAATATCCAATAAAAAAATTAAAAAGAAAGAAATTATGTTTAAAGGAAAAAAAAAAGTAAACACCCAGTTGCATTCCAATTGAATTCCTAAGCCGAATGCAACATGTCGCACATTATAGGCTTAAAATAAGAGCACTCATATTTCCAACATGCGATGGTGAGAATTTTATTCAGCGTTGATATTCAGCTTCTAGCTCAGTGTTTTTGCTGCATGGGATGAATGTGATTTATCTGAGTTCAAAGAACAAAGTCCGTGTATACCTACATGATGCAAAGAGTACCTAACTAAGCACACCCAGGGAAATAAGTGAGTCAGATACCACACATTGCCCACACACACCTTAGGTTCTCTGTGTAGTCATTCGCAGGGATGGAAATCCGAGAGGAGAATGTGGATGCAGGATGGAGAAGGGGATTGGGTAACAATGTCAAATGGGTAGAATTTTAGTTTTACAGGACAAAGAGAGATATGGGAAGTAGATGGTATGAATGATTGCACAATATGGTACCTCTACTTAATATTATTAAAGTATACACTTTAATTAGTTATGATGGTAAGTTCTGCTACATGCATTGATTGTGTCATCTGCTTTTCTGGGTGCTGCAGCCACATATCTGAGAATAAAATAGCTTAAGGGAATATTTTAGTTTCTTGCTTACTGTATGAAGTGATACAGTCTATCATGGAGTCAAGGGCCTGAGGCCACTGATGACATTGCACCTGCAGTTAGCAAGCAGAGGGAGAAAAGAAGGCTGTGTGTGCTTGGCTGCTTTTCAACTCTTTATGAAGTTTAGGATGGGATTTTCCATCCAATCGACCTCACCTAGAAAATCTCTCACAGTACACTTAGACACGCAGTTCTGGAGTGGCTATACATTCACTAAAATTGCAAAATCAAGATTAGCCATCACATATGTTTTGTAACCAAAGTTAGTAGTTCTAAAAACAAAACAAAACACAAAACAAAATAGTGCAGGAACAGTTGACCTGGAGAAGATGAAAATTCCGGTAGAATGAATTCCACCGGGGAAGTAGAATTTTATCTTACTTTGTCATATGAGACAGTTGGTCAGTTCTCAAACATTGGAAGTAAAAAGAAAAGTTATATTTCATATATAAAATGTATATGACCTAATTTATGTCATTAGATTTTCCACTAAATAGATGTCATGGATTTTCTTATTTTGCTGACAGCTGTTACTTTCGGACTACATACTTTCACTTAGAAATCGGGTGACTTGGGACTGTCTTCTGTCATTTAGGTATAAGCATGAAGAATGACCTCATCAATACAAGTTGCCTCCTCTAATAGTTAGTGGATCTGGTCCGGGGAGGTGGTTTGAGAGTACACCCAGTGCACCTTTCCTGTGACCTGGCCTTAGCTCACCAGTGCATTTTCTCCACATGAGGGCAAGGATCTCTCTGCGGGGTTGAAGTGAGCCTGGACCAAGAGGAAGACAGAGTGCTTATTTGGAGATCGGGGCTCTCCCCAAGTGTTTGCTCTCCCATCATCTTTAATTTTCACAGGATTGTGTTTTAATTTCACTTTAATACCGTCTATTTGCTTGTTCACATACCGGCTTATGTCTCTAATGTTGTGATGATTGATCTTGCACCAGGTAAAAAAATACAACAAAAGATTTCCTGAAACCAAATACTCAAAAAAAAAAAAAAAAAGGATAACCCCCTAAGCAGCACACCTCCGTGGCCACTACATCAGCTCCTGCCTAACTCCCTAATATAGTCGACACATCAGACACAGGACAGGGTTATCACTGGGACGTGGTGACCAAGGGATGTTAGAAGGTTGTAGTGCTGTTCTGTTCTGGTTTCTTCTCTCTCTCTTTTTTTTTTAATTTTTATTTTCTATATTCTATGTTTATATCTGGTTTCTTCTCATCTGTTTAGTTTCAGCATTTTGAATTTACACCAAGGGAAGGTATGGGAAGAGACATGGCAACTCTCTATGGCTGTATAGTGACTGTATAGTGACTGTATAGTGACTGTATAGTGACTGTATAGTGACTTTGTAGAGTCACAGAGACAGCCTGAGAGCAGGGACATGGGAAGACTGAAGCACACATCTGACCTCAGGTTCTAAGTCCGTGACGAGAAAGGTGACATAGTCTCCTTTCTCACCTGTTCCAAAATTTGGGAAACTAGCTTCAAACCCAGGGGTATTCCAAGTGGGAATGGAACATACTGAGCCAACGGAAGGACATTTGGAGGAAGGCTCCTTAAGAAAACCTTGTCAGGAAGGAAAGCCTCAGGAATCCCAGGCAGAGCTAGCAGGAGCTATCTTTAGCCCCACCTCTCACTGTCATTGGACTCAGAAAAAGCACATGTACAGCAATATTTTAGATTCAATGTGTATTTTAGGTGAGGAAGGGTTACTATGCAAGGTGAAAAGATTGTCCAGAGTTCTATTGTGGATCCTCTCTAGAAGCTGCCGGAAGCCTGATGGGAGTACTTCATTCAATACCTGGAAAGCTAAGTCAATCAACCAGGAGTAGGACCAGGGATAGTCAGTGTCTTAGTCAGGGTTTCTAGTCCTGCACAAAACATCATGATCAAGAAGAAAGTTTGGGAGGAAAGTGTTTATTCAGCTTATACTTTCACACAGCTGTTCATCACCAAAGGACATCAGGACTGGAACTCAAGCAGGGCAGGAACTTGGAAGCAAAAGCTGATGCAGAGGCCATGAAGGGATGTTACTTACTGGCTTGCTTCCCCTGCCTTGCTCAGCTTGCTTTCTTATAGAACCCAAGACTACCAGCCCAGGGATGGCACCACCCACCATGGGCCCTCCCACCTCGATCCCTAATTGAGAAAATGCCCCACAGCTGGATCTCATGGAGGCACTTCCCCAACTGAAGTTCCTTTCTCTGTAATAACTCTGGCTTGTGTCAAGTTGACACACAAAACCGGAGAGTAAAGTCTATGTCTACTGAACAGGGCAGAGTAGTCTCCTGGCCCATCTTTCATCACTTCTTGGTAGAGATAGATCTTGGGTATTAATCAACTTACCAAGTAGTATGAGGGTGTTTATGCACACTTCTCTTGCACCATCTCTGTTGTTCTTGGGTAGTTTTCTTCCTTTTGACTTAAACTGTGTTTTCACACGTGGAAGGCATTGTAGTCAGTGGCATGCTCTGAGTTCTGAGCACGGGCACAGCGCACAGTGATCTAGCATGTCTGGTGTCCTTCCTAGCGTGCTGCTTTAGGTTTCACACACTAAAAGAACACCTTGAAGCCTCCTTTGGGTTTTTTTCTTGTAAACAGAGCTAGCCACAATCTGGAATATCAGTACCCTATCGTGAGAGCACAGCCCACCCTTGACACCTGGTAGTGCAACCCAAGTGTTGTCATTCAGAAGTGCTCCATTCCCTTAAGCTTCTTAAGTCTTTCTAGTATGGCTTTCTAGTCTGACCCAGAGATACCCTTGTTTTCCAAGTGACTGTTTGGCATTAAAAAGTTATTTATTATTTTAAAATACATTTAAATTAAAATAGAATTGCATCATTTCTCCCTCTGTCCATCCTTCTAGGGACTCTCCCTCTACTCTCTTCACTGTCCCTCCATTTTCAAATTATAGCCTCTTTGTGATTATTATTACCACACACATAGAGATGTACGTATGTATATTAAATATACGGGTACAATTGGTTGAGTTCATTGTGTATGTGTCTTCAGGGCCGACACATACCAGTTATACCAGTTAACCAGTAAGAGCTCATCACAGGGAGAGACTGATTCCCCCTCTCCCAGCAGTTATCAGTTATAGGTGGCCTTATTCTTATATCAAGTGCACAATGTAATGGTGAATTTGCATGTTGAAAGACGAGAATTTATCTACTTTCTATTATAGATCTCTCGAGTTATCCGGACTCCTCGAGGAAATGCCCTCCTGGTTGGCGTGGGTGGATCGGGAAAGCAGAGCCTGACAAGGCTGGCTTCGTTCATTGCTGGCTATACCTCTTTCCAGATCACCCTGACAAGGTAAGAGCCTTTATGTTACCATAAAATGGATTTTGAAGAAAGGGTCTCAGAGGTCACCAGCAGTTAAGAATGCATTTTCTTATGTACGTTAAGAATCACAATAGTTTTTCTCTTTGAATACTGACATGTCTTCCCCTTTCAACCCTTGTCATGGACCAGAACATTTTCTATTAGTAACCTACTTTTTTAAAAAACAGTCCAGCCTTTCTCTACAGAGCATTGCTGCTTCTTTGTTTTTACATTTTATAGAGAATAAGCATTAACTGTATCCTTTGTACATATTAGAAGACATTTCTATATCAAAAGTGCTAGTGTAGATTTCAGCAGAGTTAATATAATGAAAAATAGATGAAAAAGTTATACATGCAAACATTTTAAATATTTGTTGAATATTGAGTAGATACTCAACACTGTCTAGGAGAGCAAAATTTTGTTAGCTTCCTGTTACTAGGGGAAAATAAGTGCTAATCAATTTAAGAAAGAAAGATTTATTTGGTTCATGGTTTTATATAATGTCTGGTTATCTCTGTTTTTTATGGATTTACAGTGAGGTTAAAATCATGACAGGCAGTCTATGGGTGTGTGATAGAACAAGACTGCCTACGTGATGGTAACAGAGAAGGCGAAAAATAAAAGGGTAAAGAGCACATGCAAATGTGCTTGCACACATGTGTGCACGTGCACACACAGACACACATACACACACAGAAACAGAGACAGAGACGGACAGAGTAAGAGAAATAGACATAGAGACACAGATACAGCGATACAGACGCACAGATACACAGACACATCACAGAGAGAAAGGGGGCAGTGGGGGAGCGAGAGAGAGTCAGAGAGACAAACAGAGATACATGCAGAGACAGAGAGATATGGAGACATTGAGGGATAGAACCTGGAGCACATGTGCATGGAAGAAAGAACATTTAGTATTCCCTTCAAGAACAGTCCCCTAAGGTCCAGTGACCGAACTTCCTTCTGTGAGCTGCCACTTTCTAAGGTTTTATCACCTCCCAATGACACGTAGGCTGGGTCCGAGTAACTAACATAACACATAAGTCTTTGGGAGACAGTCCTGGACCGATGAATACATAGATAACTCTGGCCAGTGTTGTCATGGTGCTATAGCAACTCAAAGGAGACAGGTAGCAAGTGTTTCACTCAATAAAATATGGCTTGTAGGCAGTGTTGTGTCTACTAGGGAAATAAATGCAGATGCATCAGCAGAGGCTTTATGGAAGAAATGATGTTAAAATGAGACCTGCGTCTGAGTAGGGATTCTAGAAGAACCTGTGAGTTTCCAGGACAAAAAGCCAAACCAAAACAAGAAAACAAAAAACAAAAAAAAATTGGCATTGTGAAGTGAACATCAAGGCAAGTTCCTACTGATCTCTGGAAGAATCTAATATGGCTGAGTGTTGAATGTGAGATGGCAATTGGGAATGTATTAATCATGGAGGGATTTGAAGGTATAGTGAGGAATTGCTAGGTCACCAGAGAGTAATAGGTAACCACTGATGGGCTACCAGTAAGGTGTGTGTGTGTGTGTGTGTGTGTGTGTGTGTGTGTGCATGTGAATGTGTATGAAAGTGTATGTGTGTGTGCATGTGTGAGTGAGTGTGTGAGTGTGTGTGAGTGTGTGTGTGCAAGTGTGCATGAATGTATGTGAGTGTGTGTGAGTGTGTAAGAGTATGTGCGAGTGTGTACATGTGTAGGTAAGTGTGAGCCTGTGTATGAGTGTTTGTGTATGTGAGTTTTTGCATGTCTAGTAAATGGATGGAGAAACCAAAACTGTCATAAAGATATCTGAGGAGTCTAGGCAAGACATGATGGTGCCACGAGGCGTGGCAGAGAGAAGGGAAAGATGTTTGGTGGAAATCCACGAGATTTTTAGCAAACTGGAGCTTTCTTGGTAATTCTGGTTTTGGGGATACAGAATTATATAGTGTCTTAGTCAGAGTTTCTATTCCTGCACAAACGTCATGACCAGGAAGCAAGTTGGGGAGGAAAGGGTTTATTCAGCTTACACTTCCACACAGCTGCTCATCACCACAGGAGGTCAGGACTGGAACTCAAGCAGGTCAGGAAGCAGGAGCTGATGCAGAGGCCATGGAGGGATGTTCCTTACTGGCTTGCTTCCCCTGGCTGGCTCAGCTTGCTCTCTTATAGAATCCAAAACCACCAGCCCAGGGATGGCACCACCCACAATGGGCCCTCCCCCCTCTTGATCACTAATTGAGAAAATGCCTTACAACTGGATCTCATGGAGGCACTTCCCCAACTGAAGCTCCTTTTTCTGTGATAACTCCAGCCTGTGTCAAGTTGACACACAAAACCAGCCAGTACATATAGATAGCCACTGTTAATGAAGAGAGGGAACACCAGATGAATTCTCTCTCTCTCTCTCTCTCTCTCTCTCTCTCTCTCTCTCTCTCTGTGTGTGTGTGTGTGTGTGTGCATGCAGAGAGAGAGAGAGAGAGAGAGAGAGAGAGAGAGAGAGAGAGAGAGAGAGAGAGAGAGAGAGAGAGAGAGAGAGAGAGAGAGAGAGAGAGAGAGAGAGAGAGGGAGAGAGAGAGGCGGGGAATAGAAAGCTAAATCAGCACAGGAACAATAAACATGGAGAGATATGTAGAGGTGATTCAGAGAAGTCAAACAGAGCTTCAGAAGGCCAGTTTGGGAAGTTTAGTTGAGAAGAATTCATTAGCAGTTAATCCAGAGAAATGCAGGTAGGAAGTCCTGATTATTTGGCATCCATGGGAAACAAGCCACTGACCTGTCTCATTGCGAGAGACCCATATGCTGCTGCTAGCTTGGAGGATGAAAGCTATTGAATATTGGAGTTGGAGAGCCTGTTATTCAAGCTGAGGCTGTCATAGCTGGTCTGAATTATATGACTCTCCTTCAAGAATAAATTCAAAGATTTCTGTTTAATACATGTAGTAGGATGGCAGAGATAGCCCTTGTTACCATGCTTATAATTCTAGTCTATGTGTGGAAGCCAAGCTAGGGAAACATAACCTGCACTGGAAGGAGACTCAATTCTTATTTTTGTTTCTGTCATTTGCCTAAAGCCTTCTTGTTTTCAAGTCACCTTTACATATTTGAGCTAATTGGATTTTCTAATGAAGTTGGTTAGGTGGTCAAGTAGCAATAGTCCATCTTGCAGCTGGAGTTCAGAGAGCCTGTAAATTACGTGACATCAGACAGCGTAGGGGAATTGATTGCACTGCAGGATTTGTAATCAATCCAGATGTCTAGTCAAGTGTGACTCCTGCTACAACCCTGTGGCTCAGTAAACACCCACAACTTTCACAGTGACAAATTTGTGCCTCTGCATGTCACAGTGAAAATGATCCATTACCAATGGGAGGAAAGGCAAGGTTTTCCTTACCTTAGAGACCATCCGATTCCGTAAGCCATAGATGCTTGGTCAGGGCTGGACCGAGGAGCTTCTCAGCTGGGAAACACTACTATTGGCCATATTATTTGACAGCAGTAATTTTGCCTGTGCATTTAAGAAGCTGGTTGAGATGAGACTTGTATTCTGTCTCATTTGCTCTTGTGTGTGTGTGTGTGTGTATGTGTGTGTGTGTGTGTGTGTGTGTGTGTGTGTGTATGCCCATTGGAGGTCAGAGGTCAATCTCAGGCATCTTCTTCTATTTTTTTTTTTTGATACAGATTGCCTCAATGAATCCAGAGCTTAGCATTTCATCTAGACTAGCTCCTTGGCCATTCAAGAGTCCTCTGCCAAGAATTCTCTGTTTAGCTGTATGCCATTTTTCAACTGGGTTACTTGGCTTGTTGATGCCTAGATTTGTGTCTATATATTTTGGATATTAGCTTTCTGTCAGACATAGGGTTATTGAAGATCTGTTCCCATGCTGTAGGCAGTCATTTTGTCCTATAGATGGTGTCCTTAGCCATCTTTTTGTTGTTAAACATGGGCTATGACAGTGTCCTTTGCTTTGCAGAAACTTTGTAATTTTATGAGGTCCCATTTGTCGATTCTTGATCTTAGAGCATAAGCTATTGGTGTTCTGTTCAGGAACTTTTCCCCTGTGCCCAAGTCCTCCAGGGTCTTCCCAAGTTTCTTTTCTAATAGTTTCAGTGTGTCTGGTTTTATGTGGAGGTCCTTGATCCACTTGGAGTTGATCTTAGTGCAAAGAGATAAGATTGGATCAATTCGCATTCTTCTGCATGTTGACTTCCAGTTGAACCAGCACCATTTGTTAAAAAGGCTATCTTTATTCCACCGGATGGTTGTGGCTCCTTTATCAAAGATCAAGTGACCATAAGTCTGTGGGTTAACCTCTGGGTCTTCAATCCTGTTCCATTGATCTGCTTGCCTGTTGCTATACCAATACCATGCAGTTTTTAACACAATTGCTCTGTAGTACTGCTTGAGGTCAGGGATATTGATTCCCCCAGAAGTCCTTTTATTGTTGAGAATAGTTTTAGCTATCCTGGGTTTTTTGTTGCTCCAGATGAATTTGAGAATTGCTCTTTCTAGCTCTATGAAGAATTGAGTTGGGATTTTGATGGGGATCGCATTGAATCTGTATATTGCTTTTGGCAAGATGGCCATTTTTACTATATTGATCCTGCCAATCCAGGAGCAAGAAATATTTTTCCATCTTCTGAGGTCTTCTTCGATTTCTTTCTTCAAGGACTTGAAGTTCCTGTTGTAGGGATCTTTCGCTTGTTTGGTTAGAGTTATGCCAAGATATTTTATGTTGTTTGTGGCTATTGTGAAGGGTGTTATTTCCCTAATTTCTTTCTCTGCCTGCTTGTCCTTTGAGTACAAGAAGGCCACTGACTTGTTTGAGTTAATTTTATAACCTGCCACTTTGCTGAAGTTGTTTATCAGCTGTAGAAGTTCTCTGGTGGAGTTTTTTGGGTCGCTTAGGTAAACTATCATATCGTCTGCAAATAATGATAGTTTCACTTCTTCCTTTCCAATTTGTATCCCTTTGACTTCCTTATGTTGTCTAATTGCTCTTGCTAGAACTTCAAGTACTATATTGAAAAGATATGGAGAGAGAGGGCAGCCTTGTCTAGTCCCTGATTTTAGTGGGAATGCTTCAAGTTTCTCTCCATTTATTTTGATGTTGGCTACTGGTTTGCTGCAAAGGACAGTGTCAGAAGGACAAAACGGCAACCAACAAAGTGGGAAAAGATCTTCACCAACTCCACATCCGACAGAGGGCTAATATCCAGTATATACAAAGAACTCAAGAAGTTAGACCGCAAAGAAACAAATAACCCTATCAAAAAATGGGGCACAGAGCTAAACAAAGAATTTTCACCAGAAGAAATTCGGATGGCCGAGAAACACCTTACAAGATGTTCAACATCATTAGTCATCAGGGAAATGCAAATCAAAACAACCCTGAGATTCCACCTCACACCAGTCAGAATGGCTAAGATTAAAAACTCAAGAGACAACAAGTGCTGGCGAGGATGTGGAGAAAGAGGAACACTCCTCCACTGTTGGTGGGATTGCAAAATGGTAAAACAGCTCTGGAAATCAGTTTGGAGGTTCCTCAGAAAATTGGGCATGTCACTTCCAGAGGACCCTGGCATACCACTCCTGGGCATATACCCAGAGGATTCCCCTGCATGCAATAAGGACACATGCTCCACTATGTTTATAGCAGCCTTGTTTATAATCGCCAGAAATTGGAAGGAGCCCAAATATCCCTCAAAGGAGGAATGGATACAGAAAATGTGGTATATTTATACAATGGAATACTACTCAGCAATTAAAAATAATGAATTCATGCAATTTGTAGGTAAATGGTTAGACCTGGAAAATATCATCCTGAGTGAATTAACCCAATCACAAAAGAATGCACATGAAATGCAATCACTGATAAGTGGATATTAATGAGCCCAGAAGCCCTAAATACTCAAGACACAAATAGCAAGTCAAATGATTCCCAAGAAGAAGAAAGGAGAGGACCCTGGGCCTGTAAAGATTGCATCCAGTTTAGTAAAGAAACCAAGGGGGGAGGGGGAATTATTGGGGAACAGATGGGGGGGGGAGAGAAACTATGGGAACTATGGTGGGTGGGAACTGGGAAAGGGGAAAGCCTTTGGAATGTAAACATAGAATATAGAAAATAAAATAAAATTAAAAAAACAAACAAACAAACAAAAAAAAAAAACATGGGCTATGAGTGTTAGAGCTCACTTGGTTTGTGAAGCAAGCTCTTCCCATAATGTTCACTTCACAAAGCTAGATTTTTGTCTGGCAGCTCAGAGGTTCTAGTCTAGAGTTTTACTCATATGCAAGTTTCATTTGAACATCATTTCTTCCAGAAAGCCTCTTCTGATGTATTCTCATGGACTTCCCTATTAGAAATAAAAGGCCCCTTTTTGTCTCTTTTAAAGGGAGAGCTATCTTTAACAAACTTTTACAACTACTTAGGTCTTGTTTCTCTTATAGTCTCCTAAAAATATCGACACATGATTGTCCTGGTTAGTGTTTTGTCAACCTCACCTTGGCAGGTATTCTTGGATGGTGAAAGAAACCAAGCTGAAGGAGCCGGGCAGAAGGAGCCAGTAACCATCACTCCTTCTGCTTCCGTTCCTGACTCCAGGTTCCTGTTCTGCTTTGGTGATGGTTTTTAATCACAGCGATAGAAAACCTAACTCAGACACTGATTGTAGATTTAGTTTATGGATATAAAGAGACAGAGTTTAGATGTCAAATATTTTTTTTATAAAAGTCAATTGAAGCCAAGTCATGGTGGTACACACCTTTAATCCTAGCACTCAGGAGGCAGGGCCAGGCAGATCTCTGAGTTAAGGCCAGCCTGGTCTATAACGTGAGTTCCAGGATAGCCAGAACTACATGGAGAAACCCTGTCTCAGAAAAACCAAACCAAACCAAACCAAACCAAACCAAACCAAACCAAACCAAACCAAACCAAACCCCAAAGAAAAAACAAAATAAAAAACAAAAGCAAAACAACACTATCACAATCATCTAAAACAAAACACGATAAAACAAACCCCCAAAATCCAACCAACCAACCAATTAAGCAACCAAAATAAAAGGCCTTATTTTATCTTTATTTACTCTGAATTCTGATTTGTTTTAATGACACTCCCCCACCACACACACACACACACACACACACACACACACACAGAGAGAGAGAGAGAGAGAGAGAGAGAGAGAGAGAGAGAGAGAGAGAGAGAGATCCATTTTTGTCTGTGCTTTTGACGGTAATGGACTACTCTGTGTGGCTATTACTTTAACCTTCCTTGATTATAGGATGGCTTCTACCTGCAGATTGCTTTGGGGATTGAAAGGAGATTAATGGTAGGGTGAATTTCAAATGTTTCCAGCTAGTCTGATACAGTGTACTGGGTGTTCTGAAACTATCTGTTATGTGGCATTCAGGGATATGAAGATAGTAGTGATTTCGGAAGAGGAGAAGATCTCTGTGGGTCATGATTCATCTTCTCACTCCATCACAAAAGCTTGAATGGATTTAGTTTAGTTCACTCTATGAGGCATCTTCTAACATTTGCATTGATGATGGGTGCTTAATAAATCTTCTCATTATTATTAGAATATTAGCTTTGTCATTGTATATTTTCAAAATGGCACCTGCACACAGTCACATGACATATATGAATGCAAATGATATTTGCTTGTGTTAAGTTATGTTTGTTTCAGGTTTGACTTTTCCTTAAGGCTGTTTTTGTGTACCAAAGCAACCATTGTAGTATCTGTGAAGTTAAAAAATTAGTGACCTAGCTAATATCCATAGACAGTATGTATAAAAATAAAGCTAGCATTGTTTGATGGCTAGGTAGCATAAGGCTGTGACCTGCATAAGGAAATGTTTTAGTGGCTGATCCAATGGCTGCATTTCTTCAGATCCTATAGCACCTCAAATCTGATGGAAGACCTGAAGATTTTGTACAGGACTGCTGGCCAGCAAGGCAAAGGGATCACTTTCATTTTTACAGACAATGAGATTAAAGAGGAGTCGTTTCTGGAATACATGAACAACGTACTGTCATCGGGCGAGGTGGGAGCGCACTTACTTTCATAACTTTGCCTCTCTAAATTCCTTCCAATGTAGAACTCCCTGGTGTTCTTTGTCCTTTAGAAATTTAAATTAATGTTCTTTGGAACTTGGCAATCAGTATGAAGAATGCCTCTCTTTTTCTATTGGGTTTTTAAGAGAATAAAACTCCCAATTGGGATGCGAAGCTAAGAATTTCCAACAGTAATATGAAAGATGAGGAAGCTGGAGGGGGGCCTGGAAGGCTAGGCTTGGGTGTGTCCAGTTACCCTCCAACAGAGGGCTGCGGCTTTGCAGTCAGTCATAGAACCATCTCTGTGCATCAAGATGTGATGTATTTCATCTTGAAAGATTTAAGTTCACTTTAAAAGCTGAACTTGAGAGCACAAAGTTCAACCTGCAGTCAGATTCTCTAAGATGGAGTCTGAACCAAAGATCTGGTCTCTTGATATAAGCACTTTATACTGAAAATCTTGCTTCAGATCTACACACATTCAAATATGTGTGCTGGAGCCAAGAGAGATGAAGGGAAAACAAAGACATCTGTATATATACTTGTTTGAAAATGAAAACTGTTTTCATATGAGTTAGTGTTAATAAATAGCCCAATACTAAGCTCTCTCTCTCTCTAAAAAAAAAAAAAAAAAAAAAAAAAAAAAAAAAAAGCACAAATGGAGAAGTCCTGGACCTTTAGAGTATTCATTTTCGTATGTCTCATATATGCATATGCTGACTTTGAATGCCTGTATTTCTTCCTGAGGTCTCCAACCTCTTTGCTCGGGATGAAATTGATGAGATCAATAGTGACCTGATGTCCGTCATGAAGAAGGAGCACCCCAGGCGCCCACCCACCAACGACAACCTGTACGAGTATTTCATGAGCAGGGTCCGAGGAAACCTGCACGTCGTGCTCTGCTTTTCACCCGTGGGAGAGAAATTTCGAAACCGAGCTTTGAAGTTCCCCGCCCTGATTTCAGGATGCACCATTGACTGGTTCAGCCGGTGGCCCAAGGATGCTTTAGTTGCTGGTCAGTGTGATGGAGATAATGCCGTCGTGCGTTCTTGCTCACAGGGGCGTCATTTACCGTATTATTTATTTCTCATCATTTACTTTCTCTGCTACCAATGTCTCTGTGCTGGGCTGAACAATGCTCTCTCTGCCCGGTGATGGAGGAATTTTGACTTTTGCTACAAACTTCTGTTCCTTCAAATTTTACGACTTGGTAGCTATTTTTTTTTCCAACTAAAGTATGGTTGCTGGAGAGGGAAGTCTTCTGTGTATGCTTCTTGGATTAAATATGCATGGCCTCAGTTTTTCGATGAGACTCACAGCCTTCGCCTTGATCACGGTCTGTGGTTTACACTCAGTAGGGAGTTTGTTGTGCTGTGCTTATTGGTCCTACTAGGTGAGAGCCTCCAGGATGACAAGGATGATATATACATACAGAACAGATATCTTAAAACACAGAGATTAGGTTGATATTTATTAAAGTTGAAAAGTTTGTGCTTGGGAGGTGACTCAGTGGACATGCTTTAGCTACATGATACAGGGAAAATCCAAATCTCCTCCTGAGGATCTTAGTCTCATTATTGAAATAAACATAAGAGTAGGCTCAAAAGAAACTTAAAGGCAGTTTTTATTAGATATTTAATGAAAACACAAACCCAGCACAGGCAAGCTATATATCTCAGCAGCTTTCAGAAGAAGAGAGCACAGGACAAAAGGTAAAAACCCAAGCTGGTTGAGCTGTCATGGAGGTCAAAGCTGAAGATGTTGGGGAAGTCCAGAGTATTAGGGAAAGTGTGCTTAGAAAAGATACTGGAGACTGGCAGTCTCAATTAATCTGGACCCTCCTCCCCCGGGATCTCTCAGACACTGGACCACCAAACAGGCAGCATACACGAGCTGATATGAAGCCCCCAACACATATCCAGTAGAGGACGGCTGGGTCTATGTTCATTCAGAGATGATGCACCTAACCCTCAAGAGACTGGAGGCCCCAGAGAGTTTAGAGGTCAGGTGGGGTCGGGGATAGGGACATCTGCATGAAGACAGGGGGAGAGGAGGAGGTACAGGATGTGGAACAGTGAGAGAGTGGACAGGGGTTGGCAGGGTGGGGAAAAAATATGGAATGTATAAAAATAATAAAAATGTGGGGGAAAAAAGAAAAGAGACTGGAGAAAGGACTGGGAGGAGACAGTATTTGGCATGTAAGTAAATATAAAAATAAAAATAGACAAAAAAAGAAAAGAGATAGAAAGAAGAACAAAAGGCAGGCAGACTTATGGAAATGCTTGGTTGTGGTCCAGTGAGCTACTGTGTATGCTAGGCTTGGAATTCTGGGAAGGGGAATTATATCATCTTATTGAAGGGCCTATTATTCCTCCCTTACTGGGGCTTAAGGGGAACACACCTTCTTACCCTACTTTGGCCAGGTGGTTGACCAGGTCTGCCTGAAATGTCAAGTTTCCATGTAAGCGTAGTTTTCATACCCTTGAGGGGAAGAATTTTTCTCTCTTTGGGCTTTGCTGCTGCTCTAGCATAAGCACCTGTGAGAGCCCTTAGAATCTATGGAAAAGCCGGATGTGGCTGTACATACTCTGTACCATCGTGTGTGTGTGTGTGTGTGTGTGTGTGTGTGTGTGTGTGTGTGTGTTGGGGGGGTGGAGGACCCAGTAAGGCTTGCTAGCTGTTAGCGTGGTTCCAGGTTCAGTGAGAGGCAGAGAGTAATAGATCAGAGCCCCAGCACCCTCCTCAGGCTTCAGTACTTGTACTGGGATGTATGTATGTACCTGCATGTCGCACACATGTATACCACACACACATCCACTACACATACCACACACACTAAGTACACACATACGCAAAGAAAATGAATGATATGTTTTCTAGAAAACCTATTACTTCAGTTCTCTCAAGGATGCTAATTTTGAAATTAGTACTATCTCTAGCCACAAAATTTAAGAATAAAGTTTGAATATCCTTAATGTCCTTGAAAAAACTTTCAATGACTTGAAATGTCATTTGGGTAACTCCTTAATATTAAAAAAAATATTGGTTTTACAACAGCCATTTAAATTAGGGATACTTACCCTGTTTTTCACTTTTTGATTCTATTAGCATTTTATTTAGATTCTATGTAATATTATTCCCAAAGAAAAAGAACACTAAGTGACTGTGCTTCTATTTTTAATTTAAAAACTCAGAAATTGGATACTAGATTTGTGTGTGTGTGTGTGTGTGTGTGTGTGTGTGTGTGTGATGCTCGTGATTAAACCTAGGGCTAGCTCCTGTCACCAAGTGTTCCTCCACTTATCTATACCCTCGCCAACACCAAGGAATGTTTATTATTATTTAATGTTAAGGGAACAGAAAACATCAGTAAGGCTTACCTTTCATTTATGTAGCTCCTTGTCTTTTAGTCCCTTCTAAAATCAAAATAAATAAAATGAGATGAATTCTAAGAATTTACATTTTTGTTTTACTGACACATCTGGAACAAGGAAAATTAAATAACCCAGACCAGTATATATCCCCTCATGATAACTCACTGACATGCAGTCTTCAGCGCCCAGCCACCAGGCAGCTTTGAGTAGCATTTAAAGGTTTCAATTGTTTTATGACATAAGGCATATTTCCAGTATATGTTTTCACCAAGAGATTTGGCTCATTCAAATGCATTCATTACAGAATGAATATAAAGAAGCTTAAAGATAATTGCAAATTACTGGAAACCATCCCATAATGCCAACTAGGGCAGTTTGAATTATACCTGCCACACTATAAATGTTCCAACTACTCTGCCTAATACCTGTAAAAGTTTCCAAGAGTGTCTGAACATGTAGCTCAGTGGTAGGACAGTTGCTTATTACAGGTGACGCTCTGCCTTCCTGCTTAACATTGCAAAGACAAATAAGTAAAAATTCTTTCACAGGTATGAATCCTTCATGTTTCCAGTGTCCAGATTTAAGCTTATTGGGATATTAAAATTTGAGCTGTTCCTTACAGTCCCTGATTAACGTATTTGGGAAACACAAGCCTCAAATATTTTAATTTATCACCGTTTATTACCTCTTACTATTTAGTAAGTTTTATTTTCAAGCAATTTGGTGAACGGTCTCTGTTGTCTTCCACTGAGAACTTAATTCACGATCAGGATCTAGTGGTAAATTGCCACTATTCCTTAAGTCAGACCCTAGCTCACTAGATTCTTTTTCTTTCTCTCTTATTTCTGCTAGTCCTATTTTTATTTTCAACTGTTATGCAATATGCTATTTCTTATAAGATACTCCCAATGCTTTTTAATAATTTAAAATATACATTATATATAATCCTTAAAATGTGTGTGGAGTTAAGACTGTTTTATATTTCTCCCTCACCCATTTCCGTGATGGATAGACAGTGTTAACACAGTCTATATGTGGCGATAGATTTGATCTTACTTTATGGCCCATTCCTTTTGTTTGTTTGAGACATGGGCTCACTATAATATAGACTAGCTCATATGTAGACCTAACTGATCCTGAACTCAAGAGATCTGCCTGTCTTTGTCTCCTCAGCACTGGGATGATAGATGTATGCCATCATGCCCAGAACTGGATTGTTTGTATATTGGAAAATGTGTCTTATGGTTGATTCACTGTTAGCCCTTATGGAGAAGGTAAAAGTCTCTACTAGGAGATTTTTACCTAACGTCTCTAAAGGATGCTATAAATTAGGCCTGATCACATAAAGTCAGTTACTGCTTTTAACCAGAAAAAGGGAAATGAATTGTAAATATAGAATATATCCAATTAAAAAAATCCAAAAAAAGGAGTAAGATGACCAGTGTTTTAAAAAAAGTCATCATTAACAACAACTCAAATGTAGTGATGTAGCAATGAGAATGGGCATTGATGGCTCAGTTTTTTGTATATTTTGTTCTTTTTGTTGGTGGTGGAGGGTGCAGTGAATTTTATTGATGGTATTCAAGGGAGTAGGGCTCCCTAGGTCATTATTATGGGGGTCTGGGATGGAAATTGTGAGGGAGATGCTCAGCGTTGGACCCAGTTGGGACAGGGACTCCTCCGCAGCTGAGGGGCTCTCTCTTGCTCTCAGTGTCCTTGCTGGGATGGGTGGTCCTGGTTTTCTTACTCCTTGAAGGCCATGAGGTCCACTATCTTGTTGCAGTAGCCATATTCATTGTCATACCAGGAAATAAGCTACACACAGTTGTCATTGAGAGCAATGCCAACCTCGGCCTCAAAGGCGGAGGAGTGGGAGTTGCTGTTGAAGTCAGAATCATTTTGTTCTTTTTGCTGTTGAAGTCAGAATCATTTTGTTCTTACGTAACCCATAAGCCTGGCTGCCTGCCTGCCATTGAGCTCTGCCACCACACAGAAAAGACTTCTCTCCCAAAGTTACAGAAAACAAAGAATAATGCTAAGCCTAAAGTTTTTCAGGCATTATATATGAAAGGGACAATAAAACTGCCCAAAGTAATGAGAGATCTTCCTCCCTGGGGCAACAAAGATTGTGTGCTGGCCTAGGAAACAGAGTCGGGTAACTTTGAGCATGGCACTGGTATGCTTGTCCCACCCATTGTTTGTCTTCATTCTTCCTAGTGTCGGAACATTTCCTCTCATCCTATACCATTGACTGCACGGCAGAGACCAAGAAGGAACTGGTCCAGTGTATGGGCTCCTTTCAGGATGGGGTGGCTGAGAAATGCGTTGATTACTTCCAGAGGTTCAGGCGCTCTACCCATGTGACGCCCAAATCGTACCTCTCCTTTATTCAGGGCTATAAATGCATATATGAAGAAAAACATGTGGAAGTGCAGAGTCTGGCCAACAGGTGAGTGTCAAGGTCAAAGAAAAGTCATCATGAGGCACTGGCTCTCATCCCAGAGCCAAATTGTTGGTTGGATATGCTTTGAAATGACCAGAAACATGGCTGGTTGTCACAAATGGGATTCTCAAGTTAGGGTAGTGTGGGGTCAACACTCCTGGTATCTAAAGGACACTATGCATCAGTTTAAACACATTCCCCATGTGTGCCACCAAAACCACATCAATTCAAATGCATTATTAATAACATCAGTGTACCAAGAGTTCCTCAGTCTTGCATAAAGCAATCAAAGCCCCATCCCATTGGAGTAGTTGGGCCAAAAGTGAACCCAGATTTGTATTCTCAACTTCTCTTCCTGTGTCTCCATTGTCTCTCTTGTCTATAATCTTTCTGTTTCTGAGTTTGAATCTATACTTGCCTGGTTGCTGTCTTTTCCTGTCTTGTCGTTTCCTGTGCCCACATCTGTCCCTAACAAAGGGCTTTTACTCTTTATTTATTGAACACCACAGAGAGAATTAAATGGGGGGGGGAAGAACAAGAAATCCTTTATAGAAATCTTTAACAGGACTTTACAAGGTATTAAATCATGCACTACAACTGACTACAATTGACCCAGCTAACAAACATCATAAACACTATCAAATAATATCTGTATGCTGTTTCCAGCATTTATGGTGGCTATCATTTAGTGTTGCTTTCAAACCATTATCTGTTTTTAGCATTTGCTACCATAACATAGATATACAGGTGCGTTTCTCTTTGGATCAGGGCCATGGAAAAGTACATTTCATTGAAGAAGCCAGAGGGGTCAAGGACACCAGAAGAAAATCTACAGAATCAACTATCCTGGGCCTGTAGGTGCTCACAGAGACTGAACTGCCAACCAGAGAGCATGCATTGGGCAGACCTAGTCCCTTTGCATGTCTGTAATAATTGTGCAGCTGGGTCGTCATGTGGGACTCCTAACAGAAGCAGCAGGGCCTGTCTCTGACTGCACTGTCTGCCTTTGCATCCCTTCCCTCTAAGGGCACTGGGGTGCCTCGTCTAGCCTCAATAGAAGATGCACCTAATCTTGCTGAAGCTTGCTATGCCAAGGCTGTCTGATATCTGTGGGAGACCTTCCCTTTTCTGAGAAGAAGGCGGGAGGGGAGGATGGAGAAAAGAGGGGGGGGGACTTGGAGGGGAGAAGGGAAGGTAAGCTGTGATTAGGATGTAAAGTAAATAAATAATAAAAGAATGATTAAAGTTGTGCACTAGCTTAGATTATAAACACTGATTAAGTTCAAAATCCAAGACAAGTAGGGTTCGTTGTTAGATTTTTCTCTTAAAGGTGGGTTAAACTAACAGACTACATAGTAGGACCAGCCTTAAGTGACCTCAAGGTACATTATTAACTCCGGCTGTGGGGTTCAGCAAAAGTTCCAGTCTCTTAGAATGTAAGAGATATTTTTATAGTACTGTTTCACCATAGGTCTGGGCAGCCCCATGAACAAAGAATCGTCCAGATCAAATGTCATTAATGCCAAGGTTGGGAATCCTCTTCAAGAGCCATATGGAGGACTCTCCTGGGCTCCTGCGGGGCTTGATTGCTGTCTAATATGATAAAATTTCCTGGTGTCTTATATGGACTGGTACTTTTATGATATTGACTGACATAATTATATAATAGATGTGGAAATGAGGCGAGAATACAGAAACCCTATTCCACATCCTCTTAGCCTTAAATCCCAATCCTCTGTGTGACCAGTATAGAAGAGTCCAGCTGATGACTGTGGTCACTGCAAAGTGAATATGCTATTACTGCAATTTGGACCCAGACATCACCACTTTGCTCCATATTTTCCCTAACATTCACATTTTATGCCATAAAGTAGACAGAACTAGCCAATAGGGCCTTGTAAGGGGTCCCCGGGTAGGACACTAGATTACGTGGCAAGGGTTCATGGGTTGGTTATTCAATGGCCCCAAGGCCTCTCATCTTCTGGAGAACATTAGTTTAGATCTATGCAGGTAACTAGCTCACATCTGTTCTAGCTCAAATTTTATTTTGTTTCTTTAGTGTAAATCTTTCTTCTTTTAATTTCATTGGACTATTTTGAAAAAAAAAAACCCACGAATTATTTTCCTTCTACCAACATGGAGCTTGGGATACATTGAGAGGGTTGTAATCAGGCTCAGGGTGGCACGCTCTAGATCATGTCAGTTCCTCACGCTGTGCTCATGTTAATGTGCGTTCTCTTCCTGCATATCGTTGATGAGGGACATGTACCTGTCATTTGGAACTAAACCTTGATGGGCCTCCTAGGTGAGGCCCTCTTAGGTTTGGTTTTTACTGATTCTCATTCTTTATGTATGACCTTGCTGCACTTCCCAGTGAAACGACACTTGAAAGCAAGGGCATTTGCCACAACTTTTAACATTTCTTGCCTGGATTTTTTTATTTTCAACCCCAGAATGAATACTGGATTGGAAAAGCTCAAAGAAGCTTCAGAATCTGTTGCAGCCCTGAGCAAAGAACTGGCAGTGAAAGAAAAGGAACTACAGGTGGCCAATGAGAAAGCTGATGCGGTAGGTGGATGGCCGCTGACTCCAGATCTCTATCTCTGTTGTAGCAAACTGCCTATTGTTCTGTACGAACACTGTGTAAAGTAGACAAAGTCAACGTACCAAGGCAAGACACATGTGTTGCCCCCACAGCACGGTGAGCTATTTTCCTTTCTATTCATTAGGTCTTAAAAGAAGTCACCATGAAAGCACAGGCTGCTGAGAAGGTCAAGGCCGAGGTGCAGAAGGTGAAAGACAAGGCACAGGCCATTGTAGACAGCATCTCTAAGGACAAGGCCATGGCAGAAGAGAAGCTGGAGGCAGCAAAGCCAGCCCTAGAAGAAGCAGAAGCCGCTCTCCAGGTGAGCATGTGCGAAGTGGCAGGTGCTTACGGGGGAAAAGTGACGTGGACCACTCCCGAGCTCTGGTTTAGCTGTGTCTGCAGATCAGCCCTGTAGATCTCACACAGACAGATTAACATCTTACGCTCATTTTTAAAAAAAAATAATGAGCCCTGTCACAGAATAGCAGCCAAGAGTCTTGGGTGGCTGCTTCAACCTTTTCATGAATAGTCTGTGTGTCAGCGGGAAAGTTGAATGAAGTTTCCAAAATGTTTCTGGACTCACTGAGGACTTTGAAGTGGGCAGTCTGTCTATGAGATGAAACTTCCCTTGAGTCTGTTTGTGAATCATCTAAAGTGAAGACTGTGGATGTAATGCAGTCCCTTCATGACAGGTGGAGTGACTTCCAAGACGGTCAGGGCAACCATGTGGGCATAACTGAGCTGATAACCTGACAAAGGAAGTGGGTTTTTTTTTTTTTTGAGAAATGTAATATGTTCTGTGAGCTAGACCATGACTTATATAGTAGGTCAGTGTTGAGGGATCAATGCAGGATTCTCTTTTAAAGATTACCTTTAATTCATTCCTATTCATCTATTCCCTTAGGCTATTGATCCTTGGCTTAGAAATGGATGAAAAATAAAAACAATTATGCTGTGTGCCCACTGCTAATGCAGGTTATTTGACCTCATTTGGGCACGGACCAAAGCTTGATAATGAGATTACATTCTCTTACCACTTCCTTAGCATGATGCCTGAGAAATTTCCAAGTCTTTTTGGTCCAAGTTTTTAGGTTTTGTTTTTTTTTCTTTAGGCACTTCCAACCTAATAAGATATACCACTCAGTGGTAGAGTTCTCGCTTGGCATATGTGAGGCTTCGGGTTTAGTTCCCAGGATCACAACCAACAATAACAAAACAATAACAAAAGTTACGTGCATGTCTTGTGTATTGAGAAAATGAATATATTGCCTTCTCTTTTTCTTGGACTTTCTATACTATACTTCTATTTGATATGTTCTATATGCTCTGGTTAAGCTAGCCTTCTCTATACTTTAAGCTCTCCTGGGTCTATAGACCTTGAGATCTGTGGACATACAGACCTTCCTCCCCCAGAATTTTGTAATACTGTACTGAGACAAGGGCACTGAGCGAGAACTTTTAAAAACCATGCTGAATTCAGGGTACCTTTAATCAAAGAACCCTAGTGTAAGGCTTTGCAGGTATTGCCTTTTATAACAAAGGCCAGCATTTCCCTAAGAGTTAAGTATTGGCATTGTCTGCTCATATTGTAGAATGTTTCTAGTTATTTCTCTAAATTGAAGTTCTCTATAGTGAAAATATTCTGCACCATGTAACCACTGGTGTGGGGGTATGTGGGAGCAAAGGTGAGGTGATGAGGCATTTGTAAACTTCATGTTAGTATAAAAAAATACTGGAGCTAATTCCTGTATGAAGAGACCAGGCCTGCTTTAACTTACACGCTTAGTGCTTTGAGTCTGGTATGAGGCAGCATAATGCGGTTGGGGCACTTGGCAGAAAACTGCTTGCTTTATAACCAGGCAAGCAAAAGAAGAAGGGAGACATTGATGTCCCAGTATCCCCTTCAAAAGGGCAGGACTCAATAATGGTTTTCATCTATGTTCTACCTCCAAAAAGGCTCCCTCAGAGTCTAACAGTATCTCCCTGGGGACTAGTCTTGGATTTTTGAAGGGCACTCTTTCTGAGATCTTGAAAGGTGGTACTGTGAGTCTATTCTAAGAGAACTCTAGATGCAACTAGACCCACACATTGCATCATCAGGCTATGTCCATCTGAGAAGAGCCCATTACAAAGAATATGTCCCATTGGACTGAAGAGACAGCTCACTAGCTTAGAGAACTTGATGTTGGATCACCCAGTTCATGTCTCAGGACCCACACGGTGGCTCATAACTATCCATAATTTCAGTTCTGGGGAGCCAGCTCCCTCTTCTGGCCTCTGTGGGAACTAGGTATGCAAGCAGTTCACATAACATACAGGAGGCATTCATTCGCATAAAATGAATAGATAAATCATTAAAAGAAGAATGCGTCCCTTCCCACTTGAATGTTTAATCAGACTTTAACTAGCTGGCAGCAAAAATAACGTGTGTTCAAATGGTAAGGAACTGTGTTATATTGCCGTGGAGTATAAGGTCTTACACATACTCATGTTACTGCAGATGCAGAAAATGGAATCCAATAGTTACCAGAGACAAATTGGTCTCTAGGTACAGCATCAGCACCAGCTCCTTCACTCACATGCTTGACACAAGCGCTCAACTGTCAGCTTATGTAACTGTTGGATTTTCGTGTAACTTAATCCTAGTTTCCCCACTGGCTGTTGCCCTCTCTCCATCCTCCCTCAGAAGCCACACATCTCAAATACGGGCCTGACATTTTCAGTTAGTCACCTCCAATTACCTTCTCGAGCTGCCCAGCTTTCAGAAATGCTGGTAGGTTGAAACACAGCTCTTCATGGCAAATGGAGTGTGAGTGTGCACTCCTCTCAGAGAACGTTCTTCCACTAACAGGGGATGCAGATAAGAAAGAAGGTTTTTAAGACACAAACGCACAGGGCCATGCACTGTTTGTCCTAAAAGTAAGCCTGCGTTAGACTCATCTTTCTCCAATCCCGATTTCATAAAAAGTTCAGCAGAGAAAATGCTACCAACTAAAAGAGGCTGATTACTAAACGTAATTTACTGCATAAGAATATCTGGGCTAGAATTGGAATAGAGCCTTCCTGAGAGCCCTGTGAAATTCGAATTGCCCGACTCTCTTCATTTAAAGGTCAGTTCCCAGCTAAGAAACCTCTCATTATTCAATCTGTCAGTCCCAAGGCTACCCTCTGGTGTCAGTCCACTGTGACAGTCTCAGTTGCTTTAGAGACAGGCAGATTCTTGACCTACATAGCTTAATGAGCAAAAAGGCCCCGTGAATACAGTATTTTTTCCTCATTTCAAACCTTGATAACTACTTAAGTGCTGAGTATTTTGTTTTAGACTACTTTTTTTTTTAACACAAAGAAGTCTGTATGGTTTTAGGGATGTCATAGTTCCATATCTGCTCGCCAACATTTCTCTCCTCTTGGTGCTCCTTAAAATTGTAAGACTTTGGCCTCTATGTTCACCTAACCTCACATAAGCACACACATGTAAAGGAAGCTAGGATTTGCATGTGAGAGAGAACATGCAGCATCTGTCTTTCTGAGACAGAGGTATCTCACTAAATATAAAAAAAATGCCCAGTTCCATGCATTATAAAATGATATTTTAAGGGAAGAAAGTGGAGAGGGTGTTGGGTTATGTGTGATATGAAAATAGGAGACTACTGGAGGTATAATTTTTCAAAAGGGGGGAAAGGAATACAGGGAGGAGGGTGCTAGGAATGACAAGGGCCAGCCAAAGCTAAGCATGTGTGAAAATGCCATTAAGGAACCTGTGAGGAGGTTTCTGAAGAGGACGGCTTAGCAGTTCAAAGCATGTATTGATCTTGCAGAAGGCTCAGGTTCTGTTGCTAGCATACTGTTGGGTGGGTCAAAACTGTGTGTAACTTCAGTCCTAGAGGGGGTCTGATGCTCTAACCTACACAGACACCTGCACTCACATGCACGTACCACTCCTGTTACTTAATGAAAAATAAAATATCTTAAAAAATAAAGAATGAATCTTGCAGCTTGGTAAGCTAATTAAAAAAATAAAAATGCAAAAAGAATTGTAAAGAATTTTGACTTTGTAGGACATTCATTTTGTTGGACTCAAATGTGGGAATATGCCTTATGACTCGTAATTTGAAAGTGCTGTCTGTCCTCTGTTGAAACACCAGCATTCAGAAGTTTGTTTATCTGTGTTTCTTATCTGAGTTTGATGCTCCATCCCACAGACCATCAAGCCCTCTGACATTGCCACAGTGCGCACCCTGGGCCGACCCCCTCACCTCATCATGCGGATCATGGACTGCGTGCTGCTGCTCTTTCAGAGGAGGGTCAATGCAGTGAAGATTGACCTGGACAAAAGCTGCACCGTGCCTTCCTGGCAGGAATCTTTGAAATTGATGACTGCTGGGAACTTTCTCCAGAACCTACAGGTTGGTGTTTCAATAGAAGTGGACAGAAGAAGAGACCCAGTTGTCTGTCATTGCCGAGCCTTTTAATAGAATTCACTTCTAAAAATAATTTATTCTGCATACGTATTTTTGGAAATACATGTGAGTATTCTTTTGTAGTAGAGTTTTCTCTTTCAAGCATAAGACATGAGTTTTAGACCTTTTCTGGCCACTTTTAGCTACATTGACAGGCAAACTCCAATGGAAGTTTGCAAAGTCATTCTAATGAGACTACATAGATGGATGTTCTATCTGCTTAGAAAAGCAGATGAGGTTATCCTCGGTATCTTCAGGACATCCAGTGGATGCAGAAATGAGAAGATGGTCAGGTTCCTTACGTAAAGTCACACAGGCTTTGCATATGTTCCTGTGTGTCCTCATGTATGCTGGAAATAATTGCTCAATTATTTACGATCCTAACACGATGTAAATGCTACCTGGTCACTGTCTGTTTTGTTCTTGTTAGATGACCTAACTCTATATCCTACTTGAGCTCATGAGTCATCAGCCTCAGACTCTCAAGGGTTGGGATCATAAACACGTTCCACCATGTCCAGTTTGTACACTGTATCTTTTAGGGGACAATGCTGTGAGAGAACTCTATATGTGTTCAGTACAGACATATTTCTCATGAAGACTCTTGATTTGTTTTGGGGGTCTATAGGTAACCATAATCAACTGCCTGTGCTCATTTTTACAATTTGATATTGGCAGTAGTGCTATTGGAGGAGTAATTTGTAAATCTGTGCTTTTGTTGCGAATGTGATGTTCAAATTTTAAGAGTCCTACTTAATGAATATGTATACACATGTTAATCATCACCTAAAGCAGAAAAATATATTTAGAGTTTCTTTCAAGCTTAAAGCAAGTCAGTTACCTCACATAAAGTAAATAGTATTCTCTTCTCTCATTCATCATCACTGCTTGTTTGGAAATTCTCACATATGAAATCACATGGTGTGAGGCCTTGCTCTGACCTTCAGTCACTGTATAGATGGGATTCATTCTCATTGCAGCAAAAGATGATTCTGCATTCCTTTTCAGTTATAGCTTTCCAGTATATGATTGGGCAGTACTGTGTAGTAAGTATATATAGTATATGATTGGGTAGTGCTGTGTGCTAAGTATATATATTATATGATTGGGCAGTACTGTGTGGTAAGTATATATATTATATGATTGGGCAGCACTGTGTACTAAGTATATATATTATATAATTGGGCAGTGCTGTGTGGTAAGTATATATAGTATATGATTGGGAAGTTCTGTGTGATAAGTATATAATTATTAGGCTTTATTTTGAGGAAGAAAATAAGAAAAAAAAAGATGAGAACAAAGATACTGGTTTTCAGTGTTTGCACAGTATAATTACTCCAGGAAGCCCAGTTCCAAACTCCAAAAATGATGCCGGGGACGCAGTCTGGGAAAGGCAGACAGCATGGTGATCTGCAGGATTAGGTGCAGTTGGCGTCCGTGAGCTACAAAGTGTAGGCGATAGGAGGCCTAGTACAGCCAGGAGACTGACCTTTGACCACAGGTTGCCTTTATTTTAAATGTAAATATTTAATGGTGAGTGAGTGCAATTGGCCTTAAATAGACTTCACAACTAGTGTATAGATTTTCTGAAATGTTACAGTCATTTCCATGAGATCTTTTGAATCGGCCCCATGGTGAACTGTGCTAAAGCTTCCATTTGTCTACTGGACAATTGAAGGACTTCTCAGGTTGTCACTAGGTTTTGGGTGTTACAAATGAATCTGCTGTCTGTACTGACATATAGGACCTTTGGGATGCAGGCATGCATATCTGTTGGCCATATTTATAAGAGTCAGATTTCTGAGACATAGATTGTACACATTTTCACAGTTTTTGTTGACCATAGGAAAGAGAATTTTTTTTTTAAAAAAAAGTCCTGTCATGTACTCAGCAGCAAGACTTACCATGTGCTCGCCCCCACAGCCCCAGTGTTTTCTGCTTTTCAATGCCCTTGTGTGAGATAGAAGCAGTTTCCTTTGTTATGGATTTAATTTGCATTTCGGTGACAGCTAATGATGCTGAAAATCTTTGGGTGGTTTGTAAACCTTTCCGAAATTTTTAATCTTAAGTGCTTATTTGGGCATCTCTCTCTCTCTCTGTAATTATTTCTTTTATTTTTTGAACATATAATTACATCATCTTTCTGTTGTCTTCTTTCCTCCTTTGATTCCCTCTCATACACTCCTCCTTGTTCTCTTTAAATTCATAGTCTCCATTTTCATCAATTGTTATACGTGCATATGCACATATATTTGCAGTACTAAATGCATAAATACAACCTGCTCAGACTGTATACTGTTACCAATATATGTGTTTTCAAGGTGGACCATTAGGTACTAGATAACAAATTGGTTTGCTTTTCCCTGGGAAAGACTATTTCTCCCAGTCACAGCATTCCTTAGCTCCTGTAGTTCTTCATGTAGGATTAGGACCTTATGGAGTTTCCCTTGCCCACTTTGGTGTGTCTATTGATGCCTTGTTCAACTCACATTTGGACAAGTCACGTGGGCCATGAAACTTGGTCGATGTAGTTTTTGGCATCCCTAGGAGACATAATCCCACTGGAAACTCTCAGATTCTTTGCCTTTCAAAATATTTTTTGCCCCCTTCTGCTAAAACCATTTTTAAAGGTTTAATTGTTTTCATTTTATGCCTATGAGTGTTTGCACGTGTGTGTCTGGTGCCTACAAATTCTGGAAAGGAAGTCAGAGTCCTGGACCTGGACTTGCTGATGGCTGAACCACCTTGTGTGTGTGAAGATCATGGGTCCTTTGCAGGAGCCACATGCACCCTGTAGCAAAGAGCCATCTCTCCAGCCCATTGTTAAACTTTGTTGAGTTTCAAATAGTTTAGGAATGCTACTATCTTCAGCCACTTCCTGGCTTGTTCACTTTATTGCTGCTGTCTTTTGCTAAGCTGGTGTTCTTAATTTTAATGTAGGACTCTTTATTGATATTCTCCTTAATAGCACTTTCTGTGTTCCATTTAGATCTTGGCTCCCTCTGGGGAAGAATAAATTCTCTTCTGTTTCTTTCCAGAAGTTTTACTGTCTTATCTGCCAGATTTAGATCTTGAGACAACTAATTGGAAATATCTTCTCCGTGCCTGTTCTTCAAACTACACCTTCAGCACCATCTTTCCTTCAGTTTTCAATTCGGCATCGTTCACGTGACTGCTGAAGCTGTGGCATTGTAAAGTGCCTTCTCTCTGCTTCAAAAATGAGTAGCCTTCACAATAGCCACAAACAACATAAAGTACCTTGGCGTAACTCTAACCAAACAAACGAAAGATCTGTATGACAGGAACTTCAAGTCTTTGAAGAAAGAAATCGAAGAAGACCTCAGTAGATGGAAAAATATTTCTTGCTCCTGGATTGGCAGGATCAATATAGTAAAAATGGCCATCTTGTCAAAAG
The DNA here is from genome assembly GCA_964023405.1 of Apodemus agrarius. Classification (NCBI taxonomy): domain Eukaryota; kingdom Metazoa; phylum Chordata; class Mammalia; order Rodentia; family Muridae; genus Apodemus; species Apodemus agrarius. The sequence goes on along the minus strand of OZ030020.1, from coordinate 11,470,131 downwards.
CAATCTACAGATTCAATGCAATCCCCATTAAAATCCCAACTCAATTCTTCATAGATCTAGAAAGAGCAATTCTCAAATTCATCTGGAGCAACAAAAAACCCAGGATAGCTAAAACTACTCTCAATAATAAAAGGACTTCTGGGGGAATCAATATCCCTGACCTCAAGCAGTACTACAGAGCAATTGTGTTAAAAACTGCATGGTATTGGTATAGCAACAGGCAGGTAGATCAATGGAATAGGATTGAAGACCCAGAAATAAACCCACAGACTTATGGTGACTTGATCTTTGATAAAGGAGCCACAACCATCCAGTGGAAAAAAAGAGCCTTTTCAACAAATGGTGCTGGTTCAACTGGAGGTCAACATGCAGAAGAATGCGAATCGACCCACTCTTATCTCCTTGTACTAAGATCAACTCCAAATGGATCAAGGACCTCCACATAAAACCAGACACACTGAAACTATTAGAAAAGAAACTTGGGAAGACCCTGGAGGACTTGGGCACAGGGGAAAAGTTCCTAAACAGAACACCAATAGCTTATGCTCTAAGATCAAGAATCGACAAATGGGACCTCATAAAATTACAAAGTTTCTGTAAGGCAAAGGACTGTCAGAAGGACAAAACGGCAACCAACAAAGTGGGAAATGATCTTCACCAACCCTACATCCAACAGAGAGCTAATATCCAATATATACAAAGAACTCAAGAAGTTAGACCCCAAAGAACCAAATAACCCTATCAAAAAATGGGGTACAGAGCTAAACAAAGAATTTTCACCAGAAGAAATTTGGATGGCTGAGAAACACCTTAAGAGATGTTCAACATCGTTAGTCATCAGAGAAATGCAAATCAAAACAACCCTGAGATTCCACCTCACACCAGTCAGAATGGCTAAGATTAAAAACTCAAGAGACAACAAGTGCTGGCGAGGATGTGGAGAAAAAGGAACACTCCTCCACTGTTGGTGGGATTGCAAAATGGGAAAACCGCTCTGGAAATCAGTTTGGCGGTTCCTCAGAAAATTGGGGATGTCACTTCCAGAGGACCCTGGCATACCACTCCTGGGCATATACCCAGAGGATTCCTCTGCATACAATAAAGACACATGCTCCACTATGTTTATAGCAGCCTTGTTTATAATAGCCAGAAATTGGAAGGAGCCCAAATATCCCTCAAAGGAGGAATGGATACAGAAAATGTGGTATATTTATGCAATGGAATACTACTCAGCAACTAAAAATAATGAATTCATGCAATTTGTAGGTAAATGGTTAGATCTGGAAAATATAGTCCTAAGTGAGTTAACCCAATCACAAAAGAATACATATGAAAAGCACTCACTGATAAGTGGATATTAATGAGCCCAGAAGCCCTAAATACTCAGGGCACAATTAGCAAGTCAAATGACTCCCAAGAAGAAGAAAGGAGAGGACCCTGGGCCTGAAAAGATTGGATCCAGTTTTGTAGACCCAGAACAAAGAAATCATGGGGGGGGTGATTGGGGAATAGTTGGGAGGGAGAGGAATTATGGGACTTATGGTGGGGGGGGACTGGGAAAGGGGAAAGCCTTTGGAATGTAAACATAGCATATAGAAAATAAAAATTTAAATAAAAAAAAATGAGTAGCCTGTGAAATCAGTGGGTGGTTGACTTGCCCAGGCAACTATGAGACTAGGTGGCAGTGTGGTTGGACTTTGAATACATTCCTTTTGAATGACTCCACATCTCCCTTGTGCATTTGATAGAAGTTCACGGCTTATGAGACCTCTGTTGTCACTATTTTCTAAGTCTCATGAAAGAGACTTGTGACAAGCAAGGTATGAATGAAAGGGTGTTCTACTCTGCTATGCATGATCTGTGAAGGTTTATTCCATGCAATTATCAGTTGCTAGATTTATTTATATTTGGAAAATAATCATCTTTTTAGAAGCGAAAACATTATTTTTTTTTAAACATTCAATTTCTTCATGGCTGGACTTTCTTTCCTGGTGCAGGAAGGCATTCTAAATCCATTTCTGCTGTGTCTTAAAATTGTATTTCTCCAGGAGATGATAATTCTCTCATATTTGTGAAAGCTCTATGATTAAAAATTAATTCACCATTCTCAAGGTGCAATGTCCAAGTTATTGCTCTCACATTTCATGTGAGTTTAATAGAACTTCTGTCTGAATCTATTAAGCATTTAGTTGCTGATAAATGCTAAATCTATATGTCCTTAGCCTGAATACAGCTGTGTGTTTTTGTTTCTTTGTTGTTGATATTATGGGTTTATAATTCACCTATTTAAGACTAATGGAAAGAAGTTTTTATTGCGTTAGAATTTCTAATTACTGTAACAGTGTTCATCAGCTAAATATGTTCACTCTTTCAATGGATCCCAGGGTATTTAACCAGGGGGGTGGGGTTGTCTGCACCAGGGACAGAGTCCATGCTGGTAGGTTTCTTTTGCAATCATTCCACCCTGTACTTTCAGCTTTAAGACTTCCACCCAATATCCTGAGACAATGACAAACACACGCGCGCGCGCGCGCGCGCGCACACACACACACACACACACACACACACACACACACAAAGCCAGCCAGCAAACAGACAAAACACAAATCACTTTGTCTAGCTTTGGATGCTTATTAGTTTCTTTTACATTGAAAGCAGAATGTGAGTTTAGATATACCTCATAAAATAAGTATTTTGACATGATTCCCCTTTTTCCTTCTACAGCAGTTTCCCAAAGACACGATCAACGAAGAAGTGATAGAATTTTTGAGTCCTTACTTTGAAATGTCCGACTACAACATTGAGACGGCCAAGCGCGTCTGTGGGAATGTCGCTGGTCTTTGTTCCTGGACCAAAGCTATGGCTTCCTTTTTTTCTATAAACAAGGAGGTGCTCCCTCTGAAGGTAGGCCTCCTAGGGTGAACCCTGTGACCTGTGCCTGGGAGAACTGCTGGGTCAATTGGTCTTTGTACAGCTCAGGAGCTTTGGCAGTCCGTGTATTTGTCCTCAGATCCACAAGAGAGTGAGGTTCTGAATGATGGAGACCAAGTTGTTTCTTTCGGCTTTAAAACATGGCTCCAAAATCGCAGAGGCTTTTAAGCATGATTTAATTATTCAAGAAGACACCGAGTCTGTTGTGAGTTGCTTAAACATAAAACAGGAAATTAGGGCATAGAATATTCTCCAACAATGTTTAAGATCTTACGCAAAGGAATCCTGTGAATGAGACAGAGTTAAGACATAGATACTGGTGCCAGAAATTCTGGTCTTTGGAGAAGGAAGGTAGAGCCTTCTCATTATCTTTATTGCACCTCAGGCAAGGACGTCAGCAATTTGTAATTAGATGTATTTTTGAGCCTAACCCTGCATTTCCCCAAGTAGCTGAAATTATGAATGTTATTTCTATATTTGCCATCACAATTAAAAAGACTTTAGCAAACAGAGAGGTGAGATCATTTAAAAAACAAAATCCCTAATACTCATGTCTTAACAATCGTATTTTGTGGCTTGATTTTGTTTTTGTACATTTGATCTTTCCCAACCATAAACTCACTTATAATTGTTAGCTACCTAATAAACATAATAAGTATGATAAAATAATCAACAGTATCAAGGGGGTAATGCAGGATCTAGAGGTTGAGTCCCAGGTTTCTAGAACTACGTAAAGCATCAAAGATTCATTCAGACTTAGAAAATTCTGGAGCAAATAATTGATATCGTGCTTGCTGATGCTATGGAAACTGATCATTGGTGATTCCAGCAAGCTCAAGATTGATCAGGAGAAGTGTGTGGCACTCTTTTTTTTTAATATTTTCCAAGCAAATATAATAACACATACTTTTTGTTTTATTGAATTTATCTTGAGAGTAGAGAACTGAAATCATTCAACAAAGATTCCCCAAAAGGCAGAACAATGAAGATGTTTCTCCAGGGTTCATATTTCAGCTTCCATTGAAGTACAAGCCTAGCCTGTCATCTACAGTGTTGGCTTATAAAATGGGTTTTAAATAAATCTTTAAAACCTTTTATTTTGCATTTTGGCCCTTGTAGCCTAAAGTAGTTTTTAGGTAGGTATTGGGCCTAGAACTGTATGGAAAATAAATTTGCCGAATTCTATTCTAATGATTTATAATTGTATGCTTATAAACATGGATAAAATTGATATTAGTATTTGGGCTTGGGTTAATGCAGTTTGAGGTGATTGCAGAGGTAGAATAAAGCACAGCCTTAAACATGCACCATGGTGGCACTCCCACCATCTAAACTGGGGGTGTGGCGGGGTCTCAGCCTCTTCCTCACCTTATGTCCCCTGCAGGCCAACTTGATAGTGCAAGAGAATCGTCATGTCCTGGCTATGCAGGACCTGCAGAAAGCCCAGGCTGAGCTGGATGACAAGCAAGCAGAGCTCGACGTAGTGCAGGCAGAGTATGAACAGGCCATGACGGAAAAGCAGGTAAGCAACACTTGGCCCGGGAGGGATGCTTACACCTTCTGTTCTCGTGAGCTCTCACTCCTAGCAAGTCTTTCTTTGAAGGGTTGGTTTCCTGCAAGAATTGACTGAGTTTTATAATGCACACACAGCACATGATCCTTCACCAAGTCCTTGAATTTGTTTCTAACTCATACCCAAAGCTGTTGATAAGTAAGTGTCAGCATGGTCCACTCAGGTGGAAACTGGTTCTAGGGATAACTACTCAAGTGGCTTTAAGCATGAGCTTAGTGAGGACACCTGTGCATCTGAAATCATCTCTTCTCTTTCCACATCATTACATTTAATCTTTCAAGCAGTTTTATAAGTAGGTGGAGCAGATTTTTTTTTTTTCATAAAGCATCTAAAGCATGGAAATGTCAAGGAAGAGTTCTGGCTTTAAGCTACACAACTTGGATACTTTGATGTTGACTTAAGACCTCCCTGTTACAGGGATGTAGCTGACAGAAGTATATTCTAATACATAGTGATTGTCTACCAATTGTTCAGCTCTCTGTCTTTGTCTCTGTCTCTCTCTCACACACACAGAGGGAGAGATGCAGAGAGAGACACAGAGAGAAAGAGGTGTGGGGGAAGGGAATTTGTATTTGCTGGCATCCAGGTCCATAGACTTATCATATATTATATAAATCCCAGTTCTCCTGGGGGACTCTTTCCTTCTAAAATCAAAGTAGATTTAATGTAGAGCACATGCAGATAAAGCTTCAGGTTCCTTACTTGCAGAGGTAGGTATGAGTGCTTGGGTTACCAATACTTACAGTATTATGGTCAAGGGAGGCCAGATTGGACTCAGCAGACATCTGCAAATTAACATTCAGGTAAAAACACCTGGAGAAATTGCAGAGAAAAGGCATTGGAGTTTCTAAGTCGTAAAACCACTTTGATGATTTTTCTCACTATTTTAAATAATTTTACATGTCATAGTAGCAGAAAGTCACAAATGATAGATATTTACAGTACTCTGCACACCAGATTATATAAGCTTTTAGCCCACATCATCTGTATCTGATTAACTCTGTATTGTGTTTGGCATGCGGGAGCCTTATTGACTCTTTCTTTGAATATTTCCTGGAAGTGCCCCGTGTCCAGATTAAGACACCTGCTTGTGACTCTGCAGTGTCATGGCACACAGAATACACACTGCATCTCTTGAAGATCAAAGTCCCCTGAACGCTATGAGGGAGCGCCTCTAAGGATGCTTTGCAGGAGTAAGCCAGTAGCATCTGCATGGCCTTGTGTACTTCTAGTCAGGAGGTTCACTTACTTAAGGAGAAAATTAGCATTGCAACTACAGAGTCCACTTTAAAAACTGTGAGGAGGGAGTATTAAATTCTGTCTTTCTCGAGATTCACGTGTACTCAGAAGCACTCCTGAATAAAACACTCTTTTTTATTCCTGTTGTGTTTAAATTTTAGCAGGTTTGCAGCCACTCATTCTTTCTTATTGCTGTACCTGAGTATCTGTTTATTAGTTTAGATAAAACTTATTACTTCATTTATTAGTTTATTAGTTTAGATAGAGAACTGCTATTGTAAAAATATGACCATAGCTTGAAAACCTGATTTTCAACAAATCTCAAGTTTCTTTAGGTTGAAAAAACGTTCTCCATGAGCCTGCTGCCACCAACTTATGAACGTTATTTTCAGCCATTTTCCACTTTCTTTATTCCTAGGGCTGGATGAATCTGATAAGTACTTGTGGATCTCCCTAAGTTGTTCTAGTGTGCAGTTCATTGTAACCCAGGCCTGCATGGTCTTTTCAAAGAGTGTCCTGGCTACTGTCCACCAAGTACACGGTGCATTTTCTTAGGATCCAACTTCTCTGGCTTCCTGAAGCTGGCTTACTGCCCAGTTAGCAGAGACCAGACTCAGAGTTGGACCAAGTTCGTCTATACCCAACCTCTAACCAGAACTATCTGCTTCTCTCTATGTGCCATAAGCATTAATTGTTGTTTGCCTATAGCTCAGTAACCAGAGGAACCTGGTTACTAGAACCTAGGGAACAAAGACAGGGAAGTAGGGCCTGACAGTTTTCTTAATTGGCTGGATATAAGTAAGGATGGGGAATTCTGACAAAATGCAATTCAGAATATCTTTTTATTGAAAACCTTGTTTTAAATAAATTATTTTAAATCAAATACCATACAACTCGAATCTCTATTCATGGGGATGAAACAAATAGACATTTATATTGGGGATATAACACAGAAGTAGATTTTCAGTTATTTTTCCTTAGCTAAAGGGAAGGCAAAACTCCAGAAGGAAGACGAGAACAGATTAGATTAAGTATCTCTCCTTTTCAAGGCCCTGTATTGTGTTATTCTTACAAAAGCAATCTATTCATTATAGGAAATGTATTTAGGGAATCCTGGAGAGGAATATAAATAATAACATCCTTTTATATCTGAACATATGCTATATATGTATATATATATATATGCACACATATACATCACATATATTTTAAGCCCATTTAAAAACAGAACAATTAGTAATACTGTTTCATTATCTAAGTTTTTAACTTAATAAAATATTGCAATGTTTTTGAGGCATAAAAATTGCAAGATAGTTTTTAATCAGTTTAGAGTACCTGTATCAGTACTGTATGATAATTTAAATGGAAATTTAAGTAATCCCACTCAAGAAAAATATTGAAACAGTTAAAACCTTCCATAACATTATTGATATTCCCATCGAACCTACCTCATAAAAATGTGCTGTATGTATTTGTTACAGATGGGCATCCACCAGTGTCCACCTCTTTGTCCATACTTACTTCACTTCCTATACACTCACATGTAGAATTAGAACTCAGCTCTTATACATCTACATAGAAGATGAGAAGTCTTAGGGGCTGGGAGTTCAGCAACACACATGTCGGGCATGCCTGAGGCCCTGGGTCCCATCACCAGCACTAGAAATTGGGGATGGAATTAGATTTGGAGTGGCCATAATATATAGAAGTCTGCTTCAAAGTCTTTTTGCTGTCTCAAGGAACAGCTACGAACTGTATGATAAGTTACACTAGGCTGAGATTTCTGAAGGGGCCTTGGAGTCCAGTGAGGGGAAGGAAATGTAACCTTCTGATGTGAAATGCAAGGTGGCCTTAGGTGACGCACTGGGGACAGCAGCGTTTGACATAAGAGATACGCTTATATTATATTTTCCTAGGAATTGGTATTTTTTTATACATACATTGTATTACATGATGCTATGGTGTGCTGTTTTACTAAAAAGTGACAGAAATGTCTGCCATTTTTCTGTTACTAACACTGGGGAGGATTTGGTCGTTGGACTCAAGGCACTGGGCAGAGAAACAGACGAGACAGAGCCAGCACAGACATATGGAGCTAGAATCTGTTTTCTGTGAAATGGGCCTTCCATGTGTCAAGGAAGGCAGACCATACTACCTATTTTAAAACCGCACATTTTCCTTCTCGTGCTGGCCTTCTTCAGACCTTGCTTGAAGATGCCGATCGGTGCAGGAATAAGATGCAGACGGCGTCCTCGCTCATCAGCGGCTTGGCAGGTGAAAAGGAGCGGTGGACACAACAAAGTAAAGCGTTTGCTGCACAAACCAAACGGCTCGTAGGTCTGTGAATCCCTTCATCGAGGAGACTGTGTGTTGACTGTGATGGAGTCAGAAGCCCTGAGCTTGACTCGAACCGTCCTTGCTTATTTCAAATTAGTACATGTGTGTTTGCATGTCTACATACATTTCAAGTGGGTGCGTAATTGTCTGGCATACATGTGTTCTGAATTCATGGGTCAATGATCTTCACACCTCTTATTTTTAGTTCGATTTCAAACACTTCTGAAAGTGTGGGATATTGATCACGGACACTTTGATGATGGCTCTGTCTTGTCTGGTTTTTAAAGTTACATTTTTGAAGTAGAGGTCACTCTTTTACAACAAAGTCATGATGACCTGATGTTTAACTTCTGATAGTCCTTTCTTGATAGGATATTTAGTCTGTTCAATAGTCAGTCAAACTCACGCGTATGATCAAAGTCATTGACCACCTGTGCTTACAGGTTGACTGTGGATTTTAGTTTAAAAGGATGGTTGTTGATTCATACTTCCTTTTCAGTTTTAGTGAGTTATGCGATTGCCTGGAGAGTCACAAAATATTTTAGGGGTGCTTGCTTGCTTTCTACTTTAGGGGATGTGCTACTGGCAACAGCTTTTCTGTCATACTCTGGTCCATTTAACCAAGAGTTTCGAGATCTGCTGTTAAATGATTGGAAGAAGGAAATGAAAGCTCGTAAAATCCCATTTGGGAATGATCTAAATCTCAATGAGATGCTGATCGATGCCCCTACTATCAGCGAATGGAACCTACAAGGCCTTCCAAACGACGACCTGTCCATCCAGAATGGAATCATTGTCACAAAAGCATCACGCTACCCTTTGCTCATCGATCCTCAGACTCAAGGCAAGATGTGGATTAAGAATAAAGAAAGCCAAAATGAACTCCAGGTGATTTCCTTTTGAGTACACCAATACACATCAAATTATATACATTTTTATAGAGCCCCCTCATTTCTCTCCCCCACCAAAACAGACAAATATCTGAACATCTTGCATGTTTTATTTGGAATCCTAAATAGAGATTCAAGCCTATAATATAGTAACAAAATATTTTCCATAACCTTATTGTTTGCGTTTTTTGGGCACACGTACCCCTACCATATTTCAGTGAGTCCAAGTTTATCTGTTAAGTTCACAGCTTTCTTTGATAGTCAGAAGTAAAGCACTCTACATATGCAATGCTTACATATAGACTTCTAGTTATCCACCAACGGGGATGGTGGCGGGCAGGAAGAAGCAGAGATATCTCATACTACCCTTACATGGTACATGGTAGGTGATTTGTTTATTAAAGGTAGAGTGGAGACAGTTTGAATTTTCTGTACCCTATCACTTAGCATGGCTCCCAGACCAGTCTTGATTGTTTCCCATGGCAGAGTATATAGAGGTCACACAGTATTACTGTGTATCACATCATGAACCTGTCCAAAGTAACCTGGTGATCCCATCCCGTTAGATTACATCTCTAAACCACAAGTACTTTAGAAACCACCTGGAGGACAGCCTTTCCCTTGGAAGGCCTTTGCTCATCGAAGATGTTGGGGAGGAAATAGATCCTGCTCTGGACAACGTTTTGGAAAAAAACTTCATTAAAACAGGATCTACTTTTAAGGTATGTCAAACCCATTGATCCCAGTATGCAGGGCAATCATGCATCCTGGTAGGGGAGACAGAAACTTTCAAGAGGCTGCAAGTGGAGCCAGTTGCCGGGAGATGTTTTTCTGCTCTTCTGAATAGAGGCTAAACTATTGCCGGATTAGGAATCCTGTCGTGCTTATTGCTGTATTACTTCCGTAACAAAGAAGTGGATCCTATTTTCATCCTTGGGTGTCCTCATGTCCCACCTGCCTTCTGTCCAGATGAGGGCACACTTATGATATCCTTGGTACTAAGTTACATGACACTGGTGAGAAATTCAAGCCACAGAAGTCCAGATGTATTAAAATCTTCATCTTAGCCCTCATCTGGTGACAGCTGTGAACCCGCACCCCCAGTCTGCTCTCTCCTGCCATGTTTGGGTTTTTGTTGCATGACTTCTCAAACCTTAGTATGTGGGTGGTAAGCCTTCTAATTATTCTCAATGGGTTTCCTTAGCTTCTGGGTTTAGTCATGACACTTTTGACAACGAATTCTGTATTAGTTACACAGTATGCTTAGAACTATTAGCTTCCCCTTTTGTTGTTGGTTTTTATTAATCATTTTATTCGTTTACATTTCAAATGATATCCCCCTTCCCTGTTGCCCCTCCACCATCCCTGCCCTCCTCCCTTGGCCTCTATGAAGGTGCTCCTCCACCCATTTACTCAGCCCTGCCTCACCCCTCTAGCGTCACTTTATGTTGGAGCATCAAGCCTCCTCCCCCTCCCACTGATGCCAGATAAGACCATCCTCTGCTACATATGTATCTGGAGCCATGGCTCTCTCCATGTGTACTCTTTGGTTGGTGGTTTAGTTCCCCAGAGCACTGGGTGGTCCAGTTAGTTGATATTGTTCTTCTTATGGGGTTGCAATCATCCTCAGCTCCTTCAGTCCTTCCCCTAGCTCTTCCATTAAGGTCCCTGGGCTCAGTCCAATGGTATCTGCATCTATATTGGTCAGGTGCTGGTAGAAACTCTCAGGGAACAGCCATACCAGGTTCCTGTCAGCAAGCGCTTCTTGGCGCCAGCAATAGTGTTGGGGTTTGGTGTCTGCAGATGGGATGGATCCCTAGGTGAGGTAGTCTCTGGATGGCCTTTCCTTCAGTCTCCGTTCCACATATTTTTGTCCCTGCCTTTCCTTTGGACAGAAACATTTCTGGGTTAAAAAATTAGAGCTGCGTGGGTGGCCCCCTCCCTCACCTGGGAGCCATGATTATCCACTTAGCTCCCCGTTTCTCTTTCCTTTTTGTCTCTCCTGTCCTCCCGCCTCTTGTCCCGTATCCTATGGTCTTGAAGCTCTGCGAGTGTCAATTTCTTTTTATGTCCTAATAGACAAATTATATCCAGTTACAAATTGACCAAAGCAATACATGATCCAATATGAAATAGACTCGGGCGCATCTCTCCTCTGCCTAACTTTCTTTTTATTAAAAAAAAAGGTGAAGGTTGGTGACAAGGAAGTGGATGTCATGGATGGCTTTAAACTTTACATCACAACCAAGCTGCCGAATCCAGCCTATACCCCAGAAATAAGTGCTCGGACCTCCATCATCGACTTCACTGTCACTGTGAAAGGCCTGGAGGATCAGTTACTGGGGAGAGTCATCCTCACGGAGAAGCAGGTGGGGAAACCAAGACGGACGCCATTGCTGCACTGCACTATTTCACTGATAAAAAGAGTATGAGCATTGTTATGGGATTGATTTCTCCTTTATCCCTGTGTTTTTCCGGGACCCTGAACCTTAGTTCCAACATTGAAATTGCTTTAGGAGCCATTAATCTGGACTCTAAAGTTCACATTAATTCTTGAGTATTTTCTTTTTCCATGAAGAGGAAAGTGTTAGCCAATTATCTATATACGTATACCTCTGAATATATGCATTGTGCTATGATGTGTGATGTGTAGATGTGCATGTTCATATTGGTTAAGTATGTGAAAAGGCCAAAGATAGACATTGGGTACTGCTCAATGGGAACCCCACTTTTTTAATTTCAATTTTTATCATTATCATTATCATGTTATTAGTATTAATATCATATGTTAAATAATAGCAATAGCTATTGTTATTATTTTATATGTGTTTTGCTTGTATGTATATCTGTATCCCACATGCATGTGTGGAGGCCTGAAAGGGTACTGAAACTGGAGGTATAGATGGTTGTACACGAGTGTCAGATCTCGTATATGGGGGGACCATATGGGGGCTAGGAATTGGACCTAGATCCTCTGCAAGAGCAACTAGTTCTGCTCGTAACTGTAAAGCTTCATATTTTTCAAGATATGACCTCTCACTAAACTTGAAGCTGGCCACTTCAGATTTTCTGACCAGCCAGTCAGCTTCAGTGATTCTTTACCTGTTCCTAAGTGTGCTGCCCCCTTCACCCCTGCCCCCACCTTAGCCACTATTTCCCTGTGCCGGGACTGCAGGCACATTTCACAATGCCCAGTGTTTTCCATGAATTCTTGGGCTCCAAGCTCAGGTCCCCACACTTGTGTTGCAGACACAATCATCTCCCCAGCCAGATGTGCAATATGTTTTCAAAAAGTCTGAGACACCGACAACGTAAGTGCCGTTATAGTCACTATTCTGTTCTTCGACTGATTTATTTTTATGAAAAGCTTCTCGCATTATGAATTCCAGTTACCTGCTGACCTTCAGTTTCCTTCTCTGTTTTCATTTGGTTATAATGTTTTGTAGCATATAAGACATAAACTTTGCGCTTAAACCATATGCTACCTTCAGCTTTTTTATTTATTTGCTTTTTATTTACGTGAGTGTGTGACACAGACATGTGCCTCTGTGCATTTATATGTATTCATGCATATAGATACTTTCAGAACCAGAAGAGAGTGTCAGATCTCGTATAGCAGGTGGTCATCGCTACCCAACATGAATTCTGGGGCCTGAGCCTGGGCCCTCTGTAATGGCAGCTTGCTCTTAGCCCCTGAGCCATCTCTCTAGCTCCTCAGTCCCCGTTACCCAAAAGAGCTCCATGTGTGTTCGATGGGTCTGGTGTAAACCTTTAGAAATTCGGTGGCTGATTTGGTTTAACGGAAAGTCCTCTGCTGTCAGGCATTGACCTGCGCTTGTCTTCAATACACATGATAGAAGCTTAGAATCAACTCCTGCAAGTTGCTCTATGACCCCCACAAATGTGCATGGCACATGCTCTGTCCCCACAATTAAATAAATGCAGATCAAAGTCAAGAAGAACTCATGCAGCAGCCTCTGGCATCTCGTGTCTTCTGGGTTGATCCTCGTTGCCGTGACAAGCACGCTGATGGAGAGAAGCGAGGGAAGAAAGGTTTCCTCTCAGCTGAGAATTCCGGAGCACAGGCCGCTATTTAGCGACGGCAGAGCATGAATGCGGGGCAGAACCTGAAGTCAAACCTGGCTGCGATTACACACATTATTGTGTGCGACCAAAGAACTCATTTCACAGCCAATAAATACAGAAGGGACCATGATGCTTGATAGCTTATAGGCCAGTTAATACTCAGCTAGATTTCATTCACAGGTCAGGACTACCTAGGGATAGCACTACCCGGAGTGGGTTGTGCCCTCCCAAATCAATTAGCAATCCAGACTGTTCCTCTTAGATATGCCCACGGGGCCAGTCTGATCTAGGCGATCCTTTGACTAAGGCTGTCCTCTCAGATGACTCTAAGCGGAGTTAAGGTGGTAGATAAAGCTAGCCATGACAGCCACTGACTTAACGAAGCCCCGGAATCATAACTCAGTGTCTGCTCCCTTCGCTACAGTATTTTGAGAGAGCTAGCTTAGTGTTCAGTGTGGAAAATGACCAATAATTTATAAACTTGCCTTTTCTGAGTCAGCACTCCCCATGGGGAATGTGCGAAGCTTAAGCAATGAGATACAGAAGGTTTTAATGAGGCCACTACCACCGTGAGGCTGAAGCTGCTATCGACTTTCTCATGGGCTTGACAGCAACGAGGTTATTTTGCTTTATGGCCCCTTCTGTGCTGACCTGAAGATTTATTAGGTTAAGACCACGGGCAGATTCTTTGGATCTGCTCCTCCTCCTGTCTATATGCTTTCTGCATGCTGTATCAGGCTTGCTCTTCTGAGCTCTACCACTGGAAGGGAAAGGGAAAATATCTTCCTCTTTCTCTTTCTTTCTCTCTCCCTCCCACATCCTTTGTGTTTTTAATTGCAGCATACGAATAATACTCATGAACTCAAAACTTGTTTGAGGAACCATTAAACCAGCTTCATAAGTTCATATGGGTGATTGACCTCATTGTGGCAAGATCCAGTGTAAATTCTGGTGGAGTAGTTGTTGAAGAAATGATAACTTTCACTATATGCCTGTTACTTTCTAGGCCTGGCTTAAAGCATATGGAGGTAATCTGAGAGATGCAGAGGCGCCACATTATTCCTTTAGTAAGGACTGAGGTTTTGGTCAGCAGAATGTATTGTTGAGCACATGAAATCTGGCCGGTCTTTAGGCCAGCATCCATCACAGCAGCCTAGGCTCTGGTGTCACCTGTAGCCGTGGCTTCAGAGAGATAAGTAGCATTTGTGGCAGATCGTATAATGTGATTGGTTTTGGTTTTTCTTATATTGTGCTGACATTAATACAGTTAGGCTGGAAGAAATAATTTGGTCAGGTTGATGCTGGTTGCAATAAAACAAAGCAAAACCAACATAAAATACAAATAACCACCACCACCACCACCACCACCAACAACAACAACAACAACAGCAACAACAACAACAAAACCTAGCTTCGGTGGCCAGAGAGGATTACAGTATCAAGGGTGATTTCAAATCAGTATGGGTCCAATGCCAGTGTTTTCCAACTTCTTGGGAAAACTGAGACACTCATTCCTTTACAAACACCTCATTAGCGGGACACTCACTCAAAATAAACAACCCTTCCAAATATTGGGGCCAGACTAGCATGACAGTTTTACTTTTTATTTCTTTTTATAATACAAGAGGATTATCTTACCCTGTACACCATGATAATTACAGTAATCTTTACTTTCTCAAAGTAAAGTCTAATAATGGAAAAGAAGACTTGCTGTGTGTGTGTGTGTGTGCACACGTGTATATGTATGTGGTGTGCATGTGTGCATGTATATATGCTGTGTGTATATGTGTGTATGTATGTATGTGGTGTGCATGTATATGTGTGGTATGTATGTGTGTGGTGTATATGTGTGTATGTGTGTGGTGCACATGTGTGCATGTATGTGTGTGCTGTGCATATGTGCATGTATGTGTGTGGTATGTGTGCATGTGTGTGTATGTGTGTTATACATGTGTACATGTATGCACGTGATGTGTATGTGTGTGTATGTGTGTGGTGTGTATATGTGTATGTGTATATATGTGGTGTGCATATGTATGTATGTGAGTGTGGTCAAACTCCGTTGTTGTTTCTCAGGGACCATTCATCTTGATTTGCACAGAGTCTCCCATTGGCTTGGTACTTACCAACTAGGTAAGGTTGGCTGGCCAATGCCCTAGAATCCTCTTGTCTCCAGCTTCTAAGCATTGGGATTACAGGGACCCCACCTCTACCCCACCTGGCATCTTTGTGTGGATGCTGAAGATTGCACTTAAGCAAGCACTTTACTGACTAAGCTCTCTCCCATGACTTACTTTTAAACAGTGTTATTTTTCTCAAGGAGTTTTGTTCTTGTTTTTGTCTTTTCTCCAACATCTACTCTTCTCACCCTATTAGTGAACCTTCTGATATGGCTGAGTTTTTGTTTTTTTCAGGCTGGGTGGTGAATAGGGGGGGTCTGAGCTGATCTGTATTTTTCCCTCAGTCATTTCCCATAATCTAAGTCACCACACGTAAACTAGTCATGTTTGTGCACTTTACAGTCACAGGATTATAAACTGAGTTCCAATCTACAGGAAGATAATATTTTTCAACTAATGTGATGTTCCAAATTGAATCAAAATAATTTTGTCATTAAACCCTTCTGTCATCAGAGAGAATATTTTTGGAAAACATAGATATTTATATAGATATGTAGATAAAATGACATATCCATCCATCCATCCATCCATCCATCCATCCATCCATCCAACGGATAAACATTTTTGAGAACAATTATACTTATTAAGAAATAGTGAACTAGGAAAGGGGAAGTCATTTGAAATGTAAATAAAGAATATATCTAATAAAAAAGAAATAGTGTACTTGCTATTTCTCCTAGAAATACATATATTGCTAGGGGAAGCAGAGAGATAATTTGAGCAGTCATATAATCCCTCTCTTCATTGATCAATTATGTGGTATTTTCGTGTCCATTTTATGGATGAAAACTTTTTTTAAAGATTTATTAATTAATTATATGTAAATACACTGTATCTGTCTTCAGCCACACCAAAAGAGGGTGTCAGATCTTGTTATAGATGGTTGTGAGCCACCATGTGGTTGCTGGGAGTTGAACTCAGGACCTTTGAAAGAGCAGTCAGTGCTCTTAACTGCTGAGCCAGCTCTCCAGCCCCATGGATGAAAATCTTAAGGCTGTAAATCTTACGGCTTGTGGGACTTTATAGAATGGCCAGTGTGATGTAGATAATGATCTAAGTGACTTTATGATGTTGACTGTAGTGTCCTTTCTGTCTTTTCACATTTCTTTCTGTACGTGCTCCAGATGAAGACTTCACAGCACTTACCCCTAGGAGCTCAGAGGCCACACAGTGTGAAATGTACACATTTTGATGTGTTCCAATTTATTTTCATTTTATTTCCTAGTGTCGCCATAAAGTGTGGGACTTTAGGAAAACCGCTGATAGAAAGCAGTATTATAGCATCCTGTAAATGTCACTTGCTTATACTAATTTCCACATTTCCTGAAGTTTGGAATTCTCATGTAGTGAATAAATGAATTAAAGTCACTACTAGGGAGGCTTCAAATTTGGCAGTGATGGCGGGAAGAGCGTGTTTCCCTTGAGTGGCTACAGCTCAGTGGATTCAAAGACTTGAGGAAGAGAAAACAGTTAACTTTGTAGGGGAAGAACAGACCTGATCAATGTCAGTGAAGAGGTCTCAAGAGAAGAAAGGATTGCTGTGTTTGATGTAACAGGTCTCACATTCTTACATTCAAACCAGCAGTATTACATTGTCTGGGAATACACTAGAATCCCATTTCTTCGACCCTGTTCTAAGCTTGCTAACTAAGCTTTCTGTTTGATTCTAATGTGCCCAGGGGTGGCAGGGGTGGGAACTTCTGACATAGGAAGTGTCTGTTGAATAGGGGAAATAATAGGACATGTCGCCCCTATAGTAACTGGAGAAGAGACCATCTTGTGCAACTTCATAAGGCAGAATCTTAGAATTTGTGTGGGATGGTTGGTACTGGACGAATTTGAGGGAAGAGATTTGTCACTGGGACCAACTACCTGTCAGGAACAACCGAATGGAGGAAGGGTTTTACTCTGGATTACACTTTCAACAAGGTTGGGAAGGCAAAAGGAAATGGTTCAGTCTATATCAGCAGGTATGCAACGACTGTCTATATGACTGTGGCCAGACGGTAAAGAGGTATGGCAGGAACCTTCCCAGGTCCACCCTTAGTGACCTACTTTCAACAGTCAGACATCACCTCCTAAAATGCTACAGCCTTCTATGTTGGGGACCAAGTGCCCCAGAGACAAACCTGTGAAGAAAGTTTTGGATACAAGTCACATTTTAATGTTTTAGGGCCATCATTCTGACTGCTACCCTGGAACAGGTTATCGGGATAAGAAGAAGTACAGGAAGACCTGCTTACACCCTGTAGTTCAGAGGAGAGGTGAATGTGGGAGATGGGACCAGAGTGGTGACAGTGTGGAAAGATGGATTCTGACACAGAGATGATAGAATCTTATCACGAATTTATTGTGAAGTTTGGGAAAAGGAAGTCCTCTGTGGACAGGGCAATGATCCAGTGGGTGAAAGTGACTGGTGTGTATGTCTGGAGATCCTGCTCAATCCTTAAAATCCACTTAAAGATGGAAGAAAAGAACAAACCCCACTGCATTTTCCTCTGATCTCTACACACATGCAGTGGCACAATCACCTATAACCCCTCCCCCACCTTAAAACATAGAGTACTCAAAAGCTCTGGCTTGAGAAGTTGGAAGGATGTAGTTCGACTTGCTGTGGTGATGAAGGCCGAGCTTGAGCAAAATTTCAGACAGATTACGTTCAGGTTTGTTGACAGTACTAAATAGAAATAATTTATTTGAAGTCCTAAGGTTACACGATGAGGAGCTTATGGGAATCTGAAACACACTTTACCAGTTGTCAGTATCTAATATGTACATTTTTGTATCATATATATTATATATCATATATGTATATTTGTTTATCTATATATTATCTATGTTTAATCTATCTATTGGCCTATCAACTATATATCTATGCAGAATCTATGTATATGCTACCAATATTTATCTTTATATCACTATCATCTTTCTGTCATCTATCTACCTATTCTGTCTATGTATGTATGTATGTATGTATGTATGTATCTATGTATGTATGAATGTATGTATGTATGCATATATTATCTATCATCTTTCTAAGCTACCATCTGTCTGTCTGTCTGCCATCCATTCATCATCTTTATCTTATTTTCAGTACAGAGGATCAAAGCCAGGGTATTGTGTGTAGTAAGGAAGTGTACTTAATTAACTGAAGTACATCCCCAGCTGAGTGATTAGCACATTGATGGTGATCAAATCAAGGCATAATTTGCACATTGACTATGGATTTCTTTTCTCACAATCATAAGATGCTTCTTAGAAATTAAAAATTATATTACCCATAAAAGTGAAAGGGCTTAGTTAATAAGATCTAAGTCTGGTTGGCTTCTTTCTCCTGAGGCTTGTATGAGTGCTGGATCTTAACAGACAGGTAACACGATCCAGTAATTAACTAGTACTTCATTATGCACTATTATTTCAAATGATTCATTGACACATAGACTTAAGCTTCTTTCAAGAGGGAGTTGAATTTGGAAGCCTGCTGTGGGTATCCTGAATACCTACTTGTGTAATGCCCCTTTCTTTTTTTTATTTTCTATATTCTTTGTTTACATTCCAAAGGCTGTCCCTTTTCCCAGTTCCCCCCTCACCATATGTCCCATAAGTCCTCTCCCACCCACCCCCTCCCCACCCCCCACCCCTACCCCTGCCTAATCCACAATCACCACCCCACCATTTCTCTGTTCTGTTCTGGTACTCTCCAACAAAACTGGATCCAGTTGTTTCAGGACCAGGGTCCTCTCCTTCCTTCTTCTTGGGAATTTTTCCGACTTGCTAATTGTGCTTTGAGTATTCAGAGTTTCTGGGCTCATTAATATCCACTTATCAGTGATTGAATTTCATGTGTATTCTTTTGTGATTGGGTTAACTCACTTAGGATGATATTTTCCAGATCCAACCATTTGCCTATAAACTGCATGAATTCATTATTTTTAATTGCTGAGTAGTATTCCATTGTATAAATATGCCACATTTTCTGTATCCATTCTTCCTTTGAGGGACATCTGGGCTCCTTCCAACTTCTGTCTATTATAAATAAGGCTTCTATGAACATAGTGGAGCATGTGTCTTTATTGTATGCAGGGGAATCCTCTGGGTATATGCCCAGGAGTAGTATGACAGGGTCCTCTGGAAGTGTCATGCCCAATTTTCTGAGGAACTGCCAGACTGGCTTCCAGAGTGGTTGTACCATCTTGCAGTCCCACCAACAGTATAGAAGTGTTCCTCTTTCTCCACATCCTCGCCAGCACCTGTTGTCTCTTGAGTTTTTAATCTTAGCCATTCTGACTGGTGTGAGGTGGAATCTCAGGGTTGTTTTGATTTGCATTTCCCTGATGACTAATGATGTTGAACATCTCTTAAGGTGTTTCTCGGCCATCCACATTTCTTCTGGTGAAAATTCTTTGTTTAGCTCTGTACCCCATTTTTTGATAGGGTTATTTGGTTCTTTGGGGTCTAACTTCTTGAGTTCTTTGTATATATTGGATATTATCCCCCTGTCAGATGTAGGGTTGGTGAAGATCTTTTCCCAATTTGTTGATGGCTATTTTGTCCTTCTGACTGTGTCCTTTGCCTTACAGAAACTTTGTAATTTTATGAGGTCCCATTTGTCTATTCTTGCTCTTAGGGCATAAGCTTTTGGTGTTCTGTTCAGAAACTTTCCCCCTGTGCCCATGTCCTCCAGGGTCTTCCCCAGTTTTTTTTCTATTCGTTTCACTGTGTCTGGTTTTATGTGGAGGTCCTTGATCCACTTGGAGTTGATCTTAGTACAAGGAGATAAGACTGGGTCAATTCGAATTCTTCTGCATGTTGACCTCCAGTTGAACCAGCACCATTTGTTGAAAAGGCTATCTTTTTACCACTGGATGGCTGTAGCTCCTTTATCAAAGATCAAGTGACCATAAGTCTGTGGGTTCATTTCTGGGTCTTCAATTCTATTCCATTGATCTATTTGCCTGTTGCTGTACCAATACCATGCAGTTTTTAACACAATTGCTCTGTAGTAGTGCTTGAGGTCAGGGATATTGATTCCCCCAGAAGTCCTTTTATTGTTGAGAATAGTTTTAGCTATCCTGGGTTTTTTGTTGCTCCAGATGAATTTGAGAATTGCTCTTTCTAGATCTATGAAGAATCGAGTTGGGATTTTGATGGGGATTGCATTGAATCTGTAGATTGCTTTTGGCAAGATGGCCATTTTTACTATATTGATCCTGCCAATCCAGGAGCAAGAAATATTTTTCCATCTTCTGAGGTCTTCTTTGATTTCTTTCTTCAAGGACTTGAAGTTCCTGTCATACAGATCTTTCACTTGTTTCATTAGAGTCACACCAAGATACTTTATATTGTTTGTGGCTATTGTAAAGGGTGTTATTTCCCTAACTTCTTTCTCAGCCTGCTTGTCCTTTGAGTACAGGAAGGCTACCAATTTGCTTGTGTTGATTTTATAACCAGCTATTTTGCTGAAGTTGTTTATCAGCTGTAGGAGTTCTCTTGTGGAGTTTATTGGGTCGCTTAAGTATACTATTATGTCATCTGCAAATAGTGATAGTTTGAGTTCTTCCTTTCCAATTTGTATCCCTTTGACTTCCTTATGTTGTCTAATTGCTCTCCCTAGAACTTCAAGTACTATATTGAAAAGATATATATAGAGAGGGCAGCCTTGTCTAGTCCCTGATTTTAGTGGGATTGCTTCAAGTTTCTCTCCATTTATTTTGATGTTGGCTACTGGTTTGCTGTATATTGCTTTTACTATATTTAGGTATGGGCCTTGAATTCCTGTGTTTTCCAGGACTTTTAGCATGAAAGGATGCCGAATTTTGTCAAATGCTTTTTCAGCATCTAATGAGATGACCATGTGGTTTTTTTTCTTTTAGTTTGTTTATGTAGTGGATTACATTCATGGATTTCCCTATATTGAACCATCCCTGCATCCCTGGGATGAAGCCTACTTCATCATGGTCAATGATCATTTTGATATTTTCTTGGATTCGGTTGGCAAGAATTTTATTTAGTATTTTTGCATCAATATTCATAAATTGGTCTGTAGTTCTCTTTCTGTGTAGGATCTTTGTGTGGTTTTGGTATCAGTGTAATTGTGTCTTCGTAGAACTAGTTGGGCAGTGTTCCTTCTGTTTCTATTTTGTGGAATAGTTTGAAGAGTATTGGTGTTAGGTCTTCTTTGAAGGTCTGATAGAATTCTGCACTAAAACCATCTTGTCCCATACTTTTTTTGTTTGGGAGACTTTCTATAACCCCTTCTATTTCTCTCGGGGTTATGGGGCTGTTTAGATGGTCTAATTGATCCTGATTTAATTTTGGTATTTGATATCTGTCTAGGAAATTGTCCATTTCCTCCAGTTGTGTTGAGTATAGGCTTTTGTAGTAGGATCTGATGATTTTTTAAATTTCCTCAGTTTCTGTTGTTATATCCCCCTTTTCATTTCTAATTTTGTTAATTTGGATACTGTCTCTGTGCCCTTTGGTTAGTCTGGCTAAGGGTTTATCTTGTTGATTTTCTCAAAGAACCAGCTCTTGGTTTTGTTGATTCTTTGTATGGTTCTCTTTGTTTCTACTTGATTGATTTTGGCCCTTAGTTTGATGATTTCCTGTCTTCTACTCCTCCCGGGTGAATTAGCTTCTTTTTGTTCTAGGGCTTTCAGGTGTGCTGTTAAGCTGCTAGTGTATGCTCTTTCCAGTTTCTTTTTGGAGGCACTCAGGGCTACGATCCTCTTAGCACTGCTTTCATTGTGTCCCATAGATTTGGGTAAGTTGTACTTCACTTTCATTAAATTCTAAAAATTCTTTGATTTCTTTCTTTTTTTCTTCCTTGACTAAGGTGTCGTTGAGTAGAGGATTGTTCAGTTTCCATGTGTATGTAGGCTTTCTGTCGTTTTTGTTGCTATTGAAGACCACTCTTACTCCATAGTGATCTGATAGGAGGCATGGGAGTAGTTCGATCTTGTATTTGTTGATATCTGTCTTGTGACCAATTATATGATCGATTTTGAAGAAGGTACCATGCTGTGCTGAGAAAAACGTATATTCTTTTGCTTTAAGATATATATATCTGTTAAGTCCAATTGGTCCAAAGTTTCAATAAATTTCACTGTGTCCCTATTTAGTTTCTGCTTTCCTGATCGGTCCATTGAGGAGAGTGGGGTGTTGACGTCGCCCACAATTATTGCATTAGTTGCAATGTGTGCTTTAAGCTTTAGTAAAGTTTTTTTTATGAATGAGGTTGCCCTTGCATTTGGAGCATAGATGTTCAGTATTGAGAGTTCTTCTTGGTGGATTTTCCCTTTGACCAGCAAGAAGTGACCTTCTGAGTCTGTTTTGATGATTTTAGGTTGAAAGTCAATTTTATCTGATATTAGAATGGCTACTCAGGCTTGTTTCCTAAGACCATTTGCTTGTAAAATTGTCTTCCAGCCTTTTACTCTAAGATAATGTTTGTCTTTGACATTGAGATGTGTTTCCTGTATGCAGCACAATGTAGGGTCCTGTTTCCATATCCAGGCTGTTAGTCTATGTCTTTTTATTGGGGAATTGAGTCTATTGATGTTAAGATTTAAGCATCAATATTAAAGAATTGTAATTATTACCTCTTGACATTTTTGAAATTATTTTTTATATTTGAGAGGTTATCTTCTTTTGGATTTAATAAGAGGAGGTTTCTATCTTGCTTCTTCTTGGGTGTAATTTCCCTCCTTGTGTTGGTGTTTTCCCCATTTTATCCTTTGTAGGGCTGGGTTTGTGGAAAGATAGCATGCAAATTTGGTTTTGTCATGGAATACCTTGGTTTCTCCATCTAGGGTGATTGAGAGTTTTGCTGGGCATTGTAGTTTTGGCTGAAATTTGTGTTCTCTTAGCGTCTGCATGATATCTGCCCAGGATCTTCTAGCTTTCATGGTCTCAGGTGAGAAGTCTGGTGTTATTCTAATAGGTCTTCCTTTATATGTTACTTGGCCTTTTTCTCTTACTGCCCTTAACATTCTTTCTTTGTTTAGTACATTGGGGGTTTTGATTATTATGTGATGGGAGGTATTTCTGTTCTGGTCCAGTCTGTTTGGAGTTCTGTAGGCTTCTTGTATATTCATGGGCATCTCTCGCTTTAGGTTGGGGAAGTTTTCTTCCATAATTTTGTAGAAGATATTTGCTGGCCCTTTAAATTGTAAATCTTCACTCTCATCTATACCTATAATCCTTAGGTTTGGTCTTCTCATTGTGTCTTGGATTTCCTGGATATTTTGGGTTACAAGCTTTTTGCATTTAGCATTTTCTTTGACTGTTGAATCAATGGTTCCTATGTTATCCTCAGCATCTGAGATTCTTTCTTCTATCTCTTGTATCTATTGTTGATATTTGCATGTATGGCCCCTGATTTCTTCCCAAGGTTTTTTATTTCCAAAGTTGTCTCCCTTTGTGATTTCTTAGTTGTTTCAACTTCTGTTTTTAGATCCTGGATGGTTTTGGTTAGATCTTTAGTTTGCTTCTTTGTGTTTTCATGTAATTCTTTAAGGGATTTTTGTGTTTCCTCTTTTATAACTTCTACTTGTTGGCCCATGTTCTCTTGTATTTCTTTAAGTGATTTTTGTGTTTCCTCTTTATTGGCTTCCATTTTTTGACCCATATTCTCCTGAATTTCTTTAAGTGTTTTTTGCATTTGCCTTGTAAGGGCCTCTATCTTTTGATCCATTTTCTCCTGTATTTCTTTAAGGGATTTATCTATGTGTTCACCTGTCAGCATCCTGACCAGTGATTTTAGATCCAAATCTTCTTTTTCTGGTGTGTTGGGGTATCCAGGACTTCTTATTGTCAGCGAACTGTTTTCTGATGCTGGCATGCTTCCTTGATTTCTGTTAGTAATGTTCCTACATTTGCCTTTTGCCATCACCTTATCTCTGGCATTAGTTGACCTTGTTGTCACTGGCTGGTGTTTGAACCTCCCGTGATGCTGGACCTACCTGTTGGTTCTCTACTGATGACCAGGCAGCAAGATGGAGACCGCTGCTGAGAGTTCTGACAGGACCTCAGAGTATTCGGATCCCATCCATGTTGGTACAAGTCCAGGTGGCCATGGAGATGTCCCGCTGGGCCACCCAGGCACTGGCCGCTGGCAAGAGCCTGACAGAATTCCACCAGAGTGATGGTAGTAACAAATTAAGTCTGTGTCTCTGGCCCTCTTTACTAGTGACCTAGGAGAACCACGGGGCAAGCAGCTCCCAGCCACACTGTGGTGATGGTCCGCAGATCTGCCCCAACTCTGGCTACTGGCCCAAGCCTAGTGGTTTACCACCTGAGCGATGGAAGGCCCCGATTAGGTCTGGATACCTGCACCTCTCTGCGGTGCCCCGGGTGCAAGATGGAGACCTTAGGTATAGGGGCCTGGGAAAACCACAGGGCACGCAGCTCCCAGCTGTAATGCGGAGGTGTTCTGCTGGTCCGCCCCGACTCTGGCTACTGGCCCAAGCCTGGTAGTTTCCCACCCGAGCAATGGCAGGCCCTGATTAGGTCTGTATACCTGCACCTCTCTGCCTGTGATCAGGGCTTAAGATGGAGACCTTTGGTCATAATGCCCCTTTCTTACACTTCTCTAGGAATCCGAGCAGTGCATAGTGTAAACTTGTGGTGTAGCTGCACACAGTCACACTCAGACCTGAGAAAGGCTGTCACATAATGTTGCTGCAGAGCTCACATTCAAGATTGTGTTTCCCAAGATTGTGCTGATGTGAAATCATACACTGTTACATTTAGTCCTATTGTCAATTGGCACTATATTTAGAAAGCTTTTCAAGTAAACTCGAGAATTCATGATTCTTCTACAAATTATAAGCACCAATCTATTTTTGGTTAGTTTCGTTAACTTCAAAGCATTTCACATAAGTACTTCTCTTTCATGCACAGCTTTCCTTAGAGTCAGTATATTTTTCTCTACTGGTCTTTCCCCTCTGAGCTTCACTCTCCTGCGGCCTGCTCAATTTCAATTGCATCGCTTCCTTTGTCTCTTTGAGCTCCTAAGGAAAGAGCCACCATTGACAGCTATCACTCAAGGCTTTGCTCACCTCCTGAACTATAAGATTTATATCTCAGAGGAGATACAAAGCAATGCTGTATATTATATAATAACTATAATGAATATATAAAATATAACTAATTCTTTGAGAATTCTATGAAATGTATTTTGATCAATTTCTTCCCTTAACTCCTTCTAGGTCCATCCCTACTCCAAAATTTGTGTTTTCTCTCTTTTCAAATTTTAATAATTCAGATTCAACTTGTGCTTCCCATGTACTCCTGGATGTTGGGTTATCCACTGGGGCATGATCAACTACATCCTTAAGGAAAATTGACCCTTCTTCCCCGGAAGCCATCAAATCCCTTACAGCTACTCCATAGGATTGGAGTTTCATGAAGATCCTGTTACTCTGTGCTATAATGTGAATGTGGACAGGCTTTGGTCTTGTTCAGATCTTAGGCTGGCAAACATAGCTTCTGTGAGTTCATGAGTCCAAGTATCATTCCATGTCTAGAAGTCACTGTCTTACTTCAGACCCTGCTCAACTTCTGGGTCTTATGTTTCTGCCCACTCTATGATGGTACCTGAATATAACTGTACTGGCTGGTTTTGTGTGTCAACTTGACAAAGGCTAGAGTTATCACAGAGAAAAGAGCTTCAGTTGAGGAAATGCCTCCATGAGATCCAACTGTTTTAAGGTATTTCCTCAATTAGTGATCAAGGGAGGAAGGCCCAGCCCATTGTGGGTGGTGCCATCCCTGGGCTGGTAGTCTTAAGTTCTAGAAGAAAGCAAGCTGAGCAAGCCAGGGAAAGCAAGCCAGTAAGTAACATCCCTCCATGGCCTCTGCATCAGCTCCTGCTTCCTGACCTGCTTGAGTTCCAGTCCTGACTTCCTTTGGTGATAAATAGCCGTGTGGAAGTGTAAGCTGAATAAACCCTTTCCTCCCCAACTGATTCCTGGTCATGATGTTTGTCCAGGAATAGAAAGCCTGACTAAGATAATATGTATATATGTATATACGGTTTTCAGTGTCACAGGCTGGCTTCAAACTCACCGTGTAATTGAGGAAGACTTGACCTTTGGATCGCTTGCCTCACCTACTGAATTCTGGGACTATAGCATGTACCCACACCTGGTTTTTGGTGATGTGGATATTTGGCCCAGGACTTCATGCATTTTAGGCAAACATATTGCCCAGTGAACTATCCCAGTCCCCAAATATACTTATTTGGGAGAGAATGGTAGGCCAAGAAATGTTTTCAATTCAAAAGAAAAATATCTTTGTCTGTTTTTCAGAAAGGTTCTTGCTATGTAGTCCAGGCTGGCCTTGAACCTGTAATTTTTCTGCCTCAACCTCCCGAGTCCTGGGATTACAGGCATGTGCTACCATGATTGACTGTTGGTATTTTTCAGTTTGTAACTGTTGTGAGAGCTTAGGGTGCTCTACATCACAGAGAGCTGTTATTCAGAGAAGAGAGAACCATTTCAATCTACAGGTGAGAGACAATCTCACGGAAACAGTGGAACTCTTTCAAAGAAGCTAACAGATATAATTATGTATGAAATAATAATTATATATGAAAGAAATAATTACTGCAACAAGGAATGACCTCAAAATAGGTTCACTTATAATGAAAATATATTTATGTAAATCCACAGGAACTAGAGAAAGAACGAACTCATCTCTTGGAGGAGGTAACAGCAAACAAAAGAAAGATGAAGGAGCTAGAAGACAATTTGCTTTATCGCCTGACGAGCACTCAAGGTTCCCTGGTGGAAGATGAGAGCCTCATCGTCGTGCTGAGCAACACCAAAAAGACAGCCGAGGAGGTGACACAGAAACTGGAAATTTCTGGAGAGACAGAAATTCAAATTAATTCAGCCCGGGAGGAATACCGACCTGGTGAGTCTGGTAATGGAAGACAAATGTCACAAGGAAATTGAGTCAGGCAGAAATGAGAATTAGAGCATCCAATTAAAGCAGGGACATTATACAACGTATAATGTATTTTACATTATGTTACTGTGCAATGGGGGTGGGGGATGGGGTGGTGGCCAATCATATTTTCTTCCATTTCTTTTGAGAAGTTTAGTAAATTAGAAATAGAAATATGCAATGGTGTAAACTTCTGGTGCTATCTGTGGTAGTTGGGAAATGCTTTGAGATGCTCATGAATTTATTTCGATATGAGAGATTAAAGTACTACTATAAAAGAATTAAATCCTGAGACATTAGTATTATGGACTTTGCGTTAGTTCCCTATCATGTAGCAACAATGTGTTGTGTTTATCTGACTGTTTTTAGCTGACCTTTTCATAAACAGCTGTTCATTGGTTAGCCAAGATGTGTCAAATAAATATTCAGTTGGCTACCCCTTA